>JAWWQZ010000161.1:2400000-3000000 GCA_033815515.1 Cryptocheilus praepositus | reverse complement strand
TCATTCCATAACGTGATTATAGCCTGAGTAATAAGAATATATCGACGTTTTTCATGAGATAATGGATGGAACCCCTCGCGTTATCTTTGATATGTACATATATTGAATATTTTATTTGTGTTCATTGTTTTCGCCGGTCACATATGAATATGTCTATCGGCCACACTAATTCATTATACTACTGTCAAATTTCTTAACCGACATTAATGTCATGCAAAATTATTGTATGTTCGAACTTATTGCAACTCTTATACACGAGCATATATATATATATCAGCGCAATATTCTGGAAAATAAAGGAAAATTTGTCAACCGTCCATGAGCAACGTTAGACCGGCTTTCCCAGAAAACATTCATAAAATCAATCAGTTCCACGGCGCACGTGCGGGCGATCGGTAAATGTAAATATGACTTTTCAAAATTCAGCAGGGGTGAATTCGCAAACGAACGATGATGCACGCGTGCAGCTGTTCGTCCGTCACAGGCATTGACTACCGCCTATAGACTGATGCAATAACTCATACAATTCAGATTCATGGCATGACGTCAAAATAGAGCATGCATCACGGCCGAGCGGATTCAATACCCCGCCATTGTTTCAATTCCCGCAAACATTAAAATCTCACGTCCCCGCCGAAGACACTTGAAGGCACATCGACGCGATAATCCCGATAAATACAATTGACGCCACGACCGTCCAGCCTCTTCGCCAGGAGCCGCAAGTGGGCAAAAAGACGAAGCCCGGAATGGTTTCTCTGGCGGCGTGGAAGAGCGAGCGCGGCATTGGCGAAATCAATTTCCAGGCAATTTACAGTGTCTTTGAGTGCGGCCGGTGGCGCCTTAAAAGTGCGTAAATAAATAGATTCGGTGCCGGGCGTGGAGCGCAGACGAGCGTCGAGGGCAGGAAAGAAGGTGGCGGCTCCGGCCGACTGGGGAGTCTGTCGAGAGGAGACAATAAGCCCGGAGGGTCCTCGACGAGAACTCAAAGAGTGCCCACGCTGCGACACTCGTCCGGTAATCTAATAAAGGGGTTGTCTTCACTTTCCGTACCCCCCTCCAGACGGACGTCGCACGCGCATTCTCCACCCACGTCATCTTCGCGGATGATTCGAAGGTAAATATTACCCTAAAGGCTTTTCACGCCACGCGCGCGGATGGCCGACTTCGCTGGAGCCTTTGTGCGATGATGGTTTCGCTGGCATGATTGAATTCCGCGGAGGAGTGCTCGGAAAAAGGACGCCAGTAACTTTATACGCCGCGTGTGCGAAAATGAATATTGAATATTAATAAATGAAATTATGCGAACGCACCAAATTGTTGGTGTGTCCGACATTTAGCGAATGGTGCAAGACTGTACGCTGTTTCGATACTGGTATGTTGTAGACGATTCTTTGCGGACGGACCTCTTGGTACGCAGGCAAGTGCTAATTCTGATGTGCATGTAGGGTATATTCTCGGATAATGCGGTTAATGCGTTATGCGTTGTACGAGATTACGAGCAAAAGAAATCGGTTGCGATGTAGAAGATAAGGTATGCTATGGTCCACCGAAATAAAGGTGGCATCATGCATTTTAATATGGAGCGTGATTCTGAGTTTGTGTGAGGGTATGAATCTGCATATATGGGAGAGAGACATATGCTATTTAACTATTAATATCGCGGCACCATAGGTAACCAGTCCATTTGATACTTGTGTAATGTGAGAGATTATGAGTGTATTGTGAGTGAAGAGAGTGTAAATAGAGATCAAAAGCCTATTTTATATTAATCTGTTAATATTCCTATTTTTTTATTGTATTATTATCACCTCATCGATCAACTTTTTCCCAACATAATTATATAACGCGTTCTACGCGAATCGCGTTATACCAAGGAACCAGTTATCATATCCAGCGCATTGCGCGAACTCGCGTTATACTGGAGTTAATTGCGTAAGCTGTTCCGTCGATACGCATTACCCACATTCTCATAATATCAATCGCGTGAAACGTTACGACGTAAAGATGCAACATTGCACGGTTTCTGGTGGATTTTAAAACATTGATCGCCAAGCGTATTTCCTATGCTAGAACCGCGATGCAATGAAATACTGCAGAATATGATTAAATTATGCAAAATTATAGTAACGCAGAGTTGTTAGAAGCCAAAGTATTGAAGTATTCCAATATCACTTGCTTTTACAAGATTGCAAATAGGCTTCATAGCGAAATTTTTGCATTTTTAGTAAAATCTTTTGCGCCAATCACCGGTGACCATCGCAGCAGTCAACGTGTTAAAAAATTTCATCGATCGCATCGCGCAACCTCCACCCTCCCACTTTCTCCGTCTATCGTCGAGCATAACCGTGGACACGACGCTTCCTTTCCAAATGTCTCTTTCGACGGTCGGATCCTCGTGGTCGTTGACATCGTTTCGAACGTGTTGCGCGAGAGACTGGCCTCGTCCGCAGGCTTGCCAGAAAACTGCACAACACCCTCTTCCAGCCGATTCCGGGCAACCCTCGTGCTCGGTCACGACGTGTAATTGAATTGGCCTCTGCCTCTGTTCAAGCAAATACCCGGGTCCACCCCACGCTCCACCCCCTCCTATCTTCGTCTCTTCGCTCGCTGTCTTGGATACAATCCTCGGATACAGCCGGGCGCGTCGTTTCTTATCGCGCTGCAACTTTTCGCCGTAAAAATACTCGCCAACGGCGAAGAAAATTAAGGCGCTCGCACTCTCGGCTATAACTTCCGCACGGTTAACTGATAGTTACTGCCCGCTTTGGCCAGCGCCCGTGTCTAAGCGGAAATCGCTTACAATGCATTGAAGTCGTATAGTCGAACGGGTGCTTCAACATTTTTGGCATGATTCAAAGAGGTTTCGGGGGTGAGGCGCGAACTTTCAGCACCTGGGATGGTTTCGCTTTTGACTACCGAGTACTTGAAGCTTCGGTCTGCGTGATGGGAACACGGGCAGGAACGCTTTTCGGATAGTGTGAATGTGTTGAATATTTGTAATAGAGATTGTAGTCCGTGGGAGATCGAAAATATTGAAAAGCGTATATATGCGTCCATAGTTAACACCTTGACTGCCATGGTGGTCATCGGTGACCGGCGCAAAAGGTCTCACGAAAAACTCAAAAAATACCCAATCGGTCGCATTTATAATTTTGTAAATGCAATTAATATTAGATAGCGATTCAATTCTTTAGTCTCCGATACCTTCGCATTATTTTCACTTTGCACAATTCAATCGTATTCTGTAGTACTTCACCCGGTTGCAGTTTTAACATAGTAAAATACGCATGGCAGTCAAAGTGTTAATGCCGGGAAGTTTTGCCGAATGTACATATATGTATATGCGCCGATGATGCACATCAATATCCTTGGTCGGACGTACATATGTGTCTATAGTACGCAAAGGGTTAAACATTTACACGTACGATCGAAAAGTTTAATAAACGCATGTACGCGTCTATAGTCCGTGCTGCTCATTTTTAACAAGCGCATATATGCGGTGCTAGTTCATACCGATATGTTTTACCGTACACTCATATGCCTCAATAGCATTCAAAGCTTCAAAGCTGCACACGTACTTCTGTATTGGCAACAGTGGAAGATTGAAAAGTTTAACAAACGCCTATACGCGTCTATATTCTATGCTGCTCATTTTTAACACTTTGACTGCCGAGCGGATTTTGCTGTATTAGAACGGCGATGCTATGAAATACTACAGCGTTTGACTGAATTATGCAAAATGTAAATAATCTACAGGTACTGGAGACCAAAAGATCGCATCACTATTCAAACAATAACTGCGTTTATAAAATAATTATTGCTACTCATTGCAAATATTTTGGATCTTCAGTAAAATCTCTTGCGCCGGTCACCGATGACCATTATCGCGGTCAAAGTGTTAACAAGCGCATATATGCGGTGCTAGTCCACACAAATATGTTTCATCATTCGCTCCTATACCCTAATATCACCCAAAGCGTAAAATCTCCACACATACCTCTGTATTGAGAACAACGAAAAATAAAAAAAATACAAACGCACACATGAGTCCATAGTACTGAAAGCATTAAATCTCTTGCACGTTCTTCCATATTACCGACAGCCAGTAGACGTTTCCTCCCGTAAAAAAGGTAACACTACCCGCGTCCGACTCCATGAGAGAACGGGAAGCGCAGAATGCTAACACAAAGAACTAAAACAGCAGCTAGCAGCGGCGTTGGATAGGCAAAGAGAAAAGCTGACACCGACGCTCCGAATCTGCGAGATACAGCGAGACGAAGAAAGATCGCGATAGAGGGAAAGTAGAGTCGAGAAACGGGAGACAGATGGGCAAAAGAGAGAGGTGGGCGGGAAGGGGTGATCTTTCGAAAGGAACGAGAGCTATTTGCGAGACTCAATGGAAGAGGGTCCTCTGAAGGAGGTAGGACGGTGGTAGGAGAGAAGGTTGGAGCGGATAGAAGGTTCGAAGGCGCTCGTCCAAGTCCACGTCGCCCCTGTCCAACGTAATATCGACCGGCGGCTCCGCTCGGCCATTCCGCATTTTAAAGGGAAAATTTCCGTTTATTCGGCCCAACTTCTCCTACCCCGCCCAGATTATTCCGAGAGCCCGGCCTCGCGCACAGCAGCTCAAATGGAAAATAACGTGACCCTTTGCTCGTGGCAGGTCTGGGAACGTGGATACTCCTACGTCCAAATACTCATCCCAGTCTTCTGTTGTTCGTTCTGTGTTCGGTGGTTTGCGGCCGTGCGGTAGATGCACTGATTTGACATGCGGCAGACCGAAAATTGCGTGACGACGTATTTCTAATGGGTGGTGTTGAGGGTGTGAACGCGTCTTTCGGGACCGACATTAAAATTTCTGGTTGGGCGGCGGTGTAAACTGTAAGAGGCGACAGTTTATAAGTCCTATAATATTAACACGTTGACTGCCACAGTGGTCACCGGTGATCGGTGCAAAAGATTTTACTAAAAATGCAAGAAATTCGCAATGGAACCTATTTGCAATCTTGTAAAAGCACTTGATATTGGAACGGTGCTTCAATACTTTGGCTTCCAGCAAATCTGCGTTGCCTTAATTTTGCATGATTTAGTCATACTCTGCAGTATTTCAACGCATCGCGGTTCTAACATGGAAAAATCCGTGGTTACCGGATTTTTGATGTTGGAACGGTGCTTCAATACTTTCACTTCTAACAACTCTGCGTCACTTTGATTTTGCACGATTTAATCATACCCTGCAGTATTTCAACGCATCGCGGTTCTGACGTAGCAAAATATGCTTAGCAGTCAATGTGTTAACACGTGTTAACATGTTGACTGCCACGGTGGTAATCGGTGACCGGCGCAAAAGATTTGATTAAAAATGCAAAAAATTCGCAATGAAGCCTATTTGCAATCTTGTAAAAGCAATTGATTTTGGAACGGTGGTTCAATACTTTGGCTTCCAGCAAGTTTGCGTTAGCTTAATTTTGCATGATGTAGTCATATTCGGCAGTATTTCATCGCATTGCGGGTTCAAACGTAGCAAAATACGCTTGGCAGTCAACGTCTTAAGATGTATGCTTATATTTTTTGAACACGTCTATGCGGACCGACACTAAAATTTTTGATTGGGCGACAGTGTAAACTGTAAGAGATGACACTTTATAAATCCTATAATATTAAAATGTATGCCTAGATTTTTTTTAATGAACTTTCGTGAAACGTTACAAACAAAAGTGAAATTTTGTGGTTGTTGCCTTTTGTCAATACGCAGACGTATTTTCTGTAGTAAAATCGGTACTGTGTTCGACGTGTTAAGAAGTGACTTTAGGATAGGTGCGTTCAAGATGACGTTGACTTTTCGAAACATATATTCTGGCGTATTGGTTAAGACGTACGAACGCTGCGAACATTTCCAAGAGTTTTACAAAAGGTATTAGAAGTTGCCGAGTGCAATAGGGAAAGGCGCGCTGCTGCTAATGCGCGTCGTAGGAAAGCCCTTAGGGTGAAAGTATCGCGATAATTGGGTTCCGAAGTTACTTCGGGCAAAACTTCATTCGGCAGCAGTTCGGAACTCCGCGGGTATTTAATCGAGCAGTTATGTTAGTTGCACTTCGGGCTTTACGCGCTGACCTACATAAATTTGACATGTCAGAAATTACGCACGTTACCATTCCATGACTCCGATCTGTAATCAGTTTTAGCGATAAACATTCAGAATGATAAGAATGAAAGTGCTGAAAAAGTTAAATTTAACACGTTCGTTTATTGCACGTTAACCGTTTGTGGTCAATACAATTTTCGAATCGAAATTTCGAATTCATATCGAAATATGATGTTGAGTTGCCCTCGACGCAAGACTCTAAAGAAATGCTGTCACCATTCAACATTTCCACGACTTTTCAACATTACTCACTCACCAGAGTCCCCAACCACTTTTTTCCAGTAAAACCCACTTCTTTCATATAAAAAAAAAACTGAACGATTACAATTTATTATTGGAATAACTTACATAACTTTCCGCAGCATAAGAATTCATACATTGAAATGCGACATTGCGTGACTCTCAACGTAGGAACGCAAAGAAACGCTGTCACCGTTGAACATTTATATAACGTTTGAAGAGTACTCATTCTGCATCATTTCCATCCTATTTTTTCCAATGAGATCAACCTGATCAGAATAAAAAAATTCAACGATGAAATTTTATTCGGGGGATAATAAGTATCGCTAGAATAGCTATGCAAAAAATATATATGTGTAGAATGATACATCGATACATCGTATATATATATCACTATACTGGCATATGCTAATTACACACACATATGATTTTGACATATCTATTCTAGCATATGTTAGTTACACACACCCACATATATATACGTATATATATAAAATATAATAAAAAATAATAAAATATAATAAAAAACCAAATCCAACAAATTATTCGTTAAACAAAAAAAGCCGAAGCCCAAAACCGCAAACGCATGCGTAATGTCTTAACTCCGATAAAACAGCCGGGTCAAATGAATCGAAGTGCTCGTAGCGGAATTGAATAAAATGCGGAATTCGTGGGAGCCGCGCGCAGCGAGTCGTGCGACGAGATCGGGGCGCATCTCTGAACCGAACGCCGAAGAAACGACGGAAGGCAGGAGTTAAACAAACGAGTCCTCTTCATCAGGCAGGGAATTCCGAAGTTGTTTGCTCCTGTCGAACTTTGTTCGCGAGCGGGGCGTCCGAAAAAGAGGGAACGGCTTTGGGGAGGGCAAGGCAGAAGGAGCGGAGAGCGAGAGGGTGGAAGGTAACAGAAAGGGAAAGGTCGGTCGAGAGAAAGGCGGAGAGAAGAAACGAAGAGAGCGACGGCCAACAGTCCCGCACGTGACGTTCCTTCCGGTTGCCGTCCCATGCGTCCTTCGTCTCCTTCCGCTGGCAGTCCTGCCTCGTCTGCTGTTTATTCTAGTTATTTTATCACACGGCCGAGAAACGGGAACACCTCGCAAACTTCCGTTCGTTTACCTCGTTCCGCCGAATCGATAGCGCCGACGATCGCGAGCGCGAGCAGGTACTTTTGTATGAAATGTATAGCACTCTTGCCGGGAAGTGCCTCGGAATACAACGTGGCTGTGCAATGCGCTGACGCGACAAAGATGCTTTGCTTAACGGGGCAGGAAGAAGGGAGAAACGATGACGCGGTCTTAATTTAATACAGGGCAGTTTTAATGCACGCAACAATAGGCCTCGTTGTTTATTTAACACGTTGAGTGCCACGGTGGAAACCGGTGACTGGTGCAAAAGGTTTTACTAAAAATGCAAATAATGCAAAAATTGCAACGTAATTGATTTTGGAACGGTGCTTCGATACTTTGGCTTCTAACAACTCTGCGTTGTCTTCATTTTGCACTATTTAATCGTACTTTGCAGTATTTCATCGCATCTCGGTTCTAATGCTGCAAAATACGGTTTGCAGTCAACATGTTAATACGTTGATTATCACGATGGAAACCGGTGACCGGTGGAAAACATTCGACTAAAAATGCAAAAATTGCAAAGCAGTTGATTTTGGAACGGTGCTTCAATACTTTGGCTTCTAAAAACTCTGCGTTATCTTCATTGTGCACGATTTAATCAAACTCTGCGGTATTTCATCGCATCGCGGTACGAACATACCAAAACACGTTTTGCATTCAACATGTCAACATGTTGACTGCAACGGTGGAAACCGGTGACCGGTGCAAAACATTCGACTAAAAATGCAAAAATTGCAAAGCAGTTGACTTTGGAACGGTGCTTCAATACTTTGACTTCTATCAACTCTGCGTTATCTTCATTTTGCACTATTTAATCATACTCCGCAGTATTTAATCACATCGCGGTTCTAACATAACAAAATACGCTTTGCAGTTAACGTGTTAAATAGAAAAGTGGACGAAAATCGAAATTAAGCACTGGAAAACTTTGAATTGTATGGGGTGGTATATTAAAACCGAATAAAAGGGGTAAATCGAAAACGGGGAGTGATGTGAAGATATATGTGGAGGGTCTGTTTGAGTTGGAAAATAACTAAGTAAGAAAGACGATAACAGTCTTAACGAAACACCTGGTACTTTTTTTGTTCGCAACGATAGGCCTTATTATTTATTTAAAGAAGAAATTGGAAGAAAATCGGGATTAACACAGTAAAACTGAACTCTATGAAGCGGTGTACCAAAACCATATCAAAAGGGGTACACCCGAAAGTAATGTGGCAATGATATGAAGACGTTATTTTAATTCAAACAACTCCTACCCAATACCCGTCAACGCAACTGTCCAAAACCGATTGAATCTCCATAAACCATGTTGCCCACTCCCTGGCAAAGCATCCTCTCTGTCCCTCTCAATCACACTATCCTCATCCGCGCCAGAATTGCAGAATAGTCCCGCTATCAGCAAGTAAGCAGAACCCTGCGATAAGCAGCACAATTCTTTTTTTATCCGTCTTCAGAATGGACGCACCGAGTTCATCAGTAACGTGTCTTTCAACACACCCACTCAGGTCACTTTCCCCACATCATACCCCGCCCGCCGTTGCTTCATTCGCGCAGCGCGCAAATTTTGCGCCGGCAGCGTGCTTCGAAACACAGATTTCGAAAACGAAAAGCGGAAACGCACTCCTGAAGGGTCATTGCCAAGAAAGTATTCGGCGAAAAGATAAAGAGAAGCCGCTCGATATACGCCCGAAGGGGGAGAAGAGAAGGATGGATTAGGCGAACGGAAGGCGCGCAGGTAGGATACGTAGAGAGATCCGTAGGTGCTTCCCGTTCTGTTTTATGGCCAGCCAATCGCTGCCTCGTATCTCCGCAGGACTATCCATCAACCTTCTGGGAGCGAACAATCTCTGTTCCCGACCTCGTTCGTCCTCCTACGAGTGTCATAACCTCCGCGAACGGCACGACTTCTCTGCCGTGCCTTCGCAGGATCTTCTCTATCCTCTCTATCCGTGCGTTATTTCACGTTCGACGTAACGAGTGACTCCCCCTTTGCCGATTTGTTGTTGACGTATCTTATGATTGGCTAACAATATCGTCCGGGCTCGTAACGCTTCGGTCTTGTTGAAAACATTAACCCATTGTAACGCTCGTAGTAAGCGTCTGTACCAAAACTGCGCTACGTCGTAGTGTTTTCTTTCTCAATAAAAATACTGTAAATGCCATTACAATATTGTATCAGTAACTTCATATTATTATATTTTGTAAAACTTTATGTCTACTTTAAAATAAAACGTGGCACCCAGGGCAAGACGCGCTAAATTTGCGTGGCAGTCAATGGGTTAACCAGTTAAGCGCGTTTGACGTGTATACGCGTCGGGCCAAATCTTTGTTACGGTGCGTATGACGTGTATACTCGTCGGGACAAATAAAAAATTACCATTGACTATCAAAACTCGAAATTTCAATAAAACACTATAAGAATATTATTCGGTGGTATGATTCCTTTATGTTACCAATAGGACTGCTTAGTATTTTATATGACGAAACCAATTACATACGTAAGCCGCGATTTGCGGAGAAATTCCTTTGCTCTACGAGACAGAGTCCCAGATATTCTTGAATTTAATACAAGAATTCGAAGCATTTAATTCAAATGCTTTTAAAGCATCT
Organism: Cryptocheilus praepositus; assembly: GCA_033815515.1. NCBI lineage: Eukaryota > Metazoa > Arthropoda > Insecta > Hymenoptera > Pompilidae > Cryptocheilus > Cryptocheilus praepositus. Next base: position 2,989,876 of record JAWWQZ010000161.1, on the reverse strand, counting down.
GAAGTAAACCTGTATATTTCCACAGTTATTATCAAAATAAAGCGTAAGATATAAAGAGTAGTTAAATATGTATAATATAATAATAATGATGATATAATAAATTGCTACATTTAGCCTCCAGATGGATGATTCAGACAGCAGTAGTAGCGAAATTTATAATAGGACCATTTGTCCTGCGTTCGACATGTATATGCGTCATTGCTTCATTTTAATTGCGCACCCTATGTGGGATTCCTAAAATTATATTCCGCGCTTAATTGGTTAAAAAACGCCATAACCTGGGATCTGCGTGTAACGTGCTAACGTCGTGAGCATCTCATCTGAAGTTATGTGAAAGTTTTACAGACAGACGTATCAGGATCTTCGATTAATCCTTTCGATGCTATCGATTGCTACGATCATTCGAAAAATTAATTTTCTCCGGCTAACCGGCGTTGCTATGTTTCAACGTTTGAGAACTGCTCGTAAGAGCACTGACGGCCGCTGTCACGTAGATGCGAGTTTGATGATCAGCACTTAACGGCCGGCGTTACGTAGAGGTGACTTTGTTGGATCAAGAATAGACGGCATGAGGTAGAGTATGTCGGCAGTTGCGAAAGCGTTGAATGAATCAACGAGTAACTATTGCGCCTGGGAAACTGTAACTGACTTGTGTTGAATATTCAATGCTTTAATGAGCGCTGTAATGTATGGGTGAATTCGGAGTGCGTAAAATAATGCGTCTGTGACAATACATACTGGAAGATCGATATGGCATTTAACGAAGTGTAAAATCTTAGGTTTTGTTTGAAAACAAGTATACGTGTACGTATTGACTACTAAATACGGTTGCAGCATATTTGCAACATAGTACATCGTATCGAAAGGATTACGAATATTTGGCAAAGCGCGTGACATTTTGATCCCGCTAAAAAAGTGAAGGAACCCTGAGTTCTGAGCATTTTGCACAAAATTACTAGAAAAGAATTTTCGAGATAGGTCTACCAGAAGCTTGACTCACGTTAACGCGTTGAATGCCGTGCACATTTTGCTGTATTAGAACGGCGATGCTGTGAAATACTACAGCGTTTGGCTGAATTATGCAAAATGTAAATAATGTGCAGGTATTGGAGACCAAAGGATCGCATCGCTATTCTAACAATAACTGCATTTATAAAATAATTATTGCTACCCATTGCGAATATTTTGGATCTTTAGTAAAATTTCTTGCGTTGGTCAGCAGTGACCCTCACGCCAGTCAAAGTGTTACGACTACAACCATGGATGACGAAGCATCGCAGCAAAACCCATGAAATGACCCTTGTTTCCCATGCATTGCGCCAGATAAGCCCCCAGTCCGACTGGATTTAAAATTCCCCGTTTGACTGAATTATGCAAAATGTGAATAATATGCAGGTATTAGAAACCAAGGATCGCATCGCTATTCTAACAATAACTGCATTTATAAAATAATTATTGCTACCCATTGCGAATATTTTGGATCTTTAGTAAAATTTCTTGCGTTGGTCAGCAGTGACCCTCACGCCAGTCAAAGTGTTACGACTACAACCATGGATGACGAAGCATCGCAGCAAAACCCATGAAATGACCCTTGTTCCCCATGCATTGCGCCAGATAAGCCCCCAGTCCGATTGGATTTAAAATTCCCCGCTTGACAGAATTATGCAAAATGTGAATAATATGCAGGTATTAGAAACCAAGGATCGCATCGCTATTCTAACAATAACTGCATTTATAAAATAATTATTGCTACCCATTGCAAATATTTTCGACCTTTAGTAAAATTTCTTGCGTTGGTCAGCAGTGACCCTCACGCCAGTCAAAGTGTTACGACTACAACCATGGATGACGAAGCATCGCAGCAAAACCCATGAAATGACCCTTGTTCCCCATGCATTGCGCCAGATAAGCCCCCAGTCCGATTGGATTTTAAATTCCCCGTTTGACTGAATTATGCCAATGTTAAAGTGTGAAAGCACTGATTCGAATGAAACTGTACGCATCCAGAAACGTTTAATTACGAACCAGCACACATTACGTTTCGTCTCCAGCACAGCAAACCAAGCGTGGCGATCTATGTTCAATCCGGTTACGTCCGATTCTCCATCCCAAGCGTCAGGTGAATCACGATGAGCTTGTAACTCGACAAAAGTGAACGTCTCGCAAGACCTGCAGGGTAATTTAAGTGTAACCGGACGAAAATATGATATTTTGTGTGGGGTTACCTCCTGCGAGGGCGGTTAGGCGATTCTCTACCTTCCTCTTACGCGGCGGAACGTCTCAATAATGCAGGTACCGAAGCACGAGTAGTACTCCAAGTGGTGCCAAGGGCTTGTAATATATGGCCCTTAAATCATCAAGCAAGAGTGGATATGGTGGCTCCGCGACCTAACCACTGCCGGACGGTAACCGCCCCGCAAACATATCAATCAGTGCAGTATCCGCACTCCTAAAGAACCCAGCGCCTACTCGAACAGTCGTTAATCAATACCCCCGTACGGGCGACTCGACGCCTAGCTGAAAATCGACCAATTGTTTCCGTGCGTTTCGTCGACGCGGCGTTGGCCAAAATTTCAAGAAACAAAGATGCGCGTAACGAAGGCAACGCTGGCCGAATGAACTGGGATTTGGGCCTAGCGGATAAGCAACTGTGTTTATCGGGGCGGGTTATGTGTATAACGCGAAGTCGTTTGGATGATTAAGGTGACACTTGACCGTTTGAGATTTTACTGAAGGGCAAAAGATATTACTGAAGATCCGAAATATTTGCAAAGGGTAGCAATAATTATTTTGTAAATACAGTTATTGCGTGGTGAGATCCTCTGGTCTTCAATGCCTGCACATTATTTGCATTTTGCATAATTCAGTCAAACGCTGCAGTATTTCATAGGATCGCCGTTCTAATACAGTAAAATACGCACGGCAGTCAACGTGTTAATTTGCTTTATTCGTAAAAAGGGAATTCACGCGCTTTGTATAGCAAACCACTCGTGTAAAGTATCATAAAAAATGATTTGTGTTAACTTGAGCGAATTACAAGTGCTTTCTACCAATTTGATCCACAAAAAGAATTAGAAGAAATCTTAATAAATGGTATTTTGAAACATTTTTGTTCTTGCAATGTAATATATATAAATGAGTTAATTTATCTATTACAAAGATAATGTTTGAGATTTTACTGAAGATCCGAAATATTCGCAAAGGGTAGCAATAATTATTTTGTAAATGCAGTTATTGTTAGAATAGTGATGCGATCCTTTGGTCTTCAATGCCTGGACATTATTTACATTTTGCATAATTCAGTCAAACGCTGCAGTATTTCATAGGATCGCCGTTCTAATACAGCAAAATACGCACGGCAGTCAACGTGTTAATTTGCTTTATTCGTAAAAAGGGAATTGACGCGCTTTGTATAGCTAACCACTCGTGTAAAGTATCATAAAAAATTATTTGTGTTAACTTGCGAGAATTATAAGTGCTTTCTACCAATTTGATCGACAAAAAGAATTAAAACAAATTTTAATAAATACTATTTTTAAACATTTTTGATCTTGTTATGTAATATAAATGAGTTTATTTATTTATGACAAAGATAATGTGTCGCTGTTAGTTTGAAAAAATGTTGACAATTTCCTATGACTACATACAGTCTTTGAAATCTGCGTGAATCATCTCACGTATGCGGTGCGTCAGGTAATGATCACCGCGAGAGGCCGAGTAACGCTATGCAACAACTCGGGAACCTTTGAATCAAGATTGACAGGGAAATATTCGCGGCAACGCGGATCCAGAGTAAATAACAAAGAAACGAACGAGCAGCGAATCGAAACGCACGCAACGTCGATGCTCATAACGACGGGGCACTGCAGCATCGCGGCTTTGTTTGCGATACCTTGCACATCGCGTGCGTTCGGTTCATTCCTCGCGGATAACCGACAGAAAAAGGACAGATATAATTTGTAACGTTTTCTAATTTCGCCCCATTAACCGGCGGACGGAACGTCGTTTGTCGTGTTCTCAACAGATCACCCCTCGTCAAATCGTAAAGAAATTTGTCAAGACCGGTAATATCGCGTTCTTCCACACTCGACAGGGTGCAATAATATACCGTGGCTGCCGTCATCAGAAATCAGAACGTCTATATTAATACGAAACTCGTTTGTCAACGCGACTCAACTCACAACGTCTATGTGTTCTGCAAGTATTCGACTTTAAATTCCTTTGATAGCGAATGATAGCACTGACTGGCGCAAAAGATTTTACTGAAAATCCAAAATATTCGCAATGGATAGCAAGAATTATTTTATAAATGCAGTTATTGTTAGAATAGTGATACGATCCTTTGGTCTCCAATACTTGCACATTATTTACATTCTGCAGAATTCAGTCAAACGCTATAGTATTTCATAGCATCGCCGTTCTAATACAGCAAAATACGCACGGCAGTCAACGTGTTAAACTACAGTCGTACGGGAGTAGGAGTCCTGGGAAGTATCTTTGCGACCGAAAAAAATGGATTACTACAGAAAACGAAAGTCGCGAAGTCTCAAAATACTTCGAGTTGACCAATAAAGTTTCCAGTCTCTGTCACGAAAAGGAGTGTGATTCCAAATATTTGACTCTACCAAATTAAGTCCTTTACGTACCTACAAGAAGTGTTCGTCAGAAGGTAATTCGCCTCGAACGTTAAAAGCGTATCGCATGTCTAATTAAGCACACAAAAATCGTAATGGTAGTAATACTGAGAGCATTGATCGTGTTACTCCGGATTATCTTCGTAATCGGACAGGTCCGACTGGTCCGTGAGTGGTAGCATTGTGACTGGAGAGATGAAGTCGTACCGTGAGCGAGTGGTAACAATGAGTGCAATGATAATGCGGCTCGCGCCGTGAATGAAAGGAGGAAGGTAAGAAAAGGCCGAGGGTGCAGAGTGGAGAAACGTGGACGGACCGAAAGTGCCCCGGGAGATCATTAGTCCACCTGGCCAGAGCCCTGAGGTTACAGTTAGCCGCTTGACAAGCGTTACAGGCCGTTATCGGTTTGCCCCTAATTATGCACACGTGATCGCATGCGTAAATGTACACCGCGATCTTTTTACGTACTCCTATGCAAAGTCGTTAGGAAAATGCTCGAAAGATTTAACGGTGTGCAGTCGAATTCACTTCGGTTATTTCGATCTAAAGTAACTTTTATGATGTCGGTTCCTGTCCATAAATAATACGTTACCAATGCAGAACGTATGGTAAGGTGTACAATTTTTGTAGTACGGTTCAACATGTATTCGTAGATTTTAATATGTTGCCGTTACAGGCCGTTATCGGTTTGCCCCTAATTATGCACACGTGATCGCATGCGTAAATGTACACCGCGATCTTTTTACGTACAATTATGCAAAGTCGTTAGGAAAATGCTCGAAAGATTTAACGGTGTGCAGTCGAATTCACTTCGGTTATATCGATCTAAAGTAACTTTTATGATGTCGGTTCCTGTCCATAAATAATACGTTACCAATGCAGAACGTATGGTAAGGTGTACAATTTTTGTAGTACGGTTCAACATGTATTCGTAGATTTTAATATGTTGCCGTTACAGGCCGTTATCGGTTTGCCCCTAATTATGCACACGTGATCACATGCGTAAATGTACACCGCGATCTTTTTGCGTACTCCTATGCAAAGTCGTTAGGAAAATGCTCGAAAGATTTAACGGTGTGCAGTCGAATTCACTTCGGTTATTTCGATCTGAAACAACTTTTATGATGTCGGTACCTGTCCATAAATAATTCGTTACCAATGCAGAACGTATGGTAAGGTGTACAATTTTTGTAGTACGGTTCAACATGTATTCGTAGATTTTAATATGTTGCCGTTACAGGCCGTTATCGGTTTGCCCCTAATTATGCACACGTGATCGCATGCGTAAATGTACACCGCGATCTTTTTACGTACTCCTATGCAAAGTCGTTAGGAAAATGCTCGAAAGATTTAACGGTGTGCAGTCGAATTCACTTCGGTTATTTCGATTTAAAGTAACTTTTATGATGTCGGTTCCTGTCCATAAATAATACGTTACCAATGCAGAACGTATGGTAAGGTGTACAATTTTTGTAGTACGGTTCAACATGTATTCGTAGATTTTAATATGTTGCCGTTGCAAAATTATGGTAATGCATACAGTAAATTAAGTTTGGTTCCATTATTTTGATCCGAAAGCATTTTCGTGACGTCGCGCAGCATGTTCATAGATTTTAGTACGTTAGTAATACGAAACATATGTTAATGCGTATGGTGAATTATTCAAGCAAATTCTTCAATACGCAGCAAATGTTTCGTGTTGCGTTGAACTCGACAAACAACTGCAAATCGTTACTATTCTGAGAATGTCAGGCAAAAGGAAGTGAAACGTTCGTTCAACGACGTTGACACTTCACGAACTTCAACTATGAACGCCGGCGAAGATCTTTGTCAATGTAATGCGAGTGAAAGTAAAATTGTAATGCCTCACAGGATAACGAGCGACTTCGTTTGATTACTCCTATCCGTACGACTTACCGATACAAGAAAATCTAATACTAACTTGTCAAGCAAACGTCTGTCTATAACACGAGATACACTGTAATTGTAAACAGCGTATGTTCGATCATCACAAAAATAATAACACCCTACAACCGATACGTTCGTTTCACTTACAAACATGTATCTTTGATGCGAATTACTGTGATTCAGTTATCCTATAACTACTGACTCCGTAATCATTCAGCAAGCAAATAACCGCTGAATACGTATTTGCCTTCATATTTTGCAGTTCTTTAACCTAACATTTCCTTCATCACGTCAAACTGCACAAAAAAATGCAGTAGCTGTCACTTGTATACATCGACATGCACAAAAATTCAAGAATCGATGCGTGCATTTGGGTGGAAAGGCGATTTCACTAGTTACCTATATGTCAAATTTCATAAAAAAAAGGCGCTAACTGTCACTTGTATATATCGAGATGCACGAAAATTCAAGAATCGATGCGTGCATTTAGGTGGAACGGCGATTTTGTTAGTTACCCTGTACCTCAAATTTCATTAGATCAAATTTCACAAAAAAAACTGCATTAGCTATTACTTGTATACATAAAAATGCACGAAAATTCAAGAATCGATGCGTGTATTTAGGTGGAATGATGATTTTTCTAGTTACCCTGTACCCGAGTAAGAAATCCGACGGGTTACACCAAAATGACGAGACAACGGTCGTCGGTCAAGAGACGACTGGCCGCGAGCCACAAATGTTTAGGCAGTACGATTAAAACATCTCCCTCTTGAACCCTCTGGGAATCGTATCGCGCTGTGAATGCCGATCGATCCTGGACCACAGAGAGAATGCGGGGGCACCGCGTTTGATTTATACCGCGCACCGTCCTCGCGTGTGTGCATTCAGGTACGATGGAAACAGCCGCAAAGAAAGCAGGTAAGAGAAATAATGAAGCCCGTAGCAACAAAGCACGTCGGAAGGTAACCAAATTTCCAGCGGAACATTTTCCGAAATTTCTCAAAGCCGGTTCTTTTGTGGCACAAAAGAGCACACGTGAAACATCCGACCGCATCAAATACACATAATTCCAAAAATGTGCAAAAGCAGAAAATATCCACGTTCCCGCATCGTTAAGTTCATAAAATTACAGTGAAAGCAAAGTATGCGAGGCTCAAAACAGTCGATTCCGTGCGATTCAATAACGTCATCACCGTTTAAATGAGTTAACAATAAAAATTATGCAAAAGCACAACATATCCACGTTCCAGCATTGATAAATTCATAAATCTGACGTGAAGGCAAAGTGTACGAGGCTCAAAACAGTCGATTCTGCCCGATTCAATAACGTCATCAGCGTTTATATGAGTTAACAATAAAAAATGTACAAAAGCAGAAAATATCCACGTTCCCGCATCGTTAAGTTCATAAAACTACAGTGAAAGGAAAGTGTGTGAGGCTCAAAACAGTCGATTCCGCGCGATTCAATAACGTCATCACCGTTTAGATGAGTTGACGATAAAAAATGTGCAAAAGCAGAAAATATCCATGTTCCCGCATCGATAAATTCATAAACCTGACGTGAAAGCAAAGTGTGCGAGGCTCAAAACAGTCGATTCTGCGCGACTCAATAACGTCATCAGCGTTTAAATGAGTTGACCGATAGTCTATATTCAAATTAGATTAAACATCGATATCGCAATGGCTCGAGTCCGATCTGCCGCGAGTGAATCGGCAGAAGTAACGGCTTACGAAACGCACGGAAAAGAAGAATAATGACCGGCTGGGCGTGGATGACGATGATGAAGAAGAGGAAAGGGAGAAGGAGAAGAGGGAGGAAACAGACGAGCGAATGTAGTAGAACAGAGACGCTCGGCGTATCTCTCAACAGTGTGTATCGTCGGGCCAAGTGTTGGTAGACACCGACATCGATGCGCCTCGGAATCGGCTTAATCGTGATTAATATCACGGGCTCATACCGCATGTCGGTAATTATCTACACGTGTTTTACCGAGTCGAACGATCACCGATCGTACGGTCTGCCTCCACGTGTGGGAACACGATCCGGACCATCCTTGTTTGCTACCATCGTCGTCTTTCTTTTCTGTCTCCCTTTCTCCGTCTTTCGCGATAGCTTCGCCTCTCCTTCTTCCTCGCAGTCGCCCGCTGCCCGCCGATTTCTCTCCTCTTCTCTCCTCTTCTCTCGCTACCCTTCCGTTTCTGTAACTCCGCTGCCGACATTACTAACGACGCGTGTGAACGCGTTTAAATTACACACTCGGCAATTTTTGCCGCGCCATCGCGCTCGCTTTCATTTTCCGTCCCAAAACGGGAGTACGCGGGAATGGGGGCGTTCGAAGGCTGCGAGCGAGGAAAAATGTTAATGAAAACGATTTGTGCGGTGTCGCGAGCGCTTGCGGGCGGGACGGTGTTTTGTTTTTCGGGGAAGCGTGGAATTATGGAGCGGAGATTTAATGCGAGTAATGTGTGGGGAGGGTCGGCGGTTTCTGCCGACGGGTTGTTGTTCCGAAAAAAATGCATCTAATCGTGACTCGGTGGAGCATCAACATTGTTAGGGTATGGGAACGCGAATATGTTCATGACTGCTAATATAAATATATCGGAATTGCAAAGGACGGTTTAAGTAGCGGTTCGGACTCTAAGTTAAACAAGACGCATCCCTTTGTTTTAACCGCGGGGCATACCGGAAATTGTAATGCCGAAAGCAGGCGCGACAGAAATCTCTGATAGAACAAAGCGACGTTCTGAAAGTTACTCCGTGAAAACGATCAATTTGACAAAATGATGTCTACCGATGCACGTAGACAAAGTACGTACGAAGTGCAAGTGCAAAACGTCAACAAAAGTTACAAAAGTTCCATTTGAGTCACAAAAGTGATCGGTGCAAAGGATTTGACTAAAATATATAAAAAATTCGCAATGAAGCCTATTTGCAATTTTGTAAAAGCAATTGTTTGGAACGGTGCTTCAATACTTTGGCTTCTAGCAACTCTGCCTTACCTTCATTTTGCATTATTTAATCGTACTCTGCAGTATTTCATCGCATCGCAGTTCTAACAAAGCAATTACCACGGTGGTCATCGGTGATTGATGCAAAAGATTTGACTAAAAATGCAAAAAATTCCCAATGAAGCCTATTTGCAATCTTGTAAAAGCAATTATTTGGAACGGTGCTTCAATACTTTGGCTTCTAACAACTCTGCCTTACCTTCAGTTTGCACGATTTAATCATACTCCGCAGTATTTAATCGCATCGCGGTTTTAATATAGCAAAGTACGCTTTGCAGTCAACGCGTTAACAAGCTAACTTTTCCACTCGACGCCCGCACAATGTTCATAAACGCCGAAAGCGCCCGCTTCCCTTTCCTAAGACCGGCGACCGCAATCACAAATCAGGCCGCCGCTAATAACCATAGACCGCGCGCGTTTCCCACTCGCCAGCTCCCAGGAGACGTGTTAATACACGCTTAACATCCGTGTTGACTCGGGCGATAGCCATGAGCGCGGTTTAACATCAGCGATCCAGATTAAACCAGGATGTTCCACCCTCGCCGCGCTCGGAGCTGATACAAAGTTATATCGCCGGGTCCGGAGCGTGCATAAAACGAGGCCCACGAACCGCACCGAGGGGACGCACGGGGTGAGAAAAATAAGAGCGGAGTGGGGGGCAAGTGGCGGGCACGTATTAGCATATAGCAGCGTGACTCCGAGCGTTCGCGGGCTCATCTGAATAAATATCGTATTATAATTAAAGGAATCGTTCGACCCATAAATCAATGAGTTCGGTTTATATATCAGGCCTCACCTATATAATGTGTACCAGCGGAGGACCCCAGCGGGCCCTACACTCGCCGTGGGGGGTCCCCCTATGCTAATGGTGCCCTCTCACGAAGAGAGGCGATAAGTGAGAGAGAGAGGACGCGGAAAAAGAAGGAGCAACGTGTGCCGATACGTTGAAGCGCGCGTGGGAGGAAAGGAGACAGGCAGAGCGAGAAAGGTGGGCGGGGGAGAGCGGAGAGAGAAAGAAAGAAAGAAAGAAAGGATAAAGATGCCCGCGCAATGCTCGTCCGACCCTGACCTGTGCCTTCACGGAGAGTACTCTTCTCCCGCGTTCAGCCTCTGATCTTCGCCGACCGCGAGCGCTTATCAATTTGTTACCGAGCGCTGTTTGTTAAATCAAATCAAGAGCTCGCACGCCGGGGCAATAAATAATCCTGCTTAATATGTGCCTCGAATTCTGTAGCCTCGCTCCGTGCATCGTATGCTCGGCGCGCTTCTTGGATCGTTCGGCAAACGTACGAGTATGTTGCCGCTGCTGGAGCACGAAGCACGAGAGTGCGCGCGGGCACTCGTTCTCATACTTCATTGACGTGGACGTCGGAACCGAATAGTCTTCGAACGAACTTCTTCATGTAAGCTCGTCGGGGCGTTTCGTGGAATTCAATCAGATAGGCCAGTACAAGCATTTCTAAGCAGTGACGCTTAGATATGCTTTGTGCAGAACCGATGGGGCATGGTATATTTTAACGCGTACTGTGCGAACAGCTGAAGTCTCTGCCCGTAAAACTCGTTGTTACTCCGTCTATACTAGTGCCATTGCTTTAACACGTTGATTGCCGTGGCGATCATCGGTGACCGGCGCAGGAGGTCCCACGAAAAATTCAAAAAATACCCAATCGGTAGCATTTATAATTTTGTCAATGCAATTAATATTAAATAGTGATTCAACTCTTTAGTCTCCGATACCTTCGCATTATTTTCATTTTACAGAATTCAATCACATTCTGCAGTACTTCATCACGTTGCGGTTTTAACACGTTGACTGCCACGCGTATTTTACTATATTAAAACCGCAACGGTATGAAGTACTACAGAATATGATTGAATTGTGCAAAATGAAAATAATGCGAAGTTATCGGAGACCAAAGTATAAGTAAGATCGGGGTATCTTTTTTAATTTTTCGTGAGACCTTTTGCGCCGGTCACCGATGACCACCATGACAGTCAAAGTGTTAATATAGTAAAATACGCACGGCAGTCAACATGTTAAAAACGAGTTCCCCGTATTTTGCAAACTCTTGCAAATTCGTTAATAATAGATATGTATTTAATTTGTGCAGCAACATGTCTGCATCAACGCCTTCGCTCATTACATTGAAAACCCATCCAAACTTTTCAGTTATCATCTGAACGAACTCCTTGTAACTTCTCCTCATTAGTTTCATTATTTGTACATCGTCTCATATCTCGTCCCGTCTTTGTACCCTTCGAGCCTGCCGCAACTAACAACCAAAGTAACTGCGTAACGAACCGTATCCCACCGCTTGGCGAAGTTTACGCGTCGGCCATCGTTATATCTCCGTTCGTCGGATCAGAGTAACGCGGCACCTTCGTGCGTTTATTATGACGAACGTAGACGGTCGGCGGACGTATATACGGTAGTTTATTTGGGCTGCTATGGGGCACCGATTTGCGGGGCCGAACGAATTAACGGCGGGCCCGCGATTAACAAAGGGCGATACAAATTAGATTAAATCGCCGTAGGGGGCGGCATCGTGGCAGAGAAAGGCGAATGATGATACAGCTTGATAAATAGACGAACGTCATGCGATGCCTAAACGGAGTCCGCGTCTCATCGTAAATGGGATGCCAAGTCCACGTAGTCGGTCGCTTCTCTGCCACGGATGAAGTACGAGCGTGCATCCGACTGATTGTCGTGCAATTCTTTCCTCCTTGCCATAACACGCGCGGGTCGCACGAAATTCCTCGATACGTGCGCGCTCTCGATACGACGCGTGAGTCATGCGCAGTAATGCGAAGGTGAGGACTTTATATGTCGGCGATTGTGCCGCACTTATCGATTATGCTTCACGATGTGTTGATACGGGAAAACTGCCGGCAAGAAACTGAAGTGTGCTAAACGGCATTTACGCTTCGCAGCTGCCGATGCGATCTTAAGGAAGTAACGAGATGCGGGTATGCCGTGAACTTAAATGGTACTATGAAGAATGATAAAGTTAAGTAGCGTTGAATTGCATCATGACATTTGCATCATTTGGCTGACGCTAAAAATAGGCTTGTATCATAGGAGAAATCTTTTTAAAGAATGTGTTAAACCATGTTTTTAATTGTAAAAGTATTCCGCGATTCGTGATATGGCCCAGAAAAATTTCGCGTAATATTTCGCCATTGGATGCAAATAGGTAATTATTCCGAAAAGTAGTAATATGCGAAGTTTGTGAATACGAACCGGAGAACCTCAAACGAAATTCGGCGTTACGTGAACCGACGAAACTAATTTTTCCGATAATCGCCGGAAATCGGGCGTGGAACTGTGAATTATAGACGGTAACTTTAACACTATGAAGAATGATAAAGTTAAGTAGCATTGAATTGCATCATGACATTTGCATCGTTTGGCTGATGCAAAAAATACGCTTGTATCACGAGAGAAATTTTTTTCGAGGATGTGTTAAACTATGTTTCTAATAGTAAAAGTATTCCGTGATCCGTGATATGGCCCAGAAAAATTTCGCGTAATATTCCACCATTGGATGCAAATGGGTAATCCCGAAAAGTGGTAATATGCGAATTTTGTGAATACCAACCGGAGGAACTTCAAACGAAATTCGGCGTTACGTGAAAACGGCGTCGTACCGACGAAACTAATTTTTCCGATAATCGCCGGAAATCGGGCGAGGAACTGTGAATTATAGACGGTAACTTTAAAACGATCGAGAGAATGGCCGACAAAGCTTTCGAACTACATATTTTTGTTACACCATTAATTAAGTTAGACGGGCGAGGCAGTTTTCCAGAAAGCACGTGCCCGCGGCTTCCCTAGGAATAAATCAATAAGCGAAGTTCCGTTGGTCGGGACTGAAGAAAGGAACGCGGGAGCCTTTTTCGTGAGCCGACTAAGCTATTACGCGTTTGTCTACCTACTGGTGGCTGCAGCCACCCACCTTCTCTCCGTTCACATAAATCTCGGATGCGCGCCATTCAACGCTATCATTACGCCTGCGTGCTGACGAGAAGCGACGCCAAAATTTTAACGAATTCCTGGAACTGCCGCGGTGGTGGGAAAAGGACGATGATCTTTTGTTTCCCTCTCGTCACGGAAACCGTTAACTAGAGACGAAGTGCACGGGCGGTACAAACGCAGGGTACCATTGAATATACGTCAACGTGCGACATTTTATCCATCCCTCAAAAGATCGCGTATTATCATAAAAACATATGCCCGCTAATTGAGACAAATGGACAAAAGGATGTTTGCGTATGCAAATGCAGATACGCGTTATTATGCAGAAACTGCAGTATAGCGTGTGCTTCATCGGAAACTCGTTTCCATCTATTCTCTCGGCACCCTGACCGGTCGGATGGTACACGTTGCATACGATCGCGCAGGAAAAAGTGCGAGGGCAAGAGGAAGGAAAAGAAGAGCGCATGAGGCAGGACGAAGAGGCGAGCTCGGGCAGTGAGAGAAGTGAAGATCCGAGGAGGAGAGACGAGGCACAATAAGAAGTAGAGGAAGAGAAGTACGGCTAAAGGGTCCGGTGAACACACCCCTCGAAACGTTCGGTAAAGTTGGCCTCATCGGCCTGGCGGCCGACCAATATTTAATTACAGATAATTACCGGTTATAATGCGCGGCAGATCGGCGGCCTGCCGTTTAATTGATCGGCTTTACGGCCTGATTTGTGTATCTGCCGTTCGTGCGATCCGCCGTTAAGGCCGAGGCTGATTTTTAATCCTCCAAGCCGGTATGTACTCCGCATGCCCGCCGGAGGATCATATTCAACCATTATTTAAACTACATTACGCAATCCACCCACCTCGTTGCGGCACGGTTTATTGCGCGTGTCCTGAGTACCGGTATTCGGATTAGCGGCCGCACACCGCAGAAAGAATTATTTCGACGATCTGCTGAAAGGAAGTCAGGGAAGGTGTGCAGAGATCCAACTCGCATTGGGGGAAAGAATTAACAACCGCGTCGGTGCGTCTGTTCCAGATGGCGAGTGCTGTGCGCTAGATACGCGGAACAATTCGTTAATTCGTTAATATATTAACACTATGCCGTCCGGTGGCTCTACGTTGATGCCATGCGAAAAATATCGGTATCTAAGTATCCAACAAAATATAAATAAATGGATAAACATATGATACAAAAGAATCTTGCACTTTCGAGAAAACAGAGGGAGAGGATTGGGACATGGGAACTGATGATAAGATTAGTAAACAAGAACCTTGAAAAACCGCCGGGGCGATGAGCGAAATTATGTAGATCAGTTTTACCGACGCGATACGAAAAAATCGAAATTAGACGTGCGGACGTCATGGTATTAACCCTTCTTTGCATGATTTTTTCTTTATTGGCGAAATAAATCAAGGTGATATAATTCATGTTCAAAATTAAAGGAAAAATGGTTAAAAAAATCTTAGTATATATTTATATTATAAATTTAGCAGAAAACAATATGATGGAAATTTCCATCATCATGCAAAGTTAGATCAAAGTGAACTTGTTCTTTTATATAATTTTTGGACATTCAATGTTATGATGGAAATTTCCACCATCATGCAAAAAAGGGTTAAGGAACGGGGTGGGCGTACGTGAAGTAAGATGAAGCTATCGAGATGCCGGGCCAATGCGAGAGAGTCGTGCCGATTAAACGAAGTTGCATTATCGCAAACTCTGCACCGCGAGCGCGAGGGATGAAGTGACAAACGATATTTTCTGACTCGTTTTCGGAGTCAGGTGCTCGTATAATTTTATTAGGCAGATAAGCCGCCGATGCGGAGCGTCTTGAAGGAATACGGCTGGGGATACCGGTCGAACAGTTAAGTGGAACAGGACGGAACAGAAGCTCCGCGCTTAAAATACGCCGAAACGAGTCATTATCGAATTCAACATAGATTACGCCAGAGCCGAGGAAGAATGGCACACGAGGGTGATTAAGGCGCAGTTAACGCAACGCTATTAGGAATTCATTCGCCAGCTGTTCGCGCTTAATTATTCCCGAGTTTACGCGGCCGCCATTTTGCCGCGATCGACACGCATTCGCAGTAAAACAATAATTAGCTCGTCTGAGTCTGGGAGTCCCGCGCTTCCTTCATTCCAGGGGGAAAGAGAGGCGGCGATAGACGGACGGAGAGAGGATCCTCGTTTCTTGGCACTTTATTAATTAGACTCCCTTCCCTTATTTCGCTCGCTATCGCTAATATCGCGGACTGACTCATACACAACATCGACCCGCACTCTCTCAAAGTGGTACATAAAAATGTATTATCCTAATTAGCAATATGGGCGCACGGATAGATACGATGCCCGATATGAGAAAGTCCTTTCATGCGCCTTGGCGCCGTCGCGCGACGAGATAATAAGCATCGACTTTGTTCGGGCTAAGTAAAAATTCTTATGCGCGCACTGTGCGAAACTGGTTTTAAAGTGTACTCTTAATTACGCTGTAAAATTGCGCGAAGACGTCGGCCCGTTGTCCTCCCGTGCGAAGATTCCACTCCCGGCAAACGTTGAATTAACCGCTTTTCCCCGCAATTTTTCTTATTGCTCGTGAATCTTGGGAAAGGCCGCTGACAACCGAGCGATCGCTCAATGTATTTTAGGTCAAGTCATTAATGTTGCTGTTCATCAGTTAACAAGACTGTCCGACACGGAATACAAAGTAGCGTCACAAGTTAGCACGTAAAGTACCAGCTACAATGTGAGTCGCTTGTTGGCCGAGTCGATTAACACCACGGAGCATGTACTGAATTTATTTCAAACCCCGAAAGTTACTCAATTGCTTTAGCGCTTAAATGTAAAAAATTCTGAAAGTCGCGTTGGTGAACGACACACACAAAAAACTACATTCATCCATCTGCCATCAATCCTTTAGATACACATTCGTGTCGCATACCGAGAACCTCTGACAATTACACTTTTGAAATGTTTAACATCATTAATAGTTTGACTGCCACGGTGGTCACCGGTGACTGGCGCAAAGATTTTACTATAAATGCAAAATATACGCCGCGAAGCATATTTGCAATCTTGTCAAAGCAATTGATTTTGGAATGGTGCTTCAATACTTTGGCTTCTAACAACTCTGCGTGATCTTCATTTTGCACGATTTAATGATACTCTGCAGTATTTTATCGCATCACGGTTCTAACATAGCAGAATACGCTTTGCATTCAACATGTTAACACGTTGACTACCACGGTGGAAACCGGTGATCGGTGCAAAAGATTTTACTAAAAATGCAAAAATTGCAAAGCAATTGATTTTGGAATGCTGCTTCAATAGTTTGGCTTCTAACAACTGTGCGTTACTTTCGTTTTGCACGATTTAATGATTTCCAGTACTTTATCGCAACGCGGTTCTAATATAGCATAATACGCTTGGCAGTTAATGTTTTAACACGTTGACTGCCGTGCGTCTTTTGCTATATTAAAACCGCAACGTGATGAAGTACTACAGAATATGATTGAATTGTGCAAAATGAAAATAATGCAAATCTATCGGAGACCAAAGAATTTCATCACTATTTAATATTAATTGCATCTACCAAATTATAAATGCTACCGATTGAGTATTTTTTAAATTTCTCATGAGATCTTTTGCACCGGTCACCTATGACCACCATGGCAGTCAATGTGTTAATACACATACATAACACCCGAACCAACACTACAGCAACTCCTCTCCTCAATCCCGATTGAGAATCCCTGATCTAACGAATAGTCGACAGGCCAGCAAAGGCTTCATCCACGTTGCGACGGAACAGTATATTTCCATAGGGTGGAACGGCGAACACAGAAAGATGAAAAGAGTACAAAAGTATCGAGCCTGCGTGAGGTGCGCGGGCAGATGCATGACGTTGTTACAATATTGAGATGTCGATGACGCCTTCAGCAACCCCTACCCTCACCCTGTACAACCACCAACTGCATGCCACTTCTTGAACTCGTCAGGGCCGCGCGGATTTAAAAATCGCCGAGGAACTCGCGGGGAATCGGCGGCCGACAATCGACGGACTCCGGCAAGTCTATCTGGTAAAACACGAAAGTTCGGCCCGGTCGGCTCCCTTTGCCGAGGTCGAAGCATGCAGATCCGACACGAAATATCATTAATAGTCGTTTGCCGGATGACCGAGCTCGGTAATCGTCCGTTCTGCGGTTCGGATCGGATCGCCCGAAAACCGCAACACGTCGGCGATGCAGTCGATCTCGTCGGCGGAGGAGCCGCCAGGCCCCCTTTAGCCTCGTAATTTATGTTTATGAATCTCCACCTTGGCCAAGTGCGAACGTCTATCGACGCTATACGCGGGTCGAAGTTAAGATTTCCAGCCGATAAGTCGGGATGCGGCGAAATTGGCGGTGACAATATTTTTGTGACGGTGGCATTCACGGGGGCTTACGTGAAAAATGTGCGAAGTCACGAATTTGCGACTTGTGGAAATTGTACGGGAACGTAACTGTAGGGGAAATAAATTAAAAAATGATCTAACGCAGAAAACGTTGCACACATGTATGCTAATATCTCTGAACGTTCTCGTTGACGAAGGTTTATTGTCGAAACATCAGTGCATCGATAGATACATCCGCTCTTTGAGATAAAAAAGATTCGTAGGTGACCAGACTATCTTCTCGGCGCGTGTGAAAACGTTAATTACGGAATTAAGATTCAATTAATTTTGCAAACGATATAAGTAACAAATTTGTCTGATATACAAGATAAATCGCGTTGCACCCGCATATGTGAAAACCTCTGAGCCTATTCAACGATAAAATTTTATCGCTGAAACATTGTTTGCTTCGGTAGAGACTCTAGCTATCCTAAATTTTTTCCACCCGCGCGTAGAAAGATTAACACTGACTGCTGTGATGGCGCAAGAGATTTTACTAAAAATCCAAAATATTCGCAATGGGTACCAATAATTATATTATAAATGCAATTATTATTAGAATCGTGATGCGATCCTTTGGTCTCCAATACCTACACGCTATTGACATTTTGCATAATTCAGTCACACGCGATAGTATTACATAGCATCGCCGTTCTAATACAGCAAAATCCGCACGGCAGTCAACGTGTTAATTACCGAATCGACCGATTCAACTAACCTTGCAGATGCACAAATCAGAAATTGTCTGCCATCACACCTAAACCACTTCGCACCAGTATATGCTAATACCTCCCATGGTATTCATAGCCCACGGTTTATCGCCGAAACGTCGCTGCACCGGTTGGGACGCCCGCTCGTTGAGGTAAAGATAAACGTTCGTAGCTAGTCTGCGTTTTTCCGCGCTTGCGTAAAAAGGCTAACTGCGGAATCGAGAGATTCGTGGCGAAGTCGTCGCGCGCCGAAGAAATGTGTAAAGTCGACGCGAGAACGAAGGGAAAGGCGAGACCGACGAGCGAAAAGTGGCAAGAAGTAGTGAGAAAGAAGGTCGAGCAGAGGCCTACTACGAGGATGAAGCAGGGAATCAGTTAAGGAGGCATTCTCAGCTCGAACCGGCCGGGATAGTGTTGGTGGTGCGCTGCGACCGGCTAGCTTTTTGCCGAGGATTTAATAAGGCGTCGGGTGTGACGACCCTGCAAAAAGAGTGAGGCCGATAGGGAGTGGTGCGCGAAGGAGAAAGACGCAGCGAACGGCGGGAGGACGAGGAGCGGGAATGAAGAAAGAGCGGAGATCCAACAGATCTATCATACCGGGACTTCGATTTGATGGCGCTTCCAGCAACTCATAAATATCGTCATTGAAAGCGCAGCGAAGGGGGCACCGACGGTAATGCAAATCTTGGAAACGCCGATGCGTCGTTAGCTGTTAATCAGCCGCATGCGGAGACGTTCCCTTATATGTACTTTTCCACCTTGCCGGTGCGCGCGACTTTTTGGTCTAACCTCATGTTTCTGGTTCGGTACAGTTTGGCGCTGTGTTACTTTCTTCTTTCGGCTCTCTTCCGCTGCTTTTTTACTCGCGTCTCTCTTTGCGCCTACTTTTTCGCCACCGCGTCATTCCTTCCGTCGTCTAACTTTTTACCGCGGCTCATATTTATGTTTTGGTATAATGTCGTCCTGCGTCGTTTCCTCCGCGCCGTTGTCCTTTTGCGCATCTTCCTGCTTTCGTTCTCCCCCCGTTCGTCCGTTACTCGCACCTCTCCGTATTCCCGCTTTTTCACCGCCTCCTCATTCTTTCCGTCGTCTAACTTTTTATTGCATCTCATATTTCTGTTTTCGGTATAATTTCCTCCTGCGCCGTTTCCTTCCTTCTCTTGCGCTTCTGCCTGCAGGCTCTTTCACTCTCTCCCTCTCTCTCTCTTCTTCTCACCCTCGGCCCGACCACTTCCTCTCCTCCTCGCGGAAAGCCGTGCCACACACCTGGTGGCGGAACGAGAGGAGAAGCCGCAGGCCAGAAGCCAATCCCACGCACAATGTCCACCGCGGAACGACGCGTGAAGTCTACTCGCGCCGGTGTCATTGTTCGTTTGATTGCTTCTGGACTCTGGGCGCGCTCGTCGCGACTTACACACGAGCCGCCTTTTATTAACCGACGATTAGCCTCGCGGCACGAGGTCTGCGAGGAAGAGGACACTTGCTCCTGCTACTCCTACGGAGGATGTGTGCGTCGCGAACTAAAGCAGTTAGAGTGAAGTAACAAGCTTCGACGCGGAGGAACTAAATAAAACAGCTACAACGACACCTTTGTTCACGGAGGCAATACCTTAAAATTATTTATTTCTCCGAAGAGGGCACGGACCTGGTGCCGAAAGATGGGAGCCGACGAAATTTACTTCGTAGCTTCTAACTGCTCAATTAACACGTTGGCTGCCACGGTGGTCACCGGTGACCGGCGCAAAAGATTTTACTAAAAATGCAAACAATTCGCAATGAAGCCTATTTGCAATCTTGTAAAAGCAAATGTAGTATGGGAACGGTGCTTCAATATTTTGGCTTCTATGAACTTTGCGTTCCTTTATATTGCACGGTTTAATTATACTCTGCAGTATTTCATCGCATCGCGGTTCTAACATGGCAAAATACGCTTTGCAGTCAACATAGCTTCTAACTGCTCAATTAATACGTTGGCTGCCATGGTGGCCACCGGTGACCGGCGCAAAAGATTTGACTAAAAATGCAAAAAATTCGCCGTAAAACCTTTCTGCAATCTTGTAAAAACAATTGATATTGAAACGGTGCTTCAATACTTTGACTTCTAACAACTATGCGTTACTTTCATTTTCCACAATTTAACACTTTGACTGCCATGATGATCACCGGTGACCGACGCAAGAAATTTGACTGAAGATCCAAAATATTCGCAATGGGTAGCAATTGTTATTTTATAAATGCAGTTGTTATTAGAATAGTGATGCGATCCTTTGGTCTCCAATACTTGCACATTATTTACATTTTGCAGAATTCAGTCGAACGCTGTATTATTTCATAGCATCGCCGTTCTAATATAGTAAAATACGCATGGCCGTCAACGTGTTAATCATACTCTGCAGTATTTCATCGCACCGCGGTTCTAACCTAGCAAAATACTCTTGGCAGTCACCGTGTTAATTGAAATTTGTTTGACCATCAGAAATTGGTATAGGCGTGCGATGGAAAGTGTTTTCCAACGTATTACAGGGACGTATTAATTTTTGGTGGATGTAGAGCAAAGGTGACACCAGTTTGCCTTCGATGTTGTATTGTTAAGTGGGCGGTGGCAATATAGTCCCGAGGAGACTACCCTAGAGCCCATTTGCTGCGCGCCAACCCACGCGCATTATCTCAAGCGCGCTTCGCCCAATTTCCGAGTGTGACGGTAAGTCGGAAAGAATAACGATAACGATCGTCGCGGCGAGCGCGTTCTTTCGTCACAGCGGACAATTCCAGTTGGCCGGCTAATAGAAACCAAATTACGATAATAAAGCATCCCGACTGAGTAGCGGGGTCCATTAGTAACGTTCGACGGTCTCTACGTGGAACGAGACTGCTCCAGATACACTCTGGCAGAACTCAGCGCCGCCTTTGCAGCGTCATGGTCGTTCCTGCCCGATACAAAGACAACGCCGCCATCGTGGACGGGCGGCTGAAAAAGTGGCTATGCTAAATAATAGTCCTTCCGACGGACCGTCTCCCGCTTCTCGCATAGTTCATTCATGAAGTCAGAGTCAGTATTCCTTTAATGGCTGCCTGCTGGATGCAACGATCGATCGGCGAGCCCCGGCGTCGCTTCCCCGGGTAGACCAAGCCGAGAGAGAGTCTGAAGAAATGCAGCGGGCCACCGCGAAGAAGATGCACTGTTGAATATAACCGAGTTCGAGGACCGCGAACGGGGACTATCGGCGAATAATGCGTTTTTCTCCGCGCCGCGTAGAAATTCTAATAGACCACGGAGCCGGACGAATGCGTCTCGTGTATCGGCGTTGTCCACTCGCATCGACGAGAGATTGCTCATTCTCACGATCGCCCGATCGTTCAATCTGCTGAACGCAACTTCGCCGGCTTCCGAGAAGTCAATCTTAGCGATGAAACTTCGACTGTCGGCCGCGCGGTTCTTTACGGGGACGGAGGTTAACCCGCAGGGAACGGAAGGAAAGACAGTGGTCGAAACTAATTCTCTGTCTCCAACCCCCTTTAGAGCCCGCCTTTCCTCGTTCCGTCGGTTTTCGAGGGATAACCGCCGGATGTGTATACCTGTTCGGAGCGCCTTTTTCAGGGAAACACGACGAAACCCGTGAATTTGCCTAGGACATCGGTCGTTATTACTGAGAGTGAAGAACAGAGATACAGAGAGTTCGACAAGCTGCGAGCGCAGGCGGATTGGGAGGAGGATCACTGTTTCGGTGTTTGATGTTCGGCCCGTGTCCTTTCTGTTCCTGTGTTTTTTTTCTGTTCGAGACGGATGAGTCCTTTTAATGGAGGGTAAAAGACTCCGAATGGCACTATTACCTCGTGACGTTCTCGCAGTAACGGCCAGCCTACCGACATCATCTCCAGGTACTAGGGCTTCGGGTTTCGGTAACCGGGCAGACACATTTCCGACATTAGGCTTCTATACTGAATGGGCCACCGCTATGCCGCGATCGAACGATAAGTAAACGGACGAAGTCGTTTCTCATTTCCGCACTATTAGCGAGACGCGCTTTTCCCGCATGCCAGCATGGGATTTTGGAATCTTTTGAATTTATTTTAACGTGTACATGAACCTTTTAAGTTATGTGAAAGCATACGTCTTTTGTGTTTGAAAGGTCGAAGTTTATTTGTCACCTCGACACATTTCGGGAAAACCCGGATTGCCTCTAAAGGAGTTTATAATAATTATAATTACATTAGTGTATGTTAGGTGCGTTGTATCCTTTCTTTATAGTATTTTACTTGGAACATATTTTTTCCGATGGCAACGGTTTTTACGAAGAGGTGATAAATAAAGTTCTACGTTTTCGCCACAAACGTTTATTTCAAATATGAGCTTCTTGCTCCACGATGTTTCCCACCCTACCTTAAAACGCAGCAAGTCAAGCAAAATGTCTAAATAGTTGATCTATTAGTGAACTTGATGGATAGTGTTGAAAACACAAAAGTAGATTCTGGAGAAAAGCCACTGGACCATATTATTGTTGACTCTTGGTGCCAATTAGAATGCATAAAGGACACAATATTATAAAAATACCGTTTTCCCATTCATCAACAAATTTTGAATTTTTCCAACAGATGAACGCGTTATTTCACCTAAAACTAATACACATACTTATACAATATCCCTATCAACACAGGTTCCAGAAGATGAAGCCTAAGGGCTTCGAAACATGTAAATAAAATTACAAAATAAAATCTGCATCAACTAAAATAAAGTGTTCACCTGAACACATGAAAAACAATAAAATAAAATAAACTTGATAAGGGAGGATAAAAATTGATCAACAAATATTGCGACCGCATTCAAGTATCAGCTACTTCGAACCGTTCCATCGAATGGCCTAACTTGGAAAGAAATTCAATCGTTTATCAGCTCGTAGACACGTTCGGTGGCAACGTACCATTCGAGAAAAGTCAAAGGGATCGGATGGACATCCCTAAGACGACTGGCGTCAACGTTTTTCTTGCTCACCCACCGAACGAGTTTCAGAGCGAAACAGGAGTCGCGCACTGCGTTCGCTGCGAAAAGAAAGAAGAGTCTGGTAACGGGATAAGCGGCCGATCGAGCATCATCACGGTACAGTACATTCCGATACGTAACGGAGAAAAGAGCGTACATCGCTCCTGGGCTAGAGAATGCACATTGCGAGCGACGACGAGTTATATAAAGTTTCTGAGAAAGCCGCCTCTGCCGTGCATATCGTTTCCAAGATACCTGTTACTAAAGGCTGGAGTCATCGATCGACGATTGGTGGAATCGTTGTTCGCAGAACCAACGTATTGTTTCGATAGAAAAACGAAGAACGGAGTGAGTTGCCTGCAGAGGCGGAATACGTGATAAACTGAACCCTTGAGTAAAAGCACGGCAAAAATGAGGCTAGTTTACGTATGCTGCTTCAAACATTGCACCGTTACGTTGTATTGTTCGTTGGTAGCACGGTATCGTGTGACGGGCTGTAAATAGTGAGACTAGAATAATGTATGTACAGTTCCAACGTGAGTGATCGTGTATTTAGCGGATTTGCGGCAATCTATGAATCTAAGTAATTAGCACGTTAGGCAGAATTCTGAGCGAACGCGATTAAAAGTGCACCGGGAAAAAATGTACTGCCACCCCGTCACGGTTGATACCCCGGGCGTCGGTGTCCGTTTCGTTTCCCCTTGTTGTCCCATTTACGAATTGCAAATTAGGATCCACAGGTTGAGAATCCGCGCAAGAGCGTCGGGTTCCCCTCGTTGGACCCCAATTATTCAGCGGCGTGTCCCGAAATTCTCAATTCTTCGCGAATCCTGACCCCGGATCTTCCCCACCCCCGTTCTCCCCCTTTTTACCTCACTCTCCATAGCGTGGCATTCTTTTTTTCTCACCGCACGTTCGCGTCTGCATAGATAATGAACTGCGTTAAAAGGAACACTGCGAAACGTCGCTAACAGACTACCACGCAGCCCACTCAGAGACGAACCGCCGAAAAACTTGATCCCCCTGCGCCCTACCTTTGTCCTCCAACCAGCGCGCGGCACCTGTCAGTGCATTTCCTGCTCCTAAAGTGCTTCCCGTAATCATTATTCACGGCGAAATAATTGGCAGTCCTCTCCGGCCGGCCGGCGATTAGCCTTTGTCTTAAGGATCCTGGCGCAAAAGCGTGAGGCATAATCAGCGAGATTATCACCACAATTTTACCACCGTCTCGCGCGAAAATGCCAATCCGCTGGAAAAGCGTAAAAGGCCGTTCTGACAGCGGGCGCGATGAATAACAACGACTTGCTCATTAGGATGAGTCAAGTGCGGTGGGAGGTCGGGTGACGTCTACGTAATTTCGGACCCGAGTCTCGCGGCGTCTATCAACGCGGATCTAATCTGCGCGCGCCCCGGCTTTTCGAAGAGGACGTTTCGGACGGTTCGGGACGAAATGACAAGGAACGGCAAGAAATCATAACTATGCCAGTACGCGAAGAATGCAAAGCACCGGCAAGGTCGCGTTTCGGGAAGCTGATGCCAATGCTGCGCCACCTTCGCAGGTAGTCGAGAGGCCGGAATATCGGGGAAGAAGGAGAGAAAATGATGTTCCTTCGGCGAACGGAGAAGGACGATCGATAAGGACCAAGAGAGTAGCGACTGAAGGCGGAAGGGAGATGGGTGGAGTGAGAAGACGTGGACGAGGAGAGAGCGAAGGAGAGGAGAGTAAAGGCCCCGGGCGAGGTCACCCACCGCCCCTCGTCCCCCTCACTCCCCCGCACACCCTGATTACTCGCCGCCGGGGGCGGGACACACTGTAATGAGCATCGAAGAGGTGCTCAACTTCGCCTCGTTGAATTTTCCCCCCTAACGATGCCGGTGAAAATCGATGCCGATCGATGCGGCGCGAGTTGAAATCTGAATCGGCGTCGACCGAACGGGCGAGTCGGCGGTTTCGCTCTTGGCGGCTGCAGATTTTCGGCGGTAACGAGATTTCGACGGCGCGAAGATTATGAAACGGACGGTCATTTGGGAGTTCTGTGCCCGGACGCTTCGCTTCTTTTTGTAGACGCGGCTGCTATTCAGAAAGCTGATGTGTACGACGACGACGCTTAAGAATGTATTATCATTGCGACAGAAAGATGCCACGGCGGTCTTGATACCCATTACGTACATAATCGTACAATGCGCGCACTGGCTAAGCTAATGATCGCAGTACGTACGGCTACGATTTCCCAAGAGCCGTGGTTAATTATTGAATTCCACGTAATTAACGCGTTACGAGTGTAGCAATTGCGAGGTGCATTAATGCATTAATAAAAACGAAAATTGCCCTCTGTCGTAGCTCAGCTAGTTACACCCATGTATACCTATATCGTACAATGTTGTAAAACCCACAGGCGACTTCATACGAGAAATCCTTCCGTATAAATTCCAACCACTTTCTCTGCGTTATATTACAATTTACGATATTGTCAGCGTATCCAGCGAAACCTGCGCATATTAAAACCATAAACTACCCAACCAATTAAGCCTACATATACATCAACGACATCCGCTACTCTCCCAGCGCACCTATAAGACAACCTGTACCAGGCGTATTTCCCCAAAACGCACGAACTTCCGGCACGAGTCCGTAACTCGTAATCGCTCAACGCATCACCGTATAACAAGTGTACTCAAAGCCTCTTCTAAACTCGATAAACGAAGTTCATCGCGACAGAACACATCTTCCGGACTGTATTCTCCTGCAGGATCTCCCCACAGCGGAACACCCGCTGACAAGGTCGACCGAGATTACTTGACGAAGGGGCAAGCAAGAGAAGGGTGCGGAGGCCAGTCTCGTAGAGGAACAGAATGCGTGAGTAGGCTCGTTGCCTGTCGGCGAAGACACCCGAGGATGATCGAGCGATGTTATTTTAAGTTTTCCGTGGGGGCCTCCGGCTCTCCCGTCTTGCCCTAATCGGCTGTCAGCCACCCCCGCGTGGGGTCACGGGCCACCCCCACGACACCAGCCTGATCCTCAACGTGTCCGCGCCCGTGTACGCAGAAGGAGCGATCTAACACGACCCCCCGCAGACGAGATTCGCCCCTTTTGTACAAGAGATTCGCGCCGAGGATTCATACCCCTCGAGGGGTTGGATTCAAAACGCTTTACACTCTCATAACCGGGACCTGTTGATCCTACACGTCCCAACCCTGAATGTCTTAACGCATCGTCCCCGACGCGTTTCTATTTAAATGCCGCAACCGCTGATGGGCCGGGGGTTAATCGAATTTTCTCTTGCAGCTTTTACGAGTTCGCTGTTGAGGTACTGTTTCTATTTAAATGCCGCAATAGCTGATGAGCCGGGGGTTGATCGACTCGGTACTGTTCCTATTTAAATACCGCAACAGCTGATGGGCCGGGAGTTGATCAAATTTTCTCTTGCAGCGTTTACGAGTTCATTCTTGAGGATTCGCAACAGCTAATAGGCCGGGGGTTGATCGAATTTTCTATTGCAGCGTTTGTGAGTTTGCGGTGTTTTTCTATTTAAATGCCGCAACAGCCGATGGGCCGGGGGGTGTTCGAATTTTCTCTTGCAGCCTTTACGAATTCGCTGTTAAGAACTCGGTACTGTTTCTATTTAAATGCCGCAACATCTGATGGGTCGGGGGTTGATCGAATTTTCTCTTGCAACCTTTACGAGTTCGCTGTTGAGGAGTCGGTACTGGATGCGGTTGGAAGTGACTGCCGCACGGAAGGTATCCGCAGAGAGATGAGGTAACGCTGATAACTTATCTATGTTCGGAGTAACTTTACAACATCGTGTTCCGACGCCACCGACGTGTTCGCGGACGCGGGGCAGACCGTGAAGATGAAGTCGCTTCAGGAAAGTTGGGATGACCTCGCAGGGTCCTGCGGCTCGTTTGATGGCTCTTCTCTTTCTCTATCTTTCTCCGCTCGCCCTCCCGTTCCTCTCCCGTCCCAGTCCATCCACGTGTTTCCACGGGATAGCCGTTTACACCGTCAGGTTTGGTGGCACATATTATATACCAGCGAGAAGAAAGGAGCGGAACAAGGAGCGCGGGGATAGAGAGACAAAGAGTGAGACGACGAGAGAGTGGAGAGGAGCGAGGCGGACGAGGAGGGAAAAAGGGAGAAAAGAGAAGGAGAAAGACCGCTGTTGCTTTCTTGGGCCCCAGCGTGCTTATTGCGTGATATTAGCCACGGTGGCTGCCGCCACTGCTGGGGTAATCATAATCTCGAAAGGGGGACAAAACACAGGCACCGAATCGCATAACGCTGAATTTTACGACTCCGGGCATAGAGGAGACGCGACCGGATGCAACGTGACTTTTTACGTCTTCCTAACAGCCCCGGCAACGCTGATACCACCTCGGAGACGGACAACTCTCGGCGTATTCAGAGTGTGCCGAACGCTTCCGACGATTTCGACGCGACCGGCGACGCTGGAAATTTAAATACGCAAGATTGCGCCGTCGCCTGGATGCCGCGGCCAATCGAAAGTGCAATTACGTTTATGAAATAGACAATTGGATGGGCCGACGTTTCCGCGATCGACCGTAATCGCCCGCGCGGCAGTTTTAAGAAATTACTATTTTTACTTTCACTCGGCCCGTAATCAGATTCATATTCACCGTATTGTTGGAAACGCGGTAAACTAATAAAGCGAAACACTAATTATCCTGACGACTGGTACGATTATTGTAAACACACGCATAAGTCGCACGTAAATTGAATACGACTGTCCGTACCATCAAGCGTAGAAAATTTGAAGCATATTCACGAGTTTCAATCTGCGCATTACTGTTCAATGAAATTCTGCCGTATCAGCAGGAAATTCGTATATCGTACGCACTTCGAATCGATCATAAAACAATTTACTCGAAACACCACCAAGCCGATGGTACCGTTACGCAACAAACGCCGACTTTCTATCCAAAGCAGTAATTCAAAGAAATCAGTTTGCCTCGCGTTTGCATAGATTGCCGAACACTCGGCATTCGCGGCTGATGAGACTAGTAAGCAGATACGCAAAAAACAAACAAAATACGAAGAAGGAAAAATAGAAGCGTATCCGTCGGTACGTATACACGAGGAACGTAACATCGCATTTCGCAACGTCGTATGGAATTAACGGTGAATGAGGCATTGAATGGAAGCGGATCGTGAGCTCTGGATGCCATGGACGATTCGAAGCGCGGACTGCGTAATAGGAAGGCTACATTTTTTTCTCCCCTTCCCCACTCCCCCCGAAGGAAAGTACTGAATAGAAGGTTCCGCGACATTTTTACAGAGGCGTAAGTGCCGTCTTGTAATTTCTAGGAAACTGAGATCGTGAGTCACTCACCGTACGATCGCTCCGCAACCGGCTCGCACGAGTCTGGAACAAAAAAGACAGGCCGCTCATTAGCGTTACTTTCTTTCACAAATTATTCAGATCCACGTTTAGTGGCGGTAGGCGCGAGTAACGTGTCCTACGGTCTTGCGCCGAAACAAAATCGCAGAAAGCGAACGTCGTCGCCGTGTCGTCGTCGGGAGAACGACTTAAGCGCGGAACCTAAAGGAAATCTCATTACACAGTCATCCGACGCTCATTTATCCTCGACAATTTGAAAGTGATCATGATTCAGCCGGTAATCACTCCGATGCAATCTCCGGACAATAACGACGTACCCGCACCTACGCGCATCTTTCTCTCTCTCTCTCTTTCCCTCTCTCCCTTCACCTCTTCCCGCATTCTCTCTTTCTCTCCGTCCCGTCCGCTCTTTTTTTCAATTTGCATATCGAGAAAATTCTCAGCCGTAATTCACTCGCCTGGAAGGACGTATCGCCGGCTAATAGAGGCTCCGATACGCCAAAGGCTAGATTACACTTGCCGCGACGCAGTATCCGACCCCGGATAATGCGCTACTCAAACACGCCCACATTTTAAGACGAGTTCTTTGCTCGCGAATTAATCAAAGCGTTCGGTCAATTATTAGGATCGGCGGTTTTTGCGCCGCATCGTTAAGACACTTTACTTCTCTATCCCAGACAGTTTGTCTAGCAGGTAAAAATCTTTCTCCACTCGAGCCGTACGCACACGATCGCCCGGTGCGATAAGGATCATACGCGGGCACATATATCCACTCTTACACACGCCCGTGCGCAATTACACACGCGCGTGCATAGCTACGTGCACACGTACACGGGCGCGCGATAGGCGCGAGCGCATTAAGTGTTTTCAATCTGCCAGCAAGATCGACCGTAATTCGCGACGTAATGGGACGCTTATATAATAATCGAAGAGTCTTTCTCGAGGCGCGAGAAACTGGTCGCTAATGCCACGAACTCGCTAATAGCGTGGCCGCCCGGTCCCGGTGGGAATCGGGCGTTTAAAGCGACTCGCACACATGCGCGTGGAAGAAGGGAAAAGGGCTTTTGATGTTCGCGTCCAGAGGCGTCCGAGGCAAGCGGGGCTTACTAAACCAACGAGATCGCCGTTGAACAGCGGGAGCCAGTAAATGTCTCACTCAAGGCGATCGTACGGCTCTAATAGAAGCCGCTAGGTAGGTCATCGGGTGTCATAAACGCTCGTCGAAGTTTCTACGGCGTTGCAGCGCGTGTTAATAGCCTCATTAGATATCACCGCCCTACCGTCGTACGGTACCGCTGCCGGACTACCGACTCTTCGGTGCCTGACACATCCGACGGAGCAAAATCGTTCGTCAAACTATGAATGTCGAGTTGGTAAAGCGTATGTTGGTCATTACGAGAGTGGCCGAAGTGAGATATCTTTCGTTAGGGGTATTAGAATATTCGGGTTGTGCCTGATGAAGAAACGCTTGCGGTTTTGACGCATGTGGAGCAAAGAATCATTGTAAAGAAAAGCAAACAATTAAAAAAGGGCTTGCGTTTTATCGACAACGTTAGAGGTCTAGTTTTCAATATGTTCACAGGGAGATATCGTTCGTTAGAGGTATAAT
Organism: Cryptocheilus praepositus; assembly: GCA_033815515.1. Lineage (NCBI taxonomy): Eukaryota > Metazoa > Arthropoda > Insecta > Hymenoptera > Pompilidae > Cryptocheilus > Cryptocheilus praepositus. Next base: position 2,959,266 of record JAWWQZ010000161.1, on the reverse strand, counting down.
TGTAAAATACGCGCATGCTGATCATTACGAGAGTGGCTAAAGTGAGATATCTTTCGTTAAAGGTATTAGACTATTATTTTATTATTAGGTTTGTGCCTGATGAAGAAACGCTTGTGGTGTTAACGCATTTGGAGCAAAGAATCATTGTAAACACAAGCAAACAAATAAAAAGGGCTATCGACAACGTTAACTTTTCAATATGCATTTCGTTCGTTAGCGCGTATGCTGGTCATTACGAGAATGGCTAAAGCGAGATATCTTTCGTAAGGGGTATTAGACTATTCGGTTTGTGCCTGACGAAGAAACGCTTGCGGTTTTGACGCATTTGGAGCAAAGAATCATTGTAAACACAAGCAAACAAATAAAAAGGGCTTGCGTTTTATCGACAACGTTAGAGGTATACTTTTCAATATGTTCACAGTGAGATATCGTTCGTTAGAGGTATACTTGTAAAATACGGCCGCTATGATCAAATTAGGAGGACCGAAATTAAATAATAAGAACGCACTTAGCACCTGATGAGGAAAATCTTAACCAAACAACCAAGAAAAGGGCTTGAGTTTCGTCGGAAACGCTAGAAGTCTAGAAAGCGAGATATCGTTCGTTAGAGGTATAATTGTAAAATACGACCGCTATGGTCAAATTAGGAGGATCGAAATTAAATAATAAGAACGCACTTAGTACCGGAAGAGGAAATTCGGGTGGGTTTAAGACGTGTATGGTAGATAATTATTGTGAGCACAACCAAACAATCAAGAAAACGGCCTGAGTTTTGTCGGAAACGGTAGAGGTCTAGAAAGTGAGATATCGTTCGTTAGAGGTATAATTGTGAAACATCACCAATATGATCAAATTGAGAATTCTGAAACTAGATAATAAGAACACACTTAGGTACTGATGACGAAAGTTTTGCGGTTTTAAAACGTGCAAAGCAAAGAATTATAGTAATAAAAAACAAACAACCAACAACAGAACTTCAGTTTTATGGAATACGTCAGAGGTATGTACTGCGACATAAGCAGCTGCATACAATATTCAACTAATTGCAACCAGACATCTGCCTATTTAGAGACAGAGTAAAACGAATGTGATTGCAAATATTGAAGGTTTTAAAATGTATGTCGGAATGAAGCTGACGAAATTTTTACCGCGCTGGCGACGAGAGGTTACGCGGTATTGTGTGGAAAATATGTAATTTCTTCCCCATGGGAGAAGGCGTTGTCGCCATCGACGGGGCAATTTCGCTCGAGCCGTGAATAGCCGCGCGTCGTGGATATGGCGATGCAATTTTGCTGCTGCACTGCGAGAGGCACAACAAAGTGCAGTCTTGGTTAGACCGTTACTTTAACAATCGGCGGAATTGTGGATCTGTGGTGATCGGTACATGTTTCGTCAAAGATCGTACGAAAAATAGCATACCTCTGACAATATTCTGAATGAATTGACAAGTCCAACGAACTTTCAAGCAATTTCTTCGCATTACGTATTTAACGAAGCGCGTTCGTTCAATTTTTTTAATGCAATATGTATGCCTGCTGAATATTGGAAGCCACGCAACTTATCCAGTACGTTAAAAAAAAGCACCGAAGAAATTTGGGTGCTCACGAATGCAGCCATCCATCCGGTTAGGGACGTGGAATAACACATACAAGCAGAGCCATTCGTTTGATGCCATGATCGAACGTATAGATTAGATCAGGCAGGACAAAACGTTCTGCATCTTGTATTCTGTCCGACCTACAGCCACTTCTCAGGTTCGGATTAAGCAATTTGTAAGCCCTAAGTAAAGACACATTCAGCATCCGTCCATGCCTTTGTACGAAACGCTTCCAAAACATTTCGTGCATAAGTCGTACTAAAACCTATGCACATTACTTAAAAGTTCCATCATTTTGAACGGAAGAAAAGTTGTGAAAATACATACGCTGCTTTTGTACACATTACAACCTATATGAATATCGCCGTAAACCATTACACAGTACAGTAAGAAACATTTAAAATGTCCCCCAACCCGAAACAAGGAATGTAAGCGTAAGACATGCGTGAAACACGTAGCACCTAACACGCGTACCCCTCCCACGTTCCTTCGTTCCTAAACGTTACAAAACGCGCGAAAACTCGCAAATTTACGCTGCTTTTGTACACATTACAACCTACATCAATATCGCCGCAAACCGTTACATAGTATATTAAGAAACATTTAAAATTTCCCCCAACCTGAAACAAGGAATGTAAGCGTAAGACACGCGTGAAACACGCAGCACCTAACACGCGTACCCCTCCCACGTTCCTTCGTTCCTAAACGCTACAAAACTCGCGAAAACTCGCAAATTTACGCTGCTTTTTGTACACATTACAACCTATATCAATATCACCGCAAACCGTTACACAGCACATTAAAAAACATTTAAAATGTCCCCCAACCTGAAACAAGGAATGTAAGCGTAAGACACGCGTGAAACACGCAGCGCCTAACACGCGTACCCCTCCCACGTTCCTTCGTTCCTAAACGCTACAAAACTCGCGAAAACTCGCAAATTTACGCTGCTTTTGTACACATTACAACCTACATCAATATCGCCGCAAACCGTTACATAGTATATTAAGAAACATTTAAAATGTCCCCCAACCTGAAACAAGGAATGTAAGCGTAAGACACGCGTGAAACACGCAGCACCTAACACACGTACACCTCCCACGTTTCTTCGTTCCTAAACGCTACAAAACTGGTGAAAACTTGCAAATTAACATACGCTGCTTTTGTACACATTACAACCCACATCAATATCGCCGCAAACCGTTACGCAGTTAACGACATCAACCTGAAACAAGGTAGAAACGCTGTCCCTTTCGACATTCAGCCACGGCTAATCGTGCGCATGGTAAATCGTCGCCGTATTCTAATATTTTCCGTGAAACCGCGCGCGCCATCACGAATTCTAATTCGACTGTTTGCGCGCTCAATCGGCGTCGTCATCGTTCTTCTCTCTGTCCCCCCTGGCGTCATTATATCGCTGTCTTCGTGATCGCCGTGCGCTGGTGGAGGTGCCAACGGGGTCGCGCGATAGACGATAAATATTAAACGACTTTCCACCTGCCACCGTGACGGTTTACCAAGCGGTCGCCTCGACCAAACGGTGGGGAGGACTTCCGAGAGGGAGATGACTGAATGTTAATTAGCGAGGCGTGACAAGTGTTAAGTAATCCATCCATCTACCTACGTGCGAGGAGGGAGGAGCCTGCCTAACGCCGGGTAATTAACGCGACGCACACGCACATGCGTGTAGGCACACACGTATGCTCGGAGAGCACGCGCGACCACGCAGCATCGGGGAGAACTTGACCGTTCGTTCTTGCGGGCATGCACGCGTGCAACTAACGACCGACCGCTAACTGTTAACCCTTAACCGGATAAGGCTGCCGGCCATTTGCTGCTCGCCAACGATTGTTTTGAGAAAAGTGAATACTCCGCAGGACATGTGTCACGTGTGCGACGTATGTAAGTCATGGGACACCAGCTACGCGATGCGTGTTAGGTATGCAGAACGGTATAGGGATTGATACAATATTATCTCTTTTCTAGACTTTCTCATTCAGCGCCGTTTGCCGACGATTGTTTTAAGAAAAATGAATACTCCGCGACGCATGTGTGACGTGTGCGACGTATGTAAGTCATGGGACACCAGCTACGCGATGCGTGTTAGGTATGCAGAACGGTACAGGGATTGATACAATATTATCTCTTTTCTAGACTTTCTCATTCAGCGCCGTTTGCCGACGATTGTTTTAAGAAAAATAAATACTCCGCGACGCATGTGTGACGTGTGCGACGTATGTAAGTCATAGGATAACAGCTACACGAGTTAAGTATGTTGCGATGCGTGGTGGGTATGCATAATAATATAGGGATCGGGAAAATATTATCACTTTTCTAGACTTCCTTATTCAGCACCCTTTGCCGACGATTGTTTCGAGAAAAGTGAATACTTCACGTGTAACGTATGTAAGTCATGGGACACCAGCTACGCGAGTGAAGTATGTTGCGATGCGTGTTGGGTATGCATAATGATACAGGGATCGAGATAATATTATCACTTTTCTGGACTTCTTTATTCAGCGCCTTTTGCCGACGATTGTTTTGAGAAAAGCGAATACTCCACACCGCATGTGTGAACTATGTAAGTCATGGGACACTAGCTGCGCGAGTGAAGTATGTTGCAATGCGTGTTAAGTATGTATAACAGTACAGAGATAGGACCAATATTATCTTTTTCTAAACTTCATAATTCAGCGCTGTAAAAGAATGCCATGATAATTAATTTAGGAAAAATGAATACTTCGCGATGCATGTATGATATGTGCGTTGGCGTTCGTAGGACATGAGACAGAAGTTACGCTGCTGAAAATTGTGTATGTCATATGTACGACGATAGTTTGAAGAAATGTAAATAGTTTCAAACGCACATATTGACATATTGTAGATGATATTTTATAACGCAGTTTACAGTCATTTTATACTGGATTTAGTGCATTGAGATTCATCTTAGTCACCTGTGATCGGAGTCGCGAAGCTTTTAAACTAATTAAAATAAGATTAGTGTCAACAATTTTTGAACAACGTAAACAAATAGAAAATATTATAAAAAAAAGTACCTTACCCAACAATGGAACACTTTGAATAAACATACACAGGGCAAAAACGTCAACGTGCTATCGCATCCGCAACTGACATTAGCAAAAGTCGCATGACTATTTCTCGGCTGACACGCGGCCGTCCAGTTTTACCAACCAAGCGTCGACAAACTCGCGAACACCCAAAAGCAGAAATCATTGTCGGCTGATAATTGAAACGACGTTTGAAACGTCAGCTCAGAGCGGACAATCAATAGCGCGCGTTTGTGTAACACAATAGAGGCGAGCACACTCGAGGTCTCGCCGGGGTCGGAGCGTGGAAAGAGTTAATTTGATCGAGCTAAAAGTAGCTACCTGGTGCCCGATTAACGGTCGTCAAAACCCGCCTGAGAGGTTAACGCCGTATAGATCGGTTAAACGAAAGCATTAACGAGGGCGAAGGAGCTGGTACCGAGCGAAACGAGATCATTGAGATCGTCGACATCGATACAAAGCGGTTCCATCGTTGGTCGCCGGCGCGTCGACGATGTCGAATAAGATAGCCCGATCTCCGTGTCAAAGGAACATTCAAATCGTCGATCGCCATATCGGCATATCGGACTGTCGGCGGGCGGTCAAATCGCCGAATCATAGCCGATCGATCCCCGCTTGTCGATTAGATGTATCAGCGTAATTAACAACAAACAATGGCCGCGAGACGTGCGCGCTCGGTATCGTAAATTAATCGATTATAGTCTCGCAATGCCCGGGAGATATACGTCCGGCCGGTTGTTAATCATCACCGCGGGTGCGTTTGTACTTCGGCTGACGTTCTTTTTCATCGTGAGAGAGCAGGAGGGGGAGAGAGTTGAAGAGAGGCGAGGGAAGAGTTAGAGGGCGAAGGGAGAGAGGTATTTGTACGATTCGAGTGTACGGGCGCCCTGCGGTCGTATTTCGTCGACTGACCACCTTCGTGAGTGGGAAACAATGGCCCGCGTGCTCGCGGCAGATTTGGTGTTAAATGCGATACAGCGCATCCGCATCCCGACGCGTTACTGTTGGTCATGAGGACCTGGCTGAGAGTGAAGGATCGGGTCGATGCGATCGTGCGATAACGAAAAAGATGAGAAACTTCAATTCTGCGCATCTTTCACTTCCTATTATCGTGTAATTCCGTATACCTACGCGAAGTAGCAAAGCAAACAACGTTGATGGCATAATGATGCCATTGTTCGACTTCGAGACGCGTGTTGCGTCTGAGAACTTCGCTCCGTTCATCTAAGGAAATAGCGTGGAACTGAACTTTGCCACAAACGAACCTGCGGGATTTGCATTTCGGTCGTTAATTATATGTACAAAGTGTCATTACGTCGCGTGTCGTTCGGAACAATAACCCGCAGGAGAGCGTCGAAGGAAAAGGCACCTTTCGGGAGAACGGCACGGTTAATTAGGCATCACGACGCAGCAGAAGCAATTTTTCATCCTTTCGTAGAGCAACGTCAACCGGTCGAGCGCACTCAATAAATGCGTTCGGCAGCGAAACACTTCAAGGGACAGACGCTTCCTACAAAATCTATTCGCCGGGGTTCACGATGCTGCTCATTGAACCACGCGGTCAACGAGGGTCTTAAGAATTCGATTCGATGCCCCTGAGCCGCGTGTAAGCGATCAGAATCATTAGCGATTATCGATGACCATCAATGTGGAACAATGAGCGATCATTAATTAAACTTAAGTAATAACCTACGTTGACCACTCGTTAGCTCATTCCTCCGACGTTACTTCCGGGTGTATCGACTGTGCCCCCTCTCCTTTAACGCGAAATCCACGCAACGCTAATGAAAACTTCAAGACTCTCCCGACAGGAATGACGTATCGAGTGTGCGTCTGAAATCGCGCAGGACGCAACCTGTGTCGCGCGATGATAAATTCGCCTCGCACGAGTATGCGCGCGGACACAGATGGACTCGCTGCATGAGCAGGGTTAGCAATTGTACGAGTGACGGAGAGCCAGGTGTAAAGGTCCGCCCCCGGGTAACAATTCGTCACTGCGGCTGTCCTCTTCCGTCGGTGTCGAGAATCCGGACGTCACGGAAGTACGCTGCTACGTACGAGTGACTCACTCGCGAGTCGCCGAACGAACGCGAGTGTCCGTACGTGGGACGAAAGATGAGATTTAACGTATGCGTGCGACGTGCGTGTCGGAGGAAGAAAGAGGAAGCCACTGTGAAAGGTAATCAGCGAAAGGAGGAAGAGGGAAAAGGACGGCCGCGTAGGGCGAGAGAGCTCGAGGAAAGAAGAGGAGAGAGTGAAATGAGAAAGAGAAAGGCAGAGAGCTGGGGAGAGGACGGAGGAAGAGAAAGAGAGAAGGAGAGAAGGACGCGCAGGGAGAAGAGCGGAGATGAGGCCTCGGTAGTAAAGTCAACGGTTGCCGCCCCGGCAAAAAACTCAAATTGATCAAAATGAGAGTTACGCGGGCAAAAAAGTAAGCGACCGCGGTGGTAGGCACGCATTTCGTGCCAGGAGAGAGTTTAGCTAGCGACGGCTTCGAGAGCACGCCGGATAATCACGAGTCGAACAAAAGAAGTAACGATCCGGACGGATTCGCGAAACTTGTCGGGCTGAAAGACAATTTTTAATTGCGACCGCTCGCTCGAGTCGTAAAGTTTTATTCGGCCGCGCGGATGAAAGGAGAGAAGACGGAGCAGAAAACGTCACGTGCCGACTCTGGTGCATAGTTTTTGTCGCCCGCTAAACGTCGATTTAACCTGACTTAATGCCGTCTAACGCGTCCGACGTGTGCAATTGTTACGCAACGGAGAGCGTCGGCAAATATTACGGCGGAAAGCGAACAATCTGCTGCAAACGTATGATCGCGTCTTGCGAGCATTATACTCGAAACGGTAAAAAGCAAAACCGCTAAAGCGCAAACATGATAAGGCTAATGTGGGTTTTTCCATGAGAGTAAGCAAAAAGATATCCGCCACTTGTGCGGCATCGTTTCTCACGTTCACTTTCGAACGATTCTGCGTTCAGCGGCGTGTGTATCATGCGCGTTCCCTTGTTGATACTTTTGCCGATTCCAATATCCGACAGTGGCGCTGAGGCCGAAGAGTGTTTACGAAGAGAGCGCGATCGTAAAGGCGCGTCTGAATCTACAAGTTGAATCAAGGAAATGGGCAGAGAGGCGAAGCATTGCGGGAGCTCATTATACTATTACGGCATTGCGATTGCAAACGAGTAGAATAAAGCGACGTCGGTCGACGTTAGAATTATTCGCAGACGAACGCTTGTACACTTAAGCCGTATACTGGCAACGAACCCTCGCGATCGACGGCATTGTGAACTTTGCAACGCAAGTTTCGACTGTAATTGCCGCGCAACTAGGTTTCTCTTCAGCTTTACGCCGAAAGCGGATGAAAAACTTACGCTGCGAACGAATAAAAGTTTCTAGCGCAACCAAATGTACTCGGTGGTTAATTATGGTTGTAATTGCTCCGCCTCTTTCCCTTCTGCTTCCACCTTCGGGAAACTTCCGCTGAAGAACCTGCGAATTAAACATTCACCGCGGTTCTTGACGATATTGTATTCGCTGGACGGTCTCAGGCGGTCACAAATAGTAACGAATTATTATAACAACGCATCGCCTAGTTAATAGCCCACTAACGAACGTATACAATACAGAATTATAGAAAGGAATAATGCAATGAAATCTGTCTGGAATTTCCGAAATATTTCCGAATATTTCCGACACTGACACCTTGTACACTTTGGCTGTTATATCCATACATTTCATTTTAAATCTATATAGAATTATTGAAAGGAATAATGCAATAATATGTGTCTGCGATTTCCGAAATATTTCCGAAAATTATACCTTGTACACTTTGGCTGTTATATCCATACATTTAATTTTAAATCACAGAATCAACGATACCGCATTTCGATCGGGTGACATATCACAAAGCAACCTGTCAACCTCTGCCCTTTCACTGAGCCAAATTTCGTGTCACTTCTATATCATATTTTTGCTACACACAAACAGTTCCTTCCGCGACAAATAAGACAGAAAGATCGGAAGACGCAATAATCCTTATCAAACAAATCATGCCCTTCAAATGATCCCTCAGCCTTCAATATTGTTTCCTCATTGCGTCGTATATCTATCCCGAGGCATCAAGTAACTTTCCGTTTACCACCGACTTCCATTACAACAAATCGCCAGGCTTTTATAACCCTTCCGGGGCAAATACCTCAGGCGCTTTAACATTCAAATCCGAAAACCCCTGGACTGCGTCTCCCACCTCTTGCCCATGTTCTGTGCGTTCACAATTATATGCTGCGTATGCAGTTACATCGATGAATCACGCACGTGGGACGGGTAATGTCGCGCATACGCATTATCGAGCGCGACCGACTACGTGCGAAAGTGTCGTCGTTGTCAGCGTTGTTGAGGGAACAAACATTAAGGAGCGCCGCTCTGTGCCAGGCCAGACCGAAGGAAAGCGAGACACGAGAGGACAGAGTGAAATCAAACAGTCCAGAGACCGAGGTAAAACGAAATTTTGAGAATGTTGCGCAACCTGAGATATCACGCGGTATGTGTTCTTTTTCTTGGCTGACGTAGTGTTTATTATTTGTAAAATCAAATTTGGGACTCTGCACATTGCAGAACCATAAGTTGTCTCTTTAAGAGATCTATTTTATAAATAATAAACACAATCTGAGGCGAGAAGAAGGGTAATTGTTCACATTAAGTAAAAGGAAACTTTGAACTTTCGATTGTTCTGATGAACGCTACATTCTAATTTATATGTTTTATTATCTAATGCTTCTTTCAACGTGTTTAAAAGACCTGAGGCTCTTCAGGGGTCTATATAATATAAAATATTGTAATACGTGTTTTTTTTTTATAAACTATGGATTATGGTGCATAAAAATGAAGGGTGAAAGCATGTATAGACAATCATTATAAAATAAACAAATTAATTTGGTAATTAGAATAATTACCGATACCCAATATAATAAAACAAGATTGATCACAAAAAAAAGGAAAGGTGAAATTGAAATTTTGAATCAATAACGGAAAACAATGCGAATAAAAGTGTATTCAATTCTAACAAGTCAAAATGCGATATATGTGTATATATACGATAAGACTACAATGTTACGTGCATAAAACTCTCTTCCCTACTCGCAACTAAATATCCAATTGAATTCAACATTTGACACTCCCGACCTTTTTACTGCTATTTTGTCCTGAAAACGGGAGTATTTAAAAATATAATAAAATTAAATAATGGCCAGCACCTATTCCGCTTGGCCGTTGCCGTATTGACACTCCTACGAGCAAACACATTTTTCATTACGAATACCGACCGACCGTCATCCGGTTGCCATATTCCCGCACCAAAACTTCAGCCGTCCACCTTCAATAAGTTGGTAACAATCCGAATAACACCCAACTCCGGCAGATAGAGTCGTAGACTCGATTAAGAAGTCACGTCGCCGGACACGTGCAAGTGGATCTTAAAATATGGCCGAGGCGCAAACGAGCGGGGTTGAGCAGGAGTAGAAGGGCGAGGAGAGGAGGGGGGAGGGTTAATTACCTCTGTCTTTCTGGACTCTCTGGTACAGTAATGTATTAGCGCATTTAGGCACGGCCAGTTAATCCCGACGAGCTGTTCAACGCACCGTTAAGCGCGCTTAACTCACTCCGTTACGTAATATCGTGCCGCGGGACCGAAGGATATTGTATCCTAAATTGCGATTGTCAGCGAGCCAAACGGAGCGTCCTCGCGCTCCTCGTCCCCACTTGAGAAACACAAGCGCTAATTACCATGACTTCGTGTCTGCCTTTTTTGACGCCGCTGTTTCCAGAGACTGTACGGTGGCGTAATGTCAAATGTTTCGGGCTGTCGCGTGATCTTTTGTTACCCTACGATCGTCGCGGGAACCGCTTGGCAAGGGTTAGCGCAGAGGCGCGTGATGTTTCGGTTGCGAAATAAGTTTGCGATGTGGGATACGTGTTCTCTGGTGCACAAACGTTTATGCGACTTGGTACGAGCCGATATGAATGTTATAACGTATAATAAACAGTTTTATGCAATCGCTGTTTAACACGTTGACTGCCAAACGTATTTTGCTATGTTAGAACCAGCGATGCGATGAAATTTTGCAGAGTATAATTAAATCGTGAAAAATAAAGGTAACGCAGAGTTGATAGAAGCCAAAATATTGAAGTACCGTTCCAATACTACATTTGCTTTCACAAGATTGCAAATAGACTTCACGGCGTATTTTTTGCATTTATAGTAAAATCTTTGCCCCAGTCACCAGTGACCACCGAGCCAGTCATTGTGTTAATGATGTTAAACATTTCAAAAGTGTAATTGTCAGAGGTTCTCGGTATGCGTATCTGAAGGATTGATGGAAGATGAACGAATGTAGTTTTTTGTGTGTGCCGTTCACCAACGCGACTTTCAGATTTTTTTTCAGTTGAGCGCCGAAACAATTGATTAACTTTCGATATTTGAAATAAATTCAGTACTGTCGCATTTTTTGCATTTTTAGTCAAATCTTTTACACCGGTGACGACTATGGCAGTTAATGTATTAACATGTTGACTGCAAAGCGTATTTTGCTATGTTAGAAACGCGATGCAATAAAATTTTGCAAAGTATAATTAAATCGTGAAAAACAAAGGTAACGCAGAGTTGCTAGAAGCCAAAGTATTGAAGCACTGTTTCAATATCAATTGCTATTACAAGATTACAAATAGGCTTCATTGCAAATTGTTTGCATCTTTAGTCAAATCTTTTGTACCGGTCACCCGCCGTGTGTGTTTTACTGTATTAGAACGGTGATGCTATGAAATTCTACAACGTTTGACTGAATTATGCAAAATGTAAATAATGTGCAGGTATTGGAGACCAAAGGATTGGATCACTATTCTAACATTTACCGCATTTATAAAATAATTATTGCTGCGCGTTGCGAATATTTCGGATCTCCATTCTGATCTCTTGCGCCGGTCAGCGGTGACGATCACAGCAGTCAAAATGTTAACACGTGACTGCCGTGCGTATTTTACCGTATTAGAACGGCGATGCTATGAAATTCTATAGCGTTTAATTGAATTACGCAAAATGTAAATAATCTGCAGGTATTGGAGACCAAAGGATTGCATCACTATTCTAACATTTACCGCATTTATAAAATAATTATTGCTGCGCGTTGCGAATAATTTGGATCTCCAGTAAAATTTCTTGCGTCGGTCAATGATGACCATCACGGCAGTCAAAGTGTTAATTGCGAATATTTGTAGAAAAAAAGACATCGCTCTTGAATAGTTTCGAATTTAACGGGTCGACGTATTCTGTGGTTCCTCGCGGTAAAGCTAAAAACAGTCAAACCGATCTAATGAATCACGGCTTCCTTCGATAATTTCCTGACGTTTTTCTTAGAGCCCGCACACGTCCGATCGTTTCGGAGTAACGCGCTGATTATACGACGCTAACAAAGAAATGCGCATAACGTTGCTACCCGTTTTACGTAAAATCCCAGTTCTCCAGAAAGCCGTCACTATTTTACATGCTCGAACGCGTAAGTCTGTACTGCGTCTGAAAAAAAAACACGTAACCTCGCTCGCACCGGCGCGCAATAATGCGAAGTTCACAACTACGGCAGCGGGCAGAAAAATTCACTTGTGTCCAACAAAAACGAGCGAAAAACCGCAAAGAAGGGAAGAGAAAACCGTATCCTTAGTCACGCGTGGACGTTTTTATCGTCGACTGAGATCGTGCCGGAAGCATAACTCGATTCGCCTTTTCGTTGGCATTTGCATGCGCGGAAATAATTCCCATGATTCGCCGGAAACGTATCAGATAAGAGACCGCAGCTTATATCCCCGCTCTGGTGGCATCAAAGTCGACTTAATTAAACTGCCATAAACAATGCCCGGCAGAAAGGTATTTTGACTCGTCAGGAGGACTGAGAAGTGTGCATGCGTAATCCCGTGCGCTTTTGTTTACATATATTCATGCACGGACGTTTCTACGTGCGTGAATGAAGATGTGTGAACTTGTAAGAACGCGTGTGTGTTGGTGTCCACTGGACGAACACGCGAAAGAACTAATCAGTGGCATCTAGATCGTCGGGACTAATGCATATTCATACGCTGCGCACCTATGTAAGCGCGCATAAGCTATATAATAAACGCAGAAATATTGTGCGTATGTGTCCGAAGCGCTTACACGTGTAACACACATGCTCAAAACGTTGATGCGATGCAAAAAAGGAGGAGAGAAGAAGAAATTGGACCAGGAATCATTGTGTGTTAATCATCCGGTTGATTAGCAAGTCCGAGTTTCGTTGGAAACGCACATAGCCTCCACGAGCCTTATGGTTATCTCGAGGGTGTAAGAATCGGCATCGCACAGTTCACGAGTGCACGTCGAGTCGCTGAAAAATCGCGCTCTGGCTTGCGCGATCCCATCGTCAGACGCTCGTTATGCCTATTTTCTGTTTTACGCCCTTTTTTCCAACCGCCAGTTGTTAACCGTCTCAAGTCATACAGAGCAGAACTGCGAGAATTGCGTGCACGTAGCGTATGCAAATGAATGACACGAAGCACATGTAAATTGCGAGTACGAAAGTGCGTACGCGTGAGTAATGCGCGAAACCGGAAAAGGGGCAGTTATAAAAAAAAGGAAGATGGCATTATACTTTAACGCACATCCCATCTGTGTATCGATATGCATCTCCGTACTCTTACCGTAAGAAGCGTAACCTCGGCGTGACCCGTGAAGAGGCGAATATGAAAATGAAATTCGAATACGATACGAAACACCGGCGTGCCATTGCGCACGTCGAAAGTTCCTTCGCTCACTATCCGCAGACCAGCCCAGTGAGCAAATCGGTAGAACAACGCCCACGCACGCACGCTGATTATTCATGATTTGGGGAATGCTCGTCGACGCGCTTATGAACTCGCGGGATTAGCATACGTTGCATAAACTATGAAATAACATGCTTGTGCGTACACGAACGGACGAATAAACGCACGCATCGCACGCACGAGAAAAGCGGCGAGCGGTGCGTGTATGTAGATATTAAGCGAGAGAGAAGCGGAAAAAACACGGGGAAGAGAGAAGAAGCGACGAATATAAGGAGAAAACATGCAGTTCTGTACTCAACGGCGAGACATTACAGTGTGCTTTATCGAAACCATTCATCGTGGCACATCCGGATTCAAATTACGGCCGCCTCGCTTACGCTTATGTTTATTTATCCAGTTATTAAAATTACATTAAGAGTCGTCCGCAATTATGTCGCTAGGGAACGCGCGTCGGCGGTCCCGAAGGAAGCAGACGTAATTCCGGAAGGAGTCGTTATCCTCGAGGGGAAAAAAGGCAAGTAGGTCGAAGCTAGTGCGTATGAAATGATAGCGAGAGGAGAACGGAGAAGGAAAAAACCGTATAAAAGAAGAGAAAGGCAAGCAGCGTTGAGACTCGCGGTTAAGAACGAAATTAAGAACGTAGGTACGAGCGAATATAACGTCATAAGTCGGAATCTTTTAAAATGCAGGGGAATATTGGGAACAACGAAATCGGCTGTGAAAGAAGTATCGATAATTACGATCAACATTTAGAAACCATTCAAGATGGGAATTCCGGAGTTGTTTTTTTGCAGTTCTAACGATTTACCACTATTACGGGTAATTTACATAAGACTAGAAGAAGATACTCACATAGTATAAGCCACAAACAATTCTCTCATAAAATCATGTAAGCATATCTCAGCGAACCTAATATTTCTTCAAAATTTCTTACATCCCGTCCCAATGTACAACAAACCCTGTAATGTCTTTCACAGTATTCTTCGTATATATATGTAGACATGTAGGAAATACTGATACAGCACCTGTCACAGACAATTCCCTCAAAACCTCTTGCAACCATGTCACGTCATACATCAAACCAAACATTCCCCAAAATTCCTTAGATCCCACCGCAACCGAAAACGTACTTTGTCACGCACCTAACATTGCGCTTTATACACAAATTTAAACAAAACTCAAGGAAGAGACGAATGTAGCACAGAAAATATCCTCAAAGCCTATTACATTCCGTTCCAATATCCAACAAACTTTTTCATTCTCCTAACAATGAGCTTTACATATAAATTTAAACAAGACCCGAAGAACATATTAATACAGCACCAGCTACAGAAAATCTCAAAATCCATTAGACTCCATTTCAAAATTCCACAAACTTTTTCACGCTCCTAATATTGTGCTCTACATATAAATTTAAAGAAAGCGTGAATACAGCACTAGCCACAGAAAATCTCCTCAAAATCCATTCCACTCCATCCCAACGTCCCACAAATTTTTTCATGCTCCTAACATTACGCTTTACATATAAATTTAAACAAGACTCGAAAAAAAATTAATACACCACCAGCCACAGAGAATTTCCTCAAAATCCATTACAGTTCATTCCAACATCCCTCAAACTTTTTCACGCTCCTAACATCACGCTTTACATACAAATTTAAACAATACCCGAAGAAAACATTAATACACCACCAGCCACAGAGAATTTCCTCAAAATCCATTACAGTTCATTCCAACATCCCTCAAACTTTTTTACGCTGCTGACATTGTGCTTTACATATAAATTTAAACAAGACCCGAAGAAAACATTAATACACCACCAGCCACAGAGAATCTCCTCAAAATCCATTACATCCCATTCCAACATCCTCCAAACTTCGTCACCTCGCCATCGCACTTTACATACAAATTCAAACAAATCCTGTCTACCGTTACCGTACCAGTCACAACCACCTCCTACAGTCATACAGCAAACCAAACATTTGCCAGAATTCCTCACACCCCGTGGCAGCACAGAAGAAACTGCGTCACGTCCCTAAGAGTACACTTCATTCCGTCATTGAAGTTAATCCGCTTGAGGCGAGAGTCGCGGCGCAAACATTAAAAGCATCGAAAACAGCGAGGACACGGAAAGCGTTCCGTGCGCGGGCACTTTGCGCTTAGTCAATTGCAGATAATTGACTGCGCGGAGGCTCTCGCCTTACAAATGGGACCGGCGTCGTTCCCGCGACGCTGTGACGGGGAGCCGGATTGTCCCGTCACGCTACTCATGAGATCACGACGTCTCTTCCGCGGGCATATGCCGCCGCGCGGCCACACTCGGCAGCGCCGGAAAACGAAGAGGACGAGTGCGGGTCTCGTTTACCATTATCATTACCATTACGCCGGGCTCCGCGCCGGCGTTACGTGCTTTAATTTGAATACATGAGGCAGGAAGTGCCGAGGAGCCGTGCGCCTGTGCATTAGCGACGCCTGTTTCTCCGCACACAGGCATTATCTTTACTTAAAACGTTCCCGCGTCTCCTCCATGTCGGCATTCTCCTCGCCGCCGCTGGCCCTGCTTGCCGCTTGTCGCTCGTCATGGTAATCCGTTCTCGCGCGAGGCTTATGCGCCGCTGACTCGCGTAATGGCGCGAAATTTCACCCAACCACCCGCGGATTCACCTGTCTCGTTTTTCACACAAGGCCTCTCGCGTTTTCACTCAATCGGTCTTCGACGGTACGCCGCGTTTTCGGCTGATTGACCATTTGACCGCTGTGGACGCATATGTGCGTCCGCCGAAATCTGTCGGTGTCGACTATGGACGCATATATGCGTCCGCCGAAATCTATCGGTGTCGATTATGGACGCATATATGCCGCCGCTGAAATCTATCGGTGCCAACTATAAGTGCATATATGCGTTTGCTGAAACCTATCGGTGTCGATTATAAGCGGATATATGCGTTTGCTGAAACCTATCGGTGTCGAATATAGGCGTATATATGCGTCCGCCGAAAGCTATCGGTGTTGAATATGGGCCGTATATGCGTTCGCAATCGTTTCGATTTGTTACGTATTGGAGCCAGATTGATCAATGTACGAGACGAATACAGATGCGTTCTTTATCAAATGCATTCTTTAATGCGGCGCTTGATGTTCCTGATCGAAAACGCATGAGTGGAAACTTGGAGGTGATACCTTGAATGACGGAAAACACTCGGTATGTATGTAATGTTTGAAATCTGGTCAATGTGTAATTCTGGATTTCGAAATCTCGAAGCAGTAGAACCATTCGGGGATTCGGCTGTCTCGTTTTTCACCCAATGCCTCTCGCGTTTTCACTCAATCGGTATTCGACCGTACGCCGCGTTTTCGGCTGATTAACCCTTTGACTGCTTGGACGCATATATGCGTCCGGCGAAATCTATCGGTGTTGACTATGGACGCATATATGCGTTTGCAATCGTTTCGATTTTTTACCTATTACAACCGGATTTATCAATGAACGACATAAATACAGATGCGTTCTTTAATGCGGTGTTTGATGTTCCTGATCGAAAATGCGTGCGTGGAAACTTGAAGGTGATACCGCGAATAACCGAAAACACTCGGTACGTATGTGAAGTTTGAAATCTGGTCATTGTGTATAATTCTAGATTTCGGAATCTCGAAACAGTAAAACCACCCGCGGATTCAGCTGTCTCGTTTTACATCCGCGACCTTCGTGTTTTCACTCAATCGATCTTCGACGGTATGGTTCGTTTTTGGCTTATTAATACGATGCTCGGTCTTGTTGATCAAAAGGGCATGAGTGGAAACTTGAAGGTGATACCGTGAATGACCGAAAACACTCGATATCTATGTGAAGTTTGAAATCTGGTCAGTGTGTATAGTTCTGGATTTCGAAATCTCGAAGCAGTAGAAACATATTTACCTTTGATAAGGTCACGTATCTACATAGTGTCGGAACGTCAGGTTTCTTTGAATAGTCAATTCTAAGATATGAAACAATTGACTGGCGCGCCCCAAATCTTTAATGTTTAAGTACAGAACATTTTTTTTTGCCGATTCAGAAGTATGTATTCGACTTCGACTCTTTACGTACATTATATAATACCAGATTTTTTCAATGCTAATGTGTGCTGGATTGGATTAGCTATAATGTATGGATTCTGTACGGTAACTGAACTCTTAAATTTCTCACTTGTGCCAGTTTCATAATCTCCGGCGCCCACGGCGTCGACTTTTAATTACGACATTTGCAGAAATCACGCACAATTCAGGGCAATGTTCCTAAGGGCAGCGGCTTCGTCAAATAAAGCAACGCTGTTTCTCTCCGACCGCGAGCGTTGTGCAACACGCGGATGTTTTGCGCAGCATCGAGATAGTTTCATTAAGAACAATATATCTGATTAGAAAACTTTGTCCGAGACTGATTATATGAATGTTGATGTTGTTATCCTGTCACGCCATATCTTTTGTACAGCCCGTTGCACTGGCTAATTCCGAATACGTACCGTGTCGCACTCATATTCAAGCAGAAGACCGTGAATTGAAAAATCGAGACGCAGTATCTCATTAATTTGATTTCACGCCCGATAAAAGTGTACACGCCAAAATCTCCCTCGAGCGAACGATAATTCGCGATTTCGCCAGACCCGACGCATATTGTTTAAGAAAACCATGGCCGTATCGTTTCTGCTCGTTCGTGCGTAATCAAAAATGAGTCATTCAGCATAATTTCGGCCCAGCTGCATCGCGGGATAACTCGAGATCACCGTAGACCGTTAAGATGCGGTTGCATGAGGCCGGCATTGTGATATTCACTCGCCGGAATCAATCAACGTGCATCCGCATTTTATGCGTTCTTAATAATCGTTAATATTTCCATGCGGCATGCTGTCGGCGGGATCGGGGAATTACGAGGATGTCAAGGAAATGCATAACCAACCGCTTGCACAACAGTGCATGATCGAGCTTTACCACTGTCTTGATTGGAATTGCTTCGTTAGTGCGAGCTAAATTAAAGTTTGCACGTCAACCAGAGGACAATGTAATTAAACATACTCAAGACGGCTGATAACGGAGTAGGACTGAATGTATCACAAAATTTGCAGAATCATACGGTGTGTTAGTGCTCAATGATGACTATCAAACGATTCAAATTTTTAATATTATTGATTATCGGCAACTCGCAATTGAAATAAATAACTTTCCGGAAATTTGATTAGAAATTAAGAACTGCAGAAAATAAACTGCAGTGAAGTAAGAATCGAACTACGATTAAGTTTATGAAATTATCAACTAAACCGTCTATATCCAATGCGACAGGCTAAACAAAGCATATACAAAGAGATTTCTTTGTGAGAAAAAAACAAATGTTGAACGTTAAATTCTGGTGAGACGACCAAACCAAGTTCGATCATCTGTTCGTAGGTTAACCAAGTTTGTGCAACGATGATTCGTTGCCAGACCGGAAACCTATTTATAGAAAAGACGGAATTTGCATAAGGGCATCTGGCATGCGGAACCCCATGAAAATTTGAATTACGTGCGGAACAGAATTCTGCAGGATAGGGGAACCACAATGACCGGCAGAACATTGAATAGGGTAGACGGCATGCAGTTAGCCAACCAGCAGAAGTTCGCGTCATTTACGAATAGTAACATTATCTGGATCCTTTGCCTGCATCAGTCGAAATTCGCGGAAAATATTTGCATCATTTCGGTCGAATCCTTTCCGGCACACTACAACTACTACCTTTGTTCTTTAGCGTTCATTACCATTTTATTGAAGCAACAGCACAGTAAAATCATTACCGTACCATATGTCTCTAAATCCACCAGAGTGTAAAGCGCACAACTACTACTCTCATCCTATTCGTTATGTAAACAAGCCACACTGAAACTGCGAAACTTTACTACGGTACGCATCGTCAATTGCCAACGCATTACTCCGCATATTAACACGCACGAAGCTCAAATGTTAATGCTTTGCCCACCGCGTTTACCGTTGCAACTGGCTGCGGCTAAATCGCATGTGAAGTATCGATATTTCTGTCGCCGGAGATAAACATCGACGCACAACAATTTATTACTAAGTACGGCCGATTATGGTAAAGCTTTGCGAGACTGTGCCGCTTGGGCAATAATTCTTCCGGCGAGAGCAATGTTTCTCCCGCGGATGGCAATTCATTATCGCGGATCAAAATATTATCGCTCGCCCTCAGACTTAATAATTTTCGCCCCATCGCCATCGGTCGACACGAAATTAACGGAAGTGCGCGGCTGACAATTAACGGCGAACACGATTCGCACGACCTTACACGACTGTGAGAGCGAGACAAAAAGAGGCGAGTTCGCTCTTTAAAACATTGAAACTCCTCATAATCGGGTTGGAATCCGGTAACAAAAGCGGCTTGCATCTTGAGACATGAACGGCGATATGTCCTCACATTCTTTCCTGATGATATATAGCCGTCGTCTCACCGTCAGTTGTATCGAATAAAATCTTATTATTTACACGCTCAGTACTCCGATTCACGCATATCCGCACACGTATCCGTCATACCTCGGATATCTTCAAGCCACGACAGAATGCCATGCAAAAACTGCTGGCAAAAACAGCGAAGTCCGGTGATTAACGTTTTCCAGAGTTGCGTCGCTGTGACTTTAATCCGTTCGTATTACCTATACCGTTTTACAGAATACGAGACCCGCCTACGCGCTAACTTTACCAACAATCGTTAATATGCACACGCCGCTTACGCAATTTTCCGATTTCGCAACTGGCGTTAGTTGACAAACACCGGCAATTAATCACACCTCAAGCCCGAAACACATAATTGCGCAAGACGAATCATTACCCGCCGCTCGCGACAGAGTAAAAGGAGAGCAACACAACAGGATGAATTTTGCGAAACACATCGCTGGCAGGAACGTCGCTTCTTTCGACGAAAGAATAATTCACTCTCCCGGCATCGAGCGAGAGCGCGGAATTATGCGCCTTGTCCTTTTAACTTGACTGCATACGTACGCGTACCGAAGCCCGAGACTGCCAATCGAGCTTGGCGACGGAATTAGCATACGCTATCGCCAAATACGGCGAGCTGTTCACCTGTGCCTGAGAGTGCCGACAAATGCAATGAATATGGTGATTTCCATCATTTATCCGGCTAGCCAGGCGCAAACGTTTCCACCGCAATCCTTGAAACAAGATTCACAGCGCATGCACGCGACATGTACACGCCGCATTGACTTGTCGACGCGAGACGCGCGCATTGTTACGAGCGGATTATCAAAGCGATCTTATATCGCTGATTTCCGACCGATCCGGGCCGTCTCTTTTGTCAACGGCTTTTAAAACGCACCGACGATTTCACACGCGCGCCCCGTTGTCGCCCGCGCGCATGAGAATCACGGCGACGAATCGTTTCGCGTTAATTCGTTACAGGGACTATGTGTCATAATTATGAGATGTAGATAACGCGAGCTTATTAAGGCGAGAGAAACTTCGGTACCGTTTCATTTCTCGTCACGCTCATCCTCGCCGCGGCGGAATGGCACGACACGATTTACATGTTTTTTTGCGCGTCGAAACTACGAAATGACGAGCAAAGAGAACTCTGCCGAAGCTGGGCATTTACTTTCTGCGAGTAAAATCGGTGCGCACGATTTTGGAGGAAGGTGATATTGAACACTATGGATATTACTTGTATGAACAAGAGAACATTTGCATGTTTTCGCGTGTACAAAAATGTACGCGTCAACAAGCGGTCAGACGAAGCTAGCTGTGAAAGCGATTTTAGAAGTAGGTGATACTAAATATCATGGATATGTCTTATATGCACAGATGCGAATTTGCATGTTTCACGTACACAAGAATGTACGCGTCAACAAGCGATCAGTCGAAGCTGGCTATTCATGCGATTAGAAGTAGGTGATACTAAATATTATGGATATGTCTTACATGAACAAATACGAATTTGTATGTTTTCACGTATACAAGAATATACGCGTCAACAAGCGATCAGTCGAAGCTTGATGTTCATGCGATTTTAGAAGTAGGTGATACTAAATATCATGAATATGTCTTATATGAACAGATGCGAATTTGCATGTTTCACGTATACAAGAATGTACGCGTCAACGAGCGGTCAGCCGAAGCTTGCTATTCATGCGATTTGAGAAGTAGATGATACTAAATCTTCTGGATATGTCTTATATGAACAAATGCGAATTTGTATGTTTTACGAATACAAGAATGTACGCATCAACAAGCGGTTAATCGAAGCTTGTTATTCATGCGATTTTCGAAGTAGGTGATACTAAATATCATGAATATGTCTCATATAAAGAAATCCGAATTTCTTTGTTTTTACGTATACAAGAACGTATACATCCACAATCAACCGACTCATCGTCGAAGCTTGCTAATTATCTTTTCTTAATCTCCCGTGCGCACATTACGAATTATGTGCAAGCGAAGAGCGTGCGTCCGCAAGTTTCTAAGGAGATACGTGACACCGCCCGCGTAGAAGCCTTCGATCCACACGGAACTATGACAGATCCGTGGATCGCAATTCCAAAAAAGAGCAACGTACAGCTGACACGCAATCGAAGGTGATTCCGTGTGAACAGCGAGCGAGACGCCCCGTGAGCGTGGGCCCTCGCCAAAGTGCCGAACGTGTCGGTGCGTCGGCGCATTATCGTGCCATGTGCGCGTTATACGTGCCATTATAGGTTTCATTATATGAGAAGTGCATTTCCTTTTCCGACGTGTGTGGCAAGGCCGTACGAGTCTTCTCTCCGCTCTTCTCGCGAAGGACTCTCAGCCGACTGGCTCAGCTTCGTGCACACATCCGTCATCGATGCCGGGAGATCGTGTCGATACCGCCGACCGGACGGGCTGGAACGGACGATGTGAATCATAATTTGCATGTCGCGGCACAATCGCAAATTGCGATGTAATCAAGACTAATGTGCGCGGTAAAATGCGTTTCAGTGCAGAAAACAAGGGTGGGACGCTATTACAAAGAAACGCGGCTGTCAATCAAGAGTCCGAATGATAGACCGCCGGTGATTGCGCGGCTCATTACGCGTAGGAAAAGAACTCGGCGATTTATTGTCTTAACCGCCGCGGCCCGAACTCGCGCATAATAGGCAAGCGTGATAAGGTGTCGAAAGGTGCGAGGTGGCAGATGTACACGCGCCCGGCCAGAAGAGCGGGAGGGCGAACGAGGAGGAGGAGAGCGTGAAAACTCGTGGCACGTGGCGAGGAACCCTTCGGGTTGAATGTTTAAAGAAAGGCACAGGAAAGTCGGTCGCGTGTCGCGCCGGCAGAACGGCGGTGATTTGTCGACGTCCGGGGCTATGTATATTGCCGCGTGTGCGTGCGGTGGCACGAAAAGGTGGCCCTCCGGAGGAACGGGAAGGGTTGAGAGCGAAGGCCTACCTGCTCTAGCGCGAACACATCGGAGTCTGCGAGAGGTAGGAGGCACCGGGAGAGATAAAGGGGCGAAAAAACGAGGACGCAGACGGAGAAAGAGAAAAGAACCGCCACGTGACCCGTGCACGGTCCTAACCCTTCTCTCTCCCCCGCCATTCCTTATTGGAATCCTCTCCCTGGCCCAACCTGACCTATCCAAGGTGAGATATATCCGGCGGCTTTACCTGCCACGATCTATACAGGCACCGTGTCGGTACTACCTTCCTACCGACGTCTCTCTGTATCCTGCCTACTGCCTCCTACAGGGAATCCCCGATTCCCATTCTCATTTCCCATTCCCGAGTACCAGCCGCCCCACTCCGGAGCAGCCACCCGGGTCTCCACGGGGTCTCCGGCAGGTCACGTACCTAAGGCCTCTTCCACTGCTGAGGGAGCGTGTCGCACGACGTAACAGGTGAGATTTCGCGACTGCCCGACGCACCGCCCGATCCTGCCACGGGGACAATGTTCACACATTCGCGCGCGATTCCACTGACAGAGTCATGCCAGGACTAAATTGGAACTGACTAGTCAATCTCACGTGTATCGCGCCTCTGATTGCGCCGTTACGTAAACGTAATTTGTGATATTGATAGAATTTTTATGTTTTGAGGAAGTTGGCGTTCTCGAAATAGTCGCATGACTAATGTGCGCAGGCATGCCTGCGTCTTCAAATGAGTATCGGTAATTCTTGCGCTGTCACGCGTATTTGCATTATCCTCATTCGACGCTGCCGACATTTATCTCTGCGGAGCTATGTAGACGTTCGTGCGGTCGCTCTTATTAGATCGTCCGACGCATCTGCCCGTCTATCTGTTAGCGCGGAGGTCGTTTGATGTGAAATGTGTATCGGAAATGATAATGTTTAGCAGCGAGCCTATACATACGCGGACTTTTTCGTACGGTTAATGCCCATCGTCTATGATGGACTGGTCACGTGCCCGTATATTCATCCGCGCAGGCAATTCTGTACGTATCCCGACGTAATAAGCGGGCCCGAGGCATTTCGGACAGGTTGCGCGCCAGGGGCCTTAATTCGAAAGGCGAGCGAGCTATAATCGGAAACCCGCTGAACAATGCAAATAAGAAGGCATTATATGTTCATTGTGATGTAACGGCACGGCTATCAACCGCTTCCGGCTTCGCCAAGAAACAAAGATTTTCATTAAAATCGTATCATTGTGCCGGGATGTTTCACGAAGACGAACGCGTGGGCTGATTATAGGCGAGAGCAAAGTTGGGAGCGGAATCGACCGTTCGGTTAACTGTTCAATAAGACACGCTCATTGATACAAGATACTGGGTGGTCTGCTACGTTTCGTCAAGTAAAGTCCACTGCTTCATTGAATTACTAGATATTGAATTTGAGCTGTATATGTACAAAGCCGACGCTAACTAAACACATAGTAAGAGTATGCAAATGTCAGTACCGACTCGATATTAAATTCTGGTTGAATATGTACCAAACTGTTGCTAACTTGCTTATTCGAATTAAGCGTTTTAAATATTGTGGATATAAATCAGAGCAGCATCTAGTAAGAGTATACAGATCTTTTCCGATTCAATAGAGACTCGTCTATGCCTTTGTCGGATTGCTTCTCGGAAGTGAATAATTTGGTTAATACCAAAAAGCTATGGTTCAACATGATCAAATAAGCCGACGGGATTTTTGTACGAGTTTGCATTACAGTACGAAATTTACACACCCGAAGTGAAATACGCGTTAGTCAGGCGAGCCTCGTGCGTTTCCGGTCGCGTCTTTGAGCGCCGTCTTTTTATCTCCTTACAGGCCAAGCCTTCATTTCTTGAGTGACGCGCAAGATTGTCGATCGATAAAAGGACGTTTCACCCAAGTCTGCTGTACGGCGTCCACTTACCATGAAAATATATGTATTGTTCCGACGCGATTAATCTCCGACCATAACGGTCAATGTGCACGATTTAATTTTCGCAAGTTCATTGAATTTCAGATAACTAGATGCAAGATGAATAAAAGGCATTTTTAATTATTCTAAAAAAAAATAAATTGCATAGAATAGCATTCAATTGTCAGAAAATATTAAATAAATACGAACATAGTGCATGTGGTTTAATTTAAAGCAAACAACAAGGCATTATGAAGCCGAATAATTTAAATGTACTTAAGGTTAACTCGCAAGAAAATGGAGGAGCAAATCATGTGCATGAAATATAAAGTTTCCTAAGATTAGGAATTTGTTAAGTAGGAAATTGGTTCTTGGAACAATCACCGACACACGAGACTGGAAGATCATTGATCATTAGCGATGAGAGGACGATGGATCGAAATATCGACGTTGCGCCCTCTCACAAATCAGAGAACCGTCTAATTTTCCGCACGCGAGTCATCCGACGGCAGTTGAATGTGTCGAGACGGCCGTCTCTCTTCTTCACCGCTGACCATTAAC
Source organism: Cryptocheilus praepositus (assembly GCA_033815515.1). Lineage (NCBI taxonomy): Eukaryota > Metazoa > Arthropoda > Insecta > Hymenoptera > Pompilidae > Cryptocheilus > Cryptocheilus praepositus. Next base: position 2,933,861 of record JAWWQZ010000161.1, on the reverse strand, counting down.
AAAACAGGAAGACGACAGCCAGAGGCAATGATCACCGTGATCAATTTGAACGAAAGCAATTTGCGTATTCGAATCAGCCAAGAAAAAAACTTCAAAGTGGTCGGTAATAATCTAACCTCAGTTACTGAAGTTTATTCCCCGCTGGAGGCATCCGAGAAAACTATAAGAAGGCGAAACAAAAAGATCTACGATAATGCGCATGAAGGGATACTATAAATGAATATTCAAATCGGCTAAATATCCGGAGTACAACGCTTTTGTATCTGAACCTCAATTAACGTCATTTGACATACGTGTATCACGTTTCGCAATGACCCCTTGGAAAATCATATACACCGCAACTTGACTTTCTAATCCTTGCCCAACTGCCGTTGCAAAGACAAAGCTTTCGTCCCGGTTAATCGAATCTCTCCGATAAGTATCGCTTTGTTCAAAGGTTTACGGCCCGTCTTACGTGGAAGGGACAATAACGTTTTGAAAATTTTTACACCCCGGACATGATAATTGAAATTGCCTCTGTACGAGCGTTAAAACAACGGCCATTGTTCGCAAATGTTTCGCACAAGGAGGAAAACAACGACAGAGATAGATCGGCGTGAAAGTCGCGGACGTGATTAGAGAAATGAACATACGGAGCGGCGCTGTTGAAATCAATATGGAGAACGCATCGACGGATAATTATTGTTATCACGCCACGGTCGTCGGGCGTGAAACGTCATTTCTTGAACCAAGAAAGAAAGAATGGGGGAGAGACAGAGAGAGAGGAGGAGGCGGCTTGTTCGGGCGTGATAGAGATTGCTCGAGCATAGAATCTAATTATGTGATAAACATTGTTGCGCGCTGCACCTGCTCCGAAATAACATAGAATCAAACGCGTATCGTGTTACACCGTAATACACGAAGGGCCCGGAACGAAAGGGATCCCAGGGCCCAATGGGAAGCAATTGGGTAGAATACCTCGAACCTAGGCGAACCCTACGTGCAAGTTCCTCGAGTTCACCGCGCCATTCCTTCAGACTGATGCTTCGCACCTCTTAATGACAAAGACGGTGATAGTGGAAATTGAATACGTGCTATGATATAAAAGTGCAGCGAACGTATTAAGCGCCGTAAGATACGAGTAGCATACCCCAAAGCTACTTATGCGCATACACCGGGATCATTGCCAATTCTGTTCTATTTACGCTAATCCGCGTAATTGAATTCGTGTCCACTTCACCGCATTGCGCGCTATTACATCGCAATTATGCGGAGTTGTAATTTCGAAAAGTCCCTCATTCAGTACCAGGTTTCGTAACGATATTATTACCGGCGATAGCCCGAGTCAGGCTGAAAAACGAACTTTCCACCATATCATCGGCAGTCATCGAAAATAACCGTGTGATCACGCGCTTACGTGGGAATATTTATTCAAACAAGACTTAGAGCTAAGACGTTATCGGCAGATACGATATCTGTCGACTTTTTCCCTCTCGACTCGCCTACGGCTCTTATTTGCCGTTGCATTTTTGAGCATTAATACAATTATGTAGACGTAATACGCACTACAACGCCACGGATAACCTCGATATTACTAGGTATTGGGATACCGCGAATAACTATGTGTCAGGCGTAAAAGTGCCATATGATGAACTGAGGGACGATCGCGTTTCAATGCGCGCTGGTATCGATAACAAGAAACCGAATGACACTTCTCCACTTTTTTCTTTTTAATTTATCGCTTATCGCACCTACTCAGCCTCAGTTAATTTCTTTATTATTACTGTTTGTCACCTTATTGCGTGATATTACCAATCAAAGGCAAGTTGAACTGTTTTAGATAAAGCAAAACGCATTAAGATCAACCAGACCTACAACGTCAGCTAAAGAAATTTATTGCCATATCCTGTTCGAAGACACTGTTACGTTGCGTCGCAATATTTTTATAATAGTCTGTTTCGCCAATATCAAACTGCCTCTATGCTTTCAGTATAATACTTTAATACGAGCGCGCCATAAAAATCGGTTTCTCCCGGATTTGCAAAGCCAATTCTACCGCCAATTTTGAGTGTCCAACCTGGTATTTCCACTGATTTTTGTAGCCAGTGGTCGACCAGCCGCAATATAGTCAAACACCGGCATCTAAGTTTACCTAAACCTAGTTTAATTTATCTATCGGTCGCGCGATTATTGACAAGTCATTGAGAAGAAGCGATAGAAAATGGCACGTGCGCAGTACGTGAGTCGTTACGTTTATCAGGAACCGGTAAACCCGAACCGAGAAGCAGAAAAACGTGCGTTCAGCAAACGACTGTGCGTCGCGCATGTATCGCGACTATCAATAAACGGGGAGTGTGTAATGTTACACCTAATTAATAACGTCAAAAGACGCTTGCACGCTATGCGCGGCCTATCCCTGGCGAGTAATATCCGCCGCCGCGTGTCCAATCGAAATTGACCGAGTCAATCGCGCCGGCACGGAAATTATTATCAAACTCACGTTAACGCGCGCGTCCGCTGGTATGACTCACGAAATAACGATTTTTCGGTTCCCCAACGACGAAAATCAAACTTCTCAAGCACGCTCGACAGAGCGCTTATCTTCGGTTATCGTTACGAATGAAAAATTCGGATTGTCGATCGCGATCACGGCGGTTGATTATGCGCTGCCCCATAAAGAATCGTCGGAAGAGATATTCGTAGGTACGTAGGAAACTGACGAGTTTTTGTTCAAACACGAAATCCTCCGCGAATGATATGTATATTCACGCGTGAGGCAATCGTCGGTTTTGCCGGATGTAACAACACAACACGGACAATTTGACACACGTCAAGATATAAACAAAAGTTCACTCAAAGTGTGTTGGATAAGAAGGCGGTAGATTTCTTGTGTCGTTATCTACAATCGTGGTTCTTAAAATATCACGAAATAACACGATTTGATACATTCTCGGATTTGCTTTCAGTGCAGATAAACGCGGACTATATTAATAATGATGAACGTCGTAGTGTATTATAAATCGACGGTATCTTAAACCGATCCCATGCATATTTCCGTTATACAATATGGACAGTAATCAATTGTTAACTGAGTCGGATATAATATGACGTATGAATCCCGCAGCTATTTACGCATGAAATACCAACGAGACGTCCAATTCGTGGTACACATTTTCTATAAGTTGTGTCTCTTGATCGGGGTTGCTCTGATCAATACAATGCAAGACTACAGAAGCACAACTCAGCAATCGTGGGACAACAAAGGTGTGGCAATGCCGTATGGGGGTGTAGTATGTGTCAGGGAAGCTGCATTGACAGCTGACAGTCCAAACGTTCGGCTCACTTTTCCCTTCTATTCCCAAAATTCATCGACCCGCATCTTACATATTCCGTGTACTTTACAAATTCAATTTAACTCCTGTCACTTTAATATTTTGTCGAATGGCGACGCTTGCTATACATATAATACGACAATCTTCAATTGTCTATACTCTTATCTATGGCGGACTAACAATTACGATGATTTTATAGCGACGCATTTATTGGTCGTTAACCAGGCAAGTTCTTTCGAGCTTAACAGTTGGTGATTGTTACAGTCGTGGCACGGATTAAGATAAGCGACGCACCTTAATCCGAATTTCCTTGGTCGAACGAAATCTCGCAATGTGTTGCAATGGTCACACTAATAACGATATTTCTCAATGATTCAAACGAAAAGAACATTGGCGTAAATGGACCGAATGAAATCGCGAATCGCACGCTGCTATGGTACGTATGGGAACCTTATGCCATATAATTCATAGATAAAGGAAACTAGATAATAATGCACGTTACTCTAAATTAGACTCATCTCGCATAAACACACGGCCTTGAGAATACCTCCTGATAAGGTCCCTGAGAATAATACCTTACATAAATAATAATGATTGATCCGGCGAAACTGAATCATGATCAACTTCGCCAACTGTCTATCATACCAAAGATGGCACAATACTGCAAGAGCCGTAGGCACGTTTCATTCCTGTCGACTGCAATATTACCCTGCATGACGCGAGAGAGTTGCGCTAATTAAAACGAGCATAGAACGCAATTTTGACTCACCATTCTCAGCTCCGCGAAGGGGTCCCGATGGACTTCCACCGGTGGAGACGCCCTCGTCCTCGCTGCTGCTGGTACTACCCTCGCTGGGACTGTAACTCCGTCTGCTACCGGCGCCTCTGGCAATCTTCTGACCGGTCGCGGTGCCGTTGTTGTTATCGTGCATTCTACCCTGCAGTCTCTCGTGCATAGTCCTCACACGCGTGTGCAACCTTTGTTGTTGAAGTGAGCCCACGGAGAAGTCAAGCGGCTGGTCGATCTCCGATTGCACCTGAGACTGATGCCTCTGCTGCACCTGGCCGCATATCGAATTGGCCACCAGGTTCTGCGACTGACTGACGACTGAAGGAATTTGCTGCTGCTGCTGCGGCAACTGCTGCTGCTGCTGTTGCTGCTGTGTTTGTTCCTGATGAATGCCACTGGGCGGACTCCACCACTGATGGCCCCCCTGCAACGGTCTCCAGGCCTCTATCGTGTTGTTATTCGTGGGGCTCGCCTGCTTCTGCTTTTGTGCTTGCTGCTGCAACTGCTGGGAGGCATGCTGGTGCTGCTGCTGTTGCTGCACCATCGGTAAGTTCCCGACCTCGACTAGGTTGTTGCTCTCCAGCAGATGCATACTAGGCGTTTGCGTCATGGACGTCGGTAGAACGAAACTGGACAGTGCGACCGACGGTGGACTAGGCTCGCTACGCTGACGATGGGCGGAATGATGGTGGTGCTGGCGGTGCTGCGGTTGCTGCTGCGGCTGATGATGGTGGTTATGGTGATGTTGCTGTTGTTGCTGCTGCTGCTGAGAGCTCGATGGTACGACTACCGGAGGCGGAATTTGCCGGACGGTCCGCGCGGCTTCCGCGACCCACCGGCGCACCGCCTCGCTATCGAGGCCCGCCAGCCCTGCGGACTTTGTTTTCAACTGGCCTCCGGGCGATGATAAACCCTTGTCGGGTATCAGGCCGGGCAGCGCGAGGACCCCGGTGCCCGCCACCGCGACCCTGGGTCCCGAAACGCCCCCGTAAGCCGTCAACGCCGCGAGATCCAACGTGGTCACTTGCTGCGTCTTCTTTCTTGCCACAAATCGGATGCGCGATTTTCGCTATCTTGCCTTGCTTCGTTTCGAATAGACACTCTCCGACGTGGTCTCGCAACCGGTCACGGATAACACTGGAATGCCGAATGTTCTACGCTACCGTTTGAATAAAAATAAAGGGGTGATGTTTTGTCCGAAGTTAATGTCACGGCACTGTTCGGGTTGCTGGTAGAACTTTTCATGAAGGAAACGTGCGATCGGAGTTTTTCAAGCTTTCGATACAACACTTGGCGTGAACCACCGAAATGCTGGCACGATCCTTCAACGGCGAAGTCAAATCCAACTGTGTTCCTCGTTAGGATTCGTTCACTTCCCTGTCGACACACATTACACTCATTGGTACATGCACGCACAGTTACAAATGCGTTCTATTTGAGAGAACGTTGTCACTTCGTTACAATACCTACTTTTAACAGTTACGCGGCACTACAGAGTATCAAAGTGCTGTCATATCATAAAGCGTGCCTCGACTGACGCTTTCCCCGTGAAGAAAAACCGTCCACAAGCGCGATCATATTTCGAAGTCTCCTTTCAATGTCCGGCTTCACTATCCCGCAGCGATGCTGTCACCACTCGACCGTCAAGCGCCCACCGTCATCTGCGCGGACCACGTGAACGGCCTGGCGCGGCTGTCAACCTGACATCGACTGTCACCCTGCTCCGCAGCCTTCAGCCTCAAAATCCTCAGCAACTACCAGCACACTAAGTACACCCGAATCAATCAACTGTCGTCCCCGCGTATCACTCCGTTACCAACTTCTCACTCACTTCGATCTGCGTACATCTCATTAATGGCATCCCGTCTTCCAGCATTCAATGACCCCCGCTCGCATGGACTTAACAGTTTCGTCGCACCGACCCTACACACACAGTAAACACCGTCGCTCTCTACCTGAACTCTATCCCCTGCAGGTCCCTCTGTCTCTCCCTCGCGCCGATCTGACGAGCACGTCACACACGTGTGACGCGAAGAAACTCGACACCGGTCCTCGCTCATACACTGGCACGCACCTCGAAATGGACGCACGAAGCTCGAGAGAGCTGGTCGTCAGCGAGCTGGCGTCGGATAGCCTCTCGCCTCTCGCATACGCCTACCTCGTTGTTATCGCAGAGGCGCACGACGTTGGCAGTGGCGGCGGGCTTACGCGACGAGCTACAACGGGGGCAGCTGCGGCTGCTGCTGCTGCTACGACGGTCAGATGCTGTCGCGTGCATGTGTGCAGCTACACTAGAGGGCCCACGTACGCCCGCCTGGCCGCCTACCGGCCACGGCGAACGCGAACGCGGACCGGAGTCGATCCATGGTGGGGGAGTCGTTAGGGAGGAAGGAAAGCCCGAACTCCACGGCGAACTCGACGGGCAAGACGGGTAGGCGAGGAAGAGCGAGACAGGGCATGGGGAAGTGCGCCGGGTCCGAGAGCGAAGAAGCGAACCTCGCGAACGGAGAACGGAACGGTGTGGCGCGCGCGAGAGAGAGGAAACGAGAGGAAGAGAGGCGTAGAGAGCGTGGAGGCAGCCGACGGCGGTCAGGACGCCTGCCGCCTGGACGCCCGCGACGCTGGTGGGAGCAGTCGGCGGCGTCGGTGGGGAATGCAGCCTCCAATCGCAGGCAAACGCGGAGCGCACGCGGCCCCGCCCGGCGACGAGAAACGAGCTACCTCCGCTCGCGAAATTCGCGCGAGCGCGCCTTTTTACCTCGTGTGCACCGGCTGCCACTCGCTGCCACTCGCTGCCGTTCGCCGATGATGCTACTCCTGGCTTCTGCTTCCGCGACGGCTTCCGATGCTGCCGTTGTTGCTACCAATGTTGCTGCCGATGATGGTCGCGATCCTGGGGAAGGTGCTGGCGACGTATGAAAGTTGACGATCGTCGATGCTGGGGCTGATGGATGGTCGAGGTGAATTTGCGGCTGAAGTAGTGCGATTTTGTTGGCCATGGTGGGTTTTTTATGTTTCCTGGGAAAAGAATGCTTGGTGGAGTACTCGGTAGGGTAGTGGGATAAGGAAACATAACCTAAGATACGGCGGGTTGCGAACGGGGAGTATGGGAAGTAATGAAATGATTTTGTGTTTACGTGAACGTTGGGAGATTTTACATTTGCGAAAAGGGAAGTCGTTTAGAACTTGGGCGAACCTGTTTTGTATGGCTTCGGCACGAATGTAAGGGCCGTTGATGTATCTTGCACTACACGGAAAATCGAACTATCGAAATTCAAAAATTGACCATGGGTGGTATGAGATAATGAGATTACAAACTGAGGGCAGGAGGATTGGAGGTGGAATTAGTTAGAGAAGTGTCCGCAAGAAGCCTCTTATACCGACTACCCTTTCACAGTCGTCTCACTTCAATCCCGACTGAGGACACGAGAGGTCGTGATAGTTCGATTAGCCTTCCCTCATGCGTAATTCGTGACACTTCACTTACTATGCGAATAGTTCATGATGTTCGATTATGCAAAGCGTACAAGGAGCAACCGGCAAACGTTCTGTCTCGTAAATTATCGAGGACCCCAAAGGCATCTGAGAATCTGAAAGAGCATCGTGCATTGCTCGACGTAATATCCTTGAACAGAGGCAGCAGGTGGGTACTTTTGGCGGCTGAGTTAAGGACGATTGGGTGAATGATCTCTCGAACAATGGAACCGTTATAAAGCAGGATCACTTGCGGCAGAAGATATGACGGATTGAAATGCTGCGTGGAAGACTACTGTGTCTTTTTTAGGCACGGAGTACGGTGATCTGGATCGTTAACGTGCGTATATCTTAAGTTTCACTATTGATTGATAATGATGAGCTGTATTATACCCGCAGGTAAGAATGAGGTTAGGTTGGTATGATGCTTGTGATTGATGTAAGGAACTTCGATTTACATTATGATAAGGGCTCACAAGTAGAACGTCTAACTGAGTTTATGCGATGCGTGCTCGAAAATGTGAAAGATCGCCAAATACCAGTTAGCATCGGCCCATTAATGCGACAAACTCATGCTCTGAAACAATGCATCTGCAACTCGACCTCCAGACTTGGAAAGCACGCCGCGCATGCCGTTATTGAACCGCCGCCATACCACCGAGCACACCTATCATATTTCCATACACATCCATCCAGCCATCCCACTCGCAAGATTTGAATGTGGCATGCGCAGTGGTCGCGGGGGCGAAAAAATGAGGCGCTTTAAACTGGCTCTTTTATTGGTCAACCGATCGGCATAGACCTTCCCACCTACGCGGATTTTCCATCGTGCAGTACCTATACCGACACTCCGCGTCCCTGGACCATTCTTCCTCCTCTTTTTATCGCGCTATCATATTTCCATACTACCTCCACCGTCGTCGCCACCACTATTGCCGGCCACCCCCATACAGGTCCGCAGGCTGCACTACCACCGCCCTACGGCGAGGTCGTCGAGATTTGAATCCGGCATGCGCAGTGCTGTGCGCAAAAAGGGCGCTTTAAAGAGCCTCTTATTGGCCATGGAAACGCCACCACCCCACTCCTTATCGCGTTGTACCGCGTTCCTAACCTCGCGAACGGGCCACCCTGCCTTCTTATCACGCCACCTTCCCCTCTGGTCTTCACCCTGTCCTTCTCGCTCCCTTTTCCGTCTCCCACCACGCTTTCCACAGCCTCCCACGCGGCTCGCCAGACGAAAGGGGAGGTAGGGGCACCCCCTGTCAAGACCAACGACGCCACCCTCCTGTTAGCTCGGTGCGAGGAGGATGGAAATGATAAGGGGAGACGGAGGGTAGACGGCCAGAGCGTGAGAAAAGGAGAGGCAGCGAGAGGGAGATGGAGGAGAGAGCGGTCCGGTATTGATTTTAATGATGCCCCCTCCCGAACGACGTGAATTCACGAAAGAGGCGCGAATAATATCTACGCGCTCTGATTCCGGAACTAACGCACATAATTGTACGTCGAACTGAAAACGTTCGGCAGAAAAAGTGAAGGCAATTGTTAGGATTGTATTGGCAGAGTGAACGGTGGCCAAATTATTTTGAGTTGGAGCATACACGTAATTATGTGCATGTAAGAAGTGTAAGTTAAGAGCAACGGGTAAATTATATTTGTACAGTAGACATTAGAGGTTTTGGTCAGTTGGGTATTAGTACTGATTTGACGTGATACGTGGAACGCGTAGATTTTTTGTTGAAGGTGTGGGAAGTAACACGGAGCAGCGTTTGGACCATTAATGACGTAGACATATCAATGAGCGGTTTAAAATAGGGGACAGAGGCACTTGCACTTTGAATTCAATACGATTAGCGACGGAGCCCTATTCAAATAAGTATTACAGGTGGCACCCTAATCTGAATAAAGTGAACCCTTTCTTCCTGAACCGGTGACCCTCTTTTTTATTCAACGCGTGCAGGTATTTGCATGACCTAACTCTCGAGTGCAGGTGTTAAGTTCCCCTTTTTTCATATTCAATGGGGTGAGCCTATGCGCAAGGGGTAACTGTATGGAAATAGGTAAGTGCCTGCACGATGGCATACACTCTACTTTATGAACCGAGGGTCGACCTTTTACGGTGATTTTATTAAACCCATCCAACGTTCCACCTGATTCCTAACCTAACAGGTGTCACAGCCTGCTTTAAAGACACAAGTAATTTCCCACTTATCCAAACACAACACACATTAATTTATCATAGGATGACATAAGAAAAGTGATGTTAACAATGAAATTTACCGCATTTTATAATATCAAATTAATCGAACCATCAAATATTCGTCATTAAATACTTACAATGTAGATATGCTGTTACAGGTAGCCATGTGCAAATTGAAATATTTCCCCCATATCGTGGAACGAAGCCAAGTATCGAACATCGATCTCGTTCGATAATTCGCGGTCGATGTACAAATCAAGTGAAGCTGCGCACGCACGTCTTCTTCTACACGGGTGGCAACTGTCTTTCGCGAAGGCATCATGGCCGACATCAGTACCGATCACGTCGCTCGTCACTTTGTCTGCACATCAACCCTTTTCAAGCCCTGCTCGAGGTCCAAATTTGCATCCTGGCAATGCAGTAACATGGGAGGCATCGAAATCGGCAGTGTCTAAACCCCGAGTCATCCGTCCATTTCCACATCAGTCGCAGAATCGAGCGTCCGCTGAAGTGGGTCTTATGGCGTCCTTCCAGCTGTGTTAGCATTGCGTCATCATATGGCTGCGCACAAAAATATGCATGTAAGTATGATCTTTTATCTTTACATTTCACAAATTCGAAAATATTCAACCATCTGGTGTGGAGATGAAGAGGATATAAGGCGATTCGTCGGGGTGCGTCGAATTTCTGGAAGTTTCCTGGCGTCGGCATCATGGAGGATTTTATGCGAATATGTGTTATTTGATTGTTACATATCTTGATTTTGTCTGTTTTGTCCACTGTTTTGCATTTTTGTAAGTCTATGTGCTGTTACAGTTAGCCATGCGCAAATTGAAACATTCTGCGCATGTCATGGAACGAAGCCAAGTATCGAACATCGATCTCGTTCGATAATTCGCGGTCGACGTACAAATCAAGTGAAGCTGCGCACGCACGTCTTCTACACGGGTGGCAACTGTCTTTCGCGAAGGCATCATGGCCGACATCAGTACCGATCACATCGCTCGTCACTTTGTCTACACATCAACCCTTTTCAAGCCCTGCTCGAGGTCCAAATTTGCATCCTGGCAATGCAGTAACATGGGAGGCATCGAAATCGGCAGTGTCTAAACCCCGTGTCATCCGTCCATTCCCACATCGATCGCAGAACCGATCGTCCGCTGAAGTGGGTCTTATGGCGTCGTTCCAGCAATATAGGCATTGCGTCATCATATGGCTGCGCACAAAAATATGCATGTAAGTATGATCTTTTATCTTTACACTTCACAAATTCGAAAATATTCAACCATCTGGTGTGGAGATGAAGAGGATATAAGGCGATTCGTCGGGGTGCGTCGAATTTCTGGAATTTTCCTGGCGTCGGCATCATGGAGGATTTTATGCGAATATGTGTTATTTGATTGTTACATATCTTGATTTTGTCTGTTTTGTCCACTGTTTTGCATTTTTGTAAATCTATGTGCTGTTACAGTTAGCCATGCGCAAATTGAAATATTCTGCGCATGTCATGGAACGAAGCCAAGTATCGAACATCGATCTCGTTCGATAATTCGCGGTCGATGTACAAATAAAGTGAAGCTGCGCACGCACGTCTTCTACACGGGTGGCAACTGTCTTTCGCGAAGGCATCATGGCCGACATCAGTACCGATCACGTCGCTCGTCACTTTGTCTACACATCAACCCTTTTCAAGCCCTGCTCGAGGTCCAAATTTGCATCCTGGCAATGCAGTAACATGGGAGGCATCGAAATCGGCAGTGTCTAAACCCCGTGTCATCCGTCCATTCCCACATCGATCGCAGAACCGATCGTCCGCTGAAGTGGGTCTTATGGCGTCGTTCCAGCAATATAGGCATTGCGTCATCATTTGGCTGCGCACAAAAATATCCATGTGAGTATGATCTTTTATCTTTATATTTTACAAAATCGAAAATATTCAACCATCTGGTGTGGAGATGAAGAGGGCATAAGGCGATTCATCGGAGTGCATCGAATTTCTGGAATTTTGCTGACGTCGCCATCATGGAGGATTCGTGTCGAGTTCACGTGACCATTACTCTGGAATTTCCTCGATATGCGGTACACTGATTTTATGCGAATATGTGTTATTTAAATGATTGTTTCATATTTTGATTTTGTGTGTTTTGTCCACTGTTTTGCATTTTTATAAATCTGTGTGCAATTGCCTGTGTAATTTTCTGCCAGTATGCTATTATGTGTATTTATGTGATAAGAAGTCAATGTAGCTAGTGTTTATTGTTTGTTGTTTCGATAGGGTCGTATGCATCGTATGCAAGCTTCGTTCTACAAGACTGTCCGTACGTCCCGACCTAAGTGTTCGTCTGATTCAACAATGTTCCGGTTATGCTGTTCAGTGCGGTGTTGATATCTAAACTACATGGTCTACACATCATCATCGACAAATATCATCGTCGGTGAGTGTTTTTGTTTATGTTTTATTTATTTCATATTTCGTATTTCTGCATGCACTGTGTATCGATTTTGTTGTTATTAGTCCATTTGGTTGTTTGTTGCATATGTTACATTGTAAATATTGCAGTTTTATACATTTGCATTTCGACATCTTTTTGATGTTGATGAAAAGTGCACTGACATCTTTGAAACATTAGAAAATTGGGGGTTGTATAACCTATGTTGAAGCAATTAGTCTTATTGGAAGTCTCTCTAAGAACTTCATAATATATTTCTTCTTGCGGAGAGTATTTTAGGAAGAAAAACGATTTAACCATTCGACTTTTTCTACGTAAGCCTGTGTAAATACTGTCATAATAGTATGGGTTTAATAATTTATTATTGATCTTAAATCACAACAGTTTGATTAATATTGCATATACTGTGTGATAACAGAAAATATTAGCACATTACTTCAGTATGTTTGTAAACTGATCATCACATTCCACTGATGTATAGGAAAGGTTCAACGGATTGGTGATTCATCAGGCGCACGAAAACAAGAGGACATCAGTTATAAAGCATGCTGAATTAATGTGACAATAGGTGATATGTTTGTTGTGCTCAGTATTTGCAGCAATGAGCTTGTAATACCTATATTGGTATACTAACATAATACATCAAAGACATATAAGCTTTTGCATTTACCATAAAAGATATATCATATTAATGGTTGAAAATTAAACCCATATTATTAGAACATTTTCTACACAGAATTAGAAAGACAAAATAGCGAAGGCCCGGAATATCGCAATACCGTATGATTGCTTTACGTTAGATACAGGCAGTAAATAGGTGTCTCTTATTGTAGACGGTTACTACATTAGACTTAATTGGACAATCTATGTATTGCCCATTTTAAGAGATGAAATATATGTACACGAGCACACATATATATATACGTATATATATTTTAAAGGCTAATAGCTTGCATAAATAACGGTATTACCGCTGTTAGTTTTTATTTATTACTAGAAAAATTGACATTTACGAGGTGCTAGTTCGGTCTGACAGAAGACCCGGTAGGCAAGTCCTTGAAATACTGGCGCAGGTTAGGTAGTTGTTGAAGACCTGGCCTTTGACCCACATTTCCCGAAAATACCGTTTTCCCTGACGGCGCCATAACAGTGTAGAATTCTTCTTTATTTCGGCTCGAGGAGAGCCTCACAATGGCGAAATGCGAACAACAGCATCGTATCCGCTGATTGGAGTGGACCTTCTTCCTGTGAGAATGTTGTGTGTATACGTACCGTTACGGCAATTTTGATTCTAAAAATTTTGAAAGTGCCGATGGTCGACATTCAAGACTTGCGTCGAAGCCACCCCGTAAAATATGTTGCACCCCCTCTAAAAGTTTTTTCTTCTCAAACTCCTCCTTCGAGACCCCGTTTTCTGACGGGAATAAAGACGTCCCGGTACGCGCAAAATTAGAGGTTTTCATCCTATCAAGTATGCGTGCTCTCAAAGAGGAGGAAAAAATTTATTTCTTTGCGCGAACAGAGCCACGGCTACCCTTCGCTAACACCGTCACATTTTTCTGTTCAAGGGCCAGGTGCGATTCGAGATTATTTTTTCTCGATGAATTGCACACTGGTTTAAAAAGTGGGTCGGAATTAATAGTATCGCGAGACCACTCGTCAAACGAACCCCCTATCGTTATATAGTTTGAAGTGGTAGAAATAGACGCGTAGGTAAACAAAACTGCAAATATTAGTTGATTTCACAGTTTGACATTACTATTGAGAAGAACGTTTTATGTAGTATTTTCCGGTTTTTACATTATTCATTTTTAGTTTCGTTGAACAATGTAATATATTGTAAATCGTACAAAAGTTTCGTAAAAATTTGTTGGACTTGGTCAATCTTAGTAGTCTTATCAACATAATTTATAAGCAGTAACATTAAAGGAAAACAGTTAAATACAATCACAAAGTCCTAGAGTCCGGTAGAGCAACATACACGTTCGTTTATAATGTTCCGTCTATCATTTCCACCAAATTTTTGATCCTTAATTAATTCAAATCCGTTTCTGCCCGTTTATCGCGTTCAAATTAAAAAGAAACAAATGTCTATTCTCGCAAATAATAATACTGCTTAATTTCTGCAAGGTACTTTAAAATATGTGTCAATCAGTTTGGTTTCATTGAATGATACGCATTGTAACTGGTGTTCCCGAAAGCAAGACAGGCGGTCAGTGAAATTCTGAAACGTCACTGTAAGGTGCCTTATCCGAGAAGGCACAAGGGAGTGTTTTCGTGTAAGGAAAAACGATTAGCTCGAGCGGCGCCATAGGCGTGAAATCGAGAATGCATCCTTGCGGTGTCAGGTATAGATATGGTATCGAAATTTTCAGATCATGGGGGTGATAATGAGGTTTCGGTTTTTGAACAGCGTGAAGGAGAGCGTATGCCTGTGTACCTTGGGGGATCAAAAGGAGCCGACCCGTGGCCACCCCATCGTCTTTCGCAATTTCGAGGCCCTTTTTAGACACCTCCGACCGACTTTCATTTTCCGGACGGTTCCTTTCTCATTCCACCTCGCCCACCCTCGCTCGGGCGCGAGCGAGAAAAGGACAGACGTCCAAGTAAGAGCAGGGCACTGCGTCGGAATATCCATCCCCTACTTTATCGAACGCGAAGGGACGATAAACAAAGGCATTTGGCCAATTGTATGAGAGAGCGCGAAGGACTTTATAGGCTGCCAGGTGACACTTAAGTGAGTTGTTAAACAACTGCGAAATTTGGATGCACTACCAGCGTAGTTTATGTCATAACGTATAATAGCACTACGTAAGCAACTAATATTGTATCGGTATAAACATCCTGACACAACTTTCATTCCTTCTTACGTACCATACATGGTACAAACATCACAGATATCCGTTATAACAGTGAGTTTTGATTTTTGCATATTTCTACCGGATAGTTGTCGTTAGGTGGAACATACAATTTTCATTTCTTATTACGTACCATACACAGTGAGTTTTGATTTTTGCAAGTATCGTTAGGTGGAACATACAACGTTCATTTCTTGTTACGTACCATACATGGTACAAGCATCACAGACATCCGTTATAACAGTGTGTTTTGATTTTGCATATTTCTACCGGATTTGATTTTTGTACATATTCCACAGATATTCGTTCTAACAGTGAGGTTTGATTTTTGCATATTTCTACCGGATAGCTATCGTTAGGGGGAACATAATTCTTTGCAGTTGCCTCGCGTATATTTTCCTGGATCTTGTTACCGTGCGCGAAGACAGTTCTGTATCGCGGAAGTTTTGAATTAAAAGAGACGGAACTCTCAATTCCCGGCGAAGACTTGCTCAGCAATTCGCGATTCCGTGCGCGCGTGACGAGCGACTCGTGGAGACACGAGGAGGGGGCAGAGTTGGTAATTTTGCCGACATTGCGCATGTGAGGGAGCGCAACGTGTGATTATAAAATAAGCGGTTCCTTTTGTGGTAATTAGCGGATCAAGGCCGGCCTCGGATGAATTCGGGAGAATGACGCTATCGCTGCACCTCCGAGATGGCACGCATGTTACGACAAAGTAGACCGGCAAAACACTGGCGTAGATAATGGTGGCTCGGAAAATATGTAATATCCCGGATATTATCGAATTTCATAAACTGTACAAATCTTGCCTATCAGGAGCCTCACTTTTTATGCAAAAAACAATTTCGCGTCGCTCGGATTTTTTGTTCACTCACACCTGTGAAATTTGTTAAACATTTTCCTGACTATCATAAAAGCATAGGTTTGTCAAAGCATGTGCACCGTTGTTAATTATTCATGTCTCACATTTTCGTAGGTAGGTTTGTGTTGATTGTCGTTTGTACGTGTCGTGGCGTTAGTAAAAGCGAGTATGTACAAACACAAACTGTACAAATCTTACCTATCAGGAGCCTTACTTTTTACACAAAAAAAAATTTCGCGTCGTTTGGATTTTTTATTCACTCATACCTGTGAAATTCGTTAAACATTTTCCTGACTATCATAAAAGCAGTGGTTTGTCAAAGCGTGTGCATCATTGTTAATTATTTATTTTTCACATTTTCGTAGATAGGTTTGTGTTGATTGTCGTTTGTACGTTGTCATGGCGTTAGTAAAAGCGAGTATGTGTGTACGAGGCAATTAGGTATGCTTGGCAAATTTTTCGAAGCGCAGTAACCTTGTGACATGTCGGCACATCCTTTATGCATGAAAACGCAGAAGACGCCGCGTAGGCACTCGTGCGTTACGCACATTACCGTTAACGCGTATGTCGTTTGACTCAATAACTAGCGGCGTTTAAGGATTAAATAATAGGGAAGGGGCGCATTCTTGGCATTCGTAATGTTTCGCGGACACGACCGTAGAGTGACCTCTGTCCCACGAAGTCTTCCTTCTTCTCGTGTTTTATCAATTGCCGACTACTCCCGTCTCTAAATAGTCTTCGTCTTTTTCGCTCCGCTCAATCTTCCATGCTTCCCCTCCTCCGACGACCGAGTCCGACACTTTTCCCCCCTTTCCTGCGCATGCGGTCCTTTTATCTGGCGGAATATTCACCGGATTAAAGTAATTGGTCGTTTACGCGTACTGATGCGCGAATACCATGTAACGAGTTGCGCGCCATGTGACATACTAAAACCGCGTGCGTGTGTTCGTACGCGCGCGTGCCTTTGCGTGGGTGCACGCGCGTGCTTGCACACACGATTTACGCTCCGTCGTGTTATGTGGGCGTGAGAGCGATCGGCTGGAAAGGGAACGTAACTTTTGAGAAGTCATCCGCAAAATTATTTTTCCCGTACGTTCAGTCATACGAGTCATTGAACTTTGTTAGTCCACCGATAGACGTAAATAAGTAATTACGGTGCGTGCATTCGCTTATATTAGGGCAAAATCGCAATTGTATTGCCGTTTGATTATATTAACACATTGCGTACGGGTCACGAGATATCTCGTTTTAATGTCGATCGGTACGTTGCTAAAGAAATTAAGCCTTGCGGCAATTTTTGATAGTGTAATTGCGACGTAAATGAATATTAGAACGTCGGAAAAGTGTAAATATATCAGTGAGTATTAAAAAAAGCTTGTATGTGTTGTACTCAACTTTTTAGGACGTTTAAAAATGTGCGAGGTGTGAGTAAGCAGGTACGCCGTACGCAATGTGTTAACGAAGAGGGTCGACGAATAGTTTTGATGCGTTTAAGTGTATTTGGACATCGGTCAATTTTCTTCTGCACGCACGCATTTGCTTGAGAGCATACTGTTTCGTGGCTGGTATAAGTAAGAAGTGTAGTAGCACGAGCGGTAGTAGCAGTA
The DNA here is from genome assembly GCA_033815515.1 of Cryptocheilus praepositus. NCBI lineage: Eukaryota > Metazoa > Arthropoda > Insecta > Hymenoptera > Pompilidae > Cryptocheilus > Cryptocheilus praepositus. The sequence goes on along the minus strand of JAWWQZ010000161.1, from coordinate 2,916,309 downwards.
GCAGTAGCAGTAGCAACAGCCCGAGGGGCCGAGGTCTAAGTCGGCGGTGTTAGGTTTCACAGCGATATCAAGCGTAATATAGCACGCGCCTCAATTCAATCCAGCTGCCAGCCACTGTCACAGCTTAACGAGTTGCACTTTAACGGACCGGAAGGATTAATTTTCTTCGACAAAATTACAATCCCGTGTTCGGTGACGAACGTCAGGTACGTTATCTTAAGAAATCGGGCTATTAATGACGGTTCTCTGACTACCAGATGCGAAGGCTTAACCCGGTATAATTAATCTACTCATTGCTCTTAGCGGATAGTGTATATAATGCGCTAAAAAATAAAAACGTCTGCATAATTTAGACGAGCAGAAATGAGTTATCACACACTACCCGTTACCCGAGTGGTTTTCATGCAATTAAGTCCATTACATCGTTTTAATACGTTTCCACAGCGTTAATGATATTTCTGCTGTGTCTGAATTACGATTATTCCTGAATCGCAAGTAATAACCGAATGATACCGCACGCCTTTCCGGTAATCGCGGCGCATCTGCCGCGGCTTATGCGTGTGAGACAGGAAACCTTGAAGGAGGAAAACTCACGAGGTAACAGTTAACGACCGCATTTGCAATTTGTGCCGATCGTACCAAAAACTCCCAACGAGCTTATGATTGCGTCGGGCGTAGAAACAGATCCGTCATGAACGGAGTATCACATTGTCTGTCAACGCTGTATCGCGCACTAACCACTCTCCATTAACCGTCCTCGTTTCCTACAATTTTTCTCCATCTGGCTCGATCGCGTTCGTCCCGTCTCAGTCGTCAATAATCCGCGCATCCCAATGTCCACTCGCCCTCGACTCGACAGAGTCACAGGTGCAGAGGATTCTCCCATTATGAGGCTATAGTCGTGGCAATTAAACAGCCGAGCATCGTCAAACTAACCCCATGCGCAGTGCTTTCTTGCTCGTCATGGTAAGGAGCTTCGTGGAAGAAATGGTAAGTGGCAGTGAAGGAATGACCCGACCGTGGCGTCCGTCCATCGCGTGTGCATACGTGCACACGTTCACTTCCTCTCATTCGCTCCTTCGCTTTACCCCTCGCACCTTCTCTCTCAACTCCTACTGCCTTCCGTCGCTCTCCATCCAACTCTCGCTCGTTCCTGCATTCTCTGTGCTTCTCTCTTTTCATTCGTCTCTCCCCGTTCTCATCGGCCTCTCTCATTCTCGCCACGATCGCCTCTCTCTCTTCTTTCTTCCAGCAGCATCGCGATCGGTCGTCTCATTTCTTCGTTCGACAACGGGGGGCGGGGTGTCCATGGTGTCTGCGCGGGGAAAAGGAAGATTACGCTCACTCGTTGCTAGTCGGGAGAGACGATACACACGCGCCTGCAAAAGAATCACATGTAGCGTTACGCAGTTGCGTGGCGTGACTCTACGCACCGACCCGACCGGCGAACATCAAAGGCACGACCGCTAGTTGAGCCACTTAACGTCCTCGAGTTTTCACATTAGCGAGGCAAAAGTCACGGAGGATGAGGAGGAGGAAGACAGGGAGAGGAGAGACTCGTGGCTCTTGCGCTGGGCTTTGAATCGAGCTTCGCGTAACTCCGTATGATAATGTGGCTTCATCAAGAGAATGCGCGAATGATGCGCCGCGGTGAATTGCAGACGAGACAGGGGGGAAAAGTAAAGTAAAATACGACGTTCGCCCGATAACTGCGTGCAGTCTTCTGTGCGCTACTGAGAAACGCTAGCCAATCTCCTTATAAAGGGTATTTACATATGCGTCTTTCACGTTCGTCCGTTAGGTATTGTAAGAAGCGACTTTGTGCTCGTTTATAAGCAACAATGCGCAGGGTTTCGAGCTCGTGCGGGAGGCCTGCGATTCACGCAGAAGCAACATGCATTAGACATTTTTATAGGGTTTACATGTTGTACATGGTTAAACCGTTGTGGACGGAACGATGCGAATGTGAACGCTCTGTTCAATGTATTAATTTAATTCAGCTTGGGAACATTGGGACTTAGTTTAAAATCTTTGTAACTTCATGAATGCAACTTTATTCTTGCTTTCGTCCATGCATAAAACTAAAGAATGCCTGTGTGCATTTATTGCAGATTATGCAATGTGCTGTTGTCAGTTGTTTTATGTGTATTTGCTCTTGATATTCTAAAAGGGTGATTAAATCGGGGGACTTATTTTCGTCGTAAAACTGGCAAAGGATACACCTTAAGATTTTCTCATTTTTTTCTCATGGCCCACTATTTTTGGCTACGTGTTGAAAATGTGGAAGTGTCTTTTTGATGATTTTGAATATTCCTACATTTTTTCATAGTACTATATAGGGGTACATACTCATTCTCCAGTACAATCAATAAGAATGTACGTATAATTTCGATTTGCCGTGTTCTCAGATATGAAGTGAACTTCTGCAAGGATGGGTCTTTCTCCATATATCGTCGATTATACTTACGCGTCGCAGCCATGTAATATTTTGTGTTGCCAACCGTTTGGCCGGCGGCACATTTGAAATTATCGGCTACACTAATGGATCAAGCCGGACGCATATATGCGGCCGACGCCCGCAAAGGGTTAATAGAAGCAAAAAGAGTTTTGCAAGTATTAGTTCTACTATATACGTACTGCATAAACGATCCGTTTTATGCATTACGTAAAGTGTAGCTTCTTTGCTGCTATCACACTGTCGTTGACGTAACACAAATATTATGGCGAAAAACCGCTACTATAAGATTGGCACTCAAGCCTTGCGTGCCGCTTGCACATTAAACGAAAGACGTAGCGAGTTTCGCCGTGATGATGCTACTTCTCGGGCATCGACAACGTTCAGTATAATGAGTTAGTTTTATCATGTGCTAACAGCGGCGCCAGGAAGCTTCTTTCCATGACGTCTCGTGGCTTTAAAATTGTTGCCTTAACGGCACAAAACAGTAGAGTTACTTAAAAAATAATGCGAATCAACGTACCGTATAGCTTTGTACCAGCTTCTCCCAGCTTACCGACCGAATAGGTATTAGAGACGACTAAAAATTGCATTATCCCTGCCATTTAGCGACCGTCTATTCTCTGCCTCCCCGCTAACTGAATACGCAAAGTAAAAAAAAGCGGTAATGTCCGCGATATATCAACGGATGTTAAATATACCGTGAAAAGGATGATCATTTGGCACGAAGTCAAGCCTCCGCTCTCGTAAAAATTACCAGCCGGAAACAGGCCGGCACAATGCCTCCCCCCCCATTCGTTACGAATCCTTGAGTGCTTCGTGATTTTATGCAAATATTGATTTTTCTCCGCGGAACGGGAAAGCTTGTCATAAAGGCGCGTACCCTCTTTTCACGGCTGCATCTGCATGCCAAGCGTATCATTTTTTTGCGTTCCAGCGTGGGGTGACTTTTTTCCGTCTACCCCTCCAGCGCACACTTTTTTTCATAGACCCGCTCCCGTCGTGTTCTCTCCGTTTCTCCTTTTCGCTCTCAAGTTGACAGTTGGCGCATTTGGCCGGTAATTTCCGAAATGCGGAATAAGATAATGTTGAGCGGGCTCGATTCCCTCAATCGTCCGCGTCGAGACCATACTAGGGTGAACGTATACATAAGTATATATATGGATATATATATATATATATATATATACACACACTGTGCACTCCACTTTCACCTTATCGGCTTCTTTGTTATCTCGATGGAGTCTCGCGAAACAGCGCGTCTGCGCCTTTCATCAACTCGCCTCTTCTCGTTTTCGTTGATTAAAATGTGACGTCGTAAAATGTAATTACTGCGTACTTTATTGGATCGATCTTAACTTCGTTTGAAAATGTCGGGCCTCGCCGTGTCTTCCTGGCGGCGAGCGGTAGAAAAGGCCAGATATTAATTGTACTTCTCGTCTTACAGCTATTGTTTCGGCTACGTATCATTCCGCAGATCTCCAGTCCTTCTCTGAACCATTAATAACGCCCGATTTGATGCCAGATTACGTATAGGGTTCATCTTAATCGTTTTCCCGAGTTAGCTAAAGTATACTTCTTCTTTATGCCGCGAAACAATTATGATTTTTTCCTTCAATAAGTCGTTCGACGCACTTCACTGAGTTGTGCGCGATAGTGTGAAATGCATTACGGAGATAACTATGCTCCGTGTAGTTATTTTCACGCCGTTTATGGAACGGTATTAACGTTGGCATTATCATTGCAAAATGATTAATTTGCAAGTTGAGATTTGACGCGTGCGCTGCCCGAGATATGCGCATTCTGAATAGAAGCTACTGCTTTCCGCTGTTTCCGTTTAATAGCAATGCGCGAGACCTGACATTACGGGAAATAGTTTGCAAATCAAAATTCTATAGCCTCGGGGCCTTTAGTTAATAACGAGGGAATTACTAGTGCGAGTTTAATACGCGAATGCGATCGCCTTACGCGTATGCATATATTTTACGTTAAATACGGCAAAAAGGCCTTGTAATGAACTTCTTACGCTTCTGATTCCTATCAGGAATGTAATATCGTTAACAAGATCTTTCGAGAAATTGTTTAGCTTGCATGAAGTTATGATATATAAGGGCGCTAAGTCATTTCGCAAATTGATGCACACTTTGCATCCTCCATACCCGCGTCTGCGAAATGAGGAAATTCTCTATTGTAATTTGATGCACGACCATAATCGCGTACTTCTTTAAGAATGCAAAAATGAAATATCGCATCCAATGCATAGATTTCCACTGACGCCATAATCCTCGTCTATACCCGTTATCGTAATCTTCCATTTTCTCAGATCATAAAAAACTCACCTTCCGACGTAATCGTATTTCCTACATTATTGAAACGTTCGCCGCTCATTTCGTAGCTCTTACATTTTTATGAACATCCATTGCCGCGTGAGACGAAATCTGCCATTTGCATATACATTTTTCGGTAGAATAACGTTTACGGTACTCGGCGTCACAATGCGTGATCCCTTCCGTGTTTTGATGGAAACAGAAGTGGCGGCCGGTAGATTGTTCTGCAAATTAGCGTTGGCAGAGTATGCCCACGGGTCATTCAAATCGCGGGAGCGTGCCCGTATCGTGGGTGTAATGCGCGGGTACGATCACGTTCCTCCGCTTCTATGAATGGCAAATAAGGCCTCGCATTGGCCGCGAGCTAGCGCGTGCGCTCGCGTTGCCTCAGGCCAGGGAGTGCATCTGAGCACCATAGAAGAGAGGCAAGCTTACCGGTTACCGGCTATCTGAATACAATGAGTAGCCAGAGCATAAAGGCCTCCTTAATGTTATTGTGACTCTTGCGACCTCTATGCAAGATTCGCCTAATCTTAACACGTTCGCGGACGTGAATGCTATAGCGTTTATTTTCATGGTGATGCAGAATGACATGTATGCTATAGCATTCAAATCTTAACATGTTGACTGCTGCGGTGGTCACCGGAGACGGGCGCAAAAGATTTGACTAAAAGTGCAAAAAATTTGCAGTGAAGCCTGTTTGCAATTTTGTAAAAGCAATTGATATTAGAACGGTTCTTCAATATTTTGGTTTTTAACAACTCTACGTTACCTTCATTTTGCACGATTTAACGATACTCTACAGTATTTCATCGCATCGCTGTTCTAACATAGCAAAATACGCTTGACAGTCAACGTGTTAAAATCCTGCATTCATTGGTATTTCTATCGCTCATTTAACTTTCTGTAAATTCGCATATCATGTGATTATTCAATTTCTCGCTTTAATAAATCAGGAATTTCTTTCTGAAAGTCAATGTTTATTTAATAAGGGGTCAAATAACCCCTTTCAAAATTTACTTTAACACGTTGACTGCCACGGTGGTCACCGGTGATCGGCGCAAAAGATTTGATTAAAAATGCAAAAAATTCACAATGAAGCCTATTTGCAATCTTGTAAAAGCAAGTGATATTGGAATGGTGCTTCAATACTTTGGCTGCTAACAACTCTTCGTTACTTCCATTTTGCATGATTTAATCATATTCTAGAAAATTTCATCGCACCGCGGTTCTAACATAGCAAAATACGCTTGACAGTCAACGTGTTAAAATCCTGCATTCATTGGTATTTCTATCGCTCATTTAACTTTCTGTAAATTCGCATATCATTTGATTATTCAACTTCTCGCTTTAATAAATTAGGAATTTCTTTCCGAAAATCAATGTTTATTTAATAAGGGGTCAAATTACTTCTTTCAAAATTTACGTTAACACGTTGACTGCCACAGTGGTCACCTGTGACCGGCGCAAACAATTTTATTAAAAATGCAAAATATTCGCAATGAAGCCTGTTTACAATCTTATAAAAGCAGTTGATATTGGAACGGTGCTTCAATGCTTTGGCTTTGAAGAACTACGTTACCTTCATTTTGCACGCTTGGCAGTGAACGTGTTAAAGTCAATTATTTTGAATTTAATTTTATATAACCTTAAGTTTTTGTAATTAGTATTCCTATCAAGATGACTAACTGAACTACAATATGATAATCTGACTACCCTTATAAAATGTGTTTAATCAAATTTCGGATATCACAACCAATTAAAAATAAAACGACTACCAATTTTTGCACCTCGCTGAAACTTTTAATGCCCGCGAACGTGTTAATGTCGAAAGTTTCTATGGTAGACGCATGTGATCTGCCTCTGCTTGTCTCGGACTCTGCCTATATCGCAAGCGCACGTAGATTATCTCGCTTCCAAGTATTAGGCACGAAACTAACGTGGTCGACAAAGGTTGCGTTATTAGACAATTAGCCGACGGAATATGTGGGCGCGCCGTGCGATGGTGTGCTTTGCGTAAAGGCCGGTTCGTTGAATCGTCGGTCCGGAAGGGGGAGGAACGTTTAGAGTCGCGAGATTCGATGAAACTTTCGGGAAACGTCCGCCGCGTCTACGTCGTCGATGAGATTAATCTCTGGATCGGAAAAAAGTCGCTGGTCACAATTGGATAAATCATTTTCGGCGATTGGTGACGATGACCAGGGATGGCGTAGTCGTGTCCGGCTAGGGTTGCCGGAGACGAAGGGCTGCGAAGTTTCGCCCATAAAGAGTCGCCTGTCAATTCATCTTTCCTATATATATTTCACGTCAAAATATTGCAATAAATCATCGGTAAGGCGACGAATGAAAGAAGAGCGGAAAGAAAAAAGACAGCCAGGGGTTGGATGGCTTCGAGGAGAAGACGGGCGGGAGTTGATCTATTTCTACGCCGAGTTACGAAACTGATCGTTGCGCAAGTGCTGACAGTCCTTCACGGAGGGTAATATTTGTTATTCGCCTTTATTAACCTTCCGATCGACTGTCTAACATCGACGCCTCGGGCAGGGTAACTCAATCTAATAATGAAGCCGTATTGCCATCGTAGAAATTACTCGCGCATTTTCATTCAACTTCGTCCCGCAACGTATCAGATTGGAGGCCTGAAATGACGGTCGATTCGTTTGAAAGGAGCATAATTGCCGAGAGGTGTGATGCCTTCGCAGCGGAGTACAGAAGACTCGGAGGCAAAGAGAACGTCGTAAAGAGAAAGACTCGGTGTAGTACAACGAAAAAGAAAGAGGCCTGGGTCCCTGTAAAGGAGGGAGGCGGTAGGAAGACGAGGCATAGGGGGCTATTAGCTGGCAGATTAGCAGTTAAAATTGAAATTTGCACGGACAGTTCGATGCGCAGCGGCGGCGACGGCGGCGACCGTGTCTGAAGAGCGTCCTGGAAGGGAATACGGCTTAAAAGTGTTCGAGGCCGAAGATTGGAGAACCGAATCAGCCACGCATCGCGTTCGACCAGAGTCGCTTCTCGTCTTCTTCGTTCTCCCGACTTCTCGCTCCAACCTTCCAGGCGTTCTCCCTTTTTCTCTCTTTCTCCCGTTCTTTTCTCGCACTAGCGGCGAAGTTTCTCTCACCAGGTATGAAATGAGCTATGGCCATGCGGTACATATACCACGATGACCACCAGGAATGACTGTCGACGCATCGAAGTTTCGTTCTTGTCACGGTGCAATGGATTCCAATACCACTGCGAAGTCGCGCTAATTGCAACGCTGCATTAGCATAATCTGTATTAGCGCGAGATACGCTTCGTATAGCAGTTTTTCCCACACGTTTTCCGCCACCTTCTATCATTAACCTTCAGCACCCCGTGGGCGCCGTTACGGAGACATTTAATGTTCATGGTATCTTGTCATTAGTATGATTATGGTTAAAATGTTATTTTACCCTTGGCGTTAGTTATTTGTTTCTTTAGTTATAACGTACTACTATAATTTTACAGTTAGACTATTTTTTAATTTTTTTTTATCGATACAAATATGAAGAAAGAAGTATGTGATGAGAACTTATAAGTAAGCGAAAATGCAGACGTGTTTGATACTAGGTATACTTGATATAGGTATTCAAACATCATTTAAATTGAAAGCTTCTTATAGTAAGAAATAGTAGAAAATGGGATCGCGTTGTATGTTCGAAAACATAAAAATGGAAGACGACAGACGATACTTGTTCAAAGAAAATACAAATACACCTTCGAGAATACTACCAAGGGTATCAGAGTGAATTACCAAGTGGTAAATTAAAATTTTATTTGCATTAAAAAAATCTTAACCAGTTGCCTCTTGTTTTTAACTACTTTTCATTTTCTTCATTGGAAAAATAACTGGAGCGCCAAGAGTTCATGGAGTGGCACGATATCGGGCGGGCGTATAGGGAACGCTAATTGTGCGCGAGGCAATTCTTCATCGGCACTGCAAATTTGCAAGTTATGCCCACAGGGGGTTCCGCTAGCTTCGGAAATCGCGGCCATACAGTGAGACCGTGACTAAACGGGGCTAACGCGGTACTCGGTAGTCGATCGTGCAACGAGTTAGCCATCATTCTTTATTACCCGCGGTGGCTATAATTGCGAGCGTCTCGAAAATTCCCTCCGCACGAACCCGCGCGAGTTATGACGTATCCTTCCATCAAGCCCCGGGACCCTATTCCCACACTTCTTTCTCAACAGCCTCTTCCTTTTTTATTCGCAAACCGTGACGAAAGGAGTTAACGCGAATCGAGCTTCGGTATTTCAAACGGCTGATGCGTAACAAGTTGACCGACTTTTATGCGAATTTCGGAATCAATTTGTGAGGGCCAAAGAATCCGTGTGCCTTTCTTAAGTAGGATCTGTACGTCACGTTACTAGTATATTTCGTGCTATGTATTAAATGTCAACTGGAATCGGCGGGGTTAAATTAACTTTTTTGATTTCAACTCGGAATAGTTAGATTATAATGAATTTTAGTCTATAAAATCAAAATAAGTTAACGTAAATCGAGCTTCGGTATTTCAAATGACTGATGCGTAACAAGTTGACCGACTTTTATGCGAATTTCGGAATCAATTTGTGAGGGGCGAAGAATCCGTGTGCCTTCCTTAAGTAGGATCTGTATGTCACATTACTATTATATTTTGTGCTATGTATTAAATATCAACTGAAATCGGCGGGGTTAAATTAACTTTTTTTATTTCAACTCGGAATAGTTAGATTATAATGAATTTTAGTCTATAAAATCAAAATAAGTTAACGTAAATCGAGCTTCGGTATTTCAAATGACTGATGCGTAACAAGTTGACCGACTTTTATGCGAATTTCGGAATCAATTTGTGAGGGGCGAAGAATCCGTGTGCCTTCCTTAAGTAGGATCTGTATGTCACATGACTATTATATTTCGTGCTATGTACTAGACGTCAACTGAAATCAGCAGGGTTAACTTAACTTTTTCGATTTCAACTCCGGAATAGTTAGATTATAATGAATTTTCGTCTATAAAATCAAAATAAGGAAACGTGAGTCGAATTTTAGTATTTCAAACGGCTGATGCGTAACAAGTTGACCGACTTTTATGCGAATTTCGAAATCAATTCGTGAGGGCCAAAGAATCGGTGTGCCTTTCTTAAGTAGAATTTGTACGTTACGTGACTTATATTTCGTGCTATGCTATGTATTAGACGTCAACTGAAATTGGCGGGGTTAACTTAACTTTTTCGATTTCAACTCAGAATAGTTAGATTATAATAAATTTCAGCCTCTAAAATGAAAATGAGTTAACGTGAATAGAGCTTCGGTATTTCAAACGGCTGATGGGAAGCCGGATTTTATGCGAATTTCGGAATCTAAAGTAGGATCTCTACGTCACATGATTATTATATTTTGTGCCGTGTGTTTAACGACAACTGGAATCGGCTCGGTTAACTAGACTTTTTCGATTCGACTTGGGATAGTTAGGTTGTAATGAATTTTAGTGTAAAATCAAAATGAGGACTCGTTTTCGGCAGACCTCCGATATCTCATATTGTTCGGTGCCAATACAAAACTCATTTGCGGCCTAACGGCTTTTCGTCCGTGATCCAAACACCTCGCATTACCATAATATGATCCATTACGGCGGACCAGCTGGTCGAGTGGGAAGGCTACGCGCGATGAACGAGGAGCGATGAAACCGAGAGCGGCGTGAGAGAGACGGAGATGGTATGAAAAAGCAAAGGGGTGGTCACCGCGATATTTTTTTGCCGGGTAATTAGGCGGCTGCGTAAGAAATGGTATTTTAATGAATCGTAAAGTCACAGGTTTTACGTTGCAAAAGGAGCCGAACTGCCGGTCAATTTTTGCTGTTTGTAGATTAATTGTCCGTACGCAAAGTGACAGTGCGCTCGACTTTGCATAATCGTTGGGCAGAATTGCGTCTGGGGAAAATTGCAGTCTTCGCAATAAGAATTCATGACTCGCTTGTCAGTTATTGATGCTGATTACACAGCCGTTTATTCGCGGCAGTACATGATAGCGTTACATATAAATAAGTCAGATAGCATTTGCTTCGATGGAGACGACATTACATATAAATAAGTCAGATAGCATTTGCTTCGATAGAGACGACAAATAACGTGACGTACGTAGCTGTTAATCGTATAAAAGATATTAATTGCTTTTTTTCTTCGTGACAACAGCCATGTAACAAAAAGCACCTACGTCCGGCATAGGCTGCGAGAGTAAAAACTCGCCACCGTCTGGTGAACGACGTAAAAGTTCGGATCTTTTTCTCGGCGCGGATGTAGATGTCTTTGAGAGTTCTTCCGCATCGATGTCTATTTCATCGGGCTGCAATTAAGTTGCTTATCATAGCTCGACACTTCACACGACTGATATTTCTTATCTACAGCTTTACCAATAGCGTAATCATTGACATTAACGACTTGTTTTGCGGAGGTTTGTCAAACGGCGGCTTTAAAATCCCCTCTTGAACGTTCAGTACCAGATAATACATAAAATCGTTCCTCAGTTTCATCTCGTCAGTGGTCTGGGCACAATTTTTTAAAAACCGAAGCCATTCCAATACAGTTTGCCGGTCTTAAGGTATATAAAAAATACTCCGTTGTAGCATAATTTTTAAATCACACAATGTACAATGCTAAAACTAAATGCGTTAATCTACCTTTGTATTGCAAACTCATTTTGCCGTAACCGATAAATCGGTATGTGTAATATTATATATTTTGTTTAATAGAAAAAAATCCCGATATTTCGTCACTTTGTGTCCTTATTAAAGGAGTTGGACTATCCGCATTGAGTAACGATTAAGAAAAATGTGGAGCTAAATAAAATGTCAAATTGTTGGTGTAGAGGAAGAAATTCAAAGAATGTTGCAATTATGACATAACAGGGTCCGTTGACCTATGATCAGTACATAACGCAGCCGTTTTTGGAGAGACATTTTTCGTGGCATGAGACAATATCATTCCAAACACGTGACAACTCTAACTTCTGTTTTACATCTTCCTCCACATTAACAATTTGACAGTACATATAGACTTAACCCTTAAATTCACGTAATTAAAACCCCTTTTGATAAGAACACGACCCAACTGCCGAAGCGTCACGAAAATATTTTCAACAAATTACATAATTTTCCACATACCAACTGACCGGTTACACCCAAATAACGTTGCAATCCCATTGACTAAAGAGGACGGTCGAAATAAAATAGCATTAACCTACTCTGCACATTTCTAACATTCGGCAACATCGTCTTCGCGAGGAACAGATTATAATTATAATCGTACATTAACGAATCCTGCGTCTCCCTCGCCATATTTCAGTCCGAATTCACTAGTACCTCGCGCGATACATCGAGCACACGCGCACTGTTAAATTTATCCCTCCGGCAGTTGTCGCAATTCTAAACGTCAAATCGCAGGAACCGAGGCCGTGAAGTGAAACGTTAACGCGCGCTCCTCACGATACGATCGAGATATCGGAGGATCGTTAAGGACTCACTCTCTTCCGTGCGCGAGCGTTAGTCATTGCCGCGGAATGACGGGCACAGTCTGTGGGAAATAAAAATGGCAACGCGTCTTCGTCGCCGACGCTCCTTGCAAGAGTCGAAGGCTGCTTTCGTTCGATTCATTCATCTGGATTACGAGGGAGGCCACGAAATGCGTCCGTCGTACTACGCGTGACTATGCAAGGACACGTAAGCAGGCATGCACTGTGTTTTCATCGCGCAAAATTGCCGAGAGTTAGCGTCCGTCATCATAGAGAATGAGCGGCGAAAGACTAAAACGACGCGATGCGTCATTTCGTGCACTGTCCGTCGACAATATCAAACGGATACGCACGCCGAAGGACTCGCGACTTACCGAAAATTATCCTACGGCGAAGAGGGATTTCGCTGCAGAGTTTCGTCGAACGTATCGCGCGGTGCTGAAACTTTTAATACGTTAACTGCCAAGCGTATTTTACTATACCAGGTTGCCCAATAAGTTTTGTCATTCGATAAGAAAAACACAATGTTATGGTTCAAAATACACTTTATTATTCAGTATAATCTCCCTGAACATTAATGCACTTGCTCAAACGATGTCCAATCTGTGGATCCCATCCAAGGTATTGAAGAAAATACGCAACAGCCGTTATGACCTCTTCATTTGACGAAAAACGCTTGCCACGCATAAATTTTTTGAGTTCTGGAAACAAATGGAAGTATAAAATAACTATTGTCACTAATGCTGGAATATTATGTAAAACTATAAAAAGTAAACAAAATTGAATTTGTTTGATAGAAAACAATATATAAAGACGATAACAGTTAATGCCTAAAAGATATTATTTGATTTCTTGTTTTCCCTGAGAAAGTACGATTTTAAAAAGCAAAGACCCAAGTCTTCCACAGATGAATCGACGCACAAAATCCATTTATCCTTTTTAAAACGCTAAATGTTGTTGAGAAAGTCGCTTCGTTGTTTTTGTTCATAAAAAATTATCGAAAACGGCACCCATTGTGCACACTCTCTCAAAATTTCATTTAAAATATGACTGAACTAATGGATTTAATCGTTTTCAAAACAATAAATAATAAATTTGCATTTTTGTTGATGCGGTTTTTGCCGTCCTTCCGTGGATCGTCTTCACTAATCACGTTTAATATCTCTTTCTACTTTCAACGAAATGAACGTTCATTATACTTCATTCGTTCGTGAATTTCTTTTGGTGATTCAAAATAATCTTATATGCACGATATTCAATTTTTTCCATTGTCGAAAATACTGTGACTAAATGTTTCAAAGAATGAATTGACTGATTGAAATGAACAATTTGATAAGTAAAACAAAACAAAAACAAATTACCAGTATTTATTGAACAATATTAGAACGGCGATGATATGAAATACTACAGCGTTCGACTAAATTATGCGAAATGTAAATGATGTGCAGGTATTGGAGACCAAAGGATCGCATCACTATTCTAACAAGTGCATGTATAAAATAATAATTGCTACACATTGTGAATATTTTGGATCTTCACTAAAATCTGTTGCGTCGGTCACCGGTGACCACCGTGACAGTCAAAGTGTTAACGCGTAACATCTGAGAGACGCACATAGTTCTTGGAAAGTACAATGCGAATTCGTTGTGTTTACAAACGTAGCCTCCTGCATGAGACTCTGTACGTTCGCAGCCACGCTCGTATATTAACACTTTAACGATCGCTAGCCGATTAATCGACTTTTCGGTTCCAACTGCTATTTACCGGTAGCCGATTAATCGGCTTTTCAGTGGACAACGGTTATATTAGGTAAAATAAATACCAGATGATATTATGACAATTCTAAATGACAATAAAATTACACTGCTTTGAAACCAAAGGATTCGCAACAACACATTCAGTACTTTTCAGTTATAAAGCATTACAAATAGGCACATATGCAATTCCTGCGCGATATCCAAAACAGAGTCGGTCGTTAGTGAGTGGCATCTTCAGTCAATAGCGGTCGGTAAAGTGTTAACACTAGAAAGACTGAAACTTAGTATATACCTATATTGCCCAAAAGCAGTCAAAATGACTGCATTGTGAAAGAATAACTAATGTGTAAAGAAATTTATTTAAAATAAATTTTTAATATTTTTTTATATTATTTACAGTTATATAACAGATTATTAGTAAATATTAACTGTAAATATTGACTGTTTTCAATGAACTTATCCCATATTTCCGAAAGCAAGGCAAATTTATTTGTTTGCACGCTCCTACTTCTTTCGGTTCGTTTGTCAAAACGATTAAATCGCAAGATTTGCTTCAACTTTTCTCTGGCCATAGTTTTTCTAAAAAATTCGAGATCCCACTTTGCTGACCATAAATAATTCAATGTTAAATTTTTCGCCTCGTAACATTCGACACTTTCATTTTCATCACATCTTCAGTTTCAGATGTTTCACTTTGAGTATGAACCGTTTCATCTTCAGATGATAGTTCAGAATTTATCGCATCTGATTCTATATCGGAGCACTCTTCACTTATGTTCGTTAGCTTTTCTAATAACTCACTTCTATTCGACGTTTCTTTCAAGAATTTAGGGCGCAAATTATATAAAATAAACAACCGGTTAGAACAAGTATTACTGCGTAAAGATACGAATATCAAGTACTACTTTAGTTTATTGAGCAACGGGCCTATTTACACGATGAAGTTTTTCATGAAAGAGACGAAGCTGTGATGCTAGCATCAAAGTAACTTCCACCTAACCTACGGAATCAAGAAGTACATATACTTGTATGTTATCATGTAACGGTAATCGAAAAAAATGAAACATGTTATTTCAATAGAGAGCCGAACTGGTCATATAAGAATTTACTCAATTCAATAATAAGAGTCATTTGATTATTTTAATTTTCGCAAGCAGTCAAAACGACTGCTCTTTGGCAATATAGCTATAACACATATATATACCGGAAATGAAGGAGGGGGGAGGAAACTACAATTATTAATAAACGCATTTATATGTTGTAAAAAAATTCATAAAATTCTAAGAAATTGTATCATTATATACATCATTTTTTTCTAATTGAAATTAAAAAGCAGTCAAAATGACTTCCTTGGTCAATCTAGTGTTAACTTCGCATCCTCTACACGCTGTATTATGCAATCGCTGAACGTCGGTATTCAGAGATTCGAATGCGTCCGCAAACTAGGGTATTACTATACTATAATTTTATTTCTAATTCAAATTAAAAAGCACTCAAAATGACTTCCTTGGACAATCTAGTGTTAACTTCGCACTCCTCTACACGCTGCATTATGCAATCGCGGAACGTCGGTATTCAGAGATTCGAATGCGTCCGCAAACTAGCGTACTACTATACTACAATTTTATTTCTAATTGAAATTAAAAGCAGTCAAAATGACTTCCTTGGGCAATCTAGTTAAAACACGCCGTACCGGATTCGCGCGAGTCATCGGTCTTCACGCCAGCGTGCGATACGCGTCGCACTCTTTCACCGAGCGTATTTACTCGGCCTTCCGTGCGTACAATGGAATAGGCCAGCAGCGGCAGCTATCGTTAACTTCCTATTAACATTTAATTATTATGATAATATATGCATAAGCGCGCCTCTTAAATCTAGCGGCCTTAACGGCGCAGTAAAAATGAAATATTCGGTAACCCGCGCGTAATGTGTTAATAATGATACGTTTCGCCGCGAAGCCGGCGCGCATACGCTCGCGATGATGTCGACGATTAACGCGCGACTCCTTTATGAACTCTTTTACGAAGTGCATTTATCACGGCACGAACGTGCCTACGGTTAAGGAGCGCGAGTGGAATTGAACGTGCGCAACCTTCGACGGGACGAGTTCCAGGCCGCGGCGGCCAGTCTAAGAAACAGGTGCGTCCACGGGCGGTGTGCAGGAAGTCGACGTACACTTCCGAGAAGAGTCGAACAGGAAAAGGGTCGCAGGGCGTGCGCGACGACTTTACTGCTGCGTCTCCTGTTTTCGGGTCACGCCAGAAGTTCGAACCCGCCGGGTCACTCGGGTACATCGGTTGACTGCGGAGGATTATCCAGTATTTGGGAAATTAGAATTTATTTTGCGCAACATTGCAAAAATGTTGAGCGAAAGTTTTAAGGCATAGCGCTAACGTCATTTCTTAATAAATGAAGGATGAATTTAATTAAAAATCCCTCCTGTTTTCGGGTGACACCAGAAGTTCTGAACTGGCCGGGTCAATTGGGTACATGGGTTGACTACGGAAGACTATCCAGTATTTGGGAAATTAGAATTAGTTTTTGCGCAACATTACAAAAATATTGAGTGAAAAATTTGAGACGTAACACTCGTTACTATAGCCCTAACGTAATTTCTTAATAAAGCAAGGATAAATTTAATTAAAAATCCCTCCTGTTATTGGGTCACATCAGAAGTTCCGAACTCGCCGGGTCACTCGGGTACATCGGTTGACTGCGGAAGACTATCCAGTATTTGGGAAATTAGAATTATTTTTTGCGCAACATTGCAAAAATGTTGAGTGAAAGTTTTAAGGCATAGCACTAACGTCGTTTCTTAATAAATGAAGGATAAATTGAATTAAAAATCCCTCCTGTTTTCGGGTGACACCAGAAGTTCTGAACTGGCCGGGTCAGTCGGGTACATCGGTTGACTACGGAAGACTATCCAGTATTTGGGAAATTAGAATTTATTTTGCGCAACATTACAAAAATATTGAGTGAAAAATTTGAGACGTATCACTCGTTACGATAGCCCTAACGTAATTTCTTAATAAAGCAAGGATAAATTTAATTAAAAATCCCTCCTGTTATTGGGTCACATAAGAAGTTCCGAACCCGCCGGGTCACTCGGGTACATCGGTTGACTGCGGAAGATTATCCAGTATTTGGGAAATTAGAATTTATTTTGCGCAACATTGCAAAAATGTTGAGTGAAAGTTTTAAGGCATAGCGCTAACGTCGTTTCTTAATAAATGAAGGATGAATTTAATTAAAAATCCCTCCCGTTTTCGGGTGACACCAGAAGTTCTGAACTGGCCGGGTCAATTGGGTACATGGGTTGACTACGAAAGACTATCCAGTATTTGGGAAATTACAATTAGTTTTTGCGCAACATTACAAAAATGTTGAGTGAAAAATTTGAGACGTAGCACTCGTTACTATAGCCCTAACGTAATTTCTTAATAAAGCAAGGATAAATTTAATTAAAAGTCCCTCCTGTTATTGGGTCACATCAGAAGCTCGAACCCGCCGAGTCACTCGGGTACATTGGTTGACTGCGGAAGATTATCCAGTATTTGGGAAATTAGAATTAGTTTTTGCGCAACATTACAAAAATATTGAGTGAAAAATTTGAGACGTAGCACTCGTTACTATAGCCCTAACGCGAATTCTTAATAAAGCAAGGATAAATTGAATTAAAAATCCCTCCTGTTTCCGGGTGACACCAGAAGTTCTGAACTGGCCGGGTCACTCGGGTACATCGGTTTACTGCGGAAGATTATCCAGTATTTGGAAAATTAAAATTATTTCTTGCGCAACATTGCAAAAATGTTGAGTAAAAGTTTTAAGGCAAAGCACTCGTTATTATAGCATTAATGTGGTTTCTTAATAAACAAAGGATGAATTTAATTAAAAATCCCTCCCGTTTTTGGGTGGCAGTAGAAGTTAGAGTAAGCCGCGTCTCTTTTGTACGGGTAAGAGTCACATCGATTAATTGCGAAAGCTCTTAGTGACTAACTGAAAAAGTATTCGGTATTTGAAATTATAATCATTGTTTGCGCAACATTGCAGAAATGTTCACTGGAAATTTTAAGACTCAGCACACGTTATTATAGCACTAATCTGATGTCTTGATAAATCCAAAATATATTTATTTGAGCCGTTTATTTTGAAAGTGGCCTAACTCCATTTATCTTCAAATCGAGATAAATAACATTTACTGATAAATAATATGAATTTGTACATCTAACCATGGTAACCGGAAAATATTGAAAAACGGAGTTAGGCCACTTTAAAAATAAACGGCTCATTTATAAATTCGTCCCGTTTTTGGGTATCAGCTAAAGTTCGGAGTAGGCCGCGACATTCGTATACGGGTGATGAATATTGCTAGAGAGTGATAATCAATGCGAGCCGCAATTGATTGCATCTATATGACGTTATGAACGCATATGGCATGTAACCAGATTTTTCTTATTGTAAAGTTCGTTTTTTGTCATTGTGGAAACCACCAGGTGTTTGAATGCATTAATGTTACGTGGGTTAAATCAAAATATTCATTTAATTTTCCGCGATGAATTATTTCCTCGAAACCTAGGTACCTGAAAGAGTATTCAACAGAATATAATTAGTACTTTTTAAGTTATTATAGAAACAACAAAAAAACGCAACCGTTGGTTCTTTCACATTCTATACGATTTTTTTTTTATTTTACACTGCTATATGAATAGCTAACAACTGGCATTTCGCTTTTCTTTCCAACATACTAAAAAATAGGGTATAAATGTACTACTTTCCACTGCAGCAAAAAGGTATCACTTTTTTTAACCGAAAAATGAATTTATGAATCTCTCACTGCTTCCTCGGCGTTTCGTTCCCGACTACAAAGCTTCAACCGACAATGACTGAACATTCCTGATTATTTCGTTACATACGTTCTTATCTCCACCTAAGAAAAGAACCAAACCACCCAGTCCGTTCACATAGTTGGCTGCTGTTAAACTTCTTTCTGAGAAGTATCCTTTTTACCGCGCATGGTCTGATAAAAATTTGCTTACAAACCCGGCCGGCAGTGAAAGTGTCGAAGACGTCTTAAACTTCGCGCCTCGCGTAGGTTCGCGTAGGAGTTTCGCGATTCCGCGTCGAACGAACGGAAAAATACGGGGTAACGAGAATAATAACGCTCGCTGCTGAACAATGGCAGCCTGCTCGGGATCGGAGACCCCGTTCCGGCCTGCGCCGTGTCGCCTCGGATGAGGAACATCGTTAGGTAAGGCGACTCGACTAATTAAGCCTTAATTGAATGCAAACTCGGTTCGTAGCGCTACGGCGACGCGGAGGCGAGGAGATCGAGGAAGAATAGGAGAGAGCGTTGAGGATCTCTCGCATACCCACGTCCAAATAACAGACGAATGGCAATTTTCTTAATTATCATGCTAATTGTCATAATTACGAGCCGTATTATGGTAATGAGATGTGACAGGAAGAAGCACCTCGGCGCTGGTTCTGTGTGTACGTGGTCGCATGTGCACACGGAGTTTGAATATGTGAAAGTGTGTGTAGATGTGCTACGTATGCATGCTCACGCAGACGCGAAAAGTGACGTTTGCCGCGGTACAATATCGTGGACGAAACTGCCTTTGCGCACGCATTCACGCACGTGCGCAAGGAGGAACTTCCGGTTATCGTGCCTACACGCAGCGTCGACTCTGGTGCACTCGACGCATCAGATACCGCGTGATAAGCCGAATTACACTGTGCTTGCACTGTCACGTATCGCCATCGCGGTCTTATCTGGTTCATCCACGTCGCACGGGAAATGTTCTATTTCATGTGGGACTATCCCTGCACTCTCTCCGTCCACGGCGTTATTCGTATCGAATGCGAACGTCCGAAGCCCGCCGTGCTTAGGAACGATTTTGCCAAGAAGCGTTACGCATAGCCAATGGAATTCCGTTACACAATTTTAATACAGCGCGCGTTACCGGTATTTTACGAAACACGGGTAATAATCGCGCTTCAAAATCTCGTTCCGTTAAGACCTGCTGAGGCGGCGCGCGTTCATTTTAATAAGTGCAGCAACAAACATTACAATTAATTTAGACTCCAATCTAAGTGATTAAAGATACTTTTGCACTAGCTGAATTCATATCGCAAAGTGAAAAGAGAGAGAGCGCGGAAGGCGCGGCGGGCGAGTCGGGAGGAGGAGCGCGTTATGTTCATTTTATTACGGTCATTAATCCTTTTCCGGTATTCCTTGCGCAAAGCGGAATCGTGATATCACGAAGCGTCAGAGGTGCGCGTATGTGCGTGCACATATACGCGCGTACTTCATGATAGTGACGACCAGGTGTACGAGGTCAGTGAGCAGCAGCCGATCGTTTATGCACAGTGGCTCCTTTCCCGACAATAAAATTGCGCCAAGTGTCCGCTCTCGCGGCCTGTGTGGGCCGCGGCCGTATATTCATCCTGGCACTCATGCCGACTGCCATTAAGCGCATACCTCAATACGCATTTATATGATGCGTCGTCGCTCGGCCCGGCGTATATACCCGCCCCTCAATGTAACCGAGACCGACTTACGAAGCCGCGTGCATTTCGCTATCGCCACGTGTCGATTTCGTTGCTCATCAAGCGCACTTTCCGCTTCCGGTATGACGATTCGAACCTCGATGCGAACGTCGATCGCGTGTGCGTCTGCGGAGGTTAGACCTTTGCGCTCGACAAATTTTTCGGTCGGGCGGAGTAGCAACTCGAGGCGATTTTGCGCATATATTACGAGTGTCTTACAGGTAGTGTAAAATGAATTTGTACACAGATTAACATACGAAAGTTTTTATATTATAATATAGGGTGTTTATTTACATTTTGAAAAATATTATTTTCTAAGTCGAAGTTCTATAATTGCGTTTTGTATGATATTTCGTAAAACATTCTCCTAGGTGCATCCTTGGTTTTTCCGGACAAGTATTGCAATAGTACGTTGTTTCATGCCTTTCGCTTTGTTTATTTCGATATGAACAAACTTTACAATCTTTTTTTGTTCCTGTGAGAATCACATGGAGCTTTCCATTTAGCCGAATCGCGTCGTAATTTGAGGTCCACGTCGAAGCTTCTAGCGGTTGTGGAAAGTCTCCCCTCAATTGGTCTACTAAGGTTTTTACAAATTGTAAGTGTGTTAGTGGTTCTTCGTTCTTCTGCTTTTTTACTTGTCTATAGAGAATGTAGGAGTTAATTAAACAGATCTCCATCCCCCAAAAAAATAACTTGCTGCAATAACAAGATTCACTTGCTGCATTAACGAGATTCATTTGCAGACCGATCGACAGAACTAGGCTTCCCTAGAAAACTTCCTAATCTCACATCATCGCCTACTGATAATCAGAACGCAATTAATAACACTACTTGTCCCGGAATCTACACAACACCGCAGGAAAATCACTTTGCCGCGCCATTTAATGACACAATGTTATTTTAACCCTTTACGCTCGACAACTTTTTCGGTCGGGCGGAGTAGCAACTCGAGGCGATTTTGCGCATATATTACGAGTGTCTTACAGGTAGTGTAAAATGAATTTGTACACAGATTAACATACGAAAGTTTTTATATTATAATATAGAGTGTTTATTTACATTTTGAAAAATATTATTTTCTAAGTCGAAGTTCTATAATTGCGTTTTGTATGATATTTCGTAAAACATTCTCCTAGGTGCATCCTTGGTTTTTCCGGACAAGTATTGCAATAGTACGTTGCTTCATGCCTTCCGCCTTGTTTATTTCGATATGAACAAACTTTACAATCTTTTTCTGTTCCTGCGAGAATCACATGGAGCTTTCCATTTAGCCGAATCGCGTCGTAATTTGAGGTCCACGTCGAAGCTTCTAGCGGTTGTGGAAAGTCTCCCCTCAATTGGTCTACTAAGGTTTTTACAAATTGTAAGTGTGTTAGTGGTTCTTCGTTCTTCTGCTTTTTTACTCGTCTATAGAGAATGTAGGAGTTAATTAAACAGATCTCCATCCCCCAAAAAAATAACTTGCTGCAATAACGAGATTCACTTGCTGCATTAACGAGATTCATTTGCAGACCGATCGACAGAACTAGGTTTCCCTAGAAAACTTCCTAATCTCACATCATCGCCTACTGATAATCAGAACGCAATTAATAACACTACTTGTCCCGGAATCTACACAACACCGCAGGAAAATCACTTTGCCGCGCCATTTAGTGACACAATGTTATTTTAACCCTTTAAGCTCGACAACTTTTTCGGTCGGGCGGAGTAGCAACTCGTGGCGATTTTGCGCATATATTACGAGTGTCTTACAGGTAGTGTAAAATGAATTTGTACACAGATTAACATACGAAAGTTTTTATATTATAATATAGAGTGTTTATTTACATTTTGAAAAATATTATTTTCTAAGTCGAAGTTCTATAATTGCGTTTTGTATGATATTTCGTAAAACATTCTCCTAGGTGCATCCTTGGTTTATCCGGACAAGTATTGCAATAGTACGTTGTTTCATGCCTTGCGCCTTGTTTATTTTGATATGAACAAACTTTACAATCTTTTTTTGTTCCTATGAGAATCACATGGAGCTTTCCATTTAGCCGAATCGCGTCGTAATTTGAGGTCGACGTCGAAGCTTCTAGCGATTGTGGAAAGTCTCCCCCCAATTGGTCTGCTAAGGTTTTTATAAATTGTAAGTGTGTTAGTGGTTCTTCGTTCTTCTGCTTTTTTACTCGTCTATAGAGAATGTAGGAGTTAATTAAACAGATCTCCATTCCCCAAAAAAATAACTTGCTGCACCACCAATTTCATCATGAACAGATAAGTTTGTGAGCAGTTCAAAATCAAACTCATCTTCACTTGAGCTAATTTCATTGATATTTTCCATTTTTATAGGGCCTCAAAACTTTAAAATGACTGATTAAAATGCGGGAAAAATGATGTGATGCACTCGCTGCAATGGTCGAAACTAAAGTAATGCTGGATACATTGTAACCAAAGTGAGGGGCACAGTCGAAGAAGAATTTTATCTTAATCCCCATTTTAAGATATACAGTTTTTTACTGCAATTACATTTTTATTGCAATTCTGGCGCTGAGCGCCCAGCGCGAATACTTTCGATAATCGCGGCTCTTCGATTATACTCTGCACTTTGGTTTAACATAGTTACAGTTTCGAGGTTATGAATGTTTATTACATGCTTCAAATGATTTCATTGCCAATAGCGACATCTCCAAGTGGTATAGAACGACGGGAAATTTAAATTGAATTTTGTCCGGATTTTGGCGACGCACCCTGTATATTATACATTACACATCCTATAAAAGAACATGAACAGCTAAAGAACCCATTCACAAACCAATAAAGAGCTTCTATCAACTGGAGATAACGAAATCTAGCCTAAACAAACATTGTCGCCTCTCACTCGCCGTTCGAGTTGCGGCGCGAAACATCGTGGCGAGTGACAGTCGCCGCCCGAGCGCAAAGGGTTAGTCATGTGGCATTAGATACGCGACACAACGCGTCATATCGATTTTGCAACGACCGCTTTGTGATTGGGAAAAATGACAGGGTATTTTCGGCGGAGAGTGTGTACCAAAGGAAACGTTTTATTCCGCGTCGCTGTGTGGATCGTACGGAGTTCGTACGTCATGCGCGTCGACTGTGTGACAATATAGAGCCGCGGATGGCAGGGCGTATAGGTGCGCGACCCCGGCTCGAGGCAAAAACCTAGACGCGAAGGTATTGTGCCTGTCCTTTTGCGATTGTGAAATTGGGCGTGCAACGGGGCACACGGGCAAAGGCGAAAAGACGGAATTTAACGGAAGACCCATAGAGAGGAGAGACGTCGCTCGGCTCCTTCGACATTCTACGGACGTACGAACTCCAAATTACCCTATTCTATCTCGGCCGGGCTACACTCTCTGATTCGGCAAAACGTCGCCTTCTTGTGTGCAGCGTCGTGTAAAGATAGGAATAAACAACTTTTATTTTAAAGATAAAATGAACGGCCAGATGATAAACTGACAGACACTCTGGAATAAAGATGAAAACAAATTTGATTATTGGCAAAAATTGATCATGGATAATCGAAACAAAAGTAAATTGCTTGAAATGTTGATGGCAAGTAAATAAAAAATAATTTCCTTTTTTAAGGAAGGAAGTACATAGCGCCGGTACGTCGGATTAAGTGCTTTTGTGTTATCGACATTTTTAATTATTTAATTTCGTTTTCATCACCGGTAACGGGTATTCGCCGAAAAACGAATCTTGCTTTCATTTGATTAAACGGTCGAGAAAAAAACTGAAGTCTCATTACGCTTGGAACAAAAAGCAGCGAAATGCGATGCTATCTTGAAATAAAATTAAAACATCTATAAATAGTCGATCAGTTTGATTTCTAACGGGTTTAAACATGGCCCGCCTTATTAATCTTTCCTTAAAATTAAGCACAGTAATTTTGTTTCATTGTACTTAACGGATTTTAAAATGGTACGCAAAGATTAACGGGGTCAACGTTCGACATTTGCATATAATTATGTCAAAAAAGTACGCAAAGATTAACGGGGTCAACGTTCGACATTTGCATATAATTATGTCATCAGGGATAAGTTCTCAGAGTACGCGAAAGCGCCCGTATCTTCGAATTTCTTTGTCCGAATCTACCGGAATCCCCTCGGGTAATTTTGTTCGTAAATTAGCTCGGCCAGATAAGAGTCAACGTACATGTACGCGATCTGCCGAACACGTCGAAGTCGTTAATACAGAATAATTAAAATGATGGTATCTTAACCGCGGCAATTACGGTCCCCGTGTTCGGAAACCTTTTCGTATAATGTGAGGTAATTGACCGCGGCGTTACGTTACACATTCCTGATGACAAAGTTGCATTGTACTAACCTAAAACATAGCGTACCATACGCAGCAGCAAAAAGACTAACGTCATTATGGCGTTTACAGTTGTAAGACGCGAAGTGTCACTAATTTTTTTTTAATTAGCACGGTCAACTACTGACAGACAAGCTCAGTGTCATTTTTCAGTGCAAAGAAAAGTAATTTTCCAAATAAAAAGACCGACGTTATTATTTACGGTCGCAAGACGCGAAGGGTCACTAATTTTTAATATAATCGGAGTGATTTATTAATAAATCCACGCTCAGTAACATTTTCAATAGTGAATAAATTTTCTAAACATATGCAGTAGTAAAAAGACCAATACTATGATGACATTGTAGCTATAAGACGCCAAGTACCACAAATTTAAAAAAATAGATACAGGCAACTAATACCATTGACAAGTTCAGTACCATTTTTAATACATAGCTTAATTAATTTTTAAAACATATGCAACAGCAAGAAAATCGTTATCGTGACGTTTCCGGCCATAAATTACGGAGTGTCGGTAACTCTTAAAATAAACACAGTCAACTGCTAACACATCGGGCTCAGTAAAATTTTTACTACATAACCAAACCAATTCATCAACCATAGCACAGCGCGTATCCTTTCATCCGTAAATTTTCAACACACGCTGCAAATGTTTAATCACCACAGCACCATGACTATCGCAGTTGCGCGGCGTAAAACGCATGTTAATATTTAATTGAAACCCGTATAGGAATATTACATGAAATAATGCCTGTATCGCGATGATGCGTCGATATACATGCAAGTATAGCAGATGGAAAATCCGGCACGAAAGAGATTGCGATAGGCTCGTATAATTCCTTGGTCATTACCCAGGACGTGTCAGGTAACGATGCCGGCCAGGTGAATACACTCTATTATACCTACGCATCTACCTGTCTCCCGTCGGAAAGCGCCGCGAGAGATTTCGCTGTCGATATACGTGCGCACGTATTTATATGTATGTATATAGATATACGCGCATATGTGTATATACATATATAAATGCGTATATATATGTATATATATATGCGCGCGAGCATACGCGAACCGAGAAATTCTTAGAATGCTCGCTCGCATGCAAACGTGCCCGTTCCCTTTGCTTACCTCACTCGTGTTTATTCTCGAACAAACCCACCGCAAAGCAGGCATGAACCGTTCGCGAACGTTGAGAATACGCGCCATAAACTATTCACCCATATATCTGAACCGGAAGCCTTCAACTAACGATGTCACGGGTGACGGTGCGCGTACTACTGTAGATATTCTTACAATTACGTCACACACAAATTGTAACTCTACACCTCTACGCGTCGTGGTCCATCGGAAGTGCATTTCTACGAAGGAACCCACGTTTTCTCCAGTCCGGTGAGCGAGTTTGGTCCTGCGACTATAAAAAATAACGATCGCACGCGAGAATGAAATCTGCGCGTGGCCACTTGCAAATCCTCCGCAATCAGAGACCAGTTTCATGTTGCGAGACGACTTGGCTCTGTGCCGTCGCCGAGGAGCGTGCACTAGAGGGGGCAATTTGTGTTTAATTATTTAAATAAACGTGTAGCGAGGACGGGCGACGTTCGTTACATGGCAAATGAGCGAAACGGTATGGAACACGCAATGCCAGGCTGGCCATTCTTTGTGCGCTCGCTATATGCAGTGTTGTAAGGCGGCCTATTAGCATCGCTCACGATCTCACCGATAGCGAGAGCATTTTCTTGGAAACTCGACTCCCCCATCTCGTCGCACTGGCCCTTGCCCGATCCTCTGTCTCTTGATTGTCCTCCCACTCGCCTCGAATTTTCTCGGTCATGCCTCAAGGAGGAAAACACGAAAGACTCGTGTCGCAAGAGACGGAAAATATTCACACTGCACGTATCCGACGTTAGATAATTCTATTGAAAGGAAATTTTGAGGAAAATCTGCGCATTCTTTCCTCCTCGACGATGGCGCAAGTTCATTTCGCAACTAGAGAACAATAAGTTTGCACAGGAGAATGAAGTCCGTGAACAGAAATTTATTTAAGGGGTTATGCCTACTTGGGATTGGCGAAATTACATGATTTTCAACATTTTTTTTTGCTATTTTAGTGAGTACTAATTAAAATTCGCAAAATACTACCAAAAAGTACGTGTTTAGTGGTACTTGTATAATTTTTTTTATAAAAAATATTAAAAAATGGAGGAAATATAGCTCTTCTCCTAGAGCTTCTGTTTATTTTCATCACTTGCGGTGACCACGATTTCTCAAAAACTACTTCACCTACTAATCATACATAGTAGCGCTCCAGATAAACGCTTATAATTTTTGAACGTGTGCTCCGACTCTTATGTACTTTTGAGGAAATATTCTTAAAACGATATACATTAAGAAAATGCAATAAAAAAAAATCGATTTTTTTCACCAACCCAAGTAGGCATAACCCCTTAATGTCGTTAGCTTACAATCTTCAAATAATTCGCTTAGATGACGGGTTTTCTATATTTGCGTTTGATCGTGACTCTGTCGTCGTGAATGACTTTCAGCACTTGAACGTGTCGGATATTTGGACAGTCCGAATGCATGAATGGTAGATCGTTTGACCTCCCATGCGGTTCAGACAAAATGTGAATCACTTTCACACGGCACGGCGCCGATAAAACTTCGTTTTACGAGGACGGGAGCACATTCGAGCAGACTAATGCTTTGATTGGACTAGATGCAGGCTCGCACGTATGTAAGTAGCGGCAGTCTAAGTACGTGCCCTGCACGCACTGCATGCCCTGATAATGTATCCACGAGCATCAATATGCGTAATAAGCAGCGAGTACATACACAAGTGCCACCCAGTATACGAAGCGATGCAAATGAAAGCTGAAAGTTCTTGCCTAATGTCGCCGTGCGGTATTCTAAACACGAACGGATTGATTCGTGGTAATCATTAAGGACATATTCCCGCTCTCGTACGAAGCAAACATGCCAGTCAGCTCGGAGAACCGGAAAACCTACGTGTGTCGATTGTTCCCCTCCCTTCGCTCTAACAGGAACCACTTACCGGCCTGTTTCAAGTTTTCATAAGCAGCAACGATTTTATTACGGCCGTTCAATTTATTCCATTCACACATTTCGTGAGAATGACGTTAAGAAACGGAAGAACTTATTAAATGCGCGAAGTCGGGGATGTCGGCACGAGAAACAAGCCGATTATACTGCGGGAGATTTTCTTTGATTGCCTTGGCAATTAACGTGGATTTCAATAAATTAAATTGGAGTTTGGTTTGTTCTGACGAGCGCCTCAGTCTGGTTGATATTTTACATTACATGGACTCTTGAGGAGGTAACACCAGGGCTTTGAAACATGTAAACAGAAACCGTAAACAGTAAACGTAACCAGAATAAGACGTTCGGCAGAACACACCATATCTTGATACAATAAATCGAGGTTCATAAGGAAGGAAATTTAATGAATGAAATTAATCGCAAAAAAAGTTTTTACGAGTAAGTCAACATTTGACCAACGTTATCAGTAACGTTCACATAAATCTCAAGTACAGTTATGCTATCAACTAGCGTAAAGTCTTTGCCAACCGATTCCGTGTCTTCCATTTAGCATTTCGTTGAAGAAATACTCGCGTCGGATCGGTCATAGTTACATTATGTATCCTATAATAAATCTCTTAAATTGGAGTTTGGTTTGTTCTGACGAGCGCTTCAGTCTGGTTGATATCTTTTACATTACATGGACTCTTGAAGAGGAAGCAACAGGCCTTTGAAACATGTAAACAGAAACAGTAAACAGTAAACGTAACCAGAATAAGACGTTCGGCAGAAGACACCATATCTTGATACAATAAAACGAGGTTCATAAGGAAGGAAATTTTATCAATGAAATTTATCGCATAAAAAGTTTTTACCAGCAAGTCAACATAGGCACAACGTTACCAGTAACGTTCACATAAATCTCATGTATAGTTATGCTATCAACTGGCGTAAAGTCTTTGCCAACCGATTCCGTGTCTTCCATTTAGCATTTCGTTGAAGAAATACTCGCGTTGTATCGGTCATAGTTACATTATGTATCCTACAATAAATCTCTTAAATTGGAGTTTGGTTTGATCTGACGAGCGCCTCAGTCTGGTTGATATTTTACATTACATGGACTCTTGAAGAGGAAGCAACAGGCCTTTGAAACATGTAAACAGAAACAGTAAACAGTAAACGTAACCAGAATAAGACGTTCGGCAGAAGACACCATATCTTGATACAATAAAACGAGGTTCATAAGGAAGGAAATTTAATCAATGAAATTTATCGCAAAAAAAGTTTTTACCAGCAAGTCAACATTTGCACAACGTTACCATAACGTTCACATAAATCTCAAGTATAGTTATGCTATCAACTGGCGTAAAGTCTTTGCCAACCGATTCCGTGTCTTCCATTTAGCATTTCGTTGAAGAAATACTCGCGTTGTATCGGTCATAGTTACATTATGTATCCTACAATAAATCTCTTAAATTGGAGTTTGGTTTGTTCTGACGAACGCTTCAGTCTGGTTGATATCTTTTACATTACATGGATTCTTGAAGAGGAAGCACCGGGGCTTTGAAACATGTAAACACAAACAGTAAACAGTAAACGTAACCAGAATAAGGCGTTCGGTAGAAGACACCATATCTTGATACAATAAAACGAGGTTCATAAGGAAGGAAATTTAATCAATGAAATTTATCGCAAAAAAAGTTTTTACCAGCAAGTCAACATAGGCACAACGTTACCAGTAACGTTCACATAAATCTCATGTATAGTTATGCTATCAACTGGCGTAAAGTCTTTGCCAACCGATTCCGTGTCTTCCATTTAGCATTTCGTTGAAGAAATACTCGCGTTGTATCGGTCATAGTTACATTATGTATCCTACAATAAATCTCTTAAATTGGAGTTTGGTTTGATCTGACGAGCGCCTCAGTCTGGTTGATATTTTACATTACATGGACTCTTGAAGAGGAAGCAACAGGGCTTTGAAACATGTAAACAGTAACCGTAAACAGTAAACGTAACCAGAATAAGGCGTTCGGCAGAAGACACCATATCTTGATACAATAAAACGAGGTTCATAAGGAAGGAAATTTAATCAATGAAATTTATCGCAAAAAAAGTTTTTACCAGCAAGTCAACATAGGCACAACGTTACCAGTAACGTTCACATAAATCTCATGTATAGTTATGCTATCAACTGGCGTAAAGTCTTTGCCAACCGATTCCGTGTTTCCATTTAGCATTTCGTTGAAGAAATACTCGCGTTGTATCGGTCATAGTTACATTATGTATCCTACAATAAATCTCTTAAATTGGAGTTTGGTTTGTTCTGACGAGCGCTTCAGTCTGGTTGATATCTTTTACATTACATGGATTCTTGAAGAGGAAGCACCGGGGCTTTGAAACATGTAAACACAAACAGTAAACGGTAAACGTAACCAGAATAAGGCGTTCGGTAGAAGACACCAACTTGATACAATAAAACGAGGTTCATAAGGAAGGAAATTTAATCAATGAAATTGATCGCAAAAAAAGTTTTTACCAGCAAGTCAACATTTGCACAACGTTACCATAACGTTCACATAAATCTCAAGTATAGTTATGCTATCAACTGGCGTAAAGTCTTTGCCAACCGATTCCGTGTCTTCCATTTAGCATTTCGTTGAAGAAATACTCGCGTTGTATCGGTCATAGTTACATTATGTATCCTACAATAAATCTCTTAAATTGGAGTTTGGTTTGATCTGACGAGCGCCTCAGTCTGGTTGATATTTTACATTACATGGATTCTTGAAGAGGAAGCACCGGGGCTTTGAAACATGTAAACACAAACAGTAAACAGTAAACGTAACCAGAATAAGGCGTTCGGTAGAAGACACCATATCTTGATACAATAAAACGAGGTTCATAAGGAAGGAAATTTAATCAATGAAATTGATCGCAAAAAAAGTTTTTACCAGCAAGTCAACATTTGCACAACGTTACCATAACGTTCATATAAATCTCATGTATAGTTATGCTATCAACTGGCGTAAAGTCTTTGCCAACCGATTCCGTGTCTTCCATTCAGCATTTCGTTGAAGAAATACTCGCGTTGTATCGGTCATAGTTACATTATGTATCCTACAATAAATCTCTTAAATTGGAGTTTGGTTTGATCTGACGAGCGCCTCAGTCTGGTTGATATTTTACATTACATGGATTCTTGAAGAGGAAGCACCGGGGCTTTGAAACATGTAAACACAAACAGTAAACAGTAAACGTAACCAGAATAAGGCGTTCGGTAGAAGACACCATATCTTGATACAATAAAACGAGGTTCATAAGGAAGGAAATTTAATCAATGAAATTGATCGCAAAAAAAGTTTTTACCAGCAAGTCAACATTTGCACAACGTTACCATAACGTTCATATAAATCTCATGTATAGTTATGCTATCAACTGGCGTAAAGTCTTTGCCAACCGATTCCGTGTCTTCCATTCAGCATTTCGTTGAAGAAATACTCGCGTTGTATCGGTCATAGTTACATTATGTATCCTACAATAAATCTCTTAAATTGGAGTTTGGTTTGATCTGACGAGCGCCTCAGTCTGGTTGATATTTTACATTACATGGACTCTTGAAGAGGAAGCAACAGGCCTTTGAAACATGTAAACAGAAACAGTAAACAGTAAACGTAACCAGAATAAGACGTTCGGCAGAAGACACCATATCTTGATACAATAAAACGAGGTTCATAAGGAAGGAAATTTAATCAATGAAATTGATCGCAAAAAAAGTTTTTACCAGCAAGTGAACATAGGCACAACGTTACCAGTAACGTTCACATAAATCTCAAGTATAGTTATGCTATCAACTGGCGTAAAGTCTTTGCCAACCGATTCCGTGTCTTCCATTTAGCATTTCGTTGAAGAAATACTCGCGTTGTATCGGTCATAGTTACATTATGTATCCTACAATAAATCTCTTAAATTGGAGTTTGGTTTGATCTGACGAGCGCCTCAGTCTGGTTGATATTTTACATTACATGGACTCTTGAAGAGGAAGCAACAGGCCTTTGAAACATGTAAACAGAAACAGTAAACAGTAAACGTAACCAGAATAAGGCGTTCGGTAGAAGACACCATATCTTGATACAATAAAACGAGGTTCATAAGGAAGAAAATTTAATCAATGAAATTGATCGCAAAAAAAGTTTTTACCAGCAAGTGAACATAGGCACAACGTTACCAGTAACGTTCACATAAATCTCAAGTATAGTTATGCTATCAACTGGCGTAAAGTCTTTGCCAACCGATTCTGTGTCTTCCATTTAGCATTTCGTTGAAGAAATACTTGCGTTGTATCGGTCATAGTTACATTATGTATCCTACAATAAATCTCTTTACTGAGCTGTTAATTTCGTGGAAATGAAGGGAAACGGAAGGAGATGATCGCGAGGAAGGCTGTCGGAATCCGTATCGGTCGGACACATCAAAGTAATCGCGATCTGGCGCACATACGCGCAGATAACACTCGTCCGCGCGCGCTTGACTTTCGCACGTAACGCGTGCGCGTCCGTAAAAGTCAATTTATTTATTTATGCCGGCTCATTCCTATGAATTTATTCGCGGCGCGAGGGAACGAGGAAAAACCACGTCGGCTCGGGAAACACTCTCGTTTTTTCCCGACTTTCCCCACTTGGGAAAGTTTCGCCAAATCCGCCTCTTCACCCTTGCACTTCCTCTTTCGTATGGAACGGCGCTAAGTGAAAAAATGTGGGATCCTACAACTTTGGATAGGCGCTATATTCGTTCGGGCAGGATCTTGTGTAATCGTGAGACGCGCATGCAGCAGTATCTTTCTTCGAATATTGGAAAGTTGCCGCGCGTCTTATAAGTAACGAATATCGTTCAGAAGGTACACTGTCTTTCGCGATTCGATGTCACGGAACGACGTACTACCTTGATCAAAAAGTTTTAGGACCGGCCGTCGTATGGTGCTCTCTGTCACTCGATTCAAATTTTTTTTTTTGTTAGATTGCCACATCTGTGATTAACACTTTGACTGCCATGGTGGTCATCGGTGACCGGCGCAAACAGTTTCACGAAAAATTAAAAAAACACCCAATCGGTAGCATTTATAATTTTGCAAGGGCAATTAATATTAGTGATGAAATTCTTTGGTCTCCGATACCTTCGCATTATTTTCATTTTGCACAATTTAATCATATTCTGTAGTACTTCATCACATTGCGGTTTTAATATAGTAAAATACGCACGGCAGCAAAAGATCTTACGAACAATTTAAAAAAATACTCAATTGGTAGCATTTATAATTTTGTAAAGGCAATTAATATTAAATAGTGTTTAAATTCTTTGGTCTTCAATACCTTCGCATTATTTCCATTTTGGACAATTCAATCATATTCTGTAGTACTTCATCATGTTGCTGTTTTAATATAGTAAAATACGCATGGCAGTCAACGTGTTAACGTTCCCACCAAATTTCAGCGTCATAGCTTGACATTTGTAAAAGTCATACTTGTAAAAGTCATTTGTAAAAGTCATATTTGAAAATGGCATCAACTTTGGATCAACGAATTTGCATAAAATTTTGCGTGAAAAACGGATTTAACGGTGCGTAGACCTTGGATACGTTGGAGAAGTGTTTCGGCAACGTTGCTCTTTCAAGATCAAACATTTTTCGGTAGCACGAACGCTTTCGAAGAAACCACGTTGTTTTCACTCGAAAAAGAAGGTGATGCTCACGGTGTTCATGCATTACAACGGTGTTGTGCATCATGAATTCTTTCCAGAGCAACAGACAGTCAACAAAATGTATTATTTGGGCGTTATGAGACGTTTGCGTGAAGCAATTCGCCAAAAAAGACCGAATTTGTGAGCAAACAACTCGTGGATTTTGCACCACGATAACGCACCGTCGCATAATGCGATCCTTATTCGCGAGTTTTTGACCAAAAATAATACGAATACTATTCACCAGCCTCCGAATTCACCTGATTCAGTTGCCTGCAACTTTTTTCTGTTTAAACGACTTAAAAAACCGCTTCGCGGAACGCGTTAGAATCCTCTGAAGGATCCTATGAAAAATCGAAGACGGCTCTGATGGACATACCAAAAATTGAATACCAGCAGTGTTTCGATGATTGGATCAAACGCTGGTATAAGTGCGTTACAGTCGCTGGGGAATACTTTGAAGGGGACGATATCAATTATAATGGATAAACTTGTATTTTCGATTTGATGAATAAAGTCCTAAAACTTTTTGATCAAGGTGGTATTCCGCTCTCCACTCTGCGGCTTGCGTTATTTATGCACGCGATATTGCTGATACTTCCGGTGAGCGCCAAAAGTACGATGTGAATATTCGATGGATTCGCGATCGGCGCGTCGATTGCAGTCAATAGGAGATGATCGCTCTACACGGCTTTCCACAGAATTACGCCATGAATGCATAACACATTCGCGCGGCGACTTGCAGCGAGAAAGCTCATCTTCATTCAGGCGTCGCGGCGACATTTAGGCGAATTTGCATTCACGACGTTCGGTTTCGGTGCTGACTGAAATAAATGTGCGTACCGTTGGTTCTCTGTAATCACGCAACGGATCGACGCTCGTCGATTTGAAGCGTTCGGTGCCTTCGTACAGCGCGTTCCTTCTGCTAATGCTTGCGTCAACTGTTAGAGAACAATGTAAGGCTGCCGCGTGATCACAGTACGCGATGTTTTATAACATCCGAGATCCACTTTGAAGATAAATAGTGCGCTTACGGACAATGAAATATCTTCATGCAGATTCGCGACTTTTGCATGCTATAAAACGCCCCGTATACATAGTCATGATTCTTTTCTCCGGCGTATTAAACGTTACCTAACGTATGTCTCGAATTGGCTTTGGTTAAACGCGCTTACGTGCGAATGTCTTAAGAATTATGAGAATATTCATATGAAGTAATGCGGAACGGGAGGAGTGAGCCGCGTACTTTCACTCTAAATTTCACTGCCCGGTAACGCCTGACGCGATGTTCCTCACTTGCAAAGTAAACAGCCGAGGCGTGGAGAAGTCGGTGGAGGTGGAACACATCTCCCCACCTCGTCCCTACGCCATTTGCATAACTATGCAAATGTACCCCGCAGCAATTAGGCTACAAGGTTCGCCAGGCCTACTTTTCTTTCTCTCAAGGTCTTCTGTTAGGGCGCGGGGCATCCATATAAGAAAAAAACCTCGCGCGGATAGAATTTGTACACAACGAAACGCAGTTAGCATTCGCGTCGCGGGAAATATTACGTGGAGCAATGCGACGAATCACATTCGAGATTTCGATTCGGCTGTCATCACTTCCTTTTACCGGTGGACGAATTTAACATTCGAGAACGTGGAAAGTACATTGTCGACACTTCCGGTTACCGATCGACAACCCCGATACTCAAGAGATTGACAAATGGCCTGTTGCCACTTCGGATTACCGATTAACACGTTGATTGCCGTGCGTATTTTGCCGTATTAGAACGGCGATGCTATGGAATACTACAGCGTCTGACCGAATTATGCAAAATGTAAATAATGTGCAAGTATTAGAGACCAAAGAATCGCATCACTATTCTAACAATAACTGCATTTATAAAATAATTATTACTACCCATTGCGAATATTTTCGATCTTCAGTCAAATCTATTGCGCCGGTCACCGGTGACCCCCATGACAGCCAACGTGTTAACGAATTCGAAATTCGAGAATATGAAAAATTCACTATCGCCACTTGCGGTTATCAATCAACAAACTGAATATTCAAGGACGCAGGCATTGGTGGTTACCACTTTTGAATGACGATCAAACGTTCGATATTCAGTAATTGTCGATTGCTTAATTCCGATTTTGCCGATCACGCTATATCGCGAGGCAACGCACTGTAAGAGAAGTATTGTGTTGGAGAACGGTATTAGAAGGAAAGAGGGAGACGAAGAACGGGAAGACATCGTGGATGGTCGCAGGCGTCGCACCTACCGGCATCAGAAGCCTCTTCGAATAAAACCATATTATTAGACCGTGGTCTACCAGGAAAGAACCACCCTCAACCAGCTTCCAGGGACCCCGATTAATCGAGCTTCGTCTAACTCTCTCCCTTTTTCTTCGTCTCTCCTTCTCTGTTTCATCTACTGTTTCTCCTTCCTCCTTCGCTTCCATTTCTCTTCCGCCTATTCGGTTGTTTTCTTCGTTTACCTTAAGAATTCTAGCTTTAAGGCTACCTCGAACTTCCTGAATAGAGAAGATCGCGCGGTGCCGCGTCTCCTCTTATTAAACGCGTATCAATCAACGACAATAGAAACATGTCATGGGGGCTATCAGACGAGAAGCGTAAGGACTGAAATTTGCTTTGATGCGATTTTAAACGTGCATTCGCTGATTTATTGATCCGCCCACTCGCATTTTCGGTCAAGACGTGTAGGAACGCGCGGTATCTGGGGTCCGCTGTTTTTACTTTTTAGGATTATCAAGGGAAACGAAGTCGTTCAGCAAATGTTGACGACTGTCCGCTACCCCATTACGGGGAATAACGTTTAATAACAGTCGAGTCGGCTGTAAGTGCCGAATCGATTTGCTTGCACGGTATCATGCACGTACATCTTCGTCACGAAGCTCTCTCATGCGCGGTCAACGATCGTGCAATCGTTTGCATGAGAGAGTGGAGGTAATTAAGACCCCGCTAATTAAGCTTTTCAGAGTTTCCACGCTGAAACCAGCGCATCTCGTGAGCTCTTCACCAGTTTATGTGAGGCACACTGACGTGGACGTAAGTTATAATACGTTCGGAGCACGGCGGTAGCGGCGATTACGGCAAGGTCGTATATTACTCGCTCGACGTAATTAAGAAATTAAAATAATGTTTCGTCAGTTGAATCTTAGCTTATTGGGACCCCCCAAGGTAAAGCGTTTCATTAACAATACTTTGAAGTCGGCAAATTCAAATACGCCCCACTTAATGACACTATATTAGGGTTTTCTGTTATAGTGCACGTATCTATTGTAAAGGGGTATTAATTTATAATGAATTATGGGATCTCAAATACAGGGTCTTCTAATTGGCAATGAAAGGTCACCTATGATCCTCAGTTATTATATTGATGTATCACAGGTGACGAGTTTGTTGAATTGTGTTATTTGGTTGCTTAGGAGTGAGTTGACGATAAGACGTGAAGACGAAAGATTAGGAAATAAGACGAAAGTGTCTTGATTGTGTTGTTATTGTTTATAAATATTAGACTCTCTGATTTCACGTATTTAAATCCTACAGTATCATTATATTATTTTTCACTTTTTTGTGGAAAGGTTCCGTACAAAGAATTCGATCCTCCTTTTGCACCGGTAACCAAAACCGCGTTTATCAATACTCCTACTCTACCGCGCCTCTACGTAAAAATTGATCTCGTGTCACCAAAAAGCGCCAAGCTACTATGGGAATTTAGTGATATAATAGATGTTTATTAAAATGAAATGAACAAGACTACAAGATCTTTCGCGTGTGTCGAATCGTTTCCCCGTGATGGCCTCCTGCGAAGCTCTCGCTCTTTTCTTCTTATAAACAAATGAAACGCGGATCACACCATCGGTTGCTCATCTTATTTACTTCCCTAGCAACCAACTTATTCTAGAATCTTCCAAACGGTCGATCGTTCATCTTATTTACTTCCCTAGCAACCAACTTATTCTACAATCTTCTAAACGCGTTTCCAATGTAAATACCCATTAACAAATGCCTATTGAGATGATTATGGATCGCACGAGCACACAGCCACACACAATCGGATGTTGCCAATTCGTATCGCGATACTACACTACGCATCCGTCCAGCAACCTACATCCAGTCGCTCTGCTCCAAATCAAAATGCCTCTACCCCTCCAAACACGCACGTTTTCTGCAAATCTCCAAGTACCCAGCCGCCATTCCAATACCGTCCGCTAAGCTCCCAGCGGAAGACCGTGTCCTCCTTCTGCACGATTCATATCACGGCGGAAAGAATTTTCGGCACGACGCCTGTGTAGCTCGCAGCGCACACGACAGATCCAGGCGAGTTTAGAGGTACACGCGGCTGGTGTCCCGGCCGGGGGACGAAGAAAGGCGCGTCGTGTGGCAGGGATCGTTATCAGATTCGATCCGGCTTCCTGATAGTTAATTAACGAGTTCATTATGCACCCTCGCCCTCCTCGCAGCCGGGCCCGTGGAACCAGGGTCTTCAGTGGAAGGTAGCGAGCCCCGAGGATCGGACCGAAGTGAGGCATTGCGGAGATCCTCGGCAGATAGCGGCGGGCCCGGTGGGTGGCGCTATTTTATTGCATCACGACTCTCGTTGGGGGCAGGGCCCGAGTGAGGCCCCCGTGGACTTACCGCCGTCGCCGATGCCACCTCAGCTGCTCTCAGAACTTTCAGAAACTCTCGTGAATCTCTGAGCGGGGCCCACGCTCGCTTAGCAGTCGCACGCCTCCGTTCTACCGACGTTATTTACGGTGCACGAATCCTGTCTTTCGCCCGAAATACCCCTTTTCCGGCTGGACGATCGCAGCTGTAACGAGTGATTGTTGCGCGCGTTACGCCGTGCTAACAATTCGTATCGATTCGCTCGTGCGCGCGCGTTCCAGTTTCTGCGAGCAGACTATGCGACAGTGCCAACGAGGGTTTTTGCTAATGATGCACTACGCGCGTCGATAAGCGTTTTGTCCGCGCGTCAGGGAGAAATTGCATTTTTGCGGCCGTTATGGTCCGTTTTAACCCTTTCGCTTCGGCCGGTGACTATAGTCACCGAACAATTGACGCTCGCTACACACGAACAGTAACCATAGTTTGGAACTCATATTGCTTATATAAATTCAAAACACGTAAAGATATGCCTGTAGCTGCTTATCATCTTAACACGTTGACTGCCGTGCGCATTTTGCCGTATTAGAACGGCGATGCTATGAAATACTACAGCGTTTGACTGAAATATGCAAAATATAAATAATGTGCAAGTATTGGAGACCAAAGAATCGCATCACTATTCTAACAATAACTGCATTTATAAAATAATTATTACTACCCATGGCGAATATTTTGGATCTTCAGTAAAATCTCTTGCGCCGGTCACCGGTGACCCCCACGGCAGCCAATGTGTTAAATTAATAAGAGAAATTTTACGGAAATACCATAAAGACGATTTTAGAAAAACTCACTTTCGGCGCAGCGGCTCGTTTAGCAGGAGTAGCGCGCCAGAAAATCCGTCCGTAGCGAAAGGGTTGAAAGACAGTTGCGTAGAGATCTGGAACAGAGCTTGTGACAGCTCCGAAGCGGACTGACCGAAAATCGCTGCGCCACTGTTGCGAAACAGAGCAGCATTCTACGCGCCCAAAGTGGCCCACTGTCGTAAAATCCGTGAGATTTACTTCGCGTCCGGACAGAGGGTCTGCACCCGCGCCATTAGCGCCCTGCTTAGGCATACCAAACATCGCTTGAAGCGAAGACGCGTAATCACTTTGTGCTAAAGACGCTCTAATCGCGGACCGCTTGCCGGAGGTACGGATTTCTGATGGGGGCAAGCGGTGGCTCAGCTTCCCTCCTTTCTCGCCGACCGCCAGCGTCCTCCTTCAGCCCAACGATTCCTCGATCTCTCTCCTCTTCGTCTGCGTCTCTCTTTCCCGGGCTCTATTTAATTTCCTGGAAAACGCCGCGGCGGTTTCTGGGGGCAGAAGGCATCAATCACCCCACCTGACACGGAGGCTGTAATTTGGCTAACCTCTCTCGCAGGCCCATCCTACGCCCTGTTACCGACGTCCTTCGCACCCTGCCGCACTGGGTCCGAGACACTGAGCTTAGGTGAACTGTTACGCGAGAGATCGTTTACGACCCGCTGCCCCAAACATGTGCATAATCGAGGTCGACCGATTGTTGCCTACATGCGAAATACCGAGATAACCGGCCCGCAAGAATACACACTAGGCCTCCGCGTGCATGTATAATCAAAGATTTTGTTTCTCGATAAGAAGACACGCTGCCTCAAAGCAGAATGCGTTGAACCATTCGTGACGCTTGAGGGGTCAAAGATGCTACGAATAGAGGGAACTTTTCTTAATTTTACGTAAGACAGAGCCTTCGTGTTTTCTGCGTCGTGGTATGAAGCGGATTGTCTTATGGGCGAATTCATACTGAAACGCTGACCCACACAGGCTGAACTATAATGACGAGACTTCTTAAAGAGTTAATCGGTCGGAAAGAGTTCCACACAAGTCCCATAGCCGAGAAAGCAACATAAGCGGGGCCGAGTGATTATAGGGGTGGCGCTAGAGAGAGCTTTGGATGATTTACATCTCGACGTGCCGAGCTCAGAGCCGACTCGTCCTAGCCTAGTTCTAAATCACTCGTCTTAAATATCGCCGGCCCGGCCCGGGCTAGACGCGAGACGTCCCTCCTGGCAACATTCAAATATTTCCCGCCATTCATAAATTCGTCAGCATACACACGCCAAAATTACCGACGGCCCGGTCGGAGCCTCATCGAGAAACCTTCGCTCAACCTTTGTTTTCTACGGACAAAGAAAATACTTTCGGGACAGCGCATCCTGCCGAAGAGTGATCTGAGATACTGTAAATCATCAAATAGAGCGATTTTTTATACGCTTCTATAAGATTCGACGTATAAGTTTGGATAGGAAAGGAGAGAACGGCTAATAACGTGAAATTATGGGTAAAGTGCGACGTGTTCTTACAAGATGCTGATCCCAAGGTATGACGAAAGAGATATCCAAGAGACGATTCCGTGCCGGACGAACGTTGGAGCTTATTCCTGGTGATTCCCAAAGAATACAGCCCGCTATGACTTACGTGGCTCGTAAAAGCCGCTGGAAGTTCCACGAACACCTGGCCGAGAGAGGTCGAAGGAGTTTTTTAGGCAGCGCGCGAACCGGTATAGTTCAGAGCAGAAAAGGTTCCAATCACGTAAATATCGTTTGCAACGGGCCTCCAGCATGGTAGATGCTAACGAGATTCATTTGCACACCGAACGACAGAACTAGCTTTCCCTAGAAAACTTCCTAATCTCACATCACCTACTGATAATCAGAATGCAATTAACACTATGGCGTCCGCACATCTAATTTAGATTTTTTCGTGTCGCGCCGGTAGAACTGACTTACATCATTTCGCTTATCGCCGGCGGTTTTTCGAGGTTCTTGTTTACTAATCTCATCGTCAGTTCCCATGTCTCAATCCTGTCCCTTTATTTTCTCGAAATCGGGAGGATATACATATGTAAATAAGGACAAGATTTTTTTGTATTATATGTTTATCTATTTATTTATATTTTGTTGGATATTTAGATAGCGATAGTTTTTACATGGTACCAACGTGGAGCCACCGGACGCCATAGTGTTAATAACTTGTCATGGAATCTACACAGCACCGCAGGAAAATCACTTTGCCGCGCCATTTAGTGAGACAATGTTATTTTAATAGGCCATATGTCATCCGCTGTTCAGCTTATCAAACATCGTTATCAAACGGCGTTGTATTACGGAAGCAATCATCATCTGAATAGTTTATCAAATCACCTCCTGGTAATCGGCAGAGTCCACGTACGCTCATAGCTTCTCGCGTCGACTCGCCTACTCGAATCATTCGCATCTTGGCACTACCTGTTTCTAACAAGTACAGCACGAAACACGATGCGCAAGAGGATCTGTTGAAAACGGAGGGGCATCGATGCGATCGACTTCGGAATCCTGACACTTGGTGGCCCTTGGCGAACGAGCCATTGTTTGCGATCCAAAGTGTGCATGGGACGATCATATACGCACTACCATGACCGATCTTGCCGCGATCTTCACGTGGCGAGAGAAAAAGAAAGGGAGAGAGCGAGGCAAACACTGGGAGGGACAGAGGGGACAAGAGGAAGCGAGTGAGAAAGTGAGACGTGCAGAGCGAGAGAGAAAGAGAAAGATGGGGAAAGAGCGTAATATCTCCAATCTGGTGGACGGCAAAACGATGGTCGAACCGAGGCTATTATCGAGCTGCAAGTCGAGCGCCGGATAAACGGATAAAATCGCACGCTTCGCGCCGAGATAACGCACCGTCAGTATCTTCAAACTCGTTGCAGCCACCGTCGTCGTTTACGTCCGTCCGGTAAATACGACCGATAGATACGATATGAGCGCATGTAAACGGCTGCTGAAAAATACTGAATTTTTGTCCAAATTCTTCGCAGGCATCAGCTGACATGGATTAATCGCGTAAGCATGGGTGTTCTTGATGTTAGGTTTGAGATGAAGCTACGAGCGGTACTGAACTATCAAAAGTGCTAGTGGTAAGATGGAGACGATTGTTACTTTGTATCTGGGCAGTTGCTAAATCTTTCGGCTTGTTGCGTTATGCTGTATAGTTCACAGTTAGGAAAACACGGCGTGTGTGCGTGTTGCTGCTGTGTAGAGCCTTTTCATCAGATGTGTCCGTGTACATATCATTAGCCGTAATTCACATGCAGAACAAATTTAGGCAGTCACCTTACACGGAAATGGTATGAAGGAGAAACGAGAATGCCACGACGGGTCGGAGCACCGAACGCGTCGGAATATGCAATTTGCACCTAATAAAGCTTCCCGTACCCACAGTTTAACGAGATTCCAGGCGAAGCGTAATTTACGATTCACCCTTTTCGGATCACTCGTAAATTAAGAGACTTTCTATGTTTCCTCTCTCACTCTGCACAATATTCACTCATGCGCTACAGTCCGTGGCGTGTCAATGACACTTATTACGCCTACACAATGAATTCTCCTTTTTGCATAGAAACAGGAACTGCCGCGTAACACTTGCTTAACGACGAAAAACATAGTTACTCGAATTTTTCTTATCCCGCACACGCCATTTACCGTCGAAATAGCGGCGCATGCTTCCTCGCAGTAGACACGCCGAATGCGACCTCGCGTGTTCCCCATACTTTTGCATGCGATACGTATCCGGAAATCGATAACGTCCCGATAACTTCCCGAACGCCGCCTCCGCACGCGACGCACGTTTCGACGGCATCAAAAAACGCGAACACGCCCGCCATCGCTCGGTTCGACGTTCTCGTCGCATCCTGACGATAGGAGCGTGCGATCCTCGTTCGGAGGGACCCGGGGATGCGCGCGAAAGCGAGAGAAAGAAAGAGAGTCCGGTTTTTCGCGCTGGAAAGGGTCATCGTCCAAGCCGCCGCGGCGGCGGTATACACATCTCGTTGTAATACTCGTTGGCGCACGTTGGCGTGGCCGTGGAGTTCCGACCACGGAGTAATGCAATAATAGGCGTATACTAATGATACGGGGGGGCCTCGGGAGTGCGGGGCATCCGGCGAGAGGATTCAGTCACGTAGTTGCATTAAACTTAATATAAATAATAGCGGTTTGTGGAGCGTCCGAGAGAGCCACGGACGGTATATACCCACCTATCTCCATCTTCTCATCCGGCACTTCTCTCCTCGCCAGGACCATAATACACCGGGGCCCGTACGTCCCTGGACTCGCCTCCACTTAATAAGCAGGATCGTCCTGAATCACCACGGCAGCAAGGGGCTCGCCGTTCACCTCTCCGCTCCGAGCAGCTTCGGACCGAGAGGGACTCGAAGGGTCGTTACTGTTGTTCTTGCAGTTGCTCTTGCCCTTCTTACTCGCCCGCCCCGCGTTCCGATGCGCGGGATTATTCGTCTTGCGTACGATACGTGCATGCGATTCGTTTCGTACGGACTGAGGGATAACTTAATTGCGTCTCGTTCGGGCATCAGCCCCCTTCCTAGGCTGATTATAGCTATTGTCTCGGACGAAACATTTGCATTGTGTCTCGGCTAAGTAGACTCGCAGGGAATCCGTCTTGGCGGTTGAGATGGCGCGCGGACGAATCTTGATGGGATTATTAGAGAGTTCGCAATTAAGTGGCGAGATTTTTCTTCGATGCCAACTTAAAAATACGGACACGCTTTACAAACGCGATCAATACGCGAAAGGAATTGCTCGATTAGGTGGTGTAGCGGGGTTCTTTGTCAATGCCTTGGTATGGTGTACGGGCGACTGAAAGATTCGAAAATTAGATCTAATCAGTTATGGCGCAGTTTTCTATTTGCTGGTGCTATCCGGGTGGGATGATATAAATAAGTCAAGAATAGCGCGGGCACGGTAATCCATCGATAGGACGTTTAATTCCGCTCGCTCGACTATAAATTCGTTTCGTGCGCCGACAAAGATCGGCTTTTCAGAGTTGAAGAAACAATAATTCCAAGCATCCGTGCTCAGCGCTTTTACACTGGGCTGAATCGGATTGGTAAGCAGGGCCGTGAATGTTATTAAATTATCACATTTGCAATTCAATGTCTCGACCGTCAGTTCTCTCGCAGCGGTTGCATGTTCTTACCTCGTATTTATAGTTGTAAAGCTCAGACTGGCATTATTAAAACCCCGCCTGTCGTGGGTAATAACTCCCCGCAGTGACGCAGCTGGAAAATCCGGTAACCCATCCGTGACGGGACTTGTTGCAAAATACAAACAACGCGCTCGCCGATTTTCTCGTTTTGCAAAAACAAAAGTACCCCGGAGTACTCGCGAATTCATGTGCAAATGTAATGCGTCTGATTTCGTCGTTTATCAGTCGGGCAGACACTAATGACGCATCGAAGTATTGAAAAATACCTTCGCTTACGTTGCATGCATTGAATACTATATAAACGGAGATATCGCGGAATAATGAACTATTAATGAAGGTAACTGACTAATGACAAATGGTCCGATGTCCCTCTTACAATAAATTGCGATCAACTAATAAGGTAAATGACCACCGAGTGGTTATGTGCGCCTTCGACGTTGTGTCGATGCATCGCATGCTGCGTCTACTGCACCTTTTGAAACTGATTTGAGGGATTCCCTCGTAGGGGGCCGAGAGAGGTGGTCGCAAAAAATTATGCAGTACCGGGCACTGGATTCGCTTTAATTGCAACCGGGGACGGTTCTCTGAGGAGGGTAAAGGGGAAGCGGAGGAGTG
This sequence comes from Cryptocheilus praepositus, assembly GCA_033815515.1. Lineage (NCBI taxonomy): Eukaryota > Metazoa > Arthropoda > Insecta > Hymenoptera > Pompilidae > Cryptocheilus > Cryptocheilus praepositus. Next base: position 2,871,319 of record JAWWQZ010000161.1, on the reverse strand, counting down.
AAGAGAAACGGCCGATGGCACGAAAGGATGAGAGAAACCCATCAAAGGGCAGCGGAGAGCGTGTATCGTCGATTGGCGATCGTCAGCGGAAATTGGCCATTCCGTTATTCTTCGAATTAGACGCGAGTACCTACCTTTCTTCGATCCTGCTAAGGACGTGCAATCCTACATCCGCCTACACTGTTAAATTCTTCCTTCGGCTGACAACAAATTCGGCAATTGCCTTCCGTGAAACTTATCAATTAAGCCACTCTCAGGGCGAAAGATCTTTACGTTCGCGATCGTCCGAACATCGACACTTGCGAATCGTTGCATTCGCCGTCGGATCGTAAAGATCGAGTAGCAAGTATGCATCAGCCGTATTCGACTACCTGGGGCTGCAGCTATCTTCTTCAACGGTCTGGCCGACTTTTATCGTTCCTTTGACGGCTGTCTTAAAAAAGTGCAGGCCGAGAGAATGATTTGTATGCGTCGCGACCGTAGTGACTCGCGTCTATAAGTATAGGCCGAGTCGAGGGAATGATTTGTACAGGCGAGTCCGCAGGCTCTTTCGACCCCTGTTCTCGTCTATCTCGCTTAGCCTCGCGCGTCTCTCATTCTTTCCTTCTATCGTAACGATTTCCAAAATCACCTACGACCGCGCACGGCCGAACAGAAGAGTGGAAGGCTGAAATTCCTTTTATCTTAACCTCACGGAACGTCGGCTCGTCATAATTGCTGACGGTGTATATAACGCAACACGATAATTATGACGAGGAGACAGGAAGAGAGGGGAGGAAAGGAGAAAGAGGAAAGAGGATACAAAGGGATGGCGCGATAAAGGGAGAAGGGTTACCGCTGATGCTGCGGCGCTACGCCTAATTCGACCTACCCTTTTCTCCGAGAAATTTGTTTGGGGAAACCATTTTTCACGGGGTCGGACAGTAATAATAGCGGCGATCTCGATTGCGACCCGTGATTATATCGCTCGGCTCCGCGGTCAGCTTCATCGTTCGGCGCGAGTATATTAATTCATTCCGGAGAATCCACTGGTTCCGAGGAAGGTGGGCATCGTCGAAACTGGCCTCTCTGTGTTCTGCCGTGATTCTTTTTTGTCGACAAAAAGAACTTTAGATGCAACTTCCTTAGTGTATAAGAAGATTCTACGTGGACATGAGTGGCGTATACATCGTATGTGGGAGCTGGCACTGTTGAACTCCCTTCAACAAATTGTCGTGTTAAAATGTTAGGAGGTACGATGAGAATCGTACTGTCGTGATAATGCCTTTTTCACAGATCGGAACGTTTAGAATGCTTACAGCGTCCACTGCCTATAGTTCCATTCACTACTTCCTCTCGATACTTTATTATATCCACTCGCGACCCGATAAGACGCATCAATGGTCGCGTCCGAAGTTAATGAATCGGAAGGAGAAAAGCAATCAGTAAAATATAAATGAGATTGACGGTGAATCGATTTTCGATATGCCCGGCACGCACGCTCTGTGCAAACGAATTATGAGTCGGTATACAATGTAGGATACTCACTTAGGTGAGGTAAGTGGAAAACGGAGCTTAATTGTGGGAACGGAGAGCGTTGCATATAAGGGAATTCAAAGCACACGGAAGATCCCGTGTCGTCAGTCACACCTCAGTTTCTCATAACGGTGAAAATTTAACGTCTCACCAGCGACTCAAACAGGAGCGACGCAAAAATGAGCGAGTCTCACATTCAGAGTCTGGTCGTGCGTCGTATCGTTTCCAAGCTGGATCTCATGTTCGATCCATATTAATGGGATTAATTATCATCGCGAAAAAGCAGGCAATACTTCTCGAACGACTTTCTGTTGACACATTTGCATCGACTGCACCGAATATAGTTGCTGTTCTTGACGTTCGTAAGGACATGTCTGCAACACGCCAATCCAATAAACGTCCTCCCATTAATTACATACCATAAATTTACATATACGCATATATTTCGATCACCACTCGGTTCTCGATCTACATCATTTTTGTTCTCATCATCATTTCTCTTGCATTTTACACTAGTCTTTCATATCAATCAGCGTCCACTATCGATTCTCACTTTCGATTCGTTCGGCACACCGGAACTCGTTACGCGTCTAATTACGCAACGCAACGCCATACTCCTTGCCGTAATAGCTGAGTTCTCACCCCTTACGCGAAGACATAGGGGATCGGGTCCTGTTCTTAGCCAGGCGAATGGCGCCGATTAATAAAAGCGGAAAAGCTCGCCACGGAGACGTGCAGGATTTTCCAGTCACGTTCGCCCCAGCCCCGGAGTTAATTTACGAAATAAATAATATCTTCTTCTTGCGCCGCTTCCGTGGAGAAGCGGGAGGGTGGGCGGCAGAAGGGAGCGGCGTGAGTGGTCGACGTAGGATGAGGGGTGCGGGGGCGTTAGGATACAGGAAGGGCGGCGAGGGACGAGGGGAGGGACTCATAAAGCTGCCTACGTGTCGAGCGTAATGAGAACCGGTGATTTTTCTTTCCGCGCTCGCGAATGTAAAAGAAAAATGAAGGCGTCCACCCTGTCTGTTTGCGACTGCACGTGTGTGCGGCTACGTCCATGTAGATGTGCGTGCGTACGTGTCTCACCACCCTACCGTATCGCGTCTTTCTCGTACTGGCCGCTTTCTTTGCACGTAAGTGCGTGCGCGTGTACGGATACTTACGTTTCGGTTGTTGCGGATGTTGGATTCAGAATATGTCGCGGGAGGCGCACAAGGAATACTTCATCGTAAATATGCAAACCCGTCATCTATGATTTTGTGCTATGTATGCTAACGAAGTCTGACAATGCCCAGTGTCGTTTAGCCTCAGTACGCTTATGCGAACGCATATATACGCTGACTCGCGAAAATCAGCGCAGACTGCAGCTCGCAGAGCGCCGATAAACGAATCCTAAAGAGACGTCCCGGCCACTGTCTTTTCGGCTACCTAATACCCAGGGCATATACACGGGGCATCATTTTTATAGCGGCAATTTCATTTGAGCCTCGACTCATGCAGTGGTTTCTGATGAGCGAACTAAAGCAATCCTCCTTCCTCGTGGAGCGCCTCCTCCAACCCCGTGTCCGCTGTACAACGCTTCTCTCCCGCTTCTCCCTCTCATTGCCCCTGTTATTTTCTCCCACCCCCGCGCCGCGACGCCATCTTTTCATTAAAACGGTTCATCTGTGAGCCGCGCCGAGGCGCTGCCCTCCCCTGAATCCCTCGAAGGGGAGTATGAGGATGAGGAGAAGATGGAGAGGAGGAAGCTAGAGGGTATATAGGAAGACGGTACAAGGAAACAGCGAGGAAAGACGAGGGATTCCGCGCGGCAGCGAGTGCGGGGGTTGGCAGTAAGGGGAGGACGAGAGAAAGGGAAGTCGGGGGAGGGTGGGTGGCTTCGCTAAGTTTTCCTTCGTTTCATATCTCAACTCGCCCCCTGCGCTGCGCTACCCCGTTACTCTGCTTCCCTGCCCCTCCAGCCACCAACCCCGAGCAACCCGGCTAGGCGTGCTCTGATTAATGCCCCCGCTAATAACGTCTTCTCCCTGGGGAAAACCCACCCACTCCCACTCCCCACCCCTCGCGCCAGCCCGTTCTCCACGTAACCGAACCCCCGCAACTACGGGGCGGCGCGGACTTATGCGGAATTAAAAACACATCTCGCAGCCCGGGGAGAGATATTGCGGCAGGCATTGTCTCCGGTTTTCCGCGTCGGTGAACTGTTTTTCGAAGGAATCCCAAGCCCCGCACCGCGTCCGGCGCTAGACATCATGCTATTCGTTGTAACGGCGTCTCCGGCGAAAGAACCTAATGACTGTACGGTTTAGCGGAGATAACGTTAATGCTCGACATTTTTTCCGGCTGGCGGAGATGTTATGCGAAAGAACAGGCTGAAGGCATCGATCGGTAGGAGACTATGGATGTATCGTGTGCAATATTGTAACCATGTGCGTTATTGAGTCGCAGGCGATCGGGTCATCTATATGCGGAAAGCACGTTTTGTAGAGTGTTCTGCTTGCACACGCGTAATTCATCGGTAGGAGATTACCGGCGAACTAAGTGATATGGTAACCGTGTGCGTTATTTTCTCGCATGCGATCGGACCGCCTGCATGATCGAGGCACAGTCTACAGGGCATTCTACTTTTACGCACGTCTCCTTAACGCTTTGACTGCCACGGTGGTCACCCGTGACCGGCGCAAAAGATTTGACTAAAAATATAAAAAATTCACAATGAAGCCTATTTGCAATCTTGTGAAAGCAATTAATAGTGGAACGGTACTACAATACTTTGGCTTCCATTAAGTCTGCGGTACCTTTATTTTGCACGATTTAATCTTACTCTGTAGTATTTCATTGCACCGCGGTTCTAATGTAGCAAAATACGCTTGGCAGTCAACGTGTTAATGCTCGAATTTATTTCCGACTGGCAGAGGTGTTATGCGAAAGAACGAGATGAAATCATCCATCGGTAGGATACTATGGATGTGCGGTCTGTAATATTTTAACCATGTGCGTTAATGGCGATTGGGCCACCTACATGCGGAAAGCACACTTTATAAAGCGTTCTGCTTGCACACGCGTAATTGATCGGTAACAGAATACCGGCGAACTCCGTGATATGGTAACCGTGTGCATTATTTTCTCGCATGCGATCGGACCACCTGCATGAGCGAGGCACAGTCTACAGGGCATTTTACTTTTGCGCCCGTCTCCTTAACGCTCGAAACTTTTTCCGACTGGCAGCGAAATGACGATGTTATGCGAAATAACGAGATGAAGTCATCCATCGGTAGGAGACTATGGATGTACTGTGTGCAATATTGTAACCATGTGCCTTATTGGCGATCGGGCCACCTACATGTGGAAAGCAAACTTTATAGAATGTTCTGCTTGTACACGCGTAATTGATCGGTAGTAGAACTACGTGATATGGTAACCGTGTGCGTTATTTTCTCGCATGCGATCGGACCACCTGCATGATCGAGGCACAGTCTACAGGGCATTCTACTTTTGCGCCCGTCTCCTGACAGTCCTCGCAGTAATGTGACGCGGAACCATTAGTGCATTGCACAGCCGTCACTTCATATCCCACGTCATGCGAGATATCGCAGAATGACAACGCCTGCCACCGTCTATACATTTCCGAGAGATCGTTCTTTCTCCGGCGACGTTTTTTCTCTCTTCTTATTTTTAAGTACTCGCCTCTTTCACGGCGGAGCACGCGGAATTCCCTGTAAAGTGCAGCAGCCCGGGCAAAGTGTCCGACTCGAAGCAAAATCCAGGGGCGAGTGCAGCAGCGGCAAGAGGCGGACTGTCAGACTGTCGTCACCTCCGCGAGGGTCTGGCGTTGATTAATGGCCGTAATATTCCTCCCGTATACGGTGACCCAGGCGTGGATGGATGACACGATACCCGACCGCTCGCTTGTAACCGGCGTACAGGTGTGCGCGATGCGCGTCGCACGCCGTTTCTACCTTTATAGCGTCGGTGCAACGGGCACCGCAAGAACAGGACTTCCCACTGTAGAACTAGCTCGAATCTCCGACGTTCTAGGAAAACGCTCTCGGGTACGTCACTGCTGCGATCCGCCGAAACCGCCTTCGGTCAGCCAACTGTGCGCCAGCGTTGCCCGCTAATTTCAACTCCTACTGCGGTATCGCTATGGCGATGCGATAAATGATAGACGTAATCGCGGGGAACTACGTGCGGAGTTCTGTTATGGTCGTGAGCACGTGTGCATTTGCAGGAGCCGGAATATGTCGTATCTTGTAGAAATACGGTTTTAATCAGTTCCAGCAGCATTGTTTCCAACTATTATTGAACATCAATTTAATCCATTGACTGCCACGCATATTTAACGCGTCTTGTCCTGGGTGCCGCAGTTTTATTTTAAAGAAGACATGGAGTTTTACAAAATATAATAATATTATATTATATTATATTATAATATTATTTATTACTGATATAATATTGTAATGGCATTTACAGCATTTTTATTGAAAAAAAACACCACGAGATAACTCGTAGCTGGCAGTTTTGATACAGACGCTTACTACGAGATATCTCGTAGTTAGCAGTCAATGGGTTAATCATGGGCATACTTGTGGATTTACAGGAGCGTCAAATTGTCACATTCTGTAGAAATGTGTACTTTAGTCAATCAAAGTAGTACTGGCTCCCAATTTTGTAAGCAGTAGCTTTGGTCTTGTTGGGTTATTTGATGTAGTACAAATTAAATTATTGCACATTTCTATCATACTATAAATACAGTCTTCTGCATATAATCAATATGGTACAAGTCAGTGGCTAATCTTCCGTAAAAGCGTTGTATGGTGAAACTTTAGCGGTGACAGTTCAGGAGAGCGATGAGACGAAGAATGATTATTAGAAATGCAGTTGAAATCGGGATCGGGATTATCACTGACTCCAAAGTGTGCCGTGAAATAGGTTAAAGAAAAAAGTAGGAAGCTGCGAGCTCCAAGCGATGATTTCCCGGACACCATAGAAAGGCAAGTGGACATGCGTTTGCCCCGACAGTGAAGCACAAATTCCCTGAAGCCGGGTCATGCGCGACATGCGATAGCTGTAACTTATACGCTGGACAAGGCAGTTTAGTAATTAGTCGCTCGTAACGGGCGAGGCACCTCGGTCTCGATGGAGTTGTGAAAATCGCGTACGTTGTTGGCGGCGAGCACGATCCACTTTCCTTTCCACGAACCTAATTTGTCGAAACTGAGTACGAATAAGTGGTCTACGTTTTGAACCTGAACGATATTTCATACTCACAAATCTTCATCATGCACCGCACTGGGGAAGTGTACACAAAGTATCAGATAATTTGCATGAAGCAGAATATGGAAAATAAAGCGTGACTGCATTTGAAGCGCACAGCTATTGGAGAATCTGCGCAAAGAATCACTTCAATGAAAAACCTTAGAACCTCGAGTCTACGTTTTGAACCTGAGCGATAACGTTCATTGGATCCATATTTCATACTCACAGATCTTCATCATGCACTGCACTGGGGAAGTGTACACAAAGTATCAGATAATTTGCATGAAGCAGAATATGGAAAATAAAGCGTGACTGCATTTGAAGCGCACAGCTATTGGAGAATCTGCGCAAAGAATCACTTCAATGAAAAACCTTAGAACCTCGAGTCTACGTTTTGAACCTGAGCGATAACGTTCATTGGATCCATATTTCATACTCATGGATCTTCATCATACACTGCACTGGGAAATTGTACACAAAATATCAGATAATTTGCATGAAACAGAAAATGGAAAATAAAACGTGACTGCATTTGAACCGCACAACTATTGGAGAATCTGCGCGCAGAACCACTTGATAGAAAAACCTTAGAGCCTCCAGTCACAGAAAAAAGCGTATCCACGCACTGCACTCAGCCGAGAAATATTTGGGTAATGATCCAAAGTTAGAAGAACGGAGAGAATTTAGGGAAGAAAACGAACAGACGCACAGGTACACAACGAGTAACTGCTAACGAACGTTCGCAGTGACACGTCGGGTGAAAAATCTCGCGACCAATAAACGATGCAATCATGTCAGCTAGGTGATGCGGCGAGAAGTGTCGCTGGCGTATATTTGTCTTCGCTCGGTGAGCATGCGAAGAAGGTGGCAACCTAGACCGTTCCCACGTCGTTAACCGGCCGGGTCATCCCACCTCCGTTACAACCTTCTGTTGCCTTCAAGAAACCTGCCACCGCGAGCTCGCAGCTTTTTGCATCCTGCCCAAGGACGTCTGCCGTAGACTCAACACTCGACACTGACCCGATGATTGGCTCGCGTGCCTTTTCGACGAATTAACGAGATGCGACATTGTCTTTCAACCCAGCCGCTCTTTTCTTATTTCGACTTTCTTCTGCCCATTTGTCATTACTTGTCTTTCGTTTTGCTTGTTTTTTGACATTCCCGAATCATTATACGTACTCGTATAACATTGTTCATGGTCGACAAACTGGACCGATGCGCGATCGATCGTTGAACGCGCTGCTAATCGAACATCGTCAAGATTGGAGTGGTGGAGGGAAATGTGGGTGATGTTGCGCTTCGAATCAGCGAAACTTATATATCTAAGAGGGATCCTGTTCGAGGAAGATGGCTACTCAATTCCGAGAGAGCGTGCTCAGGCAGGCGTGACAGCTCGTTAGCCATAATATTCGATTGGATCTCGATCGATTAGGTATCAACATCAGCATTGTACCTAGCTTTTACAGATACTCCTTTTCTCCCCCCTTCAACGTACCGCCATTTCTCTGTGTTGGTCACTTTCTTCATCGTCAGTTCGATAACTGCGCTGGAACGTTTCTCGATGATTTCATACCTTTACCGTGAAATAATGGTAGTAACACAACTCGAGTCTGAGCAGGTTTGAAGAGCAGAAGAAGTGAGATGGGGAGAGAGTTCATCCGCGGCGGGAGAAGGAGAGGAGGTAGGCGAAGGAGGAAGATGAAGAGGAAGAGGAAAGAGGGAAAGGAGAAAAAGAAGTAGTCGACCGTTCGCGCAACGACGGATCGTTATGGATACCGTTTAATTTCGGTAAAAAATCCGGATTACACCTACAGTCTCCTATCTGTGACCGTCGAGCGGCGGAATTACCTTTTTCTTGCTATAGCTTTTTTTCCTACGACAGAGCAGCGAGCAATTACGCCTACGCGACCCAACCGGCGTACTACAGAGCATTAGTCGAAATTTTTACTGAAAGTTACTCCTAAGATAGAACGAAAAACGTCCGCTCAACGGTGTCATATTTGAAATATCACCTGCGGAAGATTACATTTCGCAAGATTACGAACAGGAAATATACTCGTCGATGCTGCAAATAGAAATCACGATCACGGATGATCAATCCAATCAAACGTCCGATATATGCCTTTTGGATTTTTAAGTGAAAGATAGTTAAAACGCTACAATACCTACACCGCCGAGCGAATTGTTGCGGAGGATCAATTAACGATCAGTGGCGTAGACAACGTAATTTCTTTACCGTTACCAATCGATGATAAACTGGATTTGAAATTAAAGCTTGTTACGCGATCGATTCGATTAGAAATGGACGATAGTCCCGCCTAACGAGCCGAGGAAAATGAAGAAGAAAGCTCAACCACGCTCACCCCCTCTCACATTACCACTCATGCCGCCGGCGTCTCACGAACATTGATTTCACTCGTTCCATCTATAATTTCATCAAATTAACTCCGCAAACCCCCCACAAGCCAGTCACCGTCACATTTCACTCAACGTCTCCCATTTATTTCCCATAAACTCTCGAACGCCTAGTACATCGGCATTTTTCCTCATTATATATTCATATATACCACCTTGATCAAAAAGTTTAAGCACCGGCCGCCGTATGGTGCTCTCAGTCACTCGATTGAAATTGTTTTTTTTTCTTAGGTTGTCACATCTGTCATTAACGTTTCCACCAAATTTCAGCGTCATAGCTTGACATTTGTAAAAGTTATACCGAGTTGAATACATCTACCTTTGTGCGTATTTTCGATTTTTTACATACACGTACTTGAAAATGGCATCAACTTTGGATTAACGAATTAGCATAAAATTTTGCGTAAAAAACGGATTTAACGGTCCGCAGACCTTGGAAATGTTCGAGAAGTGTTTCGGCAACGATACTTCAGAAGTGATCATGAGGTGGTCGACATTTAAAACCGACGAAAACATCGATAAAATCAAAGAAATGGTAACCGAAAAGCGCAAATTGGCCATCAGAGGGTTGGCAGAGGACCTGAACATCGCGTATGGATCTGCTCAAGGCATTTTGGTTAATGATTTGGGTCTCAGATGTGTCGCTGCAAAATCGGCGCGGAAAGACCTCAATTTCTTGCAAAGAAAGAACCGCGTTGAAATCGCGAAAGACATGATTTTCAAGGCCGAATCCGACCCAAAATTCATTAATCGGATCGTTACTGGAGACGAGATGTGGGTGTACGCGTATGATACATAATCCAGACATCAAGCGTGTATCGAATGCGCCGAGACCGAAGAAACCACGTCGTTTTCAGTCGAAAAAGAAGGTGATGCTCACGGTTTTCATGCATTACAACGGTGTTGTGCATCATGAATTCTTGCCAGAGCAACAGACAGTCAACAAAATATATTATTTGGGCGTTATGAGACGTTTGCGTGAAGCAATTCGCCAAAAAAGACCGAATTTGTGGGCAAACAACTCGTGGACTTTGCACCACGATAACGCACCGTCACACAATGCGATTCTTATTCGTGAGTTTTCGACCAAAAATAATACCAACACTATCCACCAGCTTCCGAATTCACCTGATTTGGCCCCCTGCAACTTTTTTATGTTTAATCGACTTAAAAAACCGCTTCGCGAAACGCGTTACAGCACTCGGAAGGATCTTATGGAAAAATCGAACACGGCTCTGATGGACATACCAAAAATTGAATACCAGCGATGTTTCGATAATTGGATCAAGCGCTGGTATAAGTTAGAGTCGATGGGTGTACTTTGAAGGGGACGATATCAATTTTGATGGATAAACTCGCAGTTTCGATTTTATCAATAAAGTCCTAAAACTTTTTGATCGCGGTGGTATATTCATCAGCCGCAATCTACAGGAAGCCCGGCGCGCCAAACATAGCGCGCAGCATCAACTCGCCTTTTTCCACCGATCCCGATGGAACATTATATGTGCAGGGAGTCTGCACAGACTGACGCGATCTCTATTAACCCCGCGTCGCGGCCATTCCGTTCGGTTCTCGCCTGAAGATCTTCCAGCCTCGTCTCACTCCTTCTCACTCCTTCTTACTCGCACGTCGCACACGTGAACCGACTCGCTCGCACTTTCACTCTTTTACACGCATTAGCATCCGGACACGAACGAACTGTCTCTCTCCGTTGATAGGATTTAACCCTAGCATGCGGCTACCGGTGGTTACCAACTGCTACTGCCACCGCGGGCTATCCACAACGCGCCGTCATTACGCGCACGTGTAATCCATTCGATCCTCGTTACTGCGACGTCTCCTTGCTACGTTAACACCTGCACCGCAGAATCAGGTGCTCACCCTTGCCGAAGGACGATTGTCGGCTGTTAAGCGACTAATGAAGCGTACTCGACGCTTGGCCCGCGTTGATCTTTGAGCACAGATTGCTGGGACGCAGCGAAGTAATTAAGTCGACTTCTGATGGTTTCGGGGGGTTTTTTTTTTTTGGTAATTTAGATAAGGTGTGTTATAGGTTGCGCGGCGGATTGCGTGCCGTTAACGAAAAATGCATATGTTTAACACGGTGAGTGCCGTGCATATTTTACTATATTAACACATTGACAGCCGGCGGGCTAAGGGACATTTAAAGTTTGAGCGCCGGCAACGTATCGGCCAGTTATATCCCAAACGCCGGCCTTATTCGCTTGTTTCTGATCAATGAATAGCCAAAAAAAATATTTAGAATATTATAAACATATTATAAACATTTTCATTTCATGGTGGATTATTGCATGCATATAACGTAAACAGAAAACAAAAGTTTTAATATTTAAAGCAAGTGTGGTATTCCTCGAAACATGACAAGTAAATACAAATCGATGTGTAAAACACTTATACTAGCAAAAAAAAATATGATTGAATTGTGCAAAATAATGCAAAGGTATCGGAGACCAAAGAATTGAATCACTATTTAATATTAATTGCCTTTACAAAATTATAAATGCCACCGATTGAGTATTTTTTTAAATATTTCGTGAGACATTTTGTTGCCGTGCGTATTTTACTATATTAAAGCTGTAACGTGATGAAGTACTACAGAATATGATTGAATTGTGCAAAATGAAAATAGTGCGAAGGTATCGGAGACCAAAGAATTTCAGCACTATTAAATATTAATTGCATTTACAAAATTATAAATGCTACCGATTATTTTTTTAAATTTTTCGTGACACATTTTGCATCGGTCACCACTTTAACGACCGCTAGCCGATTAATTGACTTTTCGGTTCCAACTGCTATTTACCGGTAGCCGATTAATCGGCTTTTTAGTGGGCAACGATGATATTAGATAAAATAAATATCAGCTGATATTTTGACAATTCTAAATGACAATAAAATTACACTGTTTTGAAACCAAAGGATTCTCAACGACACATTCAGTATTTTTCAGTTATAAAGCTTAACAATAGGCACATACACAATTCCTGCGCGATATCCAAAACAGAGTCGGTCGTTAGTGAGTGGCATCTTCAGTCAATAGCGGTTGGTAAAGTGTTAAGTAGATTGTCTTTGGTGGCTCCGGTGAGTTTTAGAACATGTTAAGAGGTCGAAGTATTGTATTTGCATGCAAGCGGTCGCCGGTAATTTGGGGCGAGCGGCGAGAAAGAGTTGATTTCGATCGCGAAGATCGATCAGCGCGGAACATCGTACGCGACGAAGCCTCAGGGGAGTCGGGACTTCCGAGCTAGGCGAAGCGTAATCCGGTACATAAAACAACATGGAGCTCCTAACATTGAACTTTGCCCGCGGGAGTGGATTGTCAGCAAACCAGCTTAGAGCAGGTAGGCATACACGCATATGGACGGCCGATGGTCGTACGCACACGTATGCCACTTCGTGTCTTCCTTGGAGAAATTTCTTTTCGCAGTCGAGTGTCTGGCTCGTACTTCGACTGGACTTGACTTGACTCCCGCGCTCCTTTCCTTTTCCTCGCCGCATCCTACTCTTTCCTGTTCGTTCTTTTTTACCTCTCGCTCTTACTCGCTTAGCGTCTTTCTCTTTCCGCTGGTCTTCTTTTCGCTCGCTCCGATTCTCTCCGCCGAGAAACATCGAACCGACGAACCTGCATACATACGCCAGATGCGCCGCTCGCACTAAATCACGGAGAGCGCATTTATGAAAGCAGTAAAACGGCTCTTGCTGTCCCGAGGCCGAGCGATGAGGGCGTATGTGTCACGCATGCCGAAAGGGCCTTCTGTCACGCAATCCGCGGCTACCGCAACAAGGATAGCGGAAAAGCCACTGTTGTTGTCGCTGGCCATGCTATGTGGTCCTGAAACGTAACGTTGCAGATTCTGTGCTTTGCGAAGCTGATTACATCGCAACACGAACACGTCCGGGCGTTGTTTGAAATACTGTGATTTTCGTGAAGCCGAAATCTGAAGCTATGGGCAATTAGTACTTTTACTGCCAGGCCCATCTACGCGGTACGTGCGAAGATTTGATATTCACGCTTCTACGAATTGCTTTATAAGGACAAAGTATCGATTTTCTGGACGAACATTCTTATTTAGATTATATGAAATATACCTGGAAAATTATTTTCACAAAAATGTATTAATTAAAGATATCGACCAAGCTTGAGTGAAAACAAACTTGATAATATCAATGTAAATAAATGATGCATCGGCCCGTGGCAGTTTTCGCATAGAAATCGAGGGCCGATAGATCAGCCGGCTGGCAGGCAAAGGATTAAACATTTTGCCGCTACATTTCGTTATTAGCTCGTACATGACGTCCACTAGCATCCTGTTCAAAATCCAGCATTTATATCGACTTACATCAATTTGCTTAGTCAAACATCAGCCATTCAGCGACAGGACTCCAAGACAATGAAAACGCTGGTGTGACGATAGAATCACGTTACCACGATCGGGACTCACTTTACCCCGAAGTCGTTCGTTCGGGATACGCGTCGACATAAATTTGATGAAGCTCTGTACAATTAGTACTTGATGCCAAGTAACAATATTTTGCCATCACGGCACTATTTAAACATTTTGCCGCTACATTTTGTTACTAGCTCGTACATGACGTCCACTAGCATCCTGTTCAAAATCCAGCATTTATATCGACTTACATCAATTTGTTTAGTCAAACATCAGCCATTCAGCGACAGGACTCCAAGACAATGAAAACGCTGGTGTGACGATAGAATCACGTTACCACGATCGGGACTCACTTTACCCCGAAGTCGTGCGTTCGGGATACGCGTCGACATAAATTTGAATACACTTAAAGGGGTATCGTACCTCGTTCTCCCGTGCGAAAGCAACCGGTCGAAGGTGGTGAGTAAGGCGATACGTGGTCTTAGGCGGTGGTGCAGCAACGGGCAACAACGAAGTTCCCCCTTAGGGCTCTGGTAGCGCAATATTTGCGTGCCGCATTATCGCTCGCTCATCTGCCGGGCGCGCATATAAATAACGTCTCGCGCGCTATTGCCCTCGCCGGCTGCGCCCGTTTAAAGGAATAACGTGCATTACGGTTGTTATTGTAATGCTATTGCCTCTCGCGCCCTCGATGTCCCGATAAGCGACCGCGCGGAGCGGCAGGTAATCTTAACCGGCACTATTAACCTTTAAGTAGGTGTCCGTGGATCCGATCGATCGACGAATGCGGTTTGCCGTTTCGTGCGCCAATGTATCGCCGACCGCGGGCAATCATGCACAGAACGTGTCACTTTCCGTGTTCGGCCGCTCAATGACTTCTGTATTAGACACGAGCAATGCCCAGAGCCGATAGAACAACAATGTGGTAGAGTATACGACCGTAGAGTGGTATTGTTTATGCGGACTGGTGAGGGGTGCGAGCTATTTTATAAAGATTTGATTCGTATGGTGCATACGATAACAATACTTATAATTGGTGGTCATGGTGTTAACCCTTCTTTGCATGATGGTGGAAATTTCCATCATAACATTGAATGCCCAAAAATTATATAAATGAACAAGTTCACTTTGATCTAACTTTGCATGATGATGGAAATTTCCATCATATTGTTTTTTGCTGAATTTATACTATAAATATATACTAAGATTTTTTTCATCATTTTTACTTTAATTTTGAACATGAATTATATCACCTTGATTGATTTTTTGATTAACAAAGAAAAAATCATGTAAAGAAGGATTAAACGACAATGTCATCTGGTGTAAGTAGTATAGTACTGAGTAACGAGAGAATTTGCTTTTTTATGGAATGTCTAATGAAATGAAAGCAAGCAAACATAGCATTACATGATTCGTGAATACCGGTCAATGGTAATCGAGACGAAATTAAATTATTAATACGTTGACTGCCAAACATATTGTACTACATTAGAACGGCGATGCTATGAAATACTACAGCGTTCGACTGAATTATGCAAAACGTAAATAATGTGCAGGTATTGGAGACCAAAGGATGGAATCACTATTCTAATAACAACTGCATTTGTAAAATAATAATTGCTATCCATTGCGAATATTTTGAATCTTCAGTAAAATGTCTTGCGTCGATCACCGGTGACCATCCTGTCAGTGAAAGTGTTAAGAGGTTGAAAGTTCCAACATGCCGACAGTATGTGCGTTATTATTTCAAATTCATTATTTTTGATGGATGTCCTTTGAGTATCATGTTCAGAATTATTTACAGAAAAATTATCTTTAACTAATTTTCTTTGAAGAGGGCACGCATTCAGTCTCGACGCACCGGATTTTTTTCTCTACAATATTTATTTTAAATCATTTAATTTCCTTTCTATTATCAGCGACCGGTATTCGGACATAATAAAAAGTTCTGTGTAATATACACATAACTGCACCCGGGTTCTTGGTGAAAACAAATGTTCAACTCCAGGATCGTTACTAGATCAGCGGACCCACATACGTGAGTTCATACGTATTTACGATATCGCCTATCGAACGATGCAGGACTAAGCCTGCGCCGCGTCCTCGTATAAATAGTTCTCCGGTACGTTCACGGCAAGGGGGCAAAAGTCGTGCGAGATCGAGGAGAACGATAAATCGTTCTTACCAATAAAGTTCGTTACCTCGGAGCACGCACCCTCTTGTAACGAAGGAGCAACGTCAAATTAAGTGAATTACGTGCATAATTACGATGCACGCGTTTATCGCGCATCGACAAACATTCGTAATAGGGGGTTGCGAGTATACGTTTGCTGTGTGACGTACCGTCAGTGGAAGTCGCACGAAGTCTGAATATCAGTGTAATAGGCGAATACGGTGAGAAGAGAGGTGTGAAATGGTCTTTTTATAAGTATATCCTGCGTACGCACGTCTATACTGCAGTTATTATCGGCCAAATTAGGCAAACGTTTAAATTTATGACTGACCGAACGCGGGCTTGTATGTTTACATAATGTTCGTATTCATCCAAGTCAGGGCCTGGTATATTTACAAACCTAACACAAAGACCAATATCTGTTGTTTATTCAACGCCGGTTAATCGCCGAGCGTCATTTCTTCTGTAAGGACGGTGAGATCCATACATCACCGGCGAGAGATCCTGTAATTTTGCTAATTCCAGCTTCGTGACGCTTTAAGTGATTCCATAACAATACATAAATAGCGTGGGTGCATACCCACGAAGAGACCGTAGGTCGTCGAACGTATTCGACGCGGTAGCACTACGTACGTTCGCAGGATTCGTAAGCATATAACGCGTGAGATTGATCATGCATTATCATAGGCAACTTCTGTAATTGCCGGCGCTCTTCGTATGAACGCCGCCGTACCGGAATTCGAAACAATCGAAGCTTCGCGAGTTTTAGTTCCGTGCATCGTGCGTCAGGCGCAAATGTGTTCCAACATAATTTTATCGCTACGAGCTTTTCCCCGACACTATCAAATTTTCCCATATAAATTTGTCTTCTCCAATTTGGGCAACGTTCGCAGGATTCGTATGCATATAACGCGTGAGATTGATCACGCATTATCATAGGCAACTTCTGTACCGGAATCGGAACCAATCGAAGCTTCGCGAGTTTTTGTCCCGCGCATCGTGCGTCAGGTACAAACGCGTTCCAACATAATTCCATCGCTACGAGCTTTTTCCCGACGCTATCAATTTCTTCCATATCAATTTATCTTCTCCAATTTGGGCAACGTTCGCAGGATTCGTATGCATATAACGCGTGAGATTGATCATGCATTATCATAGGCAACTTCTGTAATTGCCCGTGCTCTTCATACAAACGCTGCCGTACCGGAATCCGAAACAATCGAAGCTTCGCGAGTTTTAGTCCCATGCATCGTGCGTTAGGCGTAAACGCGTTTCAACATAATTCCATCGCTACGAATTTTTCCCCGACGCTATCAATTTATCTTCTCCAATTTGGGCAACGTTCGCAGGATTCGTATGCATATAACGCGTGAGATTGATCATGCATTATCATAGGCAACTGCTGCAATTGCCCGCGCTCTTCATACGAACACCGCCGTACCGGAATCCGAAACAACCGAAGCTTCGCGAGTTTCAGTCCCGTGCATGGTGCGTCAGGCGCAAACCTGCTCCAACATAATGCCATCGCTACGAGCTTTTCTCCGACGCTATCAATTTATCTCCTCCAACTTGGGCAACGTTCGCAGGATTCGTAATAAGCATGTAACGCTTGAGATTGATCATGCATTATCATAGGCAACTTTCGTAATTGCCCGCGCTCTTCATACAAACGCCATCATACCGGAATCCGAAACAATCGAAGCTTCGCGAGTTTTAGTCTCGTGCATCGTGCGTCAGGCGCAAACTCGCTTCAACATAATGCCATCGCTACGAGCTTTTCTCCGACGCTATCAATTTATCCCCTCCAACTTGGGCAACGTTCGCAGGATTCGTAATAAGCATGTAACGCTTGAGATTGATCATGCATTATCATAGGCAACTTTCGTAATTGCCAGCGCTCTTCATACAAACGCCATCATACCGGAATCCGAAACAATCGAAGCTTCGCGAGTTTCAGTCCCGTGCATGGTGCGTCAGGCGCAAACGCGTTCCAACATAATTCCACCGCTACGAGCTTTTCCCCGACGCTATCAATTTCTTCCATATCAATTTATCTCCTCCAACTTGGGCAACGTATTATCCACGCGTTTCAACGTGCAAACCCCCTCGAGGTACGAGTGCCGCGCGAGGGGCAACGCACCGACGCCGCGCCAACTAAAACGAAGAAAATCAACCGAACTAATTGTTTTCTATTGCCTCATAACCGACATTTAATTTCACCTTCGCGTATCGGCCCGGTATAATCGCGCCGTCGTTCAGAATGCACCCGCACGAAGGTCGGTACGATATTAATACGGAGGCGTGGCGGAAGTGGTTACTAGTGCGCCTTGCCGAGGAGTTACAGTGTTTCATTATCTCCCTGCGAACGTTACTGCGTACGATCGTACGTAAGCCGTGCGCACATTGTAAGCGCGTCGATCGGAATTTTCGAGACGATGTTGGGAGGACACCGCTCGTTTCCCGTGTGTAACGTCGGGAGTGCACGTTTTGTCGTGCGTTATGTGTAACTCCTGGCAACGCGTTCGGTGGTCGACCGGCGTCGACGATGAATATCTATGGAGTATGCAAAGTATTCCGTGTTCGCCATAACAAGCACCTCATTGACCCATTGCACGGATGGTGTTACTATTGTCTACCTCAAGACCGGGTATAGAACCAGTTTGCTGGGTGGGTGGTACCGTGCGTCTTGCGCCGACTAGATGGGAGACCTTACCAGAATTTCGACGCCACGAATAAGTATGAACGCCGCCAAAACCATTTTGTGTAATGGAATACGCCACTGTTTATGTTAGGGGCTAGGCAGGACATGAGTGCGTCCAAGGTGTGTAGCAATTTTCGTTTCTGTGGCGATTATATTTGCAACTTTTTCGCAATTTCGGTAACGTGAATAAGTATAAGCGTTGCCTAATAGATTTTGTGTAATAAAATACGTCGGTATAGCCATGCATCATTACGTATTTCATCATAAAGCTTTATGAACTATGCAGGATATAAGTAAATTCGACGAATGAGTCCGAAGAATTTGCCGATTTGTGTTTCCTCAACGATATGCGACTTTACCTGAATTTCAACGCCACGAATATGTATGAACGCCGCCAAAACCATTTGGTGTAGTGGAATACGCCACTGTTTATGTTAGGGACTAGGCAGGACATGAATGCGTCCAAGGAGTGTAGCGATTTTCGTTTCTATCTCGATTATATTTGCAACTTTTTCGCAATTTCGGTAATGTGAATAAGTATAAGCGTTGCCTAATAGATATTGTGTAATAAAATACGTCGATGTAGCCATGCGTCATTACGTATTTCATCATAAAACTTTATGAAGTATGCAGGATATAAGTAAATTCGACGAATGAGCCCGAAGAATTTACCGATTTGTGTTTCTTCGACGATATGCGACTTTACCGGAATTTCGACGCCACGAATAAGTATGAACGCCGCCAAAACCATTTTGTGTAATGGAATACGCCACTGTTTATGTTAGGGGCTAGGCAGGACATGAATGCGTCCAAGGAGTGTAGCGATTTTCGTTTCTATCTCGATTATATTTGCAACTTTTTTGCAATTTCGGTAATGTGAATAAGTATAAGCGTTGCCTAATAGATATTGTGTAATAAAATACGTCGATCTAGCCATGCATCATTACGTATTTCATCATAAAACTTTATGAACTATGCAGGGTATAAGTAAATTAGACGAATGAGTCCGAAGAATTTGCCGATTTGTGTTTCTGCAACGATATGCGACTTTACCGGAATTTCGACGCCACGAATAAGTATGAACGCCGCCAAAACCATTTTGTGTAATGGAATACGCCACTGTTTATGTTAGGGACTAGGCAGGACATGAATGCGTCCAAGGAGTGTAGCGATTTTCGTTTCTATCTCGATTATATTTGCAACTCTTTCGCAATTTCGGTAATGTGAATAAGTATAAGCGTTGCCTAATAGATTTTGTGTAATAAAATACGTCGATGTAGCCATGCATCATTACGTATTTCATCATAAAACTTTATGAACTATGCAGGATATAAGTGAATTCGACGAATGAGTCCGAAGAATTTGCCGATTTGTGTTTGTTCAACAATATGCGACTTTACCGGAATTTCGACGCCACGAATAAGTATGAACGCCACCAAAACCATTTTGTGTAATGGAATACGTCACTGCTTATGTTAGGGGCTAGACAGGACATGAATGCGTCCAAGGAGTGTAGCGATTTTCGTTTCTATCTCGATTATATTTGCGACTTTTTCGCAATTTCAGTAATGTGAATAAGTATAAGCGTTGCCTAATAGATTTTGTGTAATAAAATACGTCGATGTAGCTATGCATCATTACGTATTTCATCATAAAACTTTATGAACTATGCAGGATATAAGTAAATTCGACGAATGAGTCCGAAGAATTTATCGATTTGTGTTTCTTCAGCGATGTGCAACTTTAGCGGAAGTTTGACGGTGTGAATAAGTACAAGTATCCCCGAACGATTTTGCCTTCAGGGATGCACCAGTATTTTCGTTACGATCTAGATCGAACATGAGTGAATTTGACGAATGGTCCAGACCGAATTCTGCTATCATACCTTTGTGCTATTGAACTTTAGGAGAGCGAAGTAGCGATAATGCATTACATCTTTGGAGACAATCGACATCGATAAGGCCGTTCAACCTTAACTTATCGGTAAACTATGTGGCTACGTACTCCAAAACTCCATCGCCGCTATAGTGACACACAGATAACGGATGCGGTTCTGCAGTCAGAGCCGTGTTTAGTTAGAGCTGGAAGGATCGTAGTTGCAGCCACAAGTGCGAGGATCTCGATTCGCAAGACTGATAGAATCTCACCAGACCTCTGCCAATTACAATCGCCAGCTTGCGAAGTGCAAAGGAATCGGCTTGTCGTTGAAACAACATTCTACTCCTGCGTTAAGATTCACGGTAAATGTAGTCTTATGTTGAGGCCGGTGTTGAATTTATTATTAAGCCATTAGTACACGACGTTTTTTTCAACTATAGTACCGTGTGACTTGTAGAAATTTTGTTGATGGTACCATGCGGGGAACAGTATTCTGGCATTTGCTTTCTAATTACTATTTTACTGCAAGACCGTAGTTACAGTACGCAGTGCGGAAAATCATTGCCAGCAAAGAGAGCATTTAATGTTGAAACATAATAATTTGTAACCTGACTTACCGTTTGCATTATATGAATGCATTTTAAGTCTTCACTTTATTCCTTTTCTGCAATATTCAGAGAACCACCCTTCAGTGCCTGTACATAGTAGAGGCAAATTCAGATCTTATCATTCGGGCGTTAATTGCACGCACCTCGTTAATTTTACCAATAAAGAACATTGTATATATATATATATAATATATTTTTTATATGTATATATATTCTTTCATATATATATATCATATATATATATAATGTGTATATAAAATACATTATACATTAAAACGTGCATTTAAATACACGCTCCATAATTATTATAAACAATACTTAGAATTCAATGATCATTCCGAAGTAACGAAAAAAAAAATATAAATTTATACAAAGGCACGAACTGAATTTACACCTGTAAAATTTCATTATTAACCCCGGGCTACTATCTGCCGTTTTCAACGAGCAGAAGTGATAATCGACCTCAAGGCGACCTCGTTTCGTAAGAGACGGGAAAGGGGGGCATTAAAAATATATCGGTCGACGTGAAACCCTTCTCATCCGCGCTCACGGCAACAAAATGAGCTGTGCCTGTTTTATGAGTAACCTATTAAATGCCGTAGCACGATCAAGGTGAGCGCTGCTTCGTTGTTGCATTGTAATCGGAAGGGCGGGCATAAATATTTATACCTCGTCCGCACGTAATAATTACACACTTACGCGTTCATACAAAATAATTGTACGATCATTTCCGTGGAAGGAGATCGCGCGCACGCCTTTCGCAAAGTGCATCCGAAGATGAACAGGCCGGATAAAGCAAACAGAACATTTTTTTTTTCTCGCAGTCGCCTCTTTCACTTTGCGTCTCTCGACTTTTCGCGTACGTCCATTTTCAAGTTCTTTCCCTCGTACATCCGTATTACCTGTTTCAATATTCAATGGTCCCAATTAATGTTCTTACTATATGTATGATCGTCATTTTTTTCGATCAACCTGCCATATTTGCTCCGTCCAATTAAGTTTGCGAGATATGGACTGTCAGTCTTTTGCAGTGCCCCTTTTCAACTCAAACCGGGTAATGCGCTGCAATGTTCGCCCAGCGCGAATAAGGACGATCCGATATCGATTAAGAAAATTCTCGCGCATCGCGTATGCTGTCTACGCACCGACGCATGCACGAACATCGTCCGTACGTTGTAACATACGTGTACGGCGTGTGTAGTTCGCGTGTGTCACGTAACTCGCTCTTCCTGCATATGCCGATGATCTCACGAGATGTACTTCTCTTCCCTTTGTCGGGCATCGTTCTCAGCACTCTCTTTCTGCGGAAACGTGGGCGACCCAAACAGAGTTGAGGAGTCATGTACATGATAATCGTGTGGGGTAGGCAGATTAAGCGTGTCGATTCCGTAATCGTGGACTCTACGTGCACGCGTGTAGACATATTTCCTTGAGTCAAACGCATTTTCTGTTGTTTAAACGTTTGTAATAGTGTCGCGTTATAAATAATGCAGTCAAATTCGAACTTGGAGTGATCGTATTGTGTAGTATATGCGATGATTTAACGAATTCTGTAAAACCAATCATTAACGTGAGACATTCAGTTGAATGCATTTGATATGGTAACGTTTGTAAACGATATCGCATTATATACAATGCAATTGAATTCAAACATCGAATGTACTGCGATATGCAGTGTGTGCAATCCCTAGCCGAATACTGAAAAATGAATTATTAATTAATACCGCAAAATTTATCGTCGAATCATTTATTCTCTATAACGTACACATTTTTTTTAGTTAAACACATTTTGTGTTAGATGTAATGCTTGTAAAAGATATCGCATTATATTATATAATGCAACTGAATTCAAACATCAAATATTTTGTGATATGCAGTGTGTGCAATCCTTAGCCGAATACTGTAAAATGAATTATTAATTAATACCGCAAAATTTATCGTCGAACCATTTATTCGGTATAACGTACGAATTTTTTTTTAGTTGCACGTTACGTGAACGTTTGGAACGGTATTAGATCATAAATAATGGAACCAGATTCAAACATAAAGTAATCTATGATACGTAGTACATATGGTACTTTACTAAAGACTGTAAAATCAATGATTGGCATATTCCTAGATATGCTGTGTCAATGCAAACGTTGTTGACAACCAGCCAGGAATCCATTTATTCGCCACAACGTTTGAGCAGTGCACCTGCGACCGTGATGTGCGTGTAATTATTAGCGCCTTCAATGTTTCAAATGCTTATCAGATCCACTTCCAGACTTCGTATAAATTCTCAGCGAATGCACGAATATTATATTCATATGCATATAGGCGGATGTACGCGTATGTGCGTGAATATGCGTACACACTGGCGCATTTGAAACAGGCGTAACGTACTCTTGTGCCTCGCGTGCGCTACGTAAATTGTACTTCCTGCCAGCGCCGAGATCTCACGAGATCTATTTCCCTCGTTCGCCGGCGCTTCTTCTAATCCTCACTTTCCGCTTTTCTCATACCTTGTGCTCCATAAAAATTTCTGGAGATGGATTCGTCGATGAGAAAGCATAACGCTTAACTTACCCACGCGAGAATGAGGTTGCAGGGTTTCAATGGTGCGGCGAGTGACGTTGTTTCCTTCAATCCATTGCTGATTTAACGTGTAACGGAAGTAGACGTTGTCCACGACCATCAGATTGTGAGATAACAATGTACGGTACTTACAAATTTCTCCATGCGTGTGCAGGGTGTTTTAACACGTTGACTGCCGTGCGTATTTAGCCGTATTAGAACGGCGATGCTATGAAATACTACAGCGTTTGACTGAATTATGCAAAATGTAAATAATGTGCAAGCATTGGAGATCAAAGGATCGCATCACTATCCTATTGCATTTATATACATTTATGACTGCATTTATAAAATAATCGTTGCTACCATTTGCGAATATTTTGGATCTTCAGTAAAATCTCTTGCGCCGGTCACCGGTGACCCCCACGGCAGCCAACGTGTTAGTCCAACAGTCCTGCGGCTGTTAATGATGACGTAAACTCTAATAATCCCTGTCTGAGAACAGGGTAGAATACTCCCAGAGTAAACCCTGTCGATCGTCAGAGCCGACGACAAGGGTCCGCAATCGATTATGATCGATTGCTCACGTGTGTGCACGTGTTTCTCAATCGCAGAACATTATTCTACTTAACGCCATTCCATCGTTGTTAACCACTTGCGCTACGATTTAATTTTCGGCTGCCGCGCTCTACAATATAACATGCCGGCGCAAAAGATTTTACTATAAATGCAAAAAATTCGCCATGAAGCCTAGTAGCAGCTATTGTTGTAGTAGCAGCGTCTATGTAAAAGGCACGTCGTTTTTGCTTCTGCGACAAATGCCTATCGACGTGGTATACATGTCGCTGGCGGCTTTGGCATAAGTGGTTAAAAACGCACGCATCTACGATACGTCCACATTTTCATCAGCCTGTATAATTGGTCTTCCTCCCTTACACCCTCATCTCATCTAATATTCACGACAATATTCACAAACACCGGCACAGCCCAACATCAAAAGCTCAACGTGACCATAAAAACGTCTCTCATCCCTATAATTACCAAAGCATCGCCAACGCAGTACTCCTCCAGTTACACTGAAACGTCCAGGACGCATTAATGAGTACAACTGGTGCGCCTTCCTGGCGCAACAAAATTAACCTTTCCCTCCCTCAGTCCAACTCCATCATTCTCGGCTTACCATGTATCCGCTCGTGGGCCCAGAAAGTGGGGCCAGTGGCGTGCGGACGAAGAAACGCGAAGAAGGACGAGCGCAAGGATAAAGGCGGACGAGCAGAAGGACGGAGGACGACTAAAAAGACAAAGAAGGACGTGCGCGTTGAAGGGGCGGGTGTATGTGGAGCATCGACGACCTAGCGTGCACATTCGCAATGCATCATGTAAAAGGCGAAGATGGGAAGGGAGACAGGGGCGGTGGTTGAATCCTGCGTGGCCAACGCAGTCCTGCACTCTCGACTTTCTTGCTTGGCGGGGCCCCGGCGCGGTTCCTATCGCTCTCACAATCGACTCGCGTAATTGGCCGCCTAAGAACGTACGATATTGCACCATGCAAATGCGCGCGCGCCTGACAGGGCAGAGAAAATAAAGTGCCGCGACGCCGGGGTCCCGCGCAAAATAAAGTGCCGCCGCCCCGCGCATTGTGCATGGATTTTGGGACTTGTTAAGGCGGTGATGCTTTACGAGGGTACGGTAAGGAGGCATTGTTATCTTCGAATCGGTAACGGTACGCTCAACGGCGCGGTATGGTTAAGAGAGTGTGGGTATAATGATGTTAAAACAGAAGAAAACGAGCAGATACGCTGACGCGCGGCTGAGGATGTTGGGTCGAAGTATGCGTAATTGGATGGGGTTTTTGTGGATTGTGGAAGCGCGGATGTCGGAAGTGACACGAGTGTGTCGGATGTTCGGAGGTTTGCGGGCGAGCGCAGGGGTTTGTGATGTAATTAGTCGAGCAATCAATAATAGCCGTGGAGCGTAAGCGCGGCTATTAATAGAAGACGCGCGGCTTAATGCAACGGAGTGTTGCGATGTATTAAATGTTTCCAACGGCGTGTCCCGTCATGCAGGTGTGGATCGGTGCAATGCGCGGCGGCATTATACGATCTTATGCGATTTCCGTTGCTTAATGCGCGCGTCATTAAAATTTCGCCTTAAATATGTATACCTTGTACGAGTCATAACAAATTTCATATGTTTCGCTTGACATGATACCGTTTCCCAGCGCGCCGCGGCTCTATTAAACGTCATGCGCCGTTGGCTCTACCCCGTTAAAAACGCGCACATCACGGACTCCTCGCTAACAAAATCGCTTTTTCACCACTTTCCAATCCGGCATTATGTACCGGAAATGTTTCTGTCGGCTGCCGATAACCTACCGTGAAAAACATCGCATAAAAACCCTCACCGTAAAAGCCGCGCAAAGAGTCACTCGCGAGCCGACAAAAACGCTTCTCTAAACGGCAGCTACGCCTTTCGAACAATCTCCCAGCCTCTAATCACCCTGAAACAATACCAACAGCGTGTAGCGAACGCACAAACGGTGAACGTTCGCAACACAGACAGCCCGTAATCACCCGGAGAAATTGAGTTCCCCACAAAGGCGCGAGTCGTACCACCGGGGGAGTGCGCATGAAGTCGTCATATTTACGGTCGCGAAATTTTAACGAAGCCCGCGGGCACCGCGGCTCATTAGCGGCTCGTAACCTGCCGCTACCGGGACTCGAAACGCGGGACAGAGAACGCCGAGTCTAGAGTCAAACGGCAGGAGAGAGCGCGCGAGATCGGCGCAGGTGAAATAGACGACGTTAATGCGCCGTGACAGAATAATTCGCCGGGCTAAACGTCTCTCAGGCCTCATTAAAAAACCCCGCGAACGGTGCAGCCGCAAACCGCGCGCCGACTGCGCGTTAACACTTTGGCCGCCATGATGATCATCGGTGACGGGCGCAAGAGATTTTACTGAAGGTCCAGAATATTCGCAATAAGTAGCAATAATTATTTTATAAGTGCAGTTATCGTTATTACAGTGATGCGAACTTTGCTCTCCAATACCTGCAGATTATTTACATTATGCATAATTCAGTCAAATGCTGTAGTATTTCATAGGACCGCCGTTCTAATACAGCAAAATACATACGGACTTATTTTATAAAATAAGCTGTAAAACCACTTTAAAGAATATTTTTGCCAATAAGACAAATTGCACCTTATTTTTAAGGCTCTAAAGTATTATATAAGACAAAAAAAAATGTTTTCGATTTTTTGAAAATTTAACACTTTAACGACCGCTAGCCGATTAATCGACTTTTCGGTTTCAACCGCTATTTACCTGTAGCCGATTAATCGGGTTTTCACTGGTCAATGGTTATATTAGATAAAATAAATATCAGATAATATTATGACAATTCTAAATGACAATAAAATTATACTGCTTTGAAACCAAAGGATTCTCAACAACGCATTCAGTATTTTTCAGTTATAAAGCTTTACAAACAAGCACATACACAATTCCTGTGCGATATCCAAAACACAGTCGGTCGTTAATGAGTGGCATCTTCAGTCAATAGTGGTCGGTAAAGTGTTAAGGTAGATGTTACCTCTTAAACGCGAAATGAGTGCGCGCGCGCGCACTAATTCGCACAACGACGCCAACGTCCTGGTCGTCGGCGTCGTCGTCGTGTCGAGCCACGTTGGACCGTTCGCCGTCGCTGCGGCTCACGGGAATTTCTCTTAATTGGTCACTTTTTACCCGCTCCGCTACAAATTGTTCGCGGTGTAGGTATGCGGCTGGACCCCGCGAGCTCCCAGGAGCGGAAACGCAGGGGACAAAGACGGAGCGTGTGGAACGAGGAACGCCCATGATGGACGAGGCGAAATCGCGCGGTTGGGCAGGCCTGACTTTTCCTAGATCGTGTTTCTAGCCTGACGTCGGGCGACACGCTTATTCCTACGCACTTCCGGGAAAACGCGCGAATGCTGCTCGCGACGGCCGCTGATGCGGCAGTCAATCTTGATCTGAAGATATAGGGTAATGCACATTAGAACTTCGTTGCGTATTCAATTAACACGTTGACTGCCAGGCAAACCGAGTTCGTAAGGAAGCGCAATCTTGTAAAAGTAATTGATACTGGAACGGTGCTTCAATATGTAGCGATACTTTCTAGCGATTCAGCGGATATCGAGGTGCTAGGCGGTGCGGAGACAAGTTTCGGTCGGAGTTATTTAGTTTTGGGGTGTTGGAGGAGTTTGCAGGCATTTAACAAATCATTTTGTTGCATTATTTAATTTGGTGGAAATGAAGAATTATCATTAGAACTTCGTTGCATTAGTTGAACTTCGTTGCAAAAATTCGTAAGGAAGCCTATTTGCAATCTTGTATATTCAACGGTTAACAGCGATTCAGCGGATATCGAGGTGCTAGGCGGTGCCACGGTCGGAGCAGGCATTTAACAAATTCTTTTGTTGCATTATTTAATTTGGAGGAAATGAAGAATTGTCATTAGAACTTCGTTGCAAAATTCAATTAACACGTTGCAAAAACCGGTGACTTTGCAAAAATTCGTAAGAAGCCTATTTGCAATCTTGTAAAAGTAATTGATACTGGAACGGTGCTTCAATACTTTGGCTTCTAATAATTCCGCGTTATGTTTATTTTGCACGATTTAATTATACTGTACAGTATTTCATCGCACCGTGGTTTTAATATAGCAAAATACGCTTGGTAGTCAACGTGTTATCAACGCATGAGGTAAATACAGGTGCGTTCTTTAGCAAATCATTTTCTTACATTATTTAATTCGGCGTAAATGAAGAATTATCATTAGAACTTCGTTGCGCCTTACATATTCAATTAATACTAAACGTACCAAGCGGAATCAAATGACCCTTTTCAACATTTTCTTTAAAATCCTACATGCATTGTTATTTCTTTCGCTCAATTCGCTTTCCGTAAATTCTTATATTATCTGATTATGCAATATCTGGCTTTACTAAATTAGAAATTTCTTTCTGGAAATCGACGTTTATTTCACAAGGGATCGAATGACCCCTCATGATAAGAGTAGCTAGGTGTGAAGTACCAGTACGTTTAGTGTTCAATTGCTCGTTGGTGGCATAGGTTAGGGTTTTGCAGAAATTTGTAAGATTGGGATGCAAATTAAATTATTGAGAGATGAGAGTTTTTAAGTATGATGTACCGAAAACGCACACGTTAGTTTCGGATTCATTAAGAACAAAGTGTTCGAAAATGATGAATGATAGTTTGCTCTAAGATTCAAGTCATGATGGTTTTGTAGAAATCGTTATGTGTCGCAATTAGAGATCCCAGCCATCTTAATGCAATTGCTTAGGTCACATGGAATGCATAACCGAGGTTAGGTCGTAAAGTTGACGTCAGGTTCGTAGATCCTCCGATGGTGCCGTTATTCAAACCGTCCCGATGATCGACGTTCAACCGCGTTGGGTTTTATCGCGAACGGTCTTGCAGAAAATTGACGCGCATCAGGGCTATGTGCACGGCATACGCGAACCATTCCAGAAATACGTTAGTCAATCTTTCACTATGCAGCTTTTTCCTCGCTGTCGACTGTCCGCTGCTTATCTCTTGCTCGTTGCATCATGAGTTACGATCGACTCCGGAGACTGAGCATCGATCCTTCGTCATCTTCTTGCGCTGAATCATTTGACTTTCTCATAAACAATTACACGATACTCTAGTATGCCGTTCCGAGAATTACCCTTAGTACCGATATCGATTCAAATAACACACCATATAAAGCTACATATAAGCGAATTCAACAAAAACCTTGAGGTCCCCAGAAGTTCCAAACTTGCAAGGATGCACATACCACTCCAACAAACGTATCGTCCGCTTTCGTTAACACGTTGACTGCCAAAAGTATTTTGCTATATTAGAACCGCGATGCGATGAAATACTGCAGAGTATGATTAAATCGTGCAAAATGAAGGTACCGCAGACTTAATGGAAGCCAAAATATTGTAGCAGCTTTCCAATATCAATTGTTTTTGCAAGATTACGAATAGGCTTCATTGTACATTTTTTGCATTTTTAGTAAAAATCTTTTTGCGGCGGCCACCGGTTTCCACCGTGGCAGTCAATGTGTTAACACGTTTACTGCCAACCGTAGTTTGCTGCATTAGAACTGCGATGCGATGAAATACTGCAGACTAAGATTATATGGTGCAAAATGAAGGTACCGCAGACTTAATCAAACCCAAAGTATTGTAGCACTAGTTGTTCTAGTACCGATTGCTTTTACAAGATTGCAAATGGGCTTCATTGCAAAGCTTTTGCATTTTTAGTAAAATCTTTTGCACCGGCCACCGGTTTCCACTGTGGCAGTCAACGTGTTAATACTTTGACTGTCGTCATAATCACCGCTGACCAGTACAACAGATTTGACTGAAGACGCAAAATATTCGCAATGGGTAGCAATAATTATTTTATAAATGCAGTTATTGTTAGAATAGTGATGCAATCCTTTGGTCTCCAGTACCTGCACATTATTTACATTTTGCATAATTCAGTGAAACGCTGTAGTATTTCATCGCATCGCCGTTCTAATACAGCAAAATTCTTACGGCGTCAAATGTGTTAAGGCGGCATTTCCCTCGACAAAACATCAGCCAAACTGTCAATTTACAATAGCGTTATCACGTACGCGCAGACACGGTCATTGACGGCGCATTGAGGGGGCGTGCAACTCGTCAGGGCAAGGCAAGGCAAAGCAAGGCACGTTGGTTTCAAGGCGCTCTCACGCCCACGCCAATTTACGAGCTAGTCGTTAATAAATATCAGCCCTCCTCCGAACGAAAGGGAACCGAGGGAAAAACGTTCGCAAGATCGCTGCCGAATGCATCCTACTTATGCCGAAGCAGCGGAATCGCATTATCGGTTTCCGCCTCTGTCCTCCTCTGGTCCCCCTTTCCGATGCCGGCTGGAGATGACGAGTCGGCGGGACGCGTCCAGAATCAGCCGAAAAGCACTGGTTCAAGCAACAATTTCAACTCGTCCACTTTCCTTCTCCCTCTTCGCCCGCTCTTTATCTCTCTCTGACAGTCTTTGCTCACCCCATCCTACGCGACTCTCCCTCATCTCCCCCGCCCTTGGCGGCATTATGCCGCACGCTTTTTCCACACTCGGGATTTACTAAAGCAAGATCGGATTCCGCGAATGGATTGGACTGCATTCCGTTCGCACCTGGGTTTCTGGCCTCGTTGCTTCTTCTGCGACTCACTTCGGCTGGACATTGCGGCGACAACAGCCCTTTCGACGACCGGAGCAACCCCGCGCACTTTTCGTACCCTGAGGATGATCATAATTGGGTACCGAGAGGATGAAAGACGGAGGAGGAATACAGATATGCGGATGGTGGAGCGTAGAGGGTGTGGACATTTTCGTCAGGTTAAATGCGCTGGTTGATGAACCGATGCGTTGGCAATTAAACGCTTGGAAGTATATTAAGAGAGGCACACAGGGGAAATGCATTTTCAACACGTGGTAATTAAGAAGAAACTAGACGGGGCCCGTCGCATTTCCATCAAAGTCGCGGTACGCGCCGACTCTTTGTAATTTGAAACTCAAACCGATCCGCCGTGAGAACAGACTTTTTCCCTTCAGAAAATCTTGATTTATATGTTCGACGGGAGGTATGTCCGTATCGTTATTGCGCGAGTCCCGCAATTAACCGCAACCAGCATCGGCCGCTAATTTTCTCTCGGCCGACTTGCCAATCAGGTTAAAAATTTTCGGTTCTACTTTCGTCAAAGGGAGAATTGTCCGAAGAAGGGAGTATGGGAACATTACATAGCACGCATAAATATGTGAATGCAATTCAAAGAGGCAACGA
Source organism: Cryptocheilus praepositus (assembly GCA_033815515.1). Lineage (NCBI taxonomy): Eukaryota > Metazoa > Arthropoda > Insecta > Hymenoptera > Pompilidae > Cryptocheilus > Cryptocheilus praepositus. Next base: position 2,839,937 of record JAWWQZ010000161.1, on the reverse strand, counting down.
TGCGCTCAAAGACATCCACCGGCAAAGAGGCAGCTGCGTTCCCGCCGACTCGCCCCCAGTGGTTCACATGACGATTCCCTCGATGCAAGGGCAAAGCCGTATCATCTGGTAATGTCTTTTTAATATCGCGTTTCACGCGTCGGGTAAAATGCTTTTGCGTTTTCGCTGCTCTTTATTCGATAAATATTTATGCGACCTTAAAATACTCACGGCTACCCCCTAATAAACGTGTACTATACTAGCATAGAAGGGGATCATAGTACAGAAGAGTGCAACGTAAAGCTTCAATCATGTGCAAGTATTATTCAGTTGATATAAAACAGGGACACAATGTGTTGCAAAATGTACAACAAAAATGTTAGGAGACAAGTTGCGTTAGAACGGAGTTTCTTCAAATAGTTTCAGTACAGATCTCTTTCCCGGTAACGAAGACATTCATCACCGGGCGATTAACCAGAAATTTGTTAATACGTCGAGCATAGCGAAGAACTACAAATTCGTCCATTCGGTTCTCGCGCTCATTTCTGGCTAAGGAAGAGAAAGTAACAAACATTTACGTAATGCCACCTTAGAATGCACGCACGTGTAGTGCACCTCAAGAATATCAAGTGATCGCAAACGATATGGGATCGCGCGGCAATTCGCATGACATGACTCGCTTTCCGAACGCACTTCTCATTACCTCAAACCACCTAAACAGCGAAAACATTATCATTCCAGCCGTACCCGTAAAAACGCCCTTACCATATTCCCCGCTGAGTCCAAGACCCATTTGCATATATCACCCAACTCCCAGCTAATTGCACCCTCCTCCGCAAACGCATCCCTTCCAAGTTCATCACTTCCACCCATCTTATCCTTCCTTCTTCGCCCATCCGAAAACTTTCACATCACCTCGTATCACAGCCTCTCCTCTCGAGTCGTATTTAAATGGCGAAGTCAGCGGTGAGCGTCACTGCCGAAGGACAGTTTCTTGCGCATTGGGTGCGCCCGTAAAAACAATCGTATCAACTCAACTCACTCATGGCTGGCCGGTCCGGGCCGGTGTAGAGCGAACGACGAGCTTGCTGCTCCTGCTTCTGTTGCCAGCTACCGCAACGAGTCTCCTCTGGTTCCGCGGCGAGTACGGGAGCCCTGGAAGTCGGGGGAGCAGAGAGAAGAGAGAGCACTCGCGACGGCTCAGTCGGCGGATTCGCCGCTATGCCAGGTATTTTCACGAGAAGTCCGTGATTCAGTCGCGCCAGAAATGCCCGTATCGAGTTGCGACGCGCATGTTTTGCTACCACCTTATTCTCTCTCCGCTCTATTCGCTCCAACCCTCTTCCACAAGCCGCGTTTCGGCCGCCGGACGCATCAATGCGCGTCTGCAGAGGCAATGGGAGGAAACGACGCCATAAGCTGGGCGGAATTTTCATTCAGATGCGCACTAATTGCGAACGCGAGGCCTGCCGGGGGTTAATGATTGGTGATTGCGTCGGTGTAAGTAGGAAGTAGGGTACGATCGATGGGTGATAACCCTTTGAGTGCTGAATATTCCTGGCCGAAGCGTTCGGTGTGGACGAGATACTTTTCGATAGTTTGAACTCTATTAATTTATTATGCAAGGCGCAAAGGTGTTCTAATGGTAATTCTTAATTGACGCCAGATGAAATAATGCAAGTATATTATTTGATAAAGAACGCATCTGTATTTATATCATATACTGATAATTGTGGCTGCAGTAAGTAAGAAATCGAAACGATTGGAAAGCGCATATATGCGCCCGTAGTCGACAGCGACAAATTTTGGCGGACGCATATATGCGTCCATAGCAGTCAAAGGGATAAGGATTTGGTGCGTAGTGACACGATGTGGTAGATTATTTGTATTTGTACACTGAGATTTTCATGGCTTGCATACACATGCGTGGCTAAAGCTTTCATGCATTGGCATACGTGTGACGCGTGTGATTGAACTACAATATCGCCGTTATAAAATGATTCTCGAAGGCCGATATGATTACTGTATACTGTATTATGGTTCCGGTCGTACATTTGTAAGTAAACAAAGCCATCGATGGAAATGCTGTCAGGACGTTACACGGGAACGGATATGTAAAGAAACGGAGTGTGTGAGTCTCGGATTCTCGTCAAATTGGTCGAACCGCCTTAATTCGTTGAACGATCTCCGATACCCACCTGTGGCCAATCAAAGGGACGCGCGCGATTCCTCGCTGATCGCCGAATCCTCGTCAGGCCCGAATCGAGAAACTGTCCGTCGTATGAATACGTATCAGGTGGTGCACGTTGTTGCACCGCGTTGCATGCCCGTACGTGACCACGCATGCGCGTACTTTTTGTCCCGCAGGAATGCTGGGACGGCGGTTCGTTTGAATTGTCCAGGGTATTCCCGATTGTGGATCGGGCCCTGACGATTGTTACCCCGCCGGCAGAACGATCGGCCCTCTCACAGGACTGATTTTGTATGAGTCGCGCGACGCGACCGGTTGATCACGCTGGAATTTGTAGCTCAATTATATCGGCCGCCATTGCGACTGACTTGCACCGTGCTAGAACGTGTCCTGCTTCGGATCGCCAATGGGTTATGCCAGATTTCAGGCTACGGAATCAATGGAAATTTAGCGAATTTATGATGCTGGCTTTTATCGGAAACCTTAGATGTAACGGCAAACATTAATGGGCATGAGGCATAAAAGATTTCACGAGTTAGCATTTATGCGAATTTATATAAACTTGCAAAACACTTTTAACCCCTTAACCTACGATTTACGTTCGAGAATGTCGGGCCGAAAACATAAACAAACTCGCGCAGCCTTCGAGCCATTCGCATGACTTGTTTAGTGCAAAGTTCCCTTACATCTACTAGAATGTTTCGAAATGTATCACACCATTGGAGATTATTAATTTTGTATTACTTACATCTACCACAATTATTACATCAGGTTGTAATTACTTATCATATATTCCACAAATATATATAACTTTAGCAGGGCACCGGCGCTAATATTTATATTTGGCCCGATCATGGTATTACGGGCATAGCCCGTAATATTCGCTTTCGGCCCGATCATCTACTACGGGCTATGCCCGTAATATTTACGTTTGGTCCCATTATCTATTACGGGCTATGCTGGTAATATTTACGTTTAGTCCGATCATCTACTACGGGCTAAGCGCGCAATTGTAGGTTAAGGGATTAAGCTTTATTGGGTCTAAATGTGTTAGAGTAATGTAAATATTGACGCTTGAAGAAATTTAGTCGTTACTGTGATGTACGCCGTGTAAGATTCTCACAGGTTGTAGCAGATGATGGCTTTGCCATTTACACCTAGAATCAATCGCACCGATCTTAATTAGCAGTCGTGTCCTGTAGTCAAGCAGTAGTTAAACGTCATGTTGTCGCCCGATTAACGCTGGAATTCCGAAATTTTTCTTGAAGCGTCACTTTGCTGTCGGCGACATCGATTTCCACACTCCAGAATAGTTCGCATCAACGATTGCTTAACATTCACGGCGTATCGTCAGTCAGTGGCAGTACTCTGTGATGTCTAATGGCCGAACAGAAGTCACCGCGATTCATTGCGTAAGGACCGCTCGAAACGGAAGACAAATTACCCATATTTATGGAGGCATAGCTGTCGGTCGATCGCACCTCTTTGACTCTCGCGATAGGATCAATGAGGGGAAAGATCGAGGTACGAATAACCTCGGTGAAAGTGAAATATACGTGCGGACCCAACTCTGAGCCGTAATGTCGTCGATCGACTGGTGCAAATGTTGTTGGCACTTGTGGCGTGTCAAATTGATCCTTTCTATTCAAGTAACGAACGAGGCGGCACGTAAACTTAAATGTGGAATATCCCGTCGCAGACGCCAGAATGTTTCAAGCCAATGCCTTAAGTATAGTCCACGAGACTTATTTATTTTTGCAGTAACATTTAATATCCGACTATCATCTGACCGGATAAGAATCCGTGCATTATAGAGTACATAGCCATTACCCAACATTTATATGATTTACAACTCATGTTCTGTATCAGCACGTACATTTCGAATTTTCCTTCCGATGATGCTAATCTACGTGTCAATTATTCAGTCAATTTTCGTGTGCGCATCCGTCACACAATTCGCAACGCGATAGGTCAGATAGAAAGCGAGTTGATAAATGCGCATACGTGCCCCATGAGGGCTGATGATCGTGTACTGTCAGAGGACACTCTACTGACGTCGGACGGTATTTGCACGAGTCTTCTCTCGCGGCGTCCACGCGGACGCCTCAAATGCTCGCTGTTTCTGCCGGGGTGGCGACTTGATTTATCATTGTGCGGAATGCAGATACTTCATAAATTATATACATCGGACGTCGGACGTCGGACGTGCATGCGTTTCGACCCGACGAGACGTTGGCAGGCATGCCAAGCACGAGGCCAGCCGAATACCGCCCCCTCTTAAACTTCCACGAGCCCTCTCTTTCGTCATGCTCCTTAATTCTTCCGTGAGCGAAAATCTGACGGCGGGCCCCTCTGATGACACTGGATGACAAACAGTGCCTTTCCGTCGCACCAACTCTGCCCTCTTAACCCCCTGCCGTCCAAGACTATTCTCCTAACGTGCGGTTTCACAATGATCGACCCCTGCGATCAATCTCGCGATTTCCCTATCGATATTCTACCGTCTTCTGTGCGAATAGACCAGCTGGAACGAGCATCCATAAACAGCACCGCGCGCGGGATCGAAAAATTCCCAGTTGCGAGTATATGCGTTACAGTGAAATACCGAAATCTGGAGAATGTCGACTTTCACCGGCGAATGTCAACATTCACATAATCGCTTGATGTATGTCCGAAATATTTGCTAAATACCCTTATTTCTGACTTACACAGGTAAATGTTGACATTCACCATGCACCATGAACCATGTGATTGTCGACACACACCGGAGAGGGTCCGAATGTACAACAATGTAATGAAATATTCAATCTTTCACCGAAGTATTTGGTATCTGTTGACATTCACCGGTGAACGTCGACATTCGCCAATTTCGGTCATTCACGGTAACATATGCACAATATCTGGCAAGGACTTCGTCCGTCATATTGCCGAGTAATTAACAGTCTCATCGTGCGTCATCCGCATGCCAGGCGGACAGAGGAACGCTAGCGAACGAACGACGTAACACGTCGCTCGCCATTTGCGCGCAGGATCCTCTCGTTACGGAACTTTCAATCGAATCGCCCCTTTCCGCGTTCCGCAGGGAGTCAAATGGCACCGGTGCCCGCGCGATAGCGAAAGGAAGAGGAGACGCGTCGAGGCGGAGACGAGAGGTGTCCGTTTCTCCGTGTCATTGACGTATTTAGCGCTGAGCGTCGGCTCGGAATGGAAGACGCGCACGAACTCTAGAGTAATTTATCCGGTGGATATAGCTCGTACTCAGGCCGTCGGGAACTCCTTTTATTCGATCTCCCTCCAACGGCCACCCTCTCTCGCGACCCTTTCTCCCTTTTTCTCCCCGCGAAGGAAGACGACTCGTGTCGTCATCGGCGGACTGCATTCAAATATGGTGCACGCACGACTCTCGACTTGATAGCCGAGCGGGCAAGAAACGAAGAAGCTCGCGGTGCACACGGTACCACGGTGCGTGTACCACCGCCGCCGCTCGACCGGCCGCCATCTTTAATAACCTACGACCGCCATATTGCCGTGTGCGCACCTCCTCTTTTTGTCATAAATGAGAGGCGACCGCGAGGTTAAACGGGTTGTCAGGTGTCCCCCACCAGGCCGACGCTCGCCTGCTGCATAATTTTACGATCCGCTCGACTATTGACTTCGAGCCCGTTCGGTTCGAGGCGTATACGGAGATCTGTATGTATATAGCGGTCGCCGTGATAGTCGATCGATCCCGACTCGCCGGCGACCACTGATGCACAACTGTCATGGCGTCCAAGTTGCGAGACGTTCCAGTCGCTCGGAGAAGATTCCTCAGACCGTTGCGTATGATGAATGTTTGCACCGACACAAAGGTCACTTCTTGGGCCATTGACGAACGACTGCTTTTTCTTATAATCTAAAAGGAATCGTGGAGGCTGGCATGGCGATCCTGTATGCGTCGTTTGTTATCTATTCTTTATTGGACGGCTGGAAATTTTCTAGCGAAAACGCGTGCGTCTGGGTTCTCGGTAATTTGTTAATTTCAAAGCGCCTATTAGACGGACGAGAAAAAAGAATGCGGTGACAATGGTCGTTTGCGCGAAACGGGAACAAGGATGCGGTATACCGTGGCGTGAAACGCTTAGAATCAATGCCACGCGAGACCCGATTATTCTAATTATATTCGCGACGGCATTCCGACATTCTTTACTGTCATACCGTGACATTTATGGCATATTCGCGCCGCGTAAGCTATAGATATTTAGAACGAACTTAAAATATTAATGCACATCCAAAAGACTCGGTAATCGCAGGAGAAAAACCTGTACAGCTAGCAGGTATCGCTGCACCATTTACGTACTTCTTACTCTTTCCGCTTAAAGCTGTCAACGCAATTTATTCTCACGAATATAACGAGCACTATGCCAATCGTCTGCGTACAGCCTACACACGGTCAATGTTTTTGCGCGAGAACTGTTAGATGACCGAAGGCAAACGGCGATTTAACGCCTCGAACGCGAAAGAATAAATTCCGCCAAAGGAAGGGAGAAACGCGAGAATACTATCCGCAAGTTCGAGCGCGTCTTTTCAGTTGATCTCAGGCCGTACGTCATCCTTGACGCGGGGATCAGCCTGCCGACGATCCCCGTGGCCTTTCTTGCGGGGAGACATCGAATCCTTCTTGCACCGTGGTCCTCCCGATCGGACACGTCCTTTACCTTGTACCGGCGACACCATCGCATTCAGCGAGACTTTAGAAGCGACGCTGGTTCTTTCTCATCGATATGTATGGACAGACACCTTATCGGAATTTTAGTTGGTCTCGCTTTCCAGTACATTCTTCGAGATCGGCTAAGTAAATAGATCGCGATCGATCAGGAACCGGATAAAAGGCGCGGCACTTGCGACTGCCACGTCCAAAGCATTCTGCATAAGAAAACGCTCGGCCGCAAGTATGGTAACGAATACACGTTAACGGAGAGCACCGACACGATCGAGGAAACCGTCAAAAAGCATTTGAAATACACCTCGCAAGAACGCCAGCGTACGAGTTCAATTACATCCACGTGTGATACGACGTACGTAAGGTATCACTACTCGGCGACAATCACGGATCGGCCTATCTGTCAGTGTCAGAAGGCATACTGTGAAGAAAGACAGAAACGTGGAAAGAGTAAAGAAAGAGTAAGTGAAAGACAGGAAAAGGAAAAAGAGGCCGTGAAAGGCAGAGAGTGGGACATGCAACGAGACGGAGCGAGAGAGGGAAGGAGAGAGAGAGAGAAAGGCGGGGAAAAAAGTCGCGCTGTACCTCGCTGTGTAAACGACTCGGCGGCGTGTATCAGCGACCGAGGCAAAACAATTATAAATTATTTAATATGTCCTTTAGGCCGCGGGTCTCCCTAATTGTAAGGCAAAGGGACCGGAGCCGGTCCTTTTTTCGCCTAGCGGTTCCCCACTGGTGTATCAAGGGGTTGCTCGTACCTCTTCTTGCGTCCTTCCTACTCTCTCCTGCGCGCTCGCTCTCAATCCACAGATCCGGCCTTCTCCTTCCTCGCCGTATCTTTTTTAAGGAACCGTCTTATTCTTAGTGAATTACGAAGTCGAAGATGCGCCTCCGACGAAAGAGGTTACTGACCTCCCGGAATAATGCATCGATCGAGTGATACGCTCGTAATTTACCTTCCGTCACGAGACGAGATACGCATCTGCGTTGAGACATAAAGTAAACGAAAAAGATATGCGAGGCGCGTTCGAGGCGGATGCAAAGATTTAATGAAAAGCGGCTTATTACTGTCGGTTTCAATAAGAATTTGCGGGTGCTTGTCGATGATGATATAACATTTATGCTGCGGCCGAGTTATAGAGAGAGCAATGTTATTGGATAGACGCACGATCGAAATAAACGCAGAACTAAAATTAATCGTGCGATTACGTTTGAAAATAGATCGGGTCATGTTACCGAAGCTATTAGATTCGGAAGTGTGCTAGGTGTGTATTTGGAGATTGTCGAGCAATTACTCGGATTACGTAAGAGATACGAGAAACTCGCGTTTAAAAAGCCAAATCGCTGTGTCGTAAGAGTAATTAGTAATTAGCCGGTGTAATCTGTTGCGCCGACCGCGCACCGCCCTTATAAATCAACGACGCCGAAACTTTTTTCACGCGCCACTTGCATGCTCGGGTCACTTGAATCTAGCGGTGTTACATACCGGACTCAAACATTAAATCACTCCGGGGAAAAAGTTAAAAGATAACGCCAATAACCTGAAAGTCAAATATCTTTCCACGATTGAAACTGAAAACCGGTTAAAATCGGTAATATATTGAACGTAAACCATGAGTCAGCGGCAGACACGTTTTAAACTAATAACATAAGTTCATGTCTTTCTATTTTGTCGCCATATTCAAAATATTTCAATGTAACGTAAGAAGTGCCGGCATTTTCACAGAATAGATAAAGCTATCCGACATTCTACGTGTTTACTTTTTGATTAATTTTTGATGACGGGAAGAATCTTTCAATAAAATCAATTGGGTATCGTGGTATTTGAAGGTAATCGTGTTTAGAGTAGATCAGTTTCCGGTTGCGTCTCCGTATTAAAAATACTTGAATGTGATGCATGCAATCGCCGACATTTTTTCATACTATGTAAGACTCGACAACTCGAAATACTTTTTGAAGCGTCAATCAGATATCGAGGTATTTGAAGAAGATAGTGTCGAAAGTGAATAAATCTTCTGGTTCGTCTCCATATTCAAAATACTTGAACATAACTTACACAACCACCAACGTCTTCTCAAACCAGATAAGTCTATCAAAAACTTTATTTCGCTTTTCAAATGATGCTCGCCACTGGGAAGTATCTTTCGTAGAATCAATCAGGTATCGAGGCATTTCGAGGCGATAATGTGGAAAGTGAATCAGTTCCGCCTAAAGGAAACGATGATAAACGTCTCATAGATTCACGCACGCACTTGGCGTACTTGCTTGCCTGGAATGCACGGCTGTGCTCGCAGAATCGCAACGCCATGGACCAGTACCGTGGGAAGCAAAAAGTAGCTCACTGAACTGTGCATGCGGTCGTACGCACGCACAGATACGTACATTTACGCACGGCACTCATGCCGATGACAGGTTGTCGTGCAGTGCGCGAAGGTGTCGTTCGATACTTGCTCAAAGCCCACCTACAGACTATCCGATATACAATCTATTGCACCTACGATGCATTCGATGAGATCTACTATCAGTATTCCACTAAAATATCTTGAAACATCGGTTCATACCCGAAACTGTTTAGCATAATGCATTGCAATCTGTTTCGCTATTAACACTTTGATTGCGGTGATGGTCACCGGTGACCGACGCAAGAGATTTTACAGAACATTTACGCACGGCACTCATGCCGATGACAGGTCGTCGTGCAGTGCGCGAAGGTGTCGTTCGATACTTGCTCAAAGCCCACCTACAGACTATCCGATATACAATCTATTGCACCTACGATGCATTCGATGAGATCTACTATCAGTATTCCACTAAAACTATCTTGAAACATCGGTTCTCATACCGGAAACTGTTTAGAATGATGCATTGCAATCTGTTTCGCTATTAACACTTTGATTGCGGTGATGGTCACCGGTGACCGACGCAAGAGATTTTGCAGAACATTTACGCACGGCACTCATGCCGATGACACGTCATCGTGCAGTGCGCGAAGGTGTCGTTCGATACTTGCTCAAAGCCCACCTACAGACTATCCGATATACAATCTATTGCACCTACGATGCATTCGATGAGATCTACTATCAGTATTCCACTAAAATATCTTGAAACATCGGTTCATACCCGAAACTGTTTAGCATGATGCATTGCAATCTGTTTCGCTATTGGCACTTTGATTGCGGTGATGGTCACCAGTGACCGACGCAAGAGATTTTACTGAAGATCCAAAATCGTCGAATAGGTAACAATTTCATAAATGCGGTTGTTGTTAGAATAGTGCTTCGATTCTTTGGCCTCCGATACCTTCGCATTACTTTCATTTTGCACAATTCAATCATATTCTGTAGTACTTGATCACGTTACGGTATTAATATAGTAATATACGCACGGCAGCAAAATGCCTCACGAAAAATTAAAAAAAATACTCAATCGGTCGCATTTATAATTTTGTAAATGCAATTAATCTTAAATAGTGATTCAATGCTTTGGTCTCCGATACCTTCGCATTATTTTCATTTTGCACAAATCAATCATATTCTGTAGTACTTCATCACATTGAGGTTTTAATATAGTAAAATTGTATTAACGCGTTGACTGTCGTGGTGGTCATCGGTAACCGGTCCAAAAGGTCTCACGAAAAATTCAAAAAATACCCGATCGGTAGCATTTATAATTTTGCAAATGCAATTATTGTTAATTAGTCATTTAATTCTTTGGTCTCCGATACCTGCGCATTAGTTTCATTTTCCACAATTCAATCATATTCTGTAATACCTTATCACGTTGCGGTTTTAACACTTTGACTGCCGTGATGGTCATCGCTGACCGACGCAAGAGATTTTACTGAAGATCCAAAATAGTTGCAATGGGTAGCAATTATTACTTTATAAATGCAATTGTTGTTAGAATAGTGATGCAATTCTTTGGTCTCCTATACCTGCACTATTTTGCAGTTTGCATAATTCAGTCAAACAGTAACAACAGTAAAGCACGACAAATACTGAACGGTATCAAGCGCATGTTTGGATCCTCGGATTAAACAAGTCTAGGCACCGTTTTACATGAATAGCCATGACCGACCTTTTACGCAACCTAACTAATTTCATCAGTAAACCAATCGTTTCGGTGTCAATTGTCTGCACGCAAGAGCTTGTAACTGTTACGCTATCTAATGACACCGCATGCATTAGATGTCTCTCAGGACTCGGAATCCGCGGATTTAAGACCGTTTTTATACCTTCTGTAACCGCTCACTGCGTACTCGTCGACAAAATGGCCGGTGTGTAACGTGGCATCAAAATGTCTTATTTCACTGAATCTCGCAGCATGCCAGATCGGTTTTCAGCGGCGCATCGCGTGGATCGTGGAAGCCGCGGGACGTTCGAAGCCAGGACACGCGGCGAGGAGGGAGAAATATAGTGGGAGAGAGAATGTGGCAGTAGAGGCGGTGGGTAGGTAGACAGACTCCAAGAGATGTTCCTGGACCAATGGAGAGGCTGCACCGCTGCAACCGTATGCAAACTGCATCACCGCCTCCACCTCGCCTGCTCATCGAGTATGCAAAGTCCTTGGTACGCGCTCCGCCCATCGGGGACCAGAACTGCAGTATATCGGCTTGTACATATGGTGCGCCGTAAGTTTCTGCCGACGTAGGATCATTCGTTCAAATGGCGTATCACGACCGTCCATGGACGTCGGGGCTTACCTTTTTCTAACGATTTATCGAATGCGCGCGGACACGCGAACATTCCGTCAAGACTGCGTTGTTTAGGCTCGGCTGCTCGAACGGTCGGGACAAAAAAGATCGGATATTAACACGTTGACTGCCGCGGTGGTCATCGGTGACCGATGCAAAAAGTCTCGGGAAAAATTAAAAGAATATCCAATCGGTAGCATTTACAATTTTGTAAATGCAAATAATATTAAATAGTGATTCAATTTTTCGGGTTCCGATACCTTTGCATTATTTTCAATTTGTACGATTCAATCATATTCTGTAGTACTTCGTCACGTTACGGGTTTAATATAGTAAAATACGCACGGCAACAAAAGGTCTCACGAAAAATTCAAAAAATACCAAAGTGGTAGCATTTACAATTTTGTAACTGCAATTAATATTGAATAGTGATTCAATTCTTTGGTCTCCGATACTTTCGCATTCTTTTCAATTTGCACCATTCAATCATATTTTCTAGTACTTCATCGCGTTCCGGTTTTAATATAGTAAAATGCACACGGCAGTCAACGTGTTAATGACACCGGGCAAGAAGTTAAACTTTCCTATACCATACTGATACTTTTGTACTTTGTTAATCTGCGCGCGTGGGTGCAGTGTGACTTATCCGACACACTCACACTTGGGTTACCGCGCTTTTCGCCGCTTAAACCCAAAGACACCAAATCGCGGGCATCAACGGTACATGAGAACGTAACAATCGCCAGCGGGATTGGTAATTTCGCCGATCAGCGCAGGGTCCCCGCGCGGCACATCTCTGTCTGCTCGCATTAGCGTTTAACAGGACGAGTCACGAGCAAAGCGACATCGTCACATGTTCATGCCGCTCGCCTTATCTCACATGTATATATACAGTAGGTAGGCGCGGTGGTCATGTAAGAGAGATTCTCGTAAAGGTAAGGACGGGTGAGTTGAAAATCCATTATTAACCCAAGTCGGTTCCCGCGGCTTGAAGCTTCGCAATAAACCTGGAAGCGACGCTCGTTGAACGTCGCCGTTGGTCATCCGCTCCCGCTGGATGACGGTTCTTCGGCAGAGAATGAAGCTGGAAACATAGAGACGGGGCAGGCCAGGGGGGAGGGCAAAGTGACGGACCGCCTGACGTTGCGGGGGTGGCTGTGTACTCTGTAAGCGCGAGCGAAAGAGGGGATCGCAAAATCCAGGCGAGATATTACGTATCATGCCCGCTAGGATGGCCGAGCTGGCTGTAAAAACAATAATTCCGTCTTAAACTCCCACCCTCCCGGCTGACCCGCGCTGTTCTTAGCTCGCGTCCCTTCGCGTGAGTGACGTCATATATATCGTACCTGGTAATAATTACTTACCGTCAGAGGAGGTAACGTACACGGTGCGCCGTGGATCCAGCGATGTACGATCGTAAGGTCCGTTCGTTTTGCCGCAAAGCGCCGTCTCTCGCTGGCTTCGTCTCTTTCCTTCCTGCGTATTTCTGCTCGCCACCCTTCGGTGGAACGCCGTCGACCCCCGCACGTCTCGCCGCCGCCTTTCGCCGCGGAGGTACAACGCGTTTATACGACAAGTTGAAGATCGTAAAGCCCGGGGGCAGCTGAGAATTTTTCCCCGGGACACAGGGCCGTTATCGACGTGCACGGGGTAGTCGTAAAGAAACCGCGGCCTTGCGTAAACTAACGTTAACGCGGAGATCGCCGAGTTTTCCGCCACTGCGCCAGATAAAACTCGCCCTGCAATCCCTTCTTATACCGACGTGCCGCAGGACGAAACTTGAACGCTGCGCTGCCCTCGTTAAGCTGCTTCGGCTGCTTTAATAACGTGATAGGAGACATTATGACATTCGTGAGGGGTGGCGATCGTTTATGCAAAGTGATAGTCACGGTGTATCAAAATTTTATGCTGCGTCACAAGGCATTGCGTGTTCAGGACATTTTTCTTTTATTTTTCGAATTTCCGTACTTTTATACATCCACGTTGACTACGTAATCGATTGAGGCGGTTTATGAGAAAAAAAATCCGTATGTGTTGTATATATATAGTATGTCAGTTCTGTAGGGTACGGTGAAACAGTCATTACACAAGGACAACGTTGTTTACATGCTACTTCTTGTATAACTTCTTCGCGTGGTCGCAGTTGTCTATTGACATTCGTTGTGTTAGGACGTCTTGAAGTTACTTTATTCTATACATTTTCAGTTAATACGTAAAACCATTGGGGCAGTGCAAATCCTCCTGACACAAGGGAGTGTGCATCAGGGCAAGAGTAAGCGATCACTTCTATGCAATCCTCCAGCTAAAAAGAGTTTTAAACAGATCGTTCGGTAACTTTTAACTACTGCGAATAAGGATATTACAATTTCCATTTCATTAGGATATTACAATTTTCATGATATTATCAATGGATATCAAAGATATTACAATTTTCATGATATTATCAATGGACGTCAAGGATATTACAATTTTCATGATATTATCATCTCGCCCATATTTGGTTGAGCATAAATACTTTTCGATGATATGATCAGTCAGGATCGAAGTGCACCGTCGAACGATTCAAATGCCAACGCGATTCAGCTTTTCGCTTCCTTTGCTCGCCTCACGTATCGCGTTCCGAAATTCTTCGAACGGTATGTCGTGAGGCGTGGAGGCGAAAGAAGGAAAGGGAGGAAGGGCGGAAGGCAGGAAGCGGAAGGGCAGCCACAGGACGCCCGAAGAATCCCGTCTCGTGCGGAATTTGAGGACCAGGCAGGAATACGCGCACGGGGGTATTTCCAAGAGTGAAAGACCGAGGGTTTATGGTGGTGGCTCGCCCGTTATCAGAGTTATACGGGTTGCAGGGACTGCCCAGTGGTAGGCACTCTCGAGGGTATCAGGCATCGTTCAAAAGGTGCTCTTTCTTTTTTCCCTGCGACGACGGACAATGTCATGCACTGGCAGTTCAACGATATTCGCGGACATGTGGAAAAAATGTACGGCAAGGTGATGAGGAATTTGGGGAATAGGTAGTAGATGAGGGTACATCGTTGCGAATTGTGGTATGAAGGCCCATTTATATGAAAACTTTGAATTTTTAACCTCAATTTACATCTTGTGTAATATGAATGATAATGTGTGGGTAAAAAATGTAGTGGGTTTCAAATAATGGAATGGCTGTTGAGGCATATTTGTGTCCGGCGAAAACACGTGATAGAGCCGAAAGATGCAAATATGCATTCGACGAAAATAAATGATAGAGCTGAAGCAAGCATATATGTATTTTACAAATGGCAGGTATTAAACGAGAGTTGGTATTTCGGATGACTGTTGGCAGCTTCGAAACAATCCGCCCGCAAACACTTAAACGAGAATATTATTATATTATTATAACGACGAACAAATAAACTCAAGACCAACGGGTCACATAAAACATCTTGAAACCAACAGGTCACGAATGAATGTTTCGCACGCGAATATTTGCCACAAGAGGCCTGGTTGCAACGTGGGCGGGCCGGTTATATAAAATAATCTGAATAATGAAAAATAAACTTAAAATGTAATTAGGAGTACTGTTTTGATGATGGTTAGGGGTATACGCCTAAGAGACAGGACGTTGAAATCGGATTCCTTGGAACATATGCTTACTTGGCATAATGCCTGCTCGTTAGAGGTTGGAAGAGATCAACATCGCGATTCCACTGATCCGGCAGATTAACGACCATCGTTGTCACTTAAGTGCACGACTTGAGATTTATTCTATCAGAATTTGGAAACGTTTGTGTATTATGAGGTACCGTTCGAATCGCGATCGCTGTATCACTCTATAACTGCATTTACCAGAATTTGATGTGTTTCGGTCAGAAAATCTAAGTTTATGCTATCATAACATTGACACCACACTCTCACGGTCGACACACTCGCCCTTCATATCAACATAACTACATACACCAGCAAATGTAATTTATCATATTACATGGCCTTTAACTCTTTGCACTCATACAGGTACCTTCACAAGGTAGTGAACAACACATCATTTCATATAAAACGGTATACAATAATTTCGGGAAAAAGTACTCTATTCAAATTATATTATGCACACATTTTTATTGACATATACATTATGAAATGAAAACAAAATCTTATAGCCCATTATCTTCTAAGGTGTGATGATGTCCAAAACAACCACCAATATATATTATTGGTTTGCTTCGACAAGTATCGCAATTATAACTTGTTCGTCCTCTTTTACTCAACGCATTTCTTTTCGAACGCACAATATAGTCTCATTTATTTCCCCACGCATGTATAATACATCAATTATCATTCAAGCCGTCTCCTGAATCTACTGCACAAGGGCGTTCTCGCAGTTATCGGAAATCATATAGGAATCAATATAGGAATTCACCACTCAGTCGTTTGCGCAAACATTTTATGAATTTTAACCAGGCCACAGCTTTTCCATTTTTTCCTCTGCATTCACTTGCAACTAAATATCTTAAGGGAAGAAATTTGTATAAACTTCCTATCTACATACATTTTCCTCAGTAATGACATGCAACCTGTCATACTTGTATTCTCTTAGAGGTAGCATTCCAGTGCAAAGGGTTAAAGACATCCGATGCACACATCGATACGTCTCTTTGCGCAGTTATCGGAATTCACCACCCAGCGGTTTGCGCAAATATTTTATGAATTTTGACCAGGCCACAACTTTTCCACTTTCTCCTCTGAGTTCACCTACATCTTATGGAAAGGAATACAAACTTCCAGTTTACGTACATCTCCTCAGTAATGACATGCAACATCTTTATATTCCCTTAGAGAGAGCACTCGAGTGCAAAGGGTTAAAGAGCGTTAATTCCGACTTCACAGGGATATCCGATGCACACATCGATACTTTTTAATTTTAACCAGGCCACAGTTTTTCCATTTTCTCCTCTGCATTCACCTGCAACTAAATATCTTAACCGTTTGAGTGCCACGGGTCTTTCTCATTTCCCGGTCGAAACTTGCCAAGCGGCGCGATAGCGCTTGTTATATTCCGTGTCGAAACTTGCCAAGCGGCGCTATAGCGCTTGTTATATTACAGCAATTTTTATATGAATAAAAGCATGTAGACCTATAAAGTGTAACATTACTCCAATTTTATCTTTTTTACCTAAGATTGAAAAGTTACCGTAATGTTGTGCATCGAGAGAAACCGAGCCTGCTGTGATTACGCTGCAGTTTTGAGGACAGACAGAAGAAGCGCGATCGCGCCGCTTGGCACTCAAACGGTTAAGGAAAGGAATACAAACTTCCCGTCTACATACGTCTCAGTAATGACATGCAACAGCTTTACATTCTCTTAGAGAGAGCACTCGAGTGCAAAGGGTTAAAGAGCGTTAATTCCGACTTCACAGGGATATCCGATGCACACATCGATACCTTTTAATTTTAACCAGGCCACAGTTTTTCCATTTTCTCCTCTGCACTCACCTGCAACTAAATATCTTAAGGAAAGGAATACAAACTTCCCGTCTACATACATCTCAGTAATGACATGCAACATCTTTATATTCCCTTAGAGAGAGCACTCGAGTGCAAAGGGTTAAAGAGCGTTAATTCCGACTTCACAGGGATATCCGATGCACACATCGATACCTTTTAATTTTAACCAGGCCACAGTTTTTCCATTTTCTCCTCTGCACTCACCTGCAACTAAATATCTTAAGGAAAGGAATACAAACTTCCCGTCTACATGCATCTCCTCAGTAATGACATGCAACATCTTTATATTCCCTTAGAGAGAGCACTTGAGTGCAAAGGGTTAAAGAGCGTTAATTTCGACTTCACCGGGACATCCGATGCACACATCGATACGCCTCTCCGCACAATTCACACAATCATATGCCATAAAAGCGCGATGAGCCATGGCCGTTCGTGACACGGCTGTCGGCCGTCACCGTTTCTTATGCCTGCCTCCCTCGCATACGCGCCGAGGCAAATGAATAACGCGCGCGCGTGCACGATGAGCCCGGAGGTACGGCTCCATACGTGCGTGCACGCGTGCATGAAAACGCTCGTGGCTACTCCGGTCTGCAGACGATAAAGCGAGACGGTGACGGTGGCATTTCTACGACGATCGTTCTCGTGTGGGGGCGTCTTTTGATCCCTGCCGCTTTCTCGACCCGTCCACATACTCACACACACGCATCCAACCCAGACCTAACCCACACCCGCGTGTGCACGTAAGTATGGTTCCGGTAAATCGCAGGGGAACGGGGCGGGTGGCGTTTCACGTCAATTCATCGGCGAATGACAGATGAAGCTATGCTTCGTGGTAATGTTCGATAATGCGCCGCGTACCTGCATGCGGTTCGCGGACCTACGCTGTGTGACGTCTGACGACGCGCGGGTTGAAGTAGTGACGGATCGCGGAGACATTTCGGTATGGTGGTATCAGGGGATTTTATGTGGTGGCCTTTTGTCGGTAGTATTCTTAGGTCTGGGTACGTAGAAGATATTATGTGAAAGTTTATACGTGGTGAAGATTGAGGGAATTACTTGATTATTGAAGGAATTGGGATGAAAATGCTTGAGTAGAGAAGTTTATTATAAAAATTGTCGAGACGTTTCGGGGCGGGTGGCGTTTCACGTCAATTCATCGGCGAATGACAGATGAAGCTATGCTTTGTGGTATTGTTCGATAATGCGCCGCGTACCTGCATGCGATTCGCCGACCTACGCTGTGTGACGTCTGACGACGCGCGGGTTGAAGTAGTGACGGATCGCGGAGACATTTCGGTATGGTGGTATCAGGGGATATTATGTGGTGGACTTTTGTCGGTAGTATTCTTGGGTCTGGGTACGTAGAAGATGTTATGTGAAAGTTATGCGTGGTACTGGTGGTGAAGGTTGAGGGAATTATTTGGTTAATGAAGGAATTGGGATGAAAATGCTTCAGTAGAGAAGGTTATTATTAAAATTGTCGAGACGTTTCAGGGCGACTAAAGCATAATGTGAGGGATCATTGGAATATAAAGTTTCACGATCAGGCATTTTTAATGAAAAAATTGTTGTATTTCTTCATTGACCAAGTATATTAGAATGAGATTGAGATAAAACGCATTGTGTAGTAAGAATACGACTGACGACAAATTTCTGTAATAATACGAAACGACGTTGTAATTGTGTATTCATTTTCGTCTAATGTAAAAACTTTCAAATCTGCGTAGATATATTTTGAATTTAATATAATAAGCATCGCTGACACGCGGGCGACCTTTTATGCGTTATAAATATAACAGTCGACGTTATACACGCGGCGTAAATAACTTTATTACGAACGTCGATGTCAGACCGATAAGTTCGATCCGATAAGATCGCGATATCTCATCCGGATGTTTATTTCAAAGGCGGAATTACGAGGCTGGAGCGACGCCAAGCGCCGTAAATTTCTCGGAGCGAGAAAAATGGCGTAAATTCCTCTCCCTCTCCCTTCTTCGTTTAACGTCCAGTTGACAACGCGCCTGCCAAAAGTGCGATAACCGAAAATAGATATCTTATAGGGACAGTCCTATACCGTGCGTATCGATCTAACGAGTGTTGGTACATCCGCCTTTATTGGATTTATAATTCCTTCATACCACCGGGTCTCAAACACGGAAAAGATTCACACATGTGTGCTATTACTACTCGACCAGTTCATGTGCATATGTAATATTGACAAAATATTTCGAAAATATCAGTATGGCCACAAACACGTTTACTCACTATCAAACAAAATAACCGAAATTAAAAAATAGAACACAAAACGCGTACTTTTGCATACGATCGAAAAGTGGTCAAAACTTCATCAATTTTGGCCATCGACCTTTGTTGTCAACACATCCATAAAAACGAGTTCCTTCTTCTACCACACCCTGAGTTATGCGCCGCTTTGTACGTAATTAGAATGAACACGTGTTCCGCAGACATTACCGCCAGATAACGCGGAAAAGTTCGGAAAGTCTTATTCTAATAAATTTCTTCCCGCCGAGCGGCCCAACGTTTCACTTCGATAAGAAGCGAAATGGCGCCGAAGGAGAGGCGATAAAGGTGAAAGTGGCGAAAAATATGACAAAGATCGTGCGTGCCGACGGACGTTACGTCTCGTTACATCGCAACAACGAAATGTCCGCCACCGTCGCAGATTCGCTTTTTCAATTTCCACCGCCGAACCTTGGTACGTTTACTTTACGAGGCTATAACTAAGGCATAGCTATTCGCATGGCTGACTTGTCTTCGTACACGCTCCACTGACTTTTCCCTGCGCCCGGCAAAATGCGGAAGTCGCTCAGATTCCGCTTCTTCGGCTAACGGCGATTCCCTTCCGTCGTAAAGCGTGGCAATTAGCCTGGTCGGAAGAATGAGAGCTGCCAAAGTCGTTGCGAGGATTATGGCGCGCAACAATGCCGATTGTCTGTTGGCCATGGTCTTCCCGATAAATCATTGCTTTGACGACATTTCGAATGCCCCGGTTAGTTATATAAAAACCTTCAACGCGGCGTAACTATTGTTACATTGTTCTTATAAGGCGTGAGCCAATGTCACTGTTATTTAAACGGAATCGGCGACTTCTCATGCGCATTCTTCGGACACGATTCTCTGGTGCAAGAATTTTCTAGCAGCTTTACCGGCAAACATTGCATACATACCGATAAGCAGAATACTTTTTTCCAAAACCATAATTTACCAGTTACGGTGTTCACGGTTAGAATTATCGAAATTCTTGGCGTCCGGATAGTCGCTTGAATCTCAGCTGCTAGTTAATCCTTTTCGAAAATACCATTATTCGAGCCGATTCCACGTAATTCCCTGTATAATATAAAAATACCAGTCACCAACATTTTTATTTCTGCCAACTATCGTGAAACCGTAGTCTTACATACAAATACGGATCGAAATTCTGGCGTGCGGGCTCATTGCAGAGTCGACAACCGAAATTATAATATTGCAACTTCATTGTTCGTCTTGCGAAGGAAACACAGGATGCCAGCGTAGATTGTACGAGGCGGCAGGGTAGCAAACAAGATCCGTCGGGGGGTCGGAGCAAGGGGCATGGAGGGTGGGTTCCTCGAGGTGGGGTGTTGTACACCTCCGCAATCCATATTTTACAATAATTTTCTAGCACCTTTAACGGCAAACATTGCATACATACCAATAAGCAGAATAATATTTTTCCAAAACATAATTTACCAGTTATGGTGTTCGCGGTTAAAATTATCGAAATTCTTGGCGTCCGGATAGTCGCTTTAATCTCAGCTGCAAGCTAATCATTTTAAAAAACACCATTATTCGACCCGATACCACATCATTCCCTGGGTAATACAAAAATAACAGTCACCG
This sequence comes from Cryptocheilus praepositus, assembly GCA_033815515.1. Taxonomy (NCBI): domain Eukaryota; kingdom Metazoa; phylum Arthropoda; class Insecta; order Hymenoptera; family Pompilidae; genus Cryptocheilus; species Cryptocheilus praepositus. The sequence goes on along the minus strand of JAWWQZ010000161.1, from coordinate 2,819,021 downwards.
ACATTTTTAATTCTGCCAACGATCGCGAAAGCATAGATAGTCTTACGTAGAAATACGGATTGAAATTCATGCGTGCGAGCTCATTGCAGAGTCGACAACCGAAATTATAATATTACAACTTTATTGTTCGTCTTGGGAAGGAAACACAAGATGCCAGCGTAGGTTGTAGAAGGCGGCAGGGTAGCAAACGAGATCCGTCGGGCGGTCGGAGCAAGGGGCATGGAGGGTGGGTTCCTCGAGGTGGGGTGTTGTACACCTCCGCGATCCATATTTTACAATATGGCCGGGGGTGGCAGGCAGGTTAAGGGTGGCCTATAGGCGGCACGCTGATGTACGCAGGTCTGCCAACGATTGGTCGATAGCAACGCGACGATTCTCTCCGACTCTCTCTCGCTCCCTCTCCTCCTCGCACGTTCCCGTTTTCTCGCGTGTACACGTATACACACGTGCGCACCTACACGCGCGCCGCTTCTCGCCTTCTCTTTCCCTCCAAAGTTCTCCGCGCCCTTCCGCCGATTTACGTTCCCCATACGTGTGCGTGCGTGGGTGGTATGCAGATCGTTGCTGCTTCGCGACCCCACCGTGGTTGGCCGACGAACCCTTCCCACTGCCGAGCAGCCTATCACCCTCCGTCTTGGCTGACGGATCCTCGGGGGTGGTGCTTTTTACATTCCACCGTGATATTGCCACTTAAAAAATGGCGGACGCGCCTCCAAGACACGACGCGTTGTCTGTCAGTTCCGTGGAAGACGGTGAAAGACGGCTCCTGCGGAATTTCATAATTAAGGCTTTGAGTGCTATGGACGCGTATATGCGTCCGCCGATTTCTTACTCAGCCGCCGATTTCTTACTCTAGATCAGCCACAATTATTAATATGCGAGATGAATGCAGATGCGTTCTTTATCACATAATTTTCTTGCATTATTTAATTTGGCGGAAATGAAGAATTATCATTAGAAATTAGTTGCGCGTTATATAATCGATCAATAAAGTTCACACTAGTGGAAAGTGTTTCATCCTCAGCGAGCACTTTGGCCGGAAGTATGCAATAGTCAAAGAGTTAACACGATGACTGCCGTGCGTAGTTTGCTGTATTAGAACGGCGATCCTATGAAATACCACAGCGTTCGACTGAATTATGCAAAATGTAAATAATGTGCAGGCATTGAAAACCAAAGGATCGCATCACATTCTAACAATAACTGCATTCACAAAATAATTATTGCTGCCCTTTGCGAATATTTTGGATCTTCAGTAAAATCTCTTGCGCCGGTCAGCGGTGACCTTTACGGCAATCAAAGTGTTAAAATACAACGCATCAACGCACCTGCGCTACCGACGGCTAACGCGTAAAATGAATAAAAATTACGAAACCACTTTTGCCACTTTCCTGGAATTTCTGAAAATTAATTTCCCGGAGCGCGTATCGCCGAAAGATCCCCAGCGTCGTTGCCGCAGTTACGGCCGCCCGTAAATAAGCCGCCGTCTATACGTGCCCGTTAAAATAAACAGAAAAATCCGATCTCCATAACTAGCACACCGGAAACTCCCGCGTCGTATCTCCCGGAACGGGCTCATAAATAAATGCCCCCGATACCTTGGCTGCATTTTCGAGCGTCTCCGCACGGCGCGTGGAATCGTAAACACATACACGCGGCGAGATGCATCGACGGTCCGGCGGGCTTGTGGGGATGAAAGAGCGAGTCACGAAAACTTTGCAGGCTCCTCGAGGGATAGGTGGACGAGTGCCGGGGAGGCAAGGTGGGCGAAGGAGGGAAGGTTAAGAGTGGGTGGAGGGCCGCCGGCGGGAAACGGAGTTTCCTCGGGAAACAATGAGAAACAAAGGACTCCGGGCTAGGTGCATTATGTCCTCTCGAACTCATAAGAAAACGAGACTTCGAAATAGTAATGATATTATGTTTGTGTCCGGTTGCCTTCGGTGGACGACGTTGGCTGCGGGAGGAGAAGAGAGAGGAAGGCAGAAAAATAAGACTCGGCGAAAAGGGGAGAGGGAGCGGAGAGAGACATAAAAGAGAGGAAAGGGAGGCGGAGGGACAAGGAAGGAAAAAAGAATGAAAGAGGAATACGAAGGCGGGCGGTGGCGAGCGCATAGGCGGGGAACGAGGAGGGGGTGGAATCCTCCGCCGTTACGGGAGGGTAAGGCGTAATATCCCGAGTAAAACTTTTCACTCAACGCGAGAATAGGGTTGCTCGCCGGTAGTGGGGGGTACGTGGGTGGCGGAGTCCGGTGCGCTAAAAAGAGCGAACGAACGGAAAAGGGGAGGGAGAGTGAGAAGAAGAAAGAAGGTGGGACGGCGGAACGGGGAGGGCGAGAAAGAGAGAGGGCAGGTGGAGAGCGGGCAACTAAGTACGAAGAATGTAATGTCCTCCTTCCACCGCGTGCGCCGTACCTTCCATCGGATTTTAGCCTGGAACGTTCCACGGAATAATAGGAATAAGAACGTCACGGGGGAAAACAACAAGTGCCCGCTAGAAAACGTCTCACTCTCTATCTCTCGTTACGTCGACGTTACGTACTTAAGGAGAAGCCAGACGTCGCGAAATCTATTTTCCCTCAGCTCGCGCAAACCGAAACTCAGCGCTTCGCTGGGATCGACAAAGAGGATTACTTCTCCGAAACTATGGGGAACGCCGTCGGCATCAATATCTAATGTCCGGCGCTTCAAAACCTACGCCCTCACGATAATCACTCTGTACACAGTTTCATTGACTTCTACATCCGCAAAAAGTCGAAACTGCTCATTTTGGCCGATTGTCACGGATCACCGTATTCATGTCTACTTAACAGGTCCCAGGCACCTAACCACGGGCAAGTAACGAGTCGGCGCGCCGTTGGTGATCGGTCAGCGATCGAGGGAAAAATAAAGGAGAGAAAAAGGTGGCAAGAAGTCGGGGGATGGGAAACTATGGGAAACGCCGTCGGCTTCAATATCTAATGCCCGGCGCTTCAAAACCTACGCCCCCGCGATAATCACTCTGTACACAGTTTCATTGACTTCTACATCCGCAAAAAGTCGAAACTGCTCATTTTGGCCGATTGTCACGGATCACCGTATTCATGTCTACTTAACAGGTCCCAGGCACCTAACCACGGGCAAGTAACGAGTCGGCGCGCCGTTGGTGATCGGTCAGCGATCGAGGGAAAAATAGAGGAGAGAAAAAGGTGACAAGAAGTTGGGGGATGGGAAACTATGGGAAACGCCATTGGCATCAATATCTAATGCCCGCTCCTTCAAAACCTACGTCACCGCGATAATCACTCTGTACACAGTCTCATTGAGTTCTACATACCGCAAAACGTCGAAACTGCTGATTTTAGCCGATTGTCACGGATCACCGTATTCATGTCTACGAGTCTTTCGCCGTTGGTGATCGGTCAGCGATCGAGGGTAAAATAAAGAAGAGAAAAAGGTGGCAAGAAGTCGGGGTATGGGAAACTATGGGAAACGCCGTCGGCTTCAATATCTAATGCCCGGCGCTTCAAAACCTACGCCCCCGCGACAATCACTCTGTACACAGTTTCATTGACTTCTACATCCCGCAAAACGTCGAAACTGCTCATTTTAGCCGATTGTCACGGATCACCGTATTCATGTCTACTTAACAGGTCCCAGGCACCTAACCACGGGCAAGTAACGAGTCGGCGCGCTGTTGGTGATCGGTCAGCGATCGAGGGTAAAATAGACGAGAGAAAAAAGTGGCAAGAAGTCGGGGGATGGGAAACTATGGGAAACGCCGTCGGCTTCAATATCTAATGCCCGGCGCTTCAAAACCTACGCCCCCGCGATAATCACTCTGTACACAGTTTCATTGACTTCTACATCCCGCAAAACGTCGAAACTGCTCATTTTAGCTGATTGTCACGGATCACCGTATTCATGTCTACTTAACAGGTCCCAGGCACCTAACCACGGGCAAGTAACGAGTCGGCGCGCCGTTGGTGATCGGTCAGCGATCGAGGGAAAAATAGAGGAGAGAAAAAGGTGGCAAGAAGTCGGGGGAGATTCAAGTGCGAGAGTGGGACCGGTGGTAGTGAGAGTCTCGTAAAGTGACCGTTCCATAAGGGAGACCGTGAGAATTGGAACTGCGTATGCGCCACGGCGACAACGACCCGAACAGGAGGAGAGTACTGGATCTCTCTTTCTCCCTCTAGACTAGACTAGCCGGGAGAAAAACTCACCTTCATTATGCCATCGGCATCGTAATATAATGGTTAAAATCGCCGTAAATGGCCACGACCGGCCGCCCGTGTAGGCATTATAGTGTGCCTATTGGCGAACGCACGCGCGTGCATGCGTGAGACACGGCATACAGGACGTTGCAAAAGCGATTCGCCGTATCAGCACGCGAACTTCGGAATAACTGTTTCGCACCGGTCGCTGATGCACACTTTAGTGCTACCTTACGACGTATGTTTAGAATTTATCATGGGGAAACTCTGCTCTGGTAGACGGCGATGTCAAACAGATGTGCAGTGGACAATTTGTAGTTTCATTTGAAAACTCTCACTGTGTTAAATGGACTTGTGGGTGTAATTTATATTTTTAACAAAATGTCGATGGTTGATTAAATCGAAATTTAACCGTTCAAATAAATATCAAGGCAAACAGATATGCAGTGAACATTCTATAGGTTAATTTTGGAGCGTTCATTGTATTAAATTTGGGTGTAATTAATATTTTAAAGAGAATATCGAAGTACGCATGAATCTCGTTTGTTGGTTAAATCGTAATTTAACCGTTTGAATAGATATCAAGTCAACCAAAAATTCTGTGAACATTATATAGTTTCGTTTTGAACCTTTCATTGTGTCAAATAGACTAGTAACTGCAATAATATTTTTAGGGAAATGATGAAGCACGCGTGAGTATCGATCGCTTTTTAATCGTTTGAATATATGTGTAGTAATGATAATATGCTGGGTGCTTTGATGGTTTGCGGTAATTTTAAAATCTGCGAATAATTGACAATGTATCTATCAACCTGACGTTTCAATCGCTGCATTATAAATCAATCGTAGCTTTTAAATTAACCGCAAAATATCACGCCACACGAAATATTATAATTACCTTGTATCATATTTCGATTGTATTTCTTCTGAATCACACGTCAATCTCATTGTTAAACGATTCGTACAGTGGAAGTGGTACTTACCAGACGTGAGACATTCGATGAAAAGCGATTGCTTAAAAACGGTCAACGCACAGATTCGAAAGTCTCTTTTAGTCCATTCGATATTCTCAGATTTCAACGGTAACTTACACCTGAATTTATGACGCTTTGACGACATTCTCTCTACAGCCGTAAAAAGCGATTCGAGAACAGTCACGTTGATCGTGCGACGGTGTAGGACAAAACGAATGACAAATGTACTGATCACGTTTGGCTGTACAGTCATACATGTAAAAGCATGTAAATACGTTTTTCATGAGCGAGTACAGAATTTCGTAAGAGAGAACTTGCGAAATTATAGACGCGCAGTTAAGTGAACTTCTTCTAAGTATATATTACAATAATTTATTAGATTCACGTATTACATGAGACTTTAGCATTGCCACAAACGATCAACGTAATGGTTAATAACAGTTAAGCGAATTGCGGCATGTCTCAGGCACGATTTCCAAAGAATTTTTCCTTCGGGCTCCCGCTAATGAATTTCCAAATACGTACGATTAAATTCCTTTGTAATAAACAGTATCGTGAGAATCGGAATAGTCTGTGTCACAATAATAACAGAGTCAGCGGCGTGCCTTCATTTGCGGTGAAATAGCAGTTAGAAACAAAAACGCACCGTTGTTGTATGTATAAACGATACCGTAGTACATAATGACAGAAACACCATAAACGGATAATATCGCATTCTGTAGATACGTGAAAACCCGTCAGAATGCGAACGCTGGCTTCGTACTTAGCACACAATCGTATCAAAAAAACGCCCCGTCACATTAAGACTAGTTAACAGCATATCAAATTCCACAAATTCCCATGACAGAATAGCCGCAATCGTGTCACCGACGTTATCTCCAACAGTCTTATCCGTATTAATATTGTTACATTTGTCTCTAACAACATAATTAGCCATTTCCCTACGCACCGACGCTGTTCCAAATTCACTCAAGTCCAACATATTCTCCCCAAGATCTAAAGTCACAATGAAATAATTATTTTTTATGTCAATCGCATGATTTAATATTTAAACGGAAATAAAACCGATTTTCGGTTATGCGTAAAAAATGTAAATTTTCTGCAGACTTCTGACAGGGGAAATCAGTGGCCTCGAAACATTGAGAACAATGGTTCCTAACCATTTCTTGGCCATACGCACCTAAACATTTCTAAAATCGTCACCCCTCCCTCTACATATTACATATAATTTTTATTATTCAAAAAACGAACTCTTATTTTTGCGCAGAAAGACTAAGAGGCCATTAACTTAGTGTCGGCAAGTTTTCAAAGCACATAGCATCTATAAAAAATAAAAATGAAAGGACATAAAAACACTCCAAGTACTCAGGAAAAAATAATTCACTGCCACCTCATTTTCGAACTGCTGCCCTTTCAGTCAAATTACCCTATCAAAAAGCACGGATCCATGTCGGCTCAAGTAATTCCGATTAAAATCAGCTTTGCATTTAACTCTTCCATCAAACAATTGCTACCACCACCCCACAGCAACAGTGCACGTCAAGCATAAAAACGAAAATCGCACAGAACCTGTCAATAGTTATAATTCTTATTATTCAGAAAATGAACTCCCATTTTTGCGGAGAAGTCCAAAAGGCCATTAACTTGGTATCAACAAGTTTCCAAAGCACATAGCATCTATAAAAAATAAAAATGAAAGGACATAAAAACACTCCAAGTACTCAGAAAAAAATAATTCACTGTCAACTCATTTCCAAACTGCTGCCCTTTATATTGAAACCCCATCAAAGAGCATGGATCCATGTCTTTCGCCCAACTAATTCCGATTAAAATCGGCTTTCCATTTAACTCTTCCATCAAACAATTGCTACCACCACCCACAGCAACAGTGCACATCAAGTGTAAAGACGAAAATCGCACAGAACCTGTCAATAGTTATAATTCTTATTATTCAGAAAATTAACTCCCATTTTTGCGGAAAAGTCTAAAAGGCCATTAACTTGGTATCAAAAAGTTTCCAAAGCACATAGCATCTATAAAAAATAAAAATGAAAGGACATAAAAACACTCCAAGTACTCAGAAAAAAATAATTCACTGTCAACTCATTCCCAAACTGCTGCCCTTTATATTGAAACCCCATCAAAGAGCATGGATCCATGTCTTTCGCCTAACTAATTCCGATTAAAATCAGCTTTGCATTTAACTCTTCCATCAAACAATTGCCACCACCACCCCACAGGAACAGTGCACGTCAAGCATAAAAACGAAAATCGCACAGAACCTGTCAATAGTTATAATTCTTATTATTCAGAAAATTAACTCCCAGTTTTGCGGAAAAGTCTAAAAGGCCATTAACTTGGTATCAACAAGTTTCCAAAGCACATAGCATCTATAATAAATAAAAATGAAAGGACATAAAAACACTCCAAGTACTCAGAAAAAAATAATTCACTGTCAACTCATTCCCAAACTGCTGCCCTTTATATTGAAACCCCATCAAAGAGCATGGATTCATGTCTTTCGCCCAACTAATTCCGATTAAAATCGGCTTTCCATTTAACTCTTCCATCAAACAATTGCTACCACCACCCACAGCAACAGTGCCCATCAAGTGTAAAGACGAAAATCGCACGGAACCTGCCAATAGTTATAATTCTTATTATTCAGAAAATTAACTCCCATTTTTGCGGAAAAAGTCTAAAAGACCATTAACTTGGTATCAACAAGTTTCCAAAGCACATATCATCTATAATAAATAAAAATGAAAGGATATAAAAACACTCCAAGTACTCAGAAAAAAATAATTCACTGTCAACTCATTTCCAAACTGCTGCCCTTTATATTGAAACCCCATCAAAGAGCATGGATCCATGTCTTTCGCCCAACTAATTCCGATTAAAATCGGCTTTCCATTTAACTCTTCCATCAAACAATTGCTACCACCACCCCACAGCAACAGTGCACGTCAAGCATAAAAACGAAAATCGCACAGAACCTGTCAATACTTATAATTCTTATTATTCAGAAAATTAACTCGCATTTTTGCGGAAAAGTCTAAAAGGCCATTAACTTGGTATCAACAAGTTTCCAAAGCACATAGCATCTATAAAAAATAAAAATGAAAGGACATAAAAACACTCCAAGTACTCAGAAAAAAATAATTCACTGTCAACTCATTCCCAAACTCCTGCCCTTTATATTGAAACCCCATCAAAGAGCATGGATCCATGTCTTTCGTCCAACTAATTCTGATTAAAATCGGCTTTCCATTTAACTCTTCCATCAAACAATTGCTACCACCACCCCACAGCAACAGTGCACATCAAGCATAAAAACGAAAATCGCACAGAACCTGTCAATAGTTATAATTCTTATTATTCAGAAAATTAACTCCCATTTTTGCGGAAAAGTCTAAAAGGCCATTAACTTGGTATCAACAAGTTTCCAAAGCACATAGCATCTATAAAAAATAAAAATGAAAGGACATAAAAACACTCCAAGTACTCAGAAAAAAATAATTCACTGTCAACTCATTCCCAAACTGCTGCCCTTTATATTGAAACCCCATCAAAGAGCATGGATTCATGTCTTTCGCCCAACTAATTCCGATTAAAGTCGGCTTTCCATTTAACTCTTCCATCAAACAATTGCTACCACCACCCACAGCAACAGTGCACATCAAGTGTAAAGACGAAAATCGCACGGAACCTGTCAATAGCTGGCGAGAAACGAATGTCGCGGTTTCACAAGCTGTAAAAATGACGAAATCGTAGCGGCGGCCACTCATTCGTCGTTCGTTCGAGCAGCAGCCCCCTAATGTGGGAGAGCTATGCGGTGACCGTTGGCACAGTGTGCCAGATTCACAGCCAAAGTCGCATGACTCGACCTGTCAGGATTACGCAGCCGGCTCGCTCATTATTCTGCGGGAATGAAACGGCGACGTTCGTCGAATCCATTCCCGCCCGTTCCCCGATCTGCCGGTCCTCGATCCTTTTTATTTCACTCGCACGCTCGTTGTTCTTCCACGCCGTTCGCCAGGCATTTAGCGACAGACAGGCCTAAGACGTTGACTAACGGCAATTTACCCGAAACCGCAATAACGTAATGCTCCGACTTCAATCTCTCGGTTTCATTTTCTGCGCGAGACTTGTCGCTCCTTACATATTTGCGCAGAAAAGGTCTTGGGATTGAAAAGTATTTTTTTAAGAATGTTGCTCAATGGTAGGTGTCATTTGAGATGGTTGGTTATGGGGCTTCTTCCATGTTCACACAGAAAAATGTCGTTCGGTTTTATCACATAACATCTCTTGGTTTTAATTTGTATGCGAGACTTGTCATTCGTTCCACATCTGTGCAGAAAAGGTCTTGAAATTTAAAAGTATTTTTTTAAGAATAATGCTCAATTTTAGATATCACTTAAGGTAGATGGTTACGGTGCTTCTTCCATATTCACGCTTCTTCTTCTACATTCACACAGAAGAAGGCATTCTAGTTTTATGATCTAAAATCTCTTGATTCCATTTTCTGCCCAATTATTGTCACTTCATTCGCATGTGCACAGAAAAGGATTTGGGTTTGAAAAATATTCTTTTAAAAATGTTGCTCAATGTTAGGTATCACTTAGGATGGGTGATTACTCTTCTTCTTCCATATTCACACAGAAAAATATCGTTCGGTTTTATCATAGAAAATCTCTTGATTTTAATTTATGTGCGAGACTTGTCATTCCGTTCCCATATGCGCAGATAGGATCTTCAGATCGAAAAGTTTTTTTTTTTTAAATATTCCTCAATGTTAGGTATTACTTGAGATGAATGGTTACTATACTTTTTAGGTGGAAAAACACCTAAAAAACTATACTTAAAATACTACTTAAAATACTACTTGAACTTCTATTCGACGCTGCCCTCTTCGGTTCAAAGCGTTGTAGAATACATTCACTTTATACAAACGTTAAACAGAACCTCAACCAATGAAAATGACAATCTCACACATGATGTAAAAAATATTTTCACGGCTTCGAACCGTGGATCATAAATCTGTACGAATGCGTAAAATATCCTAATTACCACAGCACGTAGTATCAACCGCTTCTACATCTCTAAAACGTGTGTCCTCTAATGGTCACGAATATAGAAGTTTCGGATTTCAACACTGATGCCGCACGGACTTTTCCGCTTAGTGTTTTTGCAACGTGTGAAGATGAGACGTTGCTAATCCCGGCAACCTCAGTATCATGTGTTAGACTCGCATAAGTAAGTCCTGCGCCGTATACGCCGACGATGATGGCCAGACATATGTGCCCGCGCAAAACCGCACCAGGCGCAATTGAGTGAGCCATTGCAAAGCGTGAAATGCTCAATCGTAAGTAAATTACAGGGCCTCGGCCATTGAATAACATGGTACATAAACGTAATGCATAATTACGTGGCAATTATGCCTATACGTGTGGGACTGCACGAGATCCGTGACATAAGCGAGCGAATCAGGTCCGTATGTTCATCGCCAACAGTCCTTTCCTCTTTTCCACTCTGTACCTTGCCCCTTGTCGGTTCAATCAATTTCTTATCTCATCTTTCGATTCTCATAACGAAGGACTCAGTGGCGGAACAGCGAATTTGGTAAAATGTTATAAACGCACATCAAAATTAACCCTTTGCACTCGACTGTCCCGTCTGAGGAGACACGAAGATACTTCGTGTTATTACTGAGGAAAATGTATGTACAGAAAACGTTTGTTCAAATATTTGTTTCCTTAAGATTTTTCCGGGGAGTTACAAGTTAAGGCAGTGAGATAGAATTAATAACCTATGTGCTGTTTAATATTCAGTAAAATCGTGGTCAATAAACTGAGAGGAGAATTCTAGCGACTGCAAGAACAACCTTCTATATATTCCTGCAATAGGCTGAATGATAAACCGCAAGTTATTGTATAAACATTGTATATGCTCCGAAGAAAAAATGACACGTGAAAGAACATAAACAAGTTATTACTGCGATATGTGTTTGAATAAACCCGCAATGCACATTGGTGAATAAATTATGACGCATTCCAAAAGAATAGGCTGTAAAATTTCAATTTTGCTTCAACATAAATGTATCAGCAAAGTTGTATGCAAAACATGATTTGAGTAGAGTATTTTTTTCAAGACTATACCATTTTAAACGAAATGTTGCGCTATTCGCTACCAAGTGAAGAAACACGCCCGAGTGCAAAGGGTTAAGAATGACACGTGCTTCCGAATTTTCGGCTGTAAATCGTTCTCACAGAAAGTTTTAAATTTTAATTTAAAAATTAAATTTCAAGTAGCTCGACTCTCCTTCTTTACATATATGACGGTGTTTAACTGGAGGTACATTCAATACACAGATGGTATTGTACGATAAAATGTATTAACTAGGTGATAAAAATGCAAAAAAAAAAATTATCACCATACCAACTCAAAATAACGACTTCTCAGTTAACACGTACGAACTTTCACACTAAACGCTCTTTTCGCCTCTATTCGTTCTAACTTCAGAACAAGAATCACACCTTATAGTAATTGCTTTTTTGTGTGAATATCGAAGGGTCGGAAATGTGCAATGCGTCTTAGTCAGAAAAATAGTATGTGTGTTAAGGTTCAATAATATCCACTTACCGTAATAGTGCAATAACCTATGTGATAGTGTCTGTAGCAAATTATGCCACCGGTGTCATGAGGCATGCATCAGTAGTAACGGTACAAGTTACGATATAATGCAGCATTGGTAGCCTTCTTTAACTACTTAGCGTTGAACGGTCTGCTTAAACATAGATATTTTATTATGTACGTAAATAATGTAAATGCAAATTAGTTAAAAAATGCTGTCGAACTGTTGTTTACTGCATTTATCATTGAACATTAGGTGTTAAAGTAAATTAACATATGTGGTCCGAATACATATATACAAATGTATTGCACGATAAGTGATTGCAAATCCAAATGAATTCAAAAGTCTAACTGATCTGCAACTTACCACACTGATTGTTGAGCATTACCTAATGGGAAAACAAACGTATAGGAAGAATAATGGCGAATGCAAATTAATTTAAAACTGTAGTTATACCATGATTTATTGTAGTGATAATTGAATATTACTTAAAGAAAAAACGAACGCTTGAGAAGTTAACACGTAGAACGTATACGAACGTATATGATAAGTATACTTAAAATGCATATCACATTATATATGTGAATAATGCAAATACGAATCAGTTAAAAAGTGTAGTTAAACTGTAGCTCCCTGCATTGATCGTTGAACATTACCTAATGAGAAAGTGAACGTATGGGAAGTTTATACAATACAGCTCCCATGTAGTTCAAAGACCACGTTATCGAAGTTTCGCAAATTTTCGGTAAACTTTAACCATGGTGTCATACAAAAACCCTTCCAGGGCGACGAGACCGATTCTGCCATCTCGTGGAAAATGTCTCAACCGCCTCAGTATCGGAACGACTGAAAATCAATGAGCACATTGGGGTAGTAAAGGGTGAAACTTCTTCCGTCCGATTCGTAATTAGGTTTCGCAACGAAACGCGTTTACATACTTCGCGCATGCCCCATTCTTTATCCACCATCAACACGCGTACTCGTACCTCTTCACTCATCGACCCGACGTTCGCCCAACTAGCACATTGCCATTATTACGAGATCATAATCTCATAAGAATTAAACCCTTAGTCCCAGACGTACCTTCCGAACTTCATTATAAAGGTATACGTTAAAAATTAAAAAGCGCATCCGAGCGCGCATCGGCAATTTCGCCTGTCGGAATTCCGCATTGACGACGTGCCACGATCTTCCCGGCGCGGCTCGAAAACAATTCGCGCTTAAAAATACAGCCGTCCGGGCGAGTGATTATCGAAAATGGCGATATCGATCCGCCAGCAGGCGCGAACCTGTGTTTATGCGTAATCGTTGCGCGGGCAAGCAAACGAACAGTTCACGCCGCGTTTACACATCGATATCGAAATTACACGGGACTCGCGGGACTCTTTCGTAAAATGAAATAAATGAGAATCCATAACGACGGGGTGCCCGCGGTGTTGAGTACGTAACTGTGCAAAGACGATACCGGCCTTACAACTTCTTCGCGTAGCGCTCTCGCGCAAACTGCACCGAAAAAGAAGTCGTCTCTCGGTGAAACGGCTGCATAAAGAATGCAATTAAATGGAACTCGTATTGTAATTAACGGACGTGCGCTTGCGAGGATCGCTGCTTCTGCAGGCCGGCTGAGCGTGGACGTGCATTCCGCAGGCAACATAATGTCATCGGTCAGATGTCATCGTCCGTGATAGGCGTCGGCGAGGATGAGCAACTAAGCAAAATTTCGCATGGAAGAGTATGCGGAAGCGTGTAATGTGGAATATGTGTGTAAACGCTCGAGCAAAGTTTAATACATTGACTGCCGTGTGTATTTTACTATGTTGAAGCCGCAACGGGATGAAGTACCAGAGAATATGATTGAATCGTGCAAATTGAAAAGAATGCGAAGGTATCGGAGACCAAAGAATTGAATCACTACTTAATATTCATTGCATTTACAAATATTATAAATGCTACCGATTGGGTATTTTTTGAATTTTTCATCAGATCTTTTGCTGCTGTGTGTACTTTACTATATTAAAACCGTAACGTCATGAAGTACTACAGAATATGATTGAATTGTGCAGTATGAAAATAATGCGAAGGTATCGGAGCCCAAAGAATTGAATCACTATTTAATATTATTTGCATTTACAAAACTGTAAATGCTACCGATTGGGTATTTTTTGAATTTTTAATGAGACCTTTTGCTGCTGTGTGTATTTTACTATATTAAAACCGTAACGTCATGAAGTACTAGAGAATATGATTGAATTGTGCAGAATAAAAATAATGCGAAGGTATTGGAGACCAAAGAATTGAATCATTACTTAATATTCAATGCATTTACAAAAATTATAAATGTTCATTGCTACATGGAATACGTAGGGTCAGTTTGTGCTTTGAACTGGACATCAAGGTCTCACGGCCTTTGTTTCTTAAAATCAATAGACGGCGATCTGCATCATGTGCTCCGAGTGGGTCAAACTATGTATATACGTAAAAGAAGAATCTTGTCTGTTGTGTATAATGTAGTCATGTGCAGTTATTTTATTTTTATAATTTGACCTTTCTCAAAAAATGTTTTTCCTGCGAAACTACTTCGAGTTCAACAGACGGATAGTGATCTAGTTGCAGCACAAATTACCCTCTGGCGAATGGTATAAGTCCAGGGTAGAATGAAATTTTCAATTTATCCACCTATTTTTGGCCATCTGTCGAAAATGTGAAAGTCTCTTTCCAGCGATTTTTATTTATTCTAAGTGCATTCATTCTATAATATGACTATAGTATAACGAATAAGCATATATTCATGGTTTCGAATTTCACTGGTTTCAGTCCTCAACTAAACTTCCGTAATGATATGTGTCCCTACGCGTCATCGGCGACATATAGTGTACTATTTACTCTTATCATTTTTTGATCACAGTAGTATACTGGACTTAGTCTTACTATTTTTTATCACAGTACTGTACTACTTACTCTTACTATTTTTTTATCACAGTAGTATACTACTTACTCTTACGATTTTTGATCACAATAGTATACTGTACTTATTCTTACTTTTTTTTTATCATAGTAGTATACTGTACTTACTCTTACTATTTTTTGTTTACATTAGTATAGTATATCGCCGCCATTTAATATTTTCCTTACGTCCATCATTTCCAGCGACCGCACATACAAATTCACCAGCTGCCCGAATGTATCGCGCTGCTCGCATATACGCTTTAATCGTCATCAAAGAGCAATGAAACATCAATAACGTTTACAGATTTGACGCTGACCAATCTGGCCCCGCCAATACCCTTCCATATGGTCTGACCAAATGGACAGGTGTACAAGACCAATACATCCCGATCACCCTCGGCCAATTCTCTCTGTTCGCGAGGGCCGTATCGTGAATTACCATCATGCACACTTCGAATTGGTCGTGCGTCGGGCTAGGTCGGTAGGCAGGCTCGGTAAGGTATCTAACAAGCCGTAGTTTCATTTTCGGCAGAAGCATCGAATGCATCCCCTCTCGCTCCACGGTTTCGCTCTTTTCCTCCTTCCCGTTTCTTCGCCGCCTTTCGCAACATCTTTCCTGCTCGCACGACTTCTCCCCCGCCGCACCTCCTGCGGGAGCCAAAGTATAAGGCTCGTAACACCCTTCACGATCGGACGCGGTGCTAACGACTTTTAGATCATTAGTTACTGAAACTACCAATACAATTATCGGCCCTGGATATTTATTCCCTTAATCTCAGCCTCGGGACTCCGAGGCGAGATTGCCGACCACGAGCAATCCGGAAAGGCTATTCGCCGTGACGTTTTTTAGACCTACCAAGGCGGAGATTCTCCTCTCTGTCTCGCTCTTTGTTTCGCATCGCCTATATTCCTTTCCCGTTTACTCTTCCCCGCAACGCGCTCTTCCAAAGGCAAGCGTAATTGACTCGTTGATTAGCATAATAGCTTGCGCCACCGACGGTGTCCAAGTTTCTGAGAATATGATGGATGCGTGTGTCTATTTGACTCCCGAGGATGTGGGGACAATTTTCGTCGTGCATCTCAATATTCGAATGCACGAATAAGTAAGAGTATTATAGATTGTAGTAGATATATGTATATATAACGGGCATGCACCAGCCCTGGCTTATTCTTGCGTCTACAACAATTATGTTCCGTAATTATGTAAATGCACCGATCGAAAACTGGAGAATGACATTGATTGAGAAAGTGACAACGATTGAAAGACCGTATAAGTTAACGGCAAATAGTGTTTCTATCGCTAGTCGCTCGTACCTCGCTTTTTATTCTCTTGATTCACGGTGTGTTACATACTCTATTCTATTACGATTTAATTTTTACACGGAGCTCTCTCAGAATTCGTATCCATGCAACTACAGAATAGTCGATGAATAAGCAGATTTGCTTACTGCCGGTAGCCTAACGTTACACTTATAATTTAGTCACTTACAACAGTGCACTTTTATTAACGTATGTTATGCATTTCATCGTATCATCGACCAGAATTCTACTGGGATTCCATTTCATCTAATTCATGACGCCCTTTTCTAAAATATTTGTCGTATTACACAAGGATTATACTGAAATATGTCTGTACCAGATCATGACCAGACCTGTCATTTTGACGGCTTCATGCCGATATTCTCAAAATTACGATTCCGAGGGTATTGCAGAATGAATACCTAACAATACCAGTATTTAACCTGTATTTTTAGTACCGTTTCGATCGCTGCTCCACATAACGAAGGCAGCAGATTAACGCGCTTAATCGCACACACGTATGATCAGCCTTATCTGGTTTACACGTACGCGTGCGTCCTCTCCGGCAAAGTAGCGAGGAAGCTCGAGAGGGTGAGAAAGAGATCGCCGCGCGGGATCGTGCAAGAAGGGTGAACAGGGAAGAAACACGGGGGCTGGGAATTCGCTCGATGGCGTTTGCAGAGCAAAGAAGTCATTATATTTTCTCGAAGCGTCGCAAGGAGCTTAATCAAGGCGGCGACCGAGCGGAATCAGCAAGGACCCCATTAGTTTTACGTTTCGTCCTTTTTTCTCCCTCCCCCCAGCCGGACGGTCGCCGCGATGCCCACCGACCTTCTGACTTTCCTTGTCTCGCGCCGAGACCCCGGGGACTCATTGTCCAACTTAATAACCGCAACTTTTAATTGAATTTGCGACCGGCACGAATCAACCAGCGGCTCGTTCGGCTCGTACTGATTGCCGGCCGTCCCCGTCAATTACTCACCTGGATCGGGATCCTTCAGATTTCTCCCCTCCCGGAGGCCCCCGGCCACCAAGTCCCGGGTTCGCAAACCTGTCCAGATATTCCTCCGCGTCCGGTCTCGAACTTTGTGACATGCGCGGCTCATCTCCGGTATCTAATTAATCCACACACGCTCGGATGTATCTGTAAACGATGCTCTTCGACACGTAGCTGAACAACGCTGTGGAATGATGAGTAGAGAAATAGTATGTTTTCAGAATAGGCGCTGACCATGTGCTTCGGTTGGGAAATGGGGAAATGGGCAGTAGGGTCAGGTGTCAGATATCGCGACAGTTTTATTGATCTAACGGTCCATTGATGTGTGATTATCCTATGATCGTCCGTATACAGAGTCTCGTGGTTTATTTTGTGGCTTTTGCGTTGGCACGGTTAAACGCTTCGTCAAAATTGCCCGCGATGGACGTTTCGATGTTATTATGGACGTTGGTTTGTGCACGCTGATGAACAGCATGAATAGACAAGTACGGAAATGTGATTGCGTAAAGTTAACGCCGTTACCATGTGCTCTGGCGAGAAAATCAGGAGTTTGGTAGAAGTCAGCTACCAGTTTTTACTTTGGAAATCTCAGATATTTTTTTGGTCGATATTCTGCACATTGGCTTATGAGAGTGTTTCGATTAATGATATGAAATGACAAGTAGAGAAATACAATTTTGTAAGGTTTTGCGCTAACAAGGTGCTTCTATAAGAAAATTAGAATTTAGCAAGATTCAGCCTTCAGTTTATACGTCGGAAATTTCAAACATCGCGACAATTTTATTACCCTAACAACCCGCTTCTGTGCAATTATTGTAGAATCGTCAATATATATAATCTTCTAACTTACTTTACATCTGTCTGTCGCCCAATCGATTGGTGAACATTGGTTTACAAAAACTCACATTGGCCGGTATGCGAACGACTAAACGGTATAAAATTACATGCACAGACATCCACTTTTAAAAAGTTTCCTTCCAACCCCCTGTCCCATAAAAAAAATTAACATACGAACATAAGCTACCCGTTCGCATATCGTGTCGATGATCGAAGCACTCTTGCAGGCCAATATGCGGCGTAACGGCAAAAATCCTGCCCCGACCGATTTTGCTGGATCAATCGATTAATTAAAAATTAAAATAATTTCGTACTTTGTCATTATCGCACATCACGACAATTTTACTAACCGCCCAACCCGTGGCTCCGCGATTATTGTACAATAGAATCGTCAACATATATAATCTTCCAGCTTACCTTACATCTGTCTGTCGGCCCAATCGATTGATGAACATTGGCTTGTAAAAACTCACATTGGCCGGTATGCGAACGACTAAACGGTATAAAATTACATGCACAGACATCCACTTTTTAAAAGTTTCCTCCCAACCCCTGCTCCCACAAAAAAATTAACATACAAACATAAGCTACCCGTTCGCATATCGTGTCGATGATCGAAGCACTCTTGCAGGCCAATATGCGGCGTAACGGCAAAAATCCTGCCCCGACCGGTTTTGCTGGATCAATCGCTTAATTAAAAATTAAAATAATTTCGTACTTTGTCAATCTCACACATCACGACAATTTTACTAACCGCCCAACCCGTGGCTCCGCGATTGTCCTAGAACGTCGGCATACACAATCTCCTACTTTATTTTCCGCCCAACCGTCGGCTCGTTCAGGCGCTCCAGTAAAGTCGCCCGCGACACGACTTTTGACATTACTCGCGCGTTGGCCTGTGAGAGCGGTCCGATGCGTGAGATTCAAAATCGCCATCTTAAATCGTCCCGCCGCGATGAACTAGTGTGCGCGATTCAACTCGCTGACCCCTGGGACCGGAATAAGTCTGCATCGAGTGCGAAGGGCAAAGAAGTACCGTGCATGGGCAAACGGGCGATAAATAACGCGCGAGTACGTAGGGGGCCACACGGGTATAGGTACCCCTACGATAGTGCGTGCTTGTACGCGTCGACGGGGACGATAGTATAAAGATATCGAGCGCGTTCGCGGGACGAGATCTCTCACGGTCTCGCGGGCTCTAACTCTTTCGACGAGCAACGTCGTCGTTCGATACCGCGGCGCGGGATGTTTGCGCTGGGTTTATAGCAATAACCACATTTCTGCGCTAAACATCTCGGAATGCACGGTAGCGCAACGTGTAGAAGATGAACAGGTGACACGCAGTGCTGGTATCATTTCCTTTTCTTTAGCGACCGTATAACACGTTGACTGCCGTGTCACCCGTATTCGGACGACGGTAAAAAATCTGATCCGGCCGCGTCATCCGTATGGGGGTGCCGCTTGTTTGAGTATTTAGGAGATTAGTTAGTAAGTATTTAGAAAGATATTTCATAGGATGTGATAAAGCTACTAATTGTTATGAACTTAGCTTTAACCATGCGTCACTATATAAAAAACATTTGAAAAATAAATCATTTTTGAATCTCACACGCTCTCTTAGATATTCCGTTGTTGAGGAAAGATTTTCAAATGAATGCATGTTTCGAAAGGTTTCTTTCTAACGTGCCTATTTTTTGCTACGATAATCGACAATAGGTCTACTATGATTTTTCAATGTAGATTTTCAACATGAAAATTTCTAGGCATTTCGTTTTAACCGTAATAATTTTGTACTATGCTAAGAAACAATTGGTCCATGTATAGCAATATGCGTGGCCTGTTGGAAATTTCCTTATGAACTCGCGTGGCAGTCAACGTGTTAATCTGACGGGAGCTACATGTTATTGGCGAATACCGGCCACTAATGATCAAATTGAACGGGTGAAAGTGGAGAAAAAATTAATGTGACGTATCGGTACTATGTGCGAACGGACCTTAAAGGAGTGAATTTATTAATATTGTAGTATAATGTAATCGAAATAATCAAGAATTGATTACTTTGACCACCAGGACGCACGTGGTGTTGAAAAGTTGGATATATTTTTTCTCTAAGTTTTGATCTTTTCATTTCATGTTTGATTATCGGTGGCCGGTATTTATGAATGATAAAATCCTGCTTCCAAAAGTAAATCGTCGTGAGGAAAATTCCAAATTTGTGATAAGAATAGTTTTTCTTTATTAGGCCTTAATCAATACTATCTCGGTGCAGATTCAAAACACCCGATTATCGAAAATGTTCATAGGCTGCAACAGTTACTCTATTATTACATCATTTTTAACCACTTCTTCTTAATATCAGACCTCATAGCTGCTGACCGCTACTTCGCACGTCTCGTTTCATCCCCGACATATTTCCTCCGCGTATCCTTTCAAACTATGCGATGAGCTTACCGTAACTCCCGCATTCGCATTCGCAACCACGCATACGCATCGAGGGGTCCGTCCTCCCATAAATCATACGCTAGCTGACTGTGCATACAGCGCGTAGAATGCGACAGCTCCTTTGTATGCAGAATTTTTGAGAGTTCACAATTCGACTTACACCGAGGAACCTTCTAGCTAGACACCGTCAAAGATACATCTTTCGCTCAGCGGGACATCTACGGCGCAAACTTCCGCAGCGCAGCACTCGCGATAGAACGACCACAAAGCCCAACATACGTGCCCGCTAACTACACCCAATAAAACCTGAAAAACCGCACGACCGCATATTGAAATATTCTCCAACGCTTCCAATCAAACTTATTCAATTTAACGAACTTACCCGCCACACCCCTCGTACGACCGCTTCCACCCGACGCTTCATCGGCAACCCGTGAATAACACCGTATCGCCGGCACCTATCTATTTCGTGCTGCAGAGAATGGGACGATACGTTGGTAGTGGAGGGCGAATAATACGGGACGTTCGCGCTGGATGCACTTTTAATACACACGATCCGGCTCGGCGGACAGATTTGATACATCGGCGGATAAGTAGCCGTGAGTTCTCACTTCATTTATCAAGGAACTGGCCCACCTGTCGTCACCTTCCTACCTTCGTCGGGCGGCAGTGCCGCTGCGGGAGTGTCTTGAAACCCTTCCTTCCTTTGCCGGGACGAGCCACGGACAGGCTCGGGACGTTTTCTCCCGCAACATCTGGCCCCGTGCAACGACGACACACGTGTGCGTCGGGATACGAGCGAATTGAACACCGGGCGCGAGCGAATACGGGCGTCGATACGATAAAACACGGGCACCGATTTAATGGACGACGTCGCAGCATGTATCAGCCGAACGTGACAAGCCGCGCCAGAAAGAGCGCCGGTGCTTTTTGTCAACGGTTCTCACGCCGACTGTTATGACACGATGGACCGCCTCTTCACGCATTGCCGCTGGATGACGCGTAGGTCTTAAGATTTTTACGCTTCTGTCTTAATGTTAACGAACAAAAAAGCTGGATATCGGCCAAGTGCACTTCGGGTATCCTATAAAGTGATTTAGGGTATTTGCAACTTTTCGGTGTACTTCAGAATTATCGATGCAAAGTTTTGTTTCGGAACTCGTCGGGACATTTTTCAGGTGTGTGAACACGCTGTGAGGCAGCTATATTTTGAATTATGTGTGAGCATGCCATACAAAAAGGAGACAGAAACGTTGATAGTACGATATCATGATCAAATGTAATATTTTACGAATGAAGAAGTTGAAAACGACTTTCAGCGCAATACGTATTTGCTAATGCGTGTTGTCTACGCGCTTGTCCGTGATATGAGTTGGTCATTTGCTGAATCGATTAGCAGCCAAAAACAAAAGAAATGCAATTTATTTGAAATACTACAGTTAAGCGCCAATTAACCCTTTGACTGCTGAATACTTCCAAACGAAGCACTCGCTGAGGACGAGATACTTTTCGACAGTTTGAACTCTGTTGATTAATTATGTAAGGCGCAACTGAGTTATAGTGGTAATTCTTGATTTACGCCAAATTAAATGATGCAAGAAATATATTTGATAAAGAACGCATTCGCATTTATCTCATACGTTGATAATTGTGGCTGCCGTAGAATGGGAAACGCGTATATGCGGCCATAGTCGACACCGATAGATTTCGCCGGACGCATATATGCGTCCATAGCAGTCAAAGGGTTAAATGCTTTGGCACCGAAATTTAAGGAAAATCTACAAGTCGAACTAATACGTTCGTTACCGCACCGCATGGTAGAGTTTCCAAACACAGCCCTTTATTTATTATTCAAATTTTTACAAAATTTTCTGCAGATTTTTATTCAAGCTTCATTTGTTTATACAGACAAAACATAAAAATTCATTGCCATCACGTGTGTCTGACGCTGTACTCTCAACAGCAATCTGTGTGTCACAGATCCAGTGTCAATCGCCATGTATGGCTTAAATTGTCGCATTATGCAAGACCAGTACTATTACCTGCTGTTACTCAGCTTGCGTAGTTCTAAATATTGTTATTAGCTTGATTTGCGAACCTAGATACGTAATGAGACGCTTACTACACCAAGTTGTCACGAGTGCCATTGCGGGTACTTGCAAAATCGAAGCATCCCTAGCCCCCCACACCTCTCTCGTACGTTATTGCAAAACATTCAGGTACACCGCAAGATCTTCTTCGATACAGCAAATGATCACTATTCTCTCCGAGTGTTGCGCACCGGATCCCCATACGTGGTTATAATGAGGAGTTCTGACAGCGCTCACCTTCCGGGTGTGCCGAATCTGCGCCGGCGTTGTCTAAAAAACAAACTTCCCAACGCTACGAGATGAACAAACGAAGAGAAAAGAACCTCGGAGAACGCGCGACTAGGTAGCCGAAGAGGAGAAAGAACAGTGGGATCGACAGGGGTAGGCCTGGAAGGATAGAGACGGCACCAGCGGCGACGGAAAGAGAAGAAGAGGACGATGGGTATAAAGGGGCAGCAGGAGGAGGAGAAAGAGCGCACACATTGCACTCGGCGGCTGCGTAAATTATCCCAGCGGTGTGTATTTACCCGGAGATTTACAAGCGGGCAGCGCGCGTTTGATTTACACGCCCCGCGCCCGTACGCTCGTAGCCACGTTGAAACGGCTAAAAGGGTTCTCGAGGTGAAATATGCAACAGGATGCGCTGGGATCCCTCGGATGCATCTACCGGCGTCATCATCAGCCGGAGTAGTCAGTCGCGCACCCAACATGCGTCGTCCATGAGGCCCCTTGTCTTGTGTGCACCGGTAACGTCGATCGCGAACACGCGCGTGACTTTCGATGAAGACTCCCGCTGCGTTGGCTTGCAGGCACTTTGCATAAACGGCGGAAAAATGCAGCGGCGCAAATTGCAGGGCGGTGAAGGGCGAAAATGGGCGGCAGTGCGTGTGACGATTAAAGCGTGCTTGCCGCGATGGGCAAATTATGAAGCGGTCAATGAGCGGGTTAAGTGTTATGAGGCGGGTCAAACGATCTAATCGTATGCATATATGCGGAGCGTTCAAATGATTCTTGGAGGGTAGGGCTGAGGATGGATGAAAGTTTGGTGTTATGTAATAAACTGAAGGCCTTTTATTGGGTGTTTAGGTTATTCGGTGTGGAGTCATTTTTGCTTTACATGTTTAGAGACTGGCACTTTTAGGAGCACCAAGATGTTACATTTTATGGTATGAGATAAGGGTAAATTTAGATATAAGGGAAAAGGGTGTGATTACTGTTCTTACAATTGTAACAGTTAGAAATCAATGGGAATTCATTTCATATTTATCTTACACTTGGAAAGTATCAGCATGACGTCAATCATTTGCGTCAGAGGACATGGTGTAGGTATCTTTTAATACCTAAATAAATAAACTACACAACCAATAAAAGGACTTCAGTTTGTAATATACTGTCCCACAAAAGATTGTTTTCAAGACAATTTATATTCCAATAAGTCCGGTATTATTACGATGAGTACAGTGTTAAAGGATCCATTTAACTACCTGCCAAGTGCAGGATATTTTAAGCTAAGCATGCTATAATTTGGAGAACAAAAACAATGCGATATTCAGAGTAACTATCTAAAATGCTAAATAATGTAGATTGAAAACTTCATAATTGACGCAAACGGGCACTGCGCAACTGTGAGATCAAGCGAACGAATAGAATGGAGATTAATACGCTCTAATACATTAAGATAGGAATCCATCCGTTTTCAATCCCGTGTAAGTCCCTATAACCAAAGTGCTCCACTTCAAGATGCGGCAGTGAATCGAAACACCCCGATTAAACCTCTACCGATTGTGAAGTACACCAATTCTTACCGTAATCGACATGACTACCGCTAATTGCCTTGACAATCAGGGCATACGCGCGAATATTGTTTTGCGGGCGAAGGAAAGAAAAAGATCAGCAATTGGCAAAGAGAGACCGCTTCGAAATACCGCGGGAAGACCAGTAAACGACGCCCGTTCATACATCGTCAGGCTATGAATCGTCGGAGCGTGAGATCGTAAAGTCGTTCTTATCATCGTCTGCATCTTAATGCAGGGTACGTATATACGTTACGTACCGCACACAAATACACGAGTACGTAGTACGTAACGCGTGCACACTCACGGGCAGGAACGTGCACACTCATGCGAACGCGCTACGCTCGGCAATGTACGTTATGGTGTTTCACGAGGCGGTGGAAAGAACAACGTGGAAGGTGGAAAAGAGAGAAAGGAAGATGTAAAAGAAGACAAGGAGGAGGATGAGGGAGAAGTAGTAGAAGCAGCCCGTACGCGAGAGCCGGCAGGGCAGGGCACAGGTGTCCGACGCCTCAAACAACATCTTTATGCCCTGCTCTTAACCCTTAACCAGCTCACGCTTGGACGATATAATATATATCTTTGAATATGAACGCGCGAATATGTATATACACTCCCCGATATATGTGCGCAACGCATTCGAAGTGCCCTGACGCCGCGAAGACAACCGTACCAGTCCGCAGAACGCTTCAGCCAACTATCTCCGACTCGAACCTACGAGTTCCTACCTCGCCAGTTCTTTCCGATCCGCGTAACGGATCACATCGTGCCCAGATCGCACCTACGCCGTACCTTCGATCACCAGACCGCTACAGGGTGTGTCGTCGGGTCCTCCTGCGGATGGACTTTCCAGGAATTCCGAAAAAGACCGCGCGACCTCGTCATACACTGCATATCCCGGCAGATAGCGCATTCAAATAAAGGCAAGGCCGACTCGCTCCTCTCCGCTGGTGACAAGGCCTGACGCTACCCTCTTTTGATGTCGCCGCCGTTGCCGGCATCTGATTAGCATCCCCCTCTTCGCTCCTCTCCTCGATCCTCTCCTCCACCCTCTCCGTTTCGCCGACTTCTTCGGAGCCCGGTTAAGCGTGCGCGAGTCTCACGAGGGCGAAGAGGGATGTCAAGCGGCGGCGAGCAGGGAGTGTAGACCCCGCGATGTCACTCCTGACCGTTGAGTGAGCCTCGTCTCTCCATCCGTCCATCTAGCTCGTCTCTAACCGCTCGTTCGTCGGCGAACGAGGGAAGGGAAGCGACAAAGATGGACCGATGACGGCGACCGACGGCGGAGAGCGAGAGGCAGAGAGAGGACTGGCTCTCGGCTCTGAGTTATTCCTGCCGTGGCCTCTCTCTCGGACGAAGCCGCGGCGACATCATTTAAATGTCCCTTTGCGGAGCGTCCGCGGGTTTTTAGTCCCTCATCTCCAAGAAGCCAACGGCCCTGGACTCGCAAGGAGGAATACGAGAGGAGGCTAGACATTGAGCTGGTATGCGCTTGACCGCGGACGACGCAACAGAAGGAGACCACTTTTCCCCCCACGGCACCGTTTGCTTCCTTCGATCGAATCCTGATTGTCGTGCCAGCCGATGGGGTGATGACGCGCGGTGGATGAGTGTTGGGAGGTGTTCTGGATAGAAAAATCGGTAATGCCGGATCTGTTTTGTACGGAACTTTATTTACACTGGCTTACACTTTTTACGGTTCTCAATATACCTAAGTTTAACGTTGGGGGTCTCGGAGAGTATATGTCTCGTTCGTTCGGACTCGCCCTTAAATACCCACCGATAGGTAAAGAATAGGAAGTTCGGTGGAATGGGATGGTGTCCGGTGGAAAATTACCACCGGCAGGCCCAAGACAACCTATATGAATGATTTGGCCGCAATGTGCGTTTACGCCACAAGTATTTCCTGAAGAACGGCAGGATTGCCGTGTTGAGTTGGGAGAAGGTGGAACGGTGTGCTGGCGGTTGAGGATGTGATTAATGCCGGCCAGAAGGAGGTGTGCTGGAAATATGGAAGTTTGCGTAAAGTTAAGCTTTAATCCTTTCGCACCGGACGGGACATGTGCTGTCCCAGTCGGGAAAATTTTTGATATTATGGCTGGGACAGCTGGTAAAATCATTGACGGTGCGCTGTTATTCAACCTTTTAGGCATGAAGTTATTTTATCTAATAATCGCTTGGAGGAGAAATAACTGATCCCGGTAATGGGGCGCACTCGGACTGATTTTTCGTCGTATTGAAAGGGTTAACGGGATGTAGTGGTAATGTGCGCACAGTGGAGAGAAAAATTGTATGTTCACTGGGGTCCATTGTACATATGAACAGCATTAAGCGTGTCAAACGATATACCTGATGCGTCAGTAGTCATGAACGCTTTCTCGCACATTGGCTCGATGCGCACGCCGACACTGAAAGATCTCGCAAGGACCTCCGGTTTTGGTCTTGTAGAACAACTGCACCGCCCGTTCCCAGCGATGTCATTGCATTCCAGGCAGTGCGCGCACATGAAGCGCAACGGAGAAAGATTACGCCGGAGAACTCGGGGACAGGATCAGGAAAAGATCTGCGGGAGGAAAGGCAGCCGGGGGGAGTGTATTTAGCAGGATCTTCGGTAATTGTCATTTCTGAGCAGCCGGACATACCTGCAGCGCCGCATCAGAGAGATCTCGTTCTCCTTATAATAATATGCGACCGGGGACCGCGATGGCCTCTGTGCATACCGTGTCCCTCTCGACAGGCCGAGAGTTCCAGGCCGACTCCGGGGCCGCCTAATAAAACGATCGTCGATTATCGTGCAATTATGCCGTCTCATTAATCCACCGGCAATTATCTTCCCGCCCGCCCCGCCGATGCTCTTGCCGCGCAGCCCCCTTCGTGTTCGCTCTTTCGCTTTTTCCCCCTTCCCTTCCAAGCCTCGTCGCGGTCGTCGTCGTCCTGGCAGTTGCCACCGCTCACTCCTCCTCTCGCTTCTTCGCGCGACCGCAAGCCAGCGAGTGGGAGGGGCCCTACGGGGCCTTATCCACAGTTTCATAACTTATGAACGTTGACGCGCGCATGCAGCTATGTTCAAGAGCCGAGCGCCGACTCCGTCGTTGTCCTCCTCGTTGTTCTCTTGCTGCGCCCGTTCCGTCAGAAGCCGCAATTACACCCTTCTCGGGATCCAAAGTCCACCGTCACACACGCACAGCCGTCACGGAGGCGGCGTCTCTAAGAACTTCTCGTGCCGCGGGACCGACCTCCCACTCTTCTGGGCCCTTCTTTCCTTTCTCTCGTTTGACTCTCGCGCGGCCGACCGGAAAGAGTGACGAAACGAAGTCAGGCCGCTTACGCCGTGCGACAAATCGTTGACGAACGTCCGGAGTCGGCGCTACGTGACTCAGGTGCACTTTTCATCGAGTGCCCGCATCGGACCCATCTGTCTTAACCCTTTCGCTAAGGACCGATTTTCCGGCGCGCTACTCCCGCTGAACGAGCCGCTGCGCCGAGAGTGAGTTTTTCTAAAATCGTCTTTATGGTATTTCCGTAAAATTTCTCTTATCAATTTAAGATGAAAATCAGCTACAGAAATGTCTTTACGTGTTTTGAATTTATATAAGCAATATGAGTTCCAAACTATGGTTACTGTTCGCCCGTAGCGATCAGGCGTATGGTGACCATAGTCACCGTTCGTGTGTAGCGAGCGTCAATCGTTCGGTGACTATGTATAAGCGAAAGGGTTAACACGTTCACTGCCAAGTGTATTTTACTACATTAGAACCACGATGCGATGAAATACGACAGAGTATTATTGAATCGTGCAAAATGAAGGTAACGCAGAGTTGTTAGAAGCCAAAGTATTGAAGCATCGTTCCAATATCAATTGCTTTTGCAATATTACAAATAGGCTTCATGGTGAATTTTTTTGGATTTATAGTAAAACATTTTGCGCCAGTCACCGATGACCACCGTGGCAGTCAACGTGTTAAATATCGCGAATTAAGCATTACGCGGCGCGGACCCCGAATGTTCCCCGCGAATGGATGATCGCTCGAGGATCATTACGTGATCGCGCGCAGAAAAGCGTAGGCAGAGAACGCGGGGACGGAGAAATAATGACAAGCACAGGGGCTCCGCGGCGGTCGTCGATGATTGAAGAAAAAAATGCCGCCAAGCCGCTCGACGGCGACGCTTCCTTCTGCTGCGAACGACACACCTGTCTTAAATATCGCGAATTAACCATCACGCGGCGCGGATCCCGAATGTTCCCCGCGATGATCGCTTGATGATCATTACGTGATCGCGCGCAGAAAAGCGTAGGCAGAGAACGCGGGGACGGAGAAATAAGGACAAGCACAATGGCTCCGCGGCTGTCGTCGATGATTGAAGAAAAAAACGCCGCCCAGCCGCGCGACGGCGACGCTTCCTTCTGCTGCGAACGACACACCTGTTTTAAATATCGCGAATTAACCATTACGCGGCGCGGACCCCAAATGTTCCTCGCGAACGGACGATCCCTCGAGAATCATTACGTTAACTCGCGCAGAAAAGCGTACGCAAAGAACGCGGGACCGGAGAAATAATGACAAGCACAATGGTTCCGCGGCGGTCGTCGATGATTGAAGAAAAAAACGCCGCACAGCCGCGCGTGGCGATGCTTCCCTCTACTGCGAGCGACACACCTGTCTTAACCACTTGCGCTACGATTTAATTTTCGGCTGCCGCGTTCTACAATATAACATGCGGTAAGACGTTACCTTGATGCCGCACAAAAGATTTTAACTATTGACCGCCGGCGCAAAAGATTTTACTATAAATACAAAAAATTCGCCATAAAGCCTAGTAGCAGTTATTGATGTAGTAGCAGCGTCTATGTAAAAGACACGTCGTTTTTACTTCTGCGACAAATGCCTATCGACGTGGTATACATGTTGCTGGCGGCTTTGGAATAAAAGCATTTCGACGTGCGTGGCACGTCTTTATAGCGCAAGTGGTTAAATATCGCGAATTAACCATTACGCGGCGCGGACCCCGAATGTTCCCCGCGAACGGATGACCGCTCGAGGATCGTTACGTGACCGTGCGCAGAAAAGCGTACGCAGAGAACGCGGGGACGGAGAAATAATGACAAGCACAATGGCTCCGCGGCGGTCGTCGATGATTGAAGAAAAAAACGCCGCCAAGCCGCTCGACGGCGACGCTTCCCTCTGGCTCGAGCGACGCAACGTCGATACTTCTGACCGAGACGAGCGTCGTCGGCGGCGCTTTTGCCACGATGTAGATTTGTTTGCATTTAAAAATCAAATCGACCGTCCGTCCGCCCTGCGCGCCGTCGACCACCTTCTCCGACCACCTTCTCCGACCAGCGGCCCCTTCCTTCTCATCCTCCTCGTTCTCTTGCCTCTACCAACGCTGCTCCACCTTCTCCCTCTCGTCCAGGCTGTCCTCTCATCTTTTCTCGGTAGGAGCGCGGGTCCCCGCTGCCGGAGGTTGGTATGCATGGGTCCCCCGCCGCAAGATAGCAACGCTCTGTTTCTCTGCCCTCTCCTTTCTTCGTTCCCCGTTCTTTCTCTCCCGCGCCAGCTTCAGTTGGGGACAATGCACGCCAGTTTTTGCGTCGTTTGCTTCTACCGAGCCGGACGGACGATGGATCTGCTGGATCCCGCACTCTCTCGCTCTGCCTCGTTTACTCCTCTCCCCGTTCCTTGCTCTTACTCCCATCGACGAGTGTCCTCTCAGTTCTTCTTCTCTTTCGGGCTTCACCCTCTCACTTTACTTTTCCATCCTTCCGTTTCGACAAATTCCTCCGCCGTCTCTTCTCCCCCGTCCGTCTTGGAAGTTCTCTCTTCAGCCTTCCGCTTCTACACTCGCGCTGTCTCCCTCTGCCAGAGGACCCGCCGCTGACCCACCCTTACGAACAATGAAACCGAAAATCTTTCCGGCACCCGTGGAATGCGACGCATGATTACCTATATCGAACGAAGAACAGACCGACAAGAAGCGCTATGTCGAAGCCATCGCGCGTCACTTCCACCTTCTACCTGCCTTCATCCGTGACTTTTTGGCGCAACGAAACTCGACGGCGCGGATTCGACGTTGTACGAGTCCTTTTCTGTCGCGAATGAATGTCGCACTCTCATGCATCATCCAAATTCAGATATCATTTTTCTTAGATACGCGTCATGATGGAAACTAGTTATTTGAATATTACGTGAATACCGTCAATAATTGTGTCGATGTTAATGTTGGCGTTGCTTAATCCATTGACTGCCAACTACGAGATGTCTCGTAGTAAGCGTCTGTAGCAAAAGTGTTTTTCTTTCAATAAAAATACTGTAAATACCATACAATTTTACAATTACGATATTATATCAGTAACTTAATATTATTATATTTTGTAAAACTTCATGTCTTCTTTAAAATAAAACTGTGGCACCCAGGGCAAGACGCGCTAAATTTGCGTGGCAGTCAATGGGTTAATAACGTTCTTAAGTCAGCATTTAAATGTCCGGAAAAATAAATATCAATGTAGGATCTCAAGTACAGGGTCTTCTAATTAGCGAGCAAAGGTCACCTATGATCCTCAATTATTATATTGATCATAGGTAACGAGTTTGTTGAATTGTATTGTTTGATTGCGTAGTAGTCAGTTGACGACGAAACGTAAAGACGATAAGACATAAAGACGAAAAGACGAAACAACGAAACGACAAAAGATTAGGAAATAAGACTAAAGTGTCTTGATTGTGTTGTTATTGTTCATAAATCTTATACTCTCTAGTTTCACGTATTTACATCCTACATACATGTACATACATGCTAAGGTCTAGAGGAATCAGATTGCAGTTATCGTTGACATATAATTATGTCATCCTGCCTACTTATAAATCCGCTGGCGATGATAGTCGAAATTCATCAATTACCGCTAGATTACGACCCTTTATGCCGATGAACTGAGAACATTGGAAAAACGCAAAACCGGTGTAACAGACACAGGGCGCGGTGGAGTGAGGCATGCGACATCGTTCCTGTCTCGTGACTATAAACCGTTAAGATCGAGTAGACACTGTCCACTATGAATCGTGATCGATAAGTACCGCCGATTGGTCAAGATGCTAGTTCAACGAGAAGAACCGTTTTTCATTTATAAGTAGCGTATGTTCCTATCGTCCAGGAAGTTACTGCAGTCGTAACGCATAATTCTATAGCTTGCACCGCGGTGTATCGCATAACGTTAGAGCGTACCACATTCATGCACACAGTTCCATTATACGAAATGTATAAACAGTAACGTTTCAACGTTATAAAGACGCTCATAGCATTATCCAGATTGTTTCAGACGTCGCGGGAAGAATAAGCGATAGAATTCCTGCTTTGAAAATCGTACAAAACTATCAGATAACATCTGAGCGCGTACTTGAACGCACGTCAGAGTACTTTCCACAAAACATTACCCTGTAGTAAGTTACGAGGTTTAAAAAAGTGGCTTGACTCGCATTTCTTTTATTCTGTGCGAACATTTTTATCGTTTTCGTATCTAAACTGCACAAAATTCTGTCCCATCGCAAGGTAACTTGTCGAATCCACTTCTCAAAATATACTAGCACCGAATAGTTCAATTTTTTTTTTCATATGACTTGCAATCAGACTGTTTTCATGACCGACGCAATATGCGCCGCATTATTATGCGCCATCGAAATGAAATCTAACGAACGTCCTGAGTGCCCTGTCAGTTAGAATGGCATCGACCCCGATGACGCGCTGCCCAAGAAGCTCGCGATTTATCCAGCGGCGCAATTATGCGCTCGCGCGGGTCTTACAGAGTGCAGAAAAAGATGACGGATGCGTTAGCGTGCCCGGCGCGCCCACTCGCACAGCCGGAAGATATGAATTTCAAATTTCGCCATGGCGCTGCGATTTTTGCCGGAATTTCGTTGACTTAATTTCATATCCAATTAGATTGCATCGGGCCGCTGCGAGAGTGAACGGGAAAAAGCCGTCCCTTGATTGTTCCCAACCTGTCAGTCTCTCCTCTCACTCGGAAATGCATCGTCCTATGCACTGTTCGCCTTTTTATCGCGGCATTACCATTGCGTGACGAATGTCCCATTTGAATCATATCGGTTAAGGCCCTGTGCTTAACGTTCATCTTCGTGTCAATTGACTGGAAAGTCAAACAACGTTATTGAGTGCATGAATATACCGCGTTTTCTGGTATGTGTTACGAACTGTTCCATCGGTAAAGGCAATCTGTGTAAAGTTAGCATAGATTTCAGTATGTCTTAAAGGTTTATTTGGTGAGGTAGCAAAGGAGTACGCTCGCAAAGTCGGGAGTTTGTAAATCAAGTATACCAACCAACGCGATGTAACGACCGAACGTTCTAAACATGTAAAGCTTCACTAGCGAACTCTTCCATCGGCAAACCAATTTGTGTGGTGCATACATTTCAAGATGCCTACCAGATACATAAGTAGTAACCGATGCACTCGAAAAAATAGAAATTCGCTAAACATGTAAATCAACCAACGTGTCGCAACGGTCAAGTTTTTCGAACATATAAACCTCCATTAAGTTATTATACTCTTGGAGTATAATGGTTTAGTTTAGGGTTAGAGTTTCGGGTATCATACTTTCGAGAAGCCAGTCTGTGTCAAGTTAGCATAGATTTCAGTGTGTCTAAAAGGTTTATTTGTTGAGGTATGCGTATGCTCGCAAAGTCAGGAGTCTGTAAATCAAGTATACCAACCAATGCGATGTAACGACCGAACGTTCTAAACATGTAAAGTTTCACTAGCGAATTCTGCCATCAGCAAAACAATCAGTGTATGATGCATAAATTTCGAGATGCCTACAAGATACATTTGTTGAAGTATTAACCCATACATTTGAAAAAAAAAAAACAGAAATTCGCTGAACATGTAAACCAGTCAACGTGTTGCAACGGTCAAGTTTTTCGAACATATAAACCTTCATTAACACTTTGACTGCCACGGTGGTCACCGATGACCGGCGTAAAATATTCTACTATAAATGCAAAAAAATTCGACATGAAGCCTATTTGTAATCTAGTGAAAGCAATTGATATTGCAATGGTGCTTCAATAATTTGGCTTCTAACGGCACTTGCGTTACCTTCATTTTACACGATTTAATCATACTCTGTAGTATTTTATCGCATCGCGGTTCTAATATAGCAAAATACGCTTGGCAGTCAACGTGTTAAGTTATTATACTCTTGGAGTATAATAGTTGAGTTTAGGGTTAAAGTTTAGGGTATCATACTCTCGAGAAGCTAGGAATCCGTCAACACGTAAACCAGCCAACGCATCGCAACGGTGAAGCGTTCTAAATGTTTAAACCTCCATTAGCGGCGAGTCTTGTTAGCCACTGAAGGGCCGAAATCGGAATCATTCAGCAGGGCAGTGCGCCTGCTTGGAGTCTAATTCGAGCCGTTCTCGCAGCTGCGCGCTGATGTTACGGTTTGACGATTAACAAGAGGAGCGATGAAAGAGTTCGATGAAATAATGATGAGACCCAGCCGATAAATATCGTAGTGCGCCTCTCCGGCGTTCTCAGAGGCGGAGTGGCGCAATTCGTGGAGGGGTGAAACGCAGTTGGGAGGCAGAGCGAAGCGGGGAACCCGTGGGTCCGTGCGTTAATGCCAGCCAAGGGAAGACAGCTATCAAAAGCCCATATTTAAATATTATCAATGAAATTACAGTGCTCACTGTACCCCGGGCCACCCCGGTCATTACCTCCTGGCAATTCGGCCTCTTTAATCGCCGTTGTCAATACTAATCGACATCGTCGTTATTTAATATTCCCCTGATCCTCTTTTTGCAGCGGAACCGTTTGCCCACGCGGTAGCGTACGCCTTTCAGCGATGCAGTCTGCGCACGAGAAGGGTCGCTGCGTTTCGAACGAGACGCAGAAAAGTCGGCCGATGGCGTTACGAACGATAAATTGCATAAAAACGCTAGGAGCGTTCGAGGAAAGGCAACCGCGTTACGTTTCGGATCCTCGGGAGCTCGGTTGAACGCCATTCTTACTGCGCAATGGTACGCTCGCGATATAGTCGGAGGATAGGAAGACGCGTATACTTTACAATTCAATTTCGCTTTATAACCGATTATCAGCGAGACATCTGGCGTTAAGTAATAATCGGATAGTATAATTCATTACGCATTCGCGATGTTTCCAAACCCATCTCTGCCGCGCGCTGGTAATTGTGTATCGCAATTAGTAACCTGTATACGGCAAATAGTATCGGCGTTACTATCTGCATTAAGGGCATTAGCATACGAGCGGGCGTAATGGAACAGCGATAGGGAAAGAAATAATTAAACCGCTATGATCGTTATCTAAATAATTAGGAGTTGGCGTGACTTTGCATAAAGCTATGTATATACGTACGAACACGCGCGTCGGCCCGTACGTATACCGGCATCTGTGCGAACTGTCAGATTGTAGATTCCGCGAGGCCGGCATAATTAGGCGAGAAATATTAACATGAAACTCATTTATTTAAATCGCCAGCCAACGTCGAGGAAACGATGTGTCAAAAGAGTACGTTGAGGAGAACGGGTTTCGCTTAGCAGCGAATTATATGCTTCCTATTGAAGTTGTCTGGCTCGGGTACTGGCACGAAATCGAGACGGTCTGCTTAACACTTTCGTGCGATGTCGTAATCGATTTGCCAGCACCTCCGCAAAGTAGCCGTAATTTCCAGCAAAAATGTATCAGCGCATGAATATGCATGGGTAAACGTTCGACAAAGGATGAAAATAGAATTTAGCTCCGCACGCCATCTCATAATGGACTGTGAAAGTATATAATATCACGTTACGTGCTAATTACTTTATAACACAGCATTAAGTGCATGAGGCCTGCATCCGAGTAGGCAAATTTTCAGATAGAACTAGTTCCGCGCAGCGAAATTTACTTTCGCGCCGTCCGTAAGCTTTCGGCCGGAATTTTCATCGCGATAGCGCGAAAAAACGGGGTCAAGGTGGATACGTGTCGGCGCAGTCAAAGGGTTGAACCAGAAGGCACGCGAAACAGAGATGTGATCTTACAAAAGGGTTACCGTCTCGGGTTACCGTATATGAGAACCCCGCTGGGACCACGCACTTTAAAGCGTCATTCTCGCATGCACAAACGTAATGATCATGAGCCACGTGCAAGATTACGCTATGTTTTCAACAAGTATTTGAGAACTATCTAAATACTTCCTACAACACATCTTAGATTTCGGAGATTTTCTCCACTGCCGTCAGCTGCGTCATTAGTTGGCAACTTATGAGCAATTCGCGGGCCAAAGCGATTTTCATTTTTATTTCTTTTCATTTTAATGCGAAGTACTGGATTGATGTTTGCATTTTTATGTTTGAAATAAATGTAGCAAGATTTCGGTATTGGCGTATACCGGTAAGTGATAATCAAAACGAATGCAAAGTGATAAAAAATGTGTAGATCGGGATACAAATATTATCCGACGTTTTGGTACTATGTGCGTGCCTCAAAGCAATTAACATTTTGACTGCCGTAGTGGTCATCGGTGACCGGCGCAAAAGGTCTCATAGAAAATTAAAAGAATAGCCAATCGGTAGCATTTATAATTTTGTAAATGCAAATAATATTAAATAGTGATTCAATTCTTTTGGCTCCGATACCTTCGCATTATTTTTATTTTGCACAATTAAATCATATTCTATAGTACTTCATCACGTTGCGATTTTAATACAGTAAAATACGCACGGCAGCAAAAGGTCTCACGAAAAATCCAAAAAATACCCTATCGGTAGCATTTGCAATTTTGTACATGCAAATAATATTAAATAGTGATGAAATTCTTTGGGCTCCGATACCTTCGCATTATTTTAATTTTGCCCAATTTAATCATATTCTGTAGTACTTCATCACGTTACGGTATTAATATAGTAAAATACGCACGGCAGTCAAAATGTTAATAAATGTAACTATTGTGGAATATGTGGAATTATGGCGCTATATATAGGAAATTGAAAAGTTTCAAGAAAATATCGGATTTGTTACATATATAATTTTAAATATTTGCCGAAACGTCGGATAAAATTTGTTCCTTAATCCCTATCCTTTAAATTCATTTAAATTCGTTTCGATTATGAGTGACCGATACATTTGACTAAACGGTCAATATCATTTTCACATACGTTTCAAATAAAGCTGTTTACTTTATACAGTGAACCGACTTGGCAAGTGCTCGGCTCATATCACAATGCCTACATGTTGCCATACCTGAACAAAAGGCACACGTACACCTTGTATTATTACATTTGATCGGCGCTGCACTTAAGCACAAAGCGGCTGCGGCCTGTTTGCCGTGCCGTTTTGTAAATAATTAATTTGCGAGGACGATACGAATCGAAGAAGTATTGGCTTCGTCTTCTGCTGCGCCGTTCGGTAAGCTCGGTGGTCACGTTCGGGCAATAGTGCATGAACACTGTGATTATATACGATACACTGATGACGAGCCTAACCCGACCTAGCCTGCAACCCGGCAGGCAACTTCGAACCGCGGACCAATACGAATCGAGTCGGAGCAGTACACGGGATTAATCAGGCTTTTGTTTTCCGACAGAGTGCTTATTAAGCGCGCAGCTTGATTAAAGTTCAGAGGCATGCAAACGCAGATGAGAAGCCGCGCGGATCACTTCGATTGAAAAGGAAAAGGCGGCATTACTGTTACGTGCGACTATGCACGGAAATTGATTCGAGAGTCACGCGGTCAATCATAGCAATTAGTCAAATTTGAGGAGAAAAATAGTAGCGGAGGGTGTGCTGTCTTATTGTAATAAACATTTTATAAGATCTGTTGGAAGACTATGGTTGCGAGCTTGCCCATAAGGTCTCCAAGCTACTTAATAGACATAAAATGAGCCGTTTATTTTGAAAGTGGCCCAACTCCGTTTTTCAATATTTTCCGGTTACCATGGTTACATGTACAATTTCATGTTATTTATCAGTAAATGTTATTTATCTCGATTTGAAGATAAATGGAGTTAGGCCACTTTCAAAATAAACGCCTTAAATACTTTCATTGCAACTTATTTGTGTACGTATTTGTGTTTGAGCCGATTTATTGAGATATTGCGAACACACGTTGGAAAATCACAAAATTTGTTTTTAGCAGGTTCGATCTCAAGACTTACGGTATCTAAACTTTTCTCCTTATTTTAAACAGTACCTTAGCCTGTTATGTTTCCAAGGCATTTTTGTCGAGAAATTTCGTCGGCGATTTTTAAAGAGAAAAAGACCAATTTTAAACGAGAAATAGTAGCAAAGGGTGCATTACATTTTCATTTGTCACGTGTTATTCAATGAATACTATAGTAAAGATTTGACTATATCTATTCCAAAATTACAATTGTGCCTGATCGTATGGATTCCAAATTCCTTAACAAGAACGCGTTGTCTTACTTGCAGACAATTAATATATGATTTTGTACTTAAGTCGACCCATCGGGATATCGTAGACAAACATCGAAGTCACAGAAATTTGCTTTGACAGGTTGGATTTTCAGACATGTTGTTTTAAGTGCTAAATAGGAACTGTGCTGAATAAAACAATCATTAACATTTTTAATATGAAAACACTTCCAAAATTTTTAAAATGCAAAATACAAAACCCTAACCTGAAAAGTCTAATTTTTAAGAGTTAAAAATTATACGTTTTTTGTTTACTGCTATATTGATAGAATATAATTGATAGAATTTATAATTTATATTATTATATGAAGAATTTATAATTATATATTATTTATAATTTAATTGATAGAATATTCGGTATAAAACAGTAAACGATCGCTCGGATGTTTGTAGTTTATTACGTAATACGTTTGGATGTGGTTTCAACAAAGAGCAGCCAACGGAAAATGCTCCACGTTCGCAAACCATTTTTATGCCGCATATATGCGGCGCTCGTACCCAGAAGTCGTGGCGTGGATACACACGTGTTTCCCAATTAAAAGCCACATCTCGAGAAAATACGTTTATTCAGGGTTGTCTCCATAAAACATCAGTTTAATATTTCATCGCAACGATTTCCTTGATTTGGCACGTAGGTACAAAGCTTGCGCAGTGCCTGGTACCGTAACGTCGGCAATCTTTGCTATCGCGCACTTGTGACTCTTCAATAAGTACCTTTCCCCATATTGTCTACCGCACTGATCACATTTGTACGGTTTCTCGCCAATATGTCCGTATATGTGCTTGGCCAGCTTCGTCTTAACACTGAATCGTGACTTGCAGAAATCGCACTCGAAGCGTTTCACTCCAGTATGCCTGTAAGTGTGAACCTTCAGACCCCATGATCTTCTGTACCTTTTGCCGCAAACTTTGCACTGGTACGGTCTTATACCTGAAAATTTGACGTTTTAGTTTGTAAAAGCCTCAGAAATGTTGCGCAAACGGTCGGGCTACGAGGTATGACAAAATGTTTGATTGTGCCATGATGGTCACTGATGACCGACGCAAGAGATTTTACTGAAGATCCAAAATATTCGCAATGGGTGGCAATAATTATTTTATAAATGCAGTTACTGTTAGAATTGTGATGCGATCCTTTGGTCTTCAATACCTGCATATTATTTACATTTTGCATAATTTAGTCAAACACTGTAGTATTTCATAGCATCGCCGTTCTAATATAGTAAAATATGCTTGGCAGTTAACGCGTTAAACCGGCTTCATACAAAGTATAAAATTCGAATACCGATTCTTTAACACTAGGTTTACGGGACCCGTCAATTTGACGGATTTCAAACTTTGAAATGAAACACGCAAAAAACTATAGCAATAACCTTAACTACTTTGCATCGTAAATTCATAATTTCATTAAGAACCCAGACCTAATGTCGAAACGATAGATTTCTTTGAATGGTAAATTTCAACATATTAATCGTTCGCCCGGTACACATCAAATTCCTTATTAATTTTACTCTAGATTTACTACGTTCCGGCTTTTACGAGTAAAATTACAGAAACTCTTATTTTGTTTTCTAACAGCCCTTGTTGAGTTTTTGTTAGTAGATGCGGATAAATAACGAAATTTACTGTCTTCACAGGCGCGTACTTTTGAACTTCTACATATCGTACACCGACACATTTCTCGGAATACCCGTGAAATTGACGGGCCTTTAAGCTTAGTGTTAAGTTGCACGATACACTTTAACCATATCATATCCTATGCAATATAACGATACGACTTCAACTCTATCGTTCTCCGTGGGGCATGCCGAAGTTCACGCAATTTAAAAGCTTAGACACCGCGCTTCATGCATAACAGGCATAATGTAATTACGCAGACGGAAGAGCCGCGCTCCGACTAACGATAATAATTATTTCTTCAAATCAACGAAGAATCTCACAGCGGCGCGGAGAAAAAATAAGCATAGCGACGCAGGAGTAAAATCCGCGCTTGCTTCCCAACTTTATCTTTACTACTTTTTGTGCTCGGTATCTCCGGCGTTGCAACAGTGTGCCTACTTCGAGCCACTCTCGGCCGCGGACTTTATAACTTCGCTTTATCCTACGAATTATGCGAGAAACGGTAATAAAATTTCCTTTCCGAACCAGATGGCGGGGTAGCAGCCGCGGAATAATAAAGACACTTGACGAACGATCTCGTGCTAAAATGCAATTCAACCGGCAACGAGAAAAGACACGTTCGTTCCCTTGACGAACTTCCGCACTTCGTCGTGAGAATATTCGCATTGGCGGTCATAGCGCGCATGGCGAGGCATATTCATAGTTCGCGATTTCGCGGTGCTTGCAGCGGTCGGAACAAAATGTATACGCGTATAAGGTTAATTGTTTCGTTGCCGCTGAAAGAAGCGAACCGTGCCGTTCGTCTAATTGAACGGCTTCTTCGAAACTCCCAACTTCCGTCATTAAAGAGCCTACAATGTGCGAATATCATCCTTGAGAGTACCTTTTAGACGTAACCGCTAGTTTGCGGACGCATTCGAATCTCTGAATACCGACGTTCCGCGATTGCATAATGCAGCGCCTAGAGGAGTGCGAAGTTAACATTAGATTGCCCAAGGAAGTCATTTTGACTGCTTTTTAATTTCAATTAAAAAAAAATTATGTATATAATGATATAATTTCTTAGAATTTTGTGACTTTTTGTACAACATATAAATACGTTTATTAATAACTGTTTTCACTCGGACATGTCCTTCATTTACGAAGTATATATATGTGATGCTAGCTATAGCTAGATTGCCCAAAAGCAGTCGTTCTGACTGCTTTTTAATTTAAAATAAAATGATGTATATAATCATACAATTTCTTATATGACCAGTTCGGCTGTATTGAAAGAACATTTTTCAATGTCAATGTCAATGTCAATGTACAATTTCAAATAACATTTTTCAATTCGGGTCCCGAATTTTTTAGAAAACCTATGGCCGGAGAAAATTTCAAGCAAATCCTACGATTTATTCGTTTGACAAAAGAACCTAAAGA
Organism: Cryptocheilus praepositus; assembly: GCA_033815515.1. Lineage (NCBI taxonomy): Eukaryota > Metazoa > Arthropoda > Insecta > Hymenoptera > Pompilidae > Cryptocheilus > Cryptocheilus praepositus. Next base: position 2,778,331 of record JAWWQZ010000161.1, on the reverse strand, counting down.
AGTAGGAGCCTACAAACAAATAATTTTGCCTTGCTTGCAAATATGGGATAAGTTCATGTGAAAACAGTTAATATTTTATTTGATATTTACAAATAACCTGTTATACAACTGTAAATAATATAAAAAAATATTAAAAATTAATTTAAATCAATTTCTTTGCACATCAGTTATTTTTTCACAATGGAGTCATTTTGACAATGTTTATACAATATAGGAATATACTAAGTTTCAATATTTCTAGTGTTAACCCATTTGCATAATTTGGCGGAATAATCCGCAAACAAAAACTGACAGTTAAAAATTACAGTTCGGATTTGGATTCAAGCATAGAAATGCAAATATCCCATAAGCGTAAACGTGCCATAGCTGTAATAGAAAGTAGTGAAGATGACCAGCCCGATAATATTGAAACAAAGATTTCTGTATAATAGATTGTATGCCAACATTACATGATGTTACGTGTCCCCTCAGTGGTGTAACCATCAACGTCAATGGAATGTCCAGGGATGATATTTTCAAATTATTTTTCAACGTGGAACTAGTTCAAAAAATAGTTCTGGAAAATACGAGGAATATACAATGATTTGAATAACCCTATAACACTATTTCGAAATTATAAACACAAAAGTTACATGATGCTGGTATCCGCAACGTTTAGCTGCGCATGTCGGATTTTTGAGTAAGATTGCGGATTTAGTGCGATGATGCAAATGGGTTAACACTAAACATACCGGTACTTTACACCTACCTATTCTTACTATGAGGAGTCATTTGATCCCTTATGAAATAAACGGTGATTTATTAAAGCGAGAAATTGAATGATCAGATGATATAAGAATTTACAGAAAGTCAAATCAGCGAAAGAAATAACAATGGATGTACGATTTTAAAGTGAATGTTGAAAGGGGTTATTTGACCCCGCTTGGGGCTTTTAGTGTTAATTGTTCGGTTAGTTTCTAAATGAACCGCTAAATGAATCGTTCGTCCGATCGGATAACGCGAGTAATGTTCATTGACGCAGTATTTCCGGTGCTAAACTCACCATAATGCGCCAGTATATGGTGTTTGAGCGCGCCTTTCAGGTGAAAACGATGCTTGCAGATGTCGCACTCAAAGCGGCGTACTCCTGTGTGTCGCAATTTATGCGTCTTCAGGACCGACGATCTCTTGAATCTCGCCGAACAAACGTCGCATTTGTATGGCGTGTGTGCCGTATGGACAATCATGTGCGCTCGCAAGCTGCTCGAACGCAGGAACTTCTTTTTGCACACGGCGCACTCGAACAGTTTCATTTTGGGCAGCAGCAGATTCAGTGGGTCGCATATCGTGCATTCGAAGGATCGGTTTCGCGAATGTGCCACGGCGTGATGGATGTGCAAGTCTTTTTCCTCCTGAAAATTGATGTGTCAGTGGATGCGGATATGCAACGGGTTGAGAAGCTAGTACAGAAGCCGGTTCTTTGACAGGTCGATTAAATACGTAAACGGAAAGTACTGTGTTTAATTGAAAAGGAATTGAATGTGAAAAGTTAACACGTCGACTGCCGATCGTATTTTGCTGTAGTTGAACGACGTTGTTATGAAATACTAGAGCGTTTGACTGAATTATGCAAAATGTAAATAATATGCAGGTATTGGGAACCAAAGGATCGCATTAGTATCCTAACAGTAGCTGCATTTATAAAATATAATTTTAATTATATATAATTCAGTAAAATCACTTACGCCGGTTACCAGTGACCATCACGGCAGTCAAAGTGTTTAGCAGCGATCAAGTCCTTTGACATTAAAATTTAACACATTGACTGCCGTGCGTATTTTACTATATTAAAACCGCAATGTGATGAAGTACTATAGAATATGATTGAATTGTGCAAAATAAAAATAATGCGAAGGTATCGGAGACCAAATAATTGAATCAGTATTTAATATCAATTGCAGTTACAAAATTATAAATGCTACCGATTTTTATTATTTTAATTATAAATGCTACCGATTTTAAATATTTTAATTATAAATGCTGCCGATTTTTATTTAATATCAATTGCATTTACAAAATTATAAATGCTACCGATTTAAAATATTTTAATTATAAATGCTGCCGATTTTTATTTAATATCAATTGCATTTACAAAATTATAAATGCTACCGATTTTAAATATTTTAATTATAAATGCTGCCGATTTTTATTATTTTAATTATAAATGCTACCGATTTTTAATATTTTAATTATAAATGCTACCGATTTTTATTATTTTAATTGTAAATGCTACCGATTTTTATTATTTTAATTATAATTGCTACCGATTTTTATTATTTTAATTATAAATGCTACCGATTTTTTAACATTTCGTGAGACGTTTTACGCCGGTAACTGATGATCACCACGGCAGTCAACGTGTTAACAGAAAATGAAAGTACGGTTGATCGCATTAAGATTAAAGTGTTTACTTGAAAACGTCGATTGCAATGTGTGCATTCTGACAGGTTTAGATTAGTATGCCCACGATGATGCTGTTTCAGACTTGATGATCTATTAAAGAAGAACACGGCATATTAATTCGCTGCCTCGAAATTAGAGGACATATTAATAACTGCATCGTTGGCTTACTTATGAGGATAAATACGAAAACATATTCTTTACTACAGGTACCTTGAAAATTGCTTTCCACAGAATCTACACTGAAAGAGTTTGCCTTGGCTGTGGCCGATCATGTGGGTCTTAAATTCAATTTCATCCGGAAATTCTATTCTACAGACGGTGCAGGTTAATAGTTTGCCATTCATCAATGCGAGAACGTATTCGTCGAAGTTTATATATTCCTCTTCTTTCGAAGAAATTGGCGTCTCGCATTTTTCGATCTTTGTTCCGAATCTCGTCTGATTTTCGTAGTAATCGGTCCTTGAAAACGTTGATCTTTCAACTTCCGTTTCGGCAGACGAGTCTGTCTTCTTATTCGGCATCGCGCAGCTTCTCATATCCAACTCGTCATCGGGAGAGAAATTTTCAATCTCGTCGAGAATCTCGGTTTTGATTTTTACCTTTAAGGAAAAATAATATACGTATTACTGCGATCTTCTTTTCGCAAACTGAATATATATTGAATATATAAGATATTTGATCGAAGAAATTGGATAAAGAATGGTCTGCTTTATGATTTAGTCAGTAGGAAAATTATACAGAAATACAGAACGGATCGCCATAACCTATTGGTGCATATATTTCGTCGAATACACAAATCTTACATCTTGGCAAAGTCTCCAACATTTGCTTGCCGCTGTTATCTTAACCTCTTCCGTATCAATTGAATCCTTACAGTCGACTGCATTAATATTCGCACAACGGCAGATCTCCATTTTTCGTCCCACAAAATTATTACGCATATTTTTGACATCGACGCTCCGTCTGCATCTATGGCGAGCAACACATAATCGATACACAACGAAACAATTGAGTTCACACCCCAATTATTTACTTATACTTATACACGATACTACTACGATATACTTTTCTTCTTCTGTGTTGAGATCCATCTACCACAAAAAATTGCACGTGAGACACTATTGTCAGAACAGAGTACACACGCATATCAATTATTCCGAATTAAATACGATGTTCATATTCACCGAAGATAAATACAGGAAACTGAAATATGTTGGTGGTTAAACTGAGCTTTTTGAATTTTTATTAAAATGCACGCCAATATCGTGTCGATATGTTGAGATGCATTTGATGGAAAAAATCGCACCTAAGATATTATTCCAAGAATAGAAAATAGCGTACGCCAATTCTTTGAAAGTAAATGCAACATTCGCGTTAGACAGAAGATAAATACAGAGAGTTTGAAATACGTGGCCGATAAACTGGGCTCTTTCAAGTTTTATTAAATACGATGTTCATATTCACCGAAGATAAATATAGGAAATTGAAATCTGTGGGTGGTTAAACTGAGCTTTTTGAATTTTTATTAAAATGCACACCAATATCGTGTCGATTTGCTGGTATCCATTTGATGTGAAAAAAAACATACAGATGTTATCCCAATAGCAGAATATGCGGACTCATTATTTATTCCGAATTAAATAAGACATTCACGTTCGTCGAGAGTGAATATAAGACAGACACTGGAATATATTATTGGTAAATTGTGCTCTGTCGTATGTATTAAAATACACCCCGATATCGTATCGATATGTTGGAAACCATTTGATGGAAAAAATCGCATCTAAGATATTCCAAGAATAGAACATAGCGTACGCCAATTCTTTGATAGTAAATGCAACATTCGCGTTAGACAGAAGATAAATACAGGGAGTTTGAAATACGTGGCAGATAAACTGGGCTCTTTCAAGTTTTATTAAATGATGTTCATGTTCATCGAAGATAAATACAGGAAATTGAAATCTGTAGGTGATTAAACTGAGCTTTTTGAATTTTTATTAAAATACACCCCGATATCGTTTTGTTGATTAAAATGCACACCAATATCGTGTCGATAAATACAGAGAGTGAAATACTGGTATCCATTTGATGTTCAATCTATGAAAAAACTTTTACATACAGATGTTATCCCAATAGCAGAATATGCGGATCATTATTTATTCCGAATTAAATAAGAATATAAGACGGAGACTGAAATATCATTCACGATATCGTATCGATATGTTGAGAACCATTTAATAGAATATAAGATATTATTCAAGAATAGAAAATAGCGTACTTCTTTGGAATATATTATTGGTAAATTTGAAACACGTGTGCTCGATAAACTGTATTTTATTAAATACGATGTTCAATCTGATATCTTTTATGCGATATGTGTCGATTTGTTGGTATCCATTTTATCCATTTGATGGAAAAAACACCGCATCTAAGAATATTATTCCAAGAACAGTACACAGCGTACGCGCCAATTCTTCCGAAGTAAATGCAACATTCGCGTTCACAGAAGATAAATACAGAGAGTTTGAAATACGTGGCCGATAAACTGGGCTCTTTCAAGTTTTATTAAATACGATGTTCAATCTGTGGGTGGTTAAACTGAACTTTTTGAACTTTTACTGAAATGCATGCCAATATCGTGTCGATTTGTTGGTATCCATTTTATCTGAAAAAAAGAGATGTTATCCCAAAAGCAGAACAGGCGGGATCATTATTTATTCCGAATTAAATAAGACATTCACGTTCGCCGAAAGTGAATATAAGACGGAGACTGAAATATCGTATGTATTAAAATACACCCCGATATCGTATCGATATGTTGAGAACCATTTAACAGAAAAAATCGCACCTAAGGTATTATTCCAAGAACAGTACATAGCGTGCGCGCCAATTCTTCCAAAGTAAATGCAACGTTCGCGTTCGCAGAAGATAAATACAGAGGGTTTGAAATACGTGGCCGATAAACTGGGCTCTTTCAAGTTTTATTAAATACGATGTTCATATTCAAACGAAGATAAATACAGGAATATCGTGATTTGTTGGTATCCATTTTATCTGAAAAAAGAGATGGTTAAAAGCAGAACAGGCGGGATTTTATTCCGAATTTTTATTAAAATAATATAAGACGATATCGTATCGATATGTCGAGAACCACTTAATAGAAAAAATCGCACCTAAGGTATTATTCCAAGAACAGTACACAGCGTACGCGCCAATTCTTCCGAAGTAAATGCAACATTCGCGTTAACAGAAGATAAATACAGAGAGTTTGAAATACGTGGCCGATAAACTGGACTCTTTCAAGTTTTATTAAAGTGCACGTCGATATCGCATGCCTCCGCGTTGCCTCTTAAATCGACACCATCGTTACCGGCAAATTGAAACTCGCTGAATAGAATTAGCGCGAGTTAATTAGTGACGTCGGCGGGTCATTAGCGAGCGATCACTCATAGCGATGCGAGATACGTGCTACACAGTTTCACAGCAAACAGAGATTTACCTTTCTGCACGATCTGCCGCGCTCTCCCGCCGAACCCGTAATTAACTGTAATTAACCGAAAGAAAAACGGAAGCGCCGTAGCGCGCATTATCGACCGGAATCGATCTCGCTGATCCATGCTCGGAACAATCGACACATCGCACGGTTGTAAACAATAAAGACCCATGCAAATGCACCCCACTCGACGCATCGCGTGCCGCGATACGTAAAGCCTGCACTTTGATGCTTTGCAGATGAACTTCCTTAATTACCGCTGGTACAGATAAGCACCCGACGAAACCGGCGCGGAAAAATATTAATGGAACAGAGTTTTCCGGTTGCGCCCGTTGCAATTAGCGGCGTATTCAAACAACATAATCGAAACAGGCCGGGGGCATCCTAGGAAAGGAATGTTTTGCCAGTTCGGCGAATCAATTAATTTTAATCGTCGACGGACACGGATTCCGAGGATTCCGCGAGTGGAACGTTTCGGACGTGTCGATACGTTTGATGCTGATCTCTTCTGTTCGAGGATGTACTCTCTCGAATTTTTCCGGAACCGTGTCCATTTTCACATCCGCACTCTCTGCTCAATGGCCACGAGAGATAATTTTCCGTTTAGACAATTTTTACATATCGGTCGTCTGTTACCGATTGCTTATATTCCCGTTTTAGCAGTCTTATCAACTTTTGGGGGTATTATTTTGTGAAGAGGACAATATTAAAAATTTGTTTAGACTTTTTTAAAATGGTTTTATTGGAATCTTGCAAATGGAAACGATATTGTGTACTTATTGAATTTTGTTTATGCATAGATTCGTCTTCTGTATTAATGCGACGTGCCAAATAAAACCGATTCGACCTTTAACGTGTAAGTGGCAAAATCGCCGGTTTTCTGGTTGATTTACGGTATAGTTCGTTCAATAAACAATTTTTTAAGTCAATTCCGTCGAGAGAGTGATCAATGGCTATGAGAGAAAATGTTTCGTTTACACATATTTTACATATCGTTCGTCTGTTACTCATTGCTTGCATTCCCGTTTTAGCATCCTTATCAACTTTGGGAGGTATTACTTTGTGAAGAAGACAATGTTAAAAATGGGTTTAGACTTTTTTTAAATGGTTTTATTGGAATCTTGCAATTGGAAACGATACTCTGTACTTATTGAATTTTGTTTATCTATAGATTCATTTTCTGTATTCTGTATTCTGATATTCTGTACTTATTGAATTGTGTTTATCTATAGATTCGTTTTCTATAAAACCGATTCGGCCTTTAAGGTGTGAATGGAAAATCGCCGGTTTTCTGGTTGGTTTGCAATATACTTGTTTCTTGTTTAAAGAGACATGTTTAATTTGAAAACAAAGTAGGAATTCGATTTTTTCGTACCATAAAAATAATTGAGCTTCCTCCATTACCACTTCCGGTTGTCCATAGCCAACAAAAACCTCTAATGTTGGCATCGTACTGCTGGATTTCGCAAAAGAACCTGTCCACGTAGACAATGCTGTATTATCCCTTTCCACTTGTTTGACTTCATTCTCCGACGGGTGACGAGTATCGTGACGTGGAATCTCTCATTCTTAATTCTTCAGGTTGACACATAAAACTGTAAGGTGATATTGATAAAATTATACCATTTTTATACTAGTTCATAAAAGTAATATACTCGCCGGATAAACGTACCATGGTACATTGATGAAAATTTTGGGGTAATCTGTTGTACCCCATGCAAAATATTCACTTTGACTTTTTTGTCTTACGGGTGAAGGGTATCCAATGAGGTTAAATTTGCCAGAAAGGTATCCAGACACGTTGATCCAAGTGGAATTTCGTTCTTAATGCTTCAGGTTTGTCACATGAAATAGTAAGATTGTATAGACAAAATTATACCATTTTTATACTAGTTCATAAAAGTAACATACTCATCCGACAAACGTACCATCGTACAATAGTGTTAATTCTGTGGTAATCGATTGATGCAAAATATTCACTTTGATTTCTCCGTCTGACGACTGCCGAGTATCTTCTTTGATTAGTTTTGCCATAAACGTACGCAACCACGTCGATCCACGCGGAATTACGCGTTACGACGTTTTTCCGCGACTTTCCCACGCTCGCTTCCCTCCGTGCCAAGTCGGGTGAAACTTTGCATCCACGCAGGATAGTTTCAACTGGAATATAGCGGTCGAGCGAGTGAGTCGCGTTGACAAAAAATCTCTAGTCTTCAGCGGGAGTCGTACCGGTTGAACGTGCAAGTAAAATCGCCGATGCACGTTCGATCGCACATCGTCAGTGCGAAAGCGCGCTTCGTGATACATGGTTCCGTGGAACTATGCGCAGTAGCGATGGGGCTGATCAAATTGCCATCCTGTGAAAAAAAAGAAACGAATATAGTTTCCGCCAAATTTCACATCTTACCGAATTACGTAATTCCATCTGCGAAGACTGATAGTTCAGCATCGGTGACTCTTATCACATTTTTGGACGTCAAGTGAATAATTGCAACTTGGCAAATTAACTAAGCTATCAGTCAAGTATATAATATATATAGACAATACAATTAATAGATATAGGTATATAATATTTTGCGCTTGGTATCCAAAAATGTTGGAATACTTCTACCTAAGTTACAGTTTGGTAAACCTTATGGTAGTATATAGTAGATAATAGGTGTATAATATATAGATAATCCAAACTATAACTTAGGTAGGTGGCATTCCAACAATTTTAGAGATCGAGTAAAAAATTACAAATGACCGATAACATGAATTATAAATAGGTACAGCTCAACGTGCTAATAAGAAATATCATAACAACTGATATACTATAATAAACGTAATTTATTATAGTATCAGATCGGCATTATCTAAATAGTCAGTGTTCATTTAGTGTGCCGATAACAGTTGCACCTGCACTGCTCACTTTTCCTCATTAAGCTCATTAAGATATGTTCATGCTCGAAATATTTAATACAGTCGCGCGCTCTCCGATCGTTGCTTCATCGTTGCATATCGTTGCATGCGATCAAGTGATTTCTTTTTAACACGTTGACTGCCGTGGTGGTTATCAGTGACCGGTGCAAAAGGCCTTACAAAAAATTAAAAAAATACCCAATCGGTAGCATTTATAATTTTGCAAATGCAATTAATATTAAATAGTAATTCAACTCTTTAGTTTCCGATACCTTCGCATTATTTTCACTTTGCACAATTCAATCATATTCTGCTGTACTTCATCACGTTGCGGTTTTAATATAGCAAAATGCCCACGGCAGCAAAAGATCTCATGAAAAATTCAAAAAATACCCAATCGGTAACATTTATAATTTTGTAAATGCAATTAATATTAAATAGTGATTCACTCTTTAGTCTCCGATACTTTCGCATTATTTTTATTGTGCACAATTCAATCATATTCTGCTGTACTTCATCACGTTGCGATTTTAATATAGCAAAATGCCCACGGCAGCAAAAGATCTCATGAAAAATTCAAAAAATACCCAATCGGTAACATTTATAATTTTGTAAATGCAATTAATATTAAATAGTGATTCGACTCTTTGGTCTCTGATACCTTCACGTTATTTTCATTTTACACAATTCAATTGTATTCTGCAGTACTTCGTCACGTTGCGATTTTAATATAGTAAAGTACCCACGGCAGCAAAAGGTCTCACGAAAAATTAAAAAAATACCCAATCCGTACCATTTATAATTTTGTAAATGCAATTAATATTAAATAGTGATTTAACTCTTTGGTCTCTGATACCTTCACGAAAAAATTCAAAAATAGTAAAGTACCCAATCGGTAACATTTATAATTTTAATTTTGTAAATGCAATTAATATTAAATAGTGATTCGACTCTTTGGTCTCTGATACCTTCACGTTATTTTCATTTTACACAATTCAATTGTATTCTGCAGTACTTCGTCACGTTGCGATTTTAATATAGTAAAGTACCCACGGCAGCAAAAGGTCTCATGAAAAATTAAAAAAATACCCAATCGGTAACATTTATAATTTTGTAAATGCAATTAATATTAAATAGTAATTCAACTCTTTAGTCTCCGATACCTTCGCAATATTTTCATTTTGCACAATTCAATCGTACCCTGCAGTAATCCATCACGTTGCGGTTTTAATATAGTAAAATACCCACGGCAACAAAAGATCTCAAGAAAAATTAAAAACATACCCAGTCGATAGCATTTATAATTTTGCAAATCCAATTAATATGAAATAGTGATTCAATGCTCCCTTCACGTTATTTTCATTTTGCAGATTCAATCATATTCTGCAGTATTTCATCACGTGAAATTTTAATATAGTAAAGTACAAAAAAGATCTCACGAAAAATTAAAAAAATCTCCAATCGGTAGCATTTATAATTTTGTAAATGCAATTAATATTAAATAGTGATTCAACTCTTTGGTCTCTGATACCTTCACGTTATTTTCATTTTACACAATTCAATTGTATTCTGCAGTACTTCGTCACGTTGCGATTTTAATATAGTAAAATATCCACGGCAGCAAAAGGTCTCACGAAAAATTAAAAAAATACCCAATCCGTAGCATTTATAATTTTGTAAATGCAATTAATATTAAATAGTGATTCAACTCCTTAGTCTCCGATACCTTCGCATTCTTTTCAATTTGCACGATTCAATCATATTCTGCAGTATTTCATCACGTTGCGGTTTTAATATAATAAAATACGCACGCTAGTCAACGTGTTAATTATTATGAGATGCAAATGCCGGACATATCGCAATTTGAAGCCATCGCTGACGCGCAGTTCGTACGCACAACTGCAACGTTCGGTAAATTGTGCGCACCCGTAATACGTTCGAGCTCGAGCGCGTGTGGGAAACTCGCCGGATGCATTATGTATTTTATTGCTTTACTTACTTAGTTGGAGAATTACTTTGCCGGCGTAATGACTTTCAGGTAACGCGCTTTCTTAGGAATGCCATAGCCCTGATTTATCGCCCGGACCCCGTTTTTCTCGGCCCACTTTGTCGTTATCGCTCCTACCCGTACACGATGTCGTCCGCACACCGATGAGAGCGCACTTCGGAGAATGATCAGTGACATCGCGGTTCCGAGCTATTGATATGCAACGTGCGATGATCCGTCCGCGTACGGCGCGAGATCGAAAATCTTGAAATCGCCTGGCATGCGATTGAGTCGCGTGCATTCTATTGAATAGATTGGTAGCAGTGCGAGATATGGTGAAATTAAAAAGTACGTCTTGAAACCGACCAGTGACACGCTTTTGTACTCTGCCAAATATCGAAAATCTTGAAATCGCCTGGCATGCGATTGAGTCGTATGCATTCTGCTAAATAGATTGGTAGCAGTGCGAAATATCGTGAAATTAAAAAGTACGTCTTGAAACCGACCAGTGACACGCTTTTGTACTCTGTCAAATATCGAAAATATTGAAATCGCTTGGTATGCGATTGAGTCGCGTGCATTCTATTGAATAGATTGGTAGCAGTGCGAGATATGGTGAAATTAAAAAGTACGTCTTGAAACCGACCAGTGACACGCTTTTGTACTCTGCCAAATATCGAAAATCTTGAAATCGCCTGACATGCGATTGAGTCGTATGCATTCTGCTAAATAGATTGGTAGCAGTGCGAAATATCGTGAAATTAAAAAGTACGTCGTGAGACCAGTGACCACGCTTGTACTCTGCCAAATATCGGAAATATTGAAATCGCTTGGTATGCGATTGAGTCGCGTGCATTTTGCTGAATAGATTAGTAGCAGTGCGAGATATCGCGAAATTAAAAAGTACGTCTTGAAATCGACCAGTGACTCGCTTGTACTCTGCCAAATATGTAAATTGATACCAATGCGGGATACCGTGAAATTTTAAATTAGATTGGTACAAATACGAGATGTTGCGGAATTAAAAAGTACATCTAGAAACTGACCAGTGCTCTGCCATATATGTAAATTGATACCAATACGGGATATCGTGAAATTAAAAATTAGATTGGTACAAACACGAGATGTTGTGAAATTAAAAAGTACACCTAGAAGTCGACCAATGAGTCGGTTGCATTTTACTAAATACGCAGATTGGTACAAATGTGAGATCCCGTGAAATAAAAAAGTACGTCTTGAAAGTGACCAGTGAGTCGCTTGCATTCTACAGCGTCATATTAATATGAAACACCGAGATTAAAAAGTACATTTTGAAAATGACAGCGGTTGCATTCTTTCTAATATGTATGCTGGTGCCGATATGGAATTCTACGAATAGTGCCGATATGGAATTCTAAAAATAAATCCTGTTCATATCATATTTTCCACTTAACCATTTTGGTGCCCTTCAGCGCGATCGTGTTGTTCAAATTTCGCGTCAAAAATTGCTGCGGCTATCAGTGACAATGCTTAGTTGATTTTACACGCAAACTTTATTATCACTTTTTTCGGCATGGAATCAGGGGACCGCCACAGCACTGTTTTGCATTTTTGCAGGTATTTTATACATGTATTGTCGGAACGTATTGCGGCACAATAGGTAACCTAAGTTTCTATTTCTATGGACCTTATTGTCGCAGATCATTTGGTTAAATCCGACACTTCTACCATAGTAGCTTAAGTGAATACGCATCATACGCAGTTAATAAAGTAAGCATTTCATTGTAACAGCAACTAAGTCTGCATACATTTTATTATCATAGCAGCCAAGCCCGCATGTTAGTTATTGAAAGACACATTGAAATATCTGTGTTTTACGCAAACGCACATATGTTGCATCAGCTACACAACGCGTGGCACAATCCGAAGCGGTTTTGAAAGAGGCCGCTGGCACTGAAACGGTTAAAAAATAACTTATACCATTCACAGCTTTAAACAATTTTACTTTTTCTCCTCTGATTAAATTCATTTCCATTTTCTTTTTTTATTTGTTTCAATTTAAACTAATTGCGCATAATCAGCATATTTAACACCAGATTTGCGAAACCCGTAAATTCGTTGAAATTCCGACTTCACGAGAAAAATTACAGAAACTATTACTATCATCTTTTCGCAACTTTTACTGACTTTCATGAGTGGAATGCTACGAATATGTATAAAAATTCTTTTCCTCGCCAGGGTTCTAATGTTCAAAATCTATATATCGTACACATACACACTTGCGCAGAAAATGGTGTATACCTACAAACTTTTCTGTAAAACTAGTCTTAAAGGTCAATTAATTTTTTGTCCGAAGTACTATCCGGGAATTTTATTTGCACAGTTACAAAATCCTGTTCGTATGTGCGCTTCAGAAACCACTTTCACGGCGTTTCTGGAGTGCAAACAGCTCAGGGGGTAGAGCAGTTAAGAGGGCAAACTAGAAGATTACAGTGATAACTCAGGCGCCTAACAAGAAGGTCAGCTATTTGGAGTGTATCCGACGCAGACACGCCCGGAAGTCTGGAAAATGATCGAAAGAGAAAATCGCCACGGAAGTACGTTGCGCTTCCGCGCGTTTATTCTTATTCCCGGCTTATCCGAGTGCACAGAGAATTTACATCCGACGCCGTTTTCTACGTCTTTGGATAAGAAACAGAAACAGGTAGCTCTACGACATCCGTACGAAAGATGGAAACAAGTATTTTTTTGTTGGGTCCGTGAGGCAAATTTGCGGAATTTGAAAACCGGAGTTTCCAATCAACGAACCGGTTTTGAGCTTAGTACAATGCGTAAAAATTCATGAATTGTTTGATTTCCAACGTCAGTACTTTTACACAAAATTGTATCTGGTATGAAACTAGAATAGAACTGGAATTATTCTATAGAAGATGATTATGATAATGAATATACTTGGCGAAGAAGTCACTTCGTTCAGCCTTATAACATTAAGAAAAGGAGTTATTAGTGTTAGTGGGTACGGACAGGAAAGCAGAACATTTAGATTTATTATTTAATGCTTTAAAGATGATTAAATCTAGTTCAGTACCAAGTGGGAGAGTTTTCCCATTTCTGACAATTTTGTATACAAAATAAGGACAGGGTTAACCAATAAACCTATACATGTTCTTTGCTTTTTAAAATCGTACTTCCTCAGGGGAAACAAGAAATTAAACAATATTTTTTCGGCATTAATTGTGATCGTATTCATATATTGTTTTCTATCAAGCAAATTCCACTGTGTTTACTTTTTATAGTTTTACACAATATTCCTCCATTGCTTAACTTTTGCTTTCCGTAGCCCTTGATCGATCTTACATTAACACGTTGAGTGCCACGGTGGTCACCAGTGACCGGCGCAAAAGATTTGACTAAAAATGCAAAAAATTCACAATAAAGCCTATGTAAAAGCAATTGATATTGCAACGGTGCTTCAATACTTTGGCTTCTAATAACTCTGCGTTACCTTCATTTTGCATGATTCAATTATATTCTGCAGTATTTCATCGCATCCCGGTTCTAATATAGCAAAATACGCTTGACAGTCAGAGTGCTAATACATTTTCGAAATTGCTCAAATATTACTAAACCGGCAAGTTTCTAAACATCTCACTTTCCCCAATTTATATAAAACTTCGCAAACCCGTTTTAACTCGGCTTCGTACAAAATATAAAATTCAAACACCGCTTCTTTAAAAACCGTTGTTTGTATAGTCCCTACCGCTAAGACGTGTGGCTTAAAACACGTGTTCCCATACGTTTAACAACGCACCGTTTCGAAGGGCACGAAATTCCACCGCAAACGGGTAACACTTAGCATATCGGCGAATTTATTCCGACATTCCACGAGTCCGTTACTACCACAGGGCAACTTTGCCAGCTGCAAACGGCCGATCGCGGGAGACCGAACGAAACAGGACGTTGCCGGATGTAGATCGCGCCGATAGAAGATTATTAGCTAATAAGCGCGCAAACTAATGGGCTAGCTAAAAAACACACATCGCCCGCGTCTTCGTGGCGGACGGCCGAATCTCATTTGGGCGCAGCACGCAATGGAATGGACAACGAGGTGCCAGTCGAGCATGGCGCACCGACGAATATCCATGGGATACCGCGCGGATAATCGGGAAATTGAATAGGCGGCGGTGCGGCCGACATTAATGAACTAATTATGACGAGGATGTAGCCGGGGTGATGTCGGTGGGTGCGCTTTCAGCTAGACGATTCCGCGCGAGCCACGGACCCGTGGCCTGCGCTCAAGAAATCGTATTTTTCTCTTCTTTTCTTCCTTTTTCATGCAATCATTTCGCTAATTACCTCGCGCCAACTTCGCGCGCATGAGAACTCGCAATAAATATTCGCGATTAATTAAAGCGGGCAGATATGCGGGTGTCTTATAGGAAAAAATAATGTAGTTAAAGGCTCTTTTTAATTGGATTGTTCGTCTTCGCCCCCCGCCGCCGCGTCTCCCGATTCTTTCGTTGCACGCGTCGTGAATTCTTCACGACAGATGCGCCGCATTTTGCGCAGTTTGCCGATTTTGCGATTTTGCGTAGGAATGCGAGGCGGTACACGCTCGAGTACGCTGCGTTAGCAGGGGTCGGACGGTAAATGCTGATTTGATTGTTGTTAACACTAAACGTAGCAAGCGGGGTAAATTGACCGCTTTCAAAATTTACTTTAAAATCGTACATTCATTGTTATTTCTTTTGCTCATTTGACTTTCTGTAAATTCTCGTATCATCTGATTATTCAATTGCTTGCTTTAATAAATCAGGAATTTCTTTCTGAAAATCAACGTTTATTTCATAAGGGGTCAAATGACACCTCATGGTAAGAATAGGTAGGTGTAAAGTATCGGTACGTTTAGTGTTAAAATTGTACATTCATTGTTATTTCTTTTGCTCATTTGACTTTCTGTAAATTCTTATGTCATCTGATTATTCAATTTCTCGGTTTAATACATTAGAAATTTCTTCCTGAAAATCAACTTTTATTTCATAAGGGGTCAAATGACACCTCATGGTAAGAATAGGTAGGTGTAAAGTACCGGTACGTTTAGTGTTAAAATCGTACATTCATTGTTATTTCTTTCGCTCCTTTGACTTTCTGTAAATTCTTATGTCATCTGATTATTCAATTTCTTGCTTTAATAAATTAGGAATTTCTTTCCGAAAATCAATGTTTATTTCGTACGAGGTCAAATGACACCTCATGGTAAGAATAGGCAGGTGTAAAGTACCGGTACGTTTAGTGTTAAAATCGTACATTCATTGTTATTTCTTTCGCTCCTTTGACTTTCTGTAAATTCTTATGTCATCTGATTATTCAATTGCTTGCTTTAATAAATCAGGAATTTCTTTCTGAAAATCAACGTTTATTTCATAAGGGGTCAAATGACACCTCATGGTAAGAATAGGTAGGTGTAAAGTACCGGTACGTTTAGTGTTAAAATCGTACATTCATTGTGATTTCTTTCGCCCATTTTGACTTTCTGTAAATTCTTATGTCGTCTGATTATTCAATTTCTTGCTTTAATAAATTAGGAATTTCTTTCTGAAAATCAACGTTTATTTCATAAGTGGTAAAATATAAAGGGTCAAATGTAAGGGTAAAATATCGGTACGTTTAGTGTTAATGATGATCGTAATGGAGCATGCGGGCAGAGGTGTGTGAACTATATGCATGTAGAATTCGTGTGTTTTAGTGAAGACGGAAGAACAAAGATTTGTCACCTAACATCTCTCTGAAAATCGTTGCGTTATTTACGCCACGCGTTCACTGCCACGGTACTTTTCAGGATCCTGGTGTGAAAAGCCAATTTAATTTAATCATATTGTATTATTGTACCGATATACTACAAATTTCATCGTAGGTGCGCAAATATACATAACGCGTATTTAGCGTCCTGAGTAATAATGCAAACTACGAGTCATCTCCTAGTTGTCAGTCAACGTGTTAATCTGTCAATTAAAGCACACATTTCATAAACGTAATTTCGTCAAAAATAACACGTCAACACCACGTTCGAAACTAAATAACACTTTATAAAGCAACCATGTAGTTGTACAACAAATTGCCGAGAATTGCCATGATCCCTCCGGCGTCACCCGCTGTCTTCCGAAAAATACCTAGTCTCTTTAGATACAGCCCAAACTTGATCCGCATTATTCGTGTTCCTCCCAAATCCTTTTCACCCGTCGTTCTCGCATTCCAAAATTGTCATCACGTGTCAGAGTCGTCGAACTACGGCAAAATGTTAGCAAATCGTCTATTGCCCCCCGCGACGCTTGCGTGTAGAGTTCATGCGACATCAGATGTGTCGTTCCACGAAGCCTTTCCGCACAATGACTCCCCGACATCGGCGACGTCTGTCGAGAAAAGTGTCTCCGTCATGACGGGGTATGTCATTACCGCGTTACTTATATGCTCCTTCGTGAGCACGTACGCCGCATGTCAAATGAGCGTAACGCGTACTCCGCAATGACGCCGACAGGCAGAGGAGGATCGTTGCGAGATGTTTTGAAAAAGCGATCTTACCAGACACGCTATGCACGCGAGGTGTCCGAAGCCGGTCCGACATCAACGGACGGCAGCGCGTGGCTATTCATTCACGCATGAATATGCACCCTGAATATCGATCGATCGACGGCGCCTCAGATAAACGCTTCTTGCGCGGACGCGTGATCGCGGGATCTTGTTAACACTTTACGGACCGGGCATTCTATTGCTAATCGTACCCAGTGGCCGGGTATTTTTTTGCGTCGCATATTTTTAAATTAGTGATGATTTGTTAGTAGTTAACACGTTCACTGCCACGGTGGTCATCGGTGACCGGTGCAAAACATTTGACTAAAAATGCAAAAAATTCGCAATGAATCCTGATTTGCAATTTTGTAAAAGCAATTGATATTGGAACGGTGCTTCAATACTTTGGCTTCTAACAACTGTGCTTACTTTCATTTTGCACGATTTAAACATACGTTTATTTTTATCGCATCGCGGTAAAATAAACATAAAGGGCTTGGCAGTCAAAGTGTTAAACTGTCCACAAATATTTCTGTAATATTGCTAATCGTTTTGTCGCTATCCATATTTCAGAGCTTCAAATAATTAAATCGCAACACAAAATACGAACACTGCGGATGACAATCACGTAGCAGCTCTGTGATATCTCGTCACCTGCCTCAAACGACAGAATATGCAAGACGATATATCTCGTCAATGGCCCCGAACGACGAAATAGCAATGACGAGATCTCTCATCCGTCCGAAAACCCTTTGAATGCTTATTTCGACTGCCACGCGAGTTTATAAGAAAATTTTCGACCACGGACGCTGCTATCGTATGGGCCAATTGTTTCTTATCGTAGTAGAAAATTATTACGGTTAGAAAGAAATGCCTAGGGATTTCCATCGAGGTGAAAATCTGTATTGGAGAATCACACTGGGTCTGTTGTGTCTTAGGCTAGCAGCAGATAGGCACGTTTGGAACGGAACGTTGTGGGATGTGCGTTCAGTTGAAAAAGTTTGCTCGAGAACGAAATATCTAATTCGAATGGAAAATATATAATTTAGAGAAGGATTCGAAGATTGCCATCCATGGCATCGGTAGTGTGAAAATATGTACGGAAAGATAAACTCAGAACTCGGACGGAAAATATATACTATAATTTAGAGAAACATTCGAAAATTGCCGAATGTGTGAAAGAATTAAACGTAAAAGACCACTTGTAATAAAGTCTAACACCGAAATTCGTCTGACGCGTCGTTCGAACAACTTTCTCCCCCGAAATCACCCCTAACACTCGTTTCCGTTGTTTCTTTGGGATGGCATCGGTAGTATGTAGATACGTAGGGAAAGATAGACTCGGAACTCGAACGAAAAATATATAATTTAGAGAAGGTTTCGAAGATTGCCGAACGTATGTAGGAATAAAATGTAAAAGACCACCTGTAATCAAGTCTAACACCGAAATTCGTCTGACGCGTCGTTCGAACAACTTTCTCCCCCGAAATTACACCTGACACTCGTTTCCGTTGTTTCTTCGGGTTGGCATCGGTGGTGTGTAGATATGTAGGCAAAGATAGATTCGGCACTCGAATGGAAAATATATAATTTAGCGAAGAATTCGAAGACTGCCAAACCTGTGAAGGAATAAAATGTAAAAGAGCGCTTGTAATAAAGTATGACGCGTCAATCGAACAACTTTCTCCCCCGAAATCACCCATGCCGTTCGTCTCCGTTGTTTCTTCGGGATGGAATCGACGTCAGCGGTGGCATCGATAGTGTGAAAATACGTAGGCAAAAATAGACTCGGAACTCGAACGGAAAATATATAATTTAGAGAAGGATTTGAAAACTGCCGAACGTGTGAAGGAATAAAATGCAAAAGACCACTTGTAATAAAGTCTAACACCGAAATTCGTCTAACGCGTCCATTGAACAACTTTCTCCCCTCAAATCACTCCTGACACTCGTTTCCGTTGTTTCCTCGGGATGGAATTAACGTCAACGGTGGCATCGACAGTGTGAAAAATACATAGGGAAAGATAGACTCGGAATTCGAACGAAAAATATATAATTTTGAGAAGAATTCAAAAACTGCCGAACGCGTGAAGGAATGAAATGTAAAAGACCGCTTGTAATAAAGTCTGACGCGTCCAACGAACAACTTTCTCCCCCGAAATCATCCCTGCCGCTCATCTCCGTTGTTTCCTCGGGATGGAATTAACGTCAACGGTGGCATCGACAGTGTGAAAAATACATAGGGAAAGATAGACTCGGAATTCGAACGGAAAATATATAATTTTGAGAAGAATTCAAAAACTGCCGAACGCGTGAAGGAATGAAATGTAAAAGACCGCTTGTAATAAAGTCTGACGCGTCCAACGAACAACTTTCTCCCCCGAAATCATCCCTGCCGCTCATCTCCGTTGTTTCCTCGGGATGAAATCGACGTCAACGGTAGCATCGACAGTGTGAAAAATACATACGGAAAGATAGACTCGGAATTCGAACGGAAAACATATCATTTTGAGAAGAATTCAAAAACGGCCGAACGCGCGAAGGAATGAAATGTAAAAGACCACTTGTAATAAAGTCTGACGCGTCTATCGAACAACTTTCTCCGTCGAAATCACCCCTGCCGCTCATCTCCGTTGTTTCCTCGGGATGGAATTAACGCCAACGGTGGTATCGACAGTGTGAAAAATACATAGGGAAAGATAGACTCGGAATTCGAACGGAAAATATATAATTTTGAGAAGAATTCAAAAACTGCCGAACGCGTGAAGGAATGAAATGTAAAAGACCGCTTGTAGTAAAGTCTGACGCGTCCATCGAACAACTTTCTCCCCCGAAATCACCCCTGCCGCTCGTCTCCGTTGTTTCCTCGGGATGGAATTAACGTCAACGGTGGCATCGACAGTGTGAAAAATACATAGGGAAAGATAGACTCGGAATTCGAACGGAAAATATATAATTTTGAGAAGAATTCAAAAACTGCCGAACGCGTGAAGGAATGAAATGTAAAAGACCGCTTGTAATAAAGTCTGACGCGTCCAACGAACAACTTTCTCCCCGAAATCATCCCTGCCGCTCATCTCCGTTGTTTCCTCGGATGAAATATATAACGGTAGCATCGACAGTGTGAAAAATACATACGGAAAGATAGACTCGGAATTCGAACGGAAAATATATAATTTTGAGAAGAATTCAAAAACTGCCGAACGCGTGAAGGAATGAAATGTAAAAGACCGCTTGTAATAAAGTCTGACGCGTCCATCGAACAACTTTCTTCCCCGAAATCACCCCTGCCGCTCGTCTCCGTTGTTTCCTCGGGATGGAATTAACGCCAACGGTGGTATCGACAGTGTGAAAAATACATAGGGAAAGATAGACTCGGAATTCGAACGGAAAATATATAATTTTGAGAAGAATTCAAAAACTGCCGAACGCGTGAAGGAATGAAATGTAAAAGACCACTTGTAATAAAGTCTGACGCGTCTATCGAACAACTTTCTCCGTCGAAATCAGCCCTGCCGCTCGTCTCCGTTGTTTCCTCGGGATGAAATCGACGTCAACGGTAGCATCGACAGTGTGAAAAATACATAGGGAAAGATAGACTCGGAATTCGAACGGAAAACATATCATTTTGAGAAGAATTCAAAAACGGCCGAACGCGCGAAGGAATGAAATGTAAAAGACCACTTGTAATAAAGTCTGACGCGTCTATCGAACAACTTTCTCCGTCGAAATCACCCCTGCCGCTCGTCTCCGTTGTTTCCTCGGGATGGAATCGACGTCAGCGGTGGCATCGGTAGCGTGTAGGTATATCTGTCATCGCTGTAGTGACTGGTCCGACAGGTTATGGCTTCCCTTCGACATCGAACAAACACGTCGTTTCTTAAGCGCAGAGAGGAAGAACGACAAGCTCATCCGTAATACCCGTTACCACTTTCAACCACCCTCAGCCACCCGCGTCTACCGTCTGTAACCACGAATTCTGAGGGCCGGCCACGCCGGAGGTTGATGCGATGCCAAAAGAAGACACGCGGAAGTAAGTTGCGTCGTGGGGGGGTGGAAGGGTAAAGTGGTTGGCCTACCACTACTTTTGTCACCGGACACGATTTCGCGAAAGTAGAATCCTGCGCTCAAACGTACGAGTTTCGGAACGTCTGACAATTCGAATGGTAAGGCACGGAGCAAAAGTACTGCGGATGAAAGCGTTTGTTTCAAACTGTGTGGGAAAATGTGTGGGGGTGTGGTAAATGGTGCACGTGTGAATGGGGGAATAAAGACTGAAAGGCATAGAAAAAATCAAATGATTAATATGTCGAAATTTAATGTTCAAAGAAAGAACGCATTTCGACATTAGGGAAAGCAGAATTTTATTATTGGGGAATACTGAGCATTGAGGCGTAATTAACACTTTAACGACCGCTAGCTGATTAATCGACTTTTCGGTTCCAACTTCTATTTACCGGGGAAATATGTGGGGGGTGCGGTAAATGCTACACGTGTGAATGGGGGAATGAAGACTGAAATGCACAGTAAAAATCAAATGATTAATATGTCGAAATTTAATGTTCAAACAAGCGAGACATTTCGATATTAGGGAAAGCAGAATTTTATTATTGGGGAATACTGAGCATTGAGACGTAATTAACACTTTAACGACCGCTAGTCGATTAATCGACTTTTCGGTTCCTACTGCTATTTACCGGTAGCCGATTAATCGGCTTTTCAGTGGTCAACGATTATATCAGATAAAATAAATATCAGATGATATTATGACAATTCTAAATGACAATAAAATTACACTGCTTTGAAACCAAAGGATTCTCAACCACACATTCAGTACTTTTCAGTTATAAAGCTTTACAATTAGGTACATGCACAATTCCTGCGCGATATCCAAAACAGAGTCGGTGGTTAGTGAGTGGCATCTTCAGTCAATAGTGGTCGGTAAAGGGTTCAGTTACTTGCAAGGTTGGTAACGGAGAAAATATTAATCGTGTACGTGCCGTCTTCAAAGGAATTAATTATTTTTAACTAATATAATAAACAAACTGTCACATACGTTTTAACACTAGTGAGGCAAGATTTTATTATGGGCAAATACCGATAATCCAAAATAAATTAAGTTGTTTGAAAAGTTTAAGGTAGAGGAACAAATTAATTCGACTCAGCACTATGTTCGTGCCCCCTCTGAAGGAATGAATTATTTTCCACTAATAGAAAAACAAATTCCCACATTTATTTTGACGCACGTGTCCTTATCAAAGGAGGAAATTTCTATATCATTTCATATAGCGTTCAGTTTTCTCAATTCGTATTTTTAGGCGCATGTGGGTGTTGTACAAATTAAAGGTAGCATCCGTTATATAATCGGTGTGAAGCGTCAGCTGTGGGGGTCGTCGAAAAACTTAAACGGCCTTCTGATCAACTCAAACCGGATGTCCAATATATTCTTCCACCGCCATAAACTACACTTAATTCTAATAACTGGTCTATATTGCGCTTTCACGACCCTTACAGCGCACATTTCAATGACTCACTATTTCTAACCATGAAATGTGAATCTCAAATAATTGTTGAAGTAACGGCGTTGGGCAGGTTGACGATATATGCAGGAATGTTAAATAATTCCACCCCTTCGTCGAAGGCCACCTTAAGCCAGTGTTATCTTCGTGTTACGACAACGAAGGAACGAGAAGAATTGTCCGACAAGAAACCGATGAAGGGTTTATCTTAATCCACGGTTCACCGAGCAGACGAGCTCCTTGCCAATCCCCTTCGACCACCCATTCACCCACCCCTTCGATCGTTTATGCCCACCCACCACTCGCCATAACCGATCACACTTTGCTCGTTTTGCTCGATTCTCTTTTTTCTACCGCGGAGGACACATACCGAGTCTATCTTTCAAATCAAACCGGAGTATTTCTTTACGTGGAACTTTCCGCTGTTTTACCAAATACGAAATTGCACGGTGCTCAATACCCTCCGAAAATGATACCGGCTACGTTTGCAATATTGTACAATAATGTTTATTAACATACTTACTACCGCCGTGGTCGCCAGACGCTGAAGCACCTCTAATATTTCGAATATTTAAAAGAAAATTAATATTATCAAACGAAAATAATAATTCCGGATTTTAATTAAAGCATTATATATTTTATTACGAAAATGAAAAACGACGTATTATACTGCAACATCGTCGGCATAAATAAGGCTGGCCATCGCAATCCGCGGTATGTATTTTTAGCACCTTTCAAAACGTAATTTGCAACATTTACTTCATAATATACTTCGAAAAATCTTCGCACCGGGTGCCCTGGCCTTTCCTCTTTTGTATTTTGCTTGTATTTAGATACACCCATACTTTTTCACACATAGCACAACTACGAAATAAACAATTTACTTATGATACTACGATATTGAAATTCGAAGATCGCAAGTAATCTTCCGTAAATCATTCTTTCTCATACACATCAAATTCATATGCTCGCATAAAGTCAGCATCACACACTACATTACGTATAATATGCAGTATGCCGTAAGTAACCACATAGAATACACGTTATTTGCCAGACTGGAATATTTTGATACCGAGGAACTAGATAAAAAATGGAAAGCAGACGGTTGGTTGGTATTCAAGAATGGCTAAAATTGTTACTTAAGTAACCTGCATTTGATGAGAGAATGGAAGAGAGTTAAGGACACATACTTTACGACGTACATTCTGTCAGTTGATAGTAATGACTATAATTAAAATCCCCGAAGTATACATGCTGCGAGAAATTTGAAGCCATGCCAAACGCGGAGACCTTGAGGGACTGGTAAGATCATTTTATCTCGTCATTACCCTCCTCTCTTAATGACCACGATTACAAATTAAACGCGATAATGCGCCGACTAACGAGGAATCAGTAAAATTGAGCCATAAAACTGCCCGATCATTAACATACGGCCGTGCATCTATGTGCACCGTTCAAGAAGCATTTCGCACGAACGAAAAATGCGGCTCACGACGGATCTCAACGCGAAAATGTCACACATCCCCAAATGTTATGCACCCAAAGCCCCGTTGTCCGATAATTACGTTGACCTTTCGTTCGCAAACTGCCCGGCAACGACGAGACAATCATTCCGCCAGACACTCGCAGCTTTCATCCAGCGCCTCGCAATGTCATCATCTCGCAACGCCCGACAAAGAAACCATTAAGGCCCTCAACGTCTAAATACCGTGCGCCGTAACTACGCAACGACTTTGAGAATATCATAAAATGCAGCCGTCGAGTGTGCGCGCCGAATACACAGGGAACAAAGAACGCCAACGAAGGACAGGTCTTCCAAGCGAGAGGTGCTTCGCGCACCTCACTCCTGGCCAAATTATTTCCAGCGAGCCGCCGGTTTTGTCAGATTCCCGGTAAAAACGTTTAACGAAGTTACGACCGTCCGACCGGCCATAAGGCCGTGACTGGGAGCGAAAAAGTGCTTGACAGAACTAGCACGGCGACAGTTCGCAGTCGAATAGAGACACTGCCGGTATAACGATTCGTTGATACCTTCCCAGGACGATTTCGCATTAGCCGCGGCGGTGGTTGAAAGTCCACGGGACGAGCGAGATGGCGTCGAACCGGGGGAATAGTTCGAAGGGATGTATAGGAGTCGGAGCCAAGGATGGGCAAACACCTGTAACGCCGATGTTGACGTCGTCACGTGCCCAGGCGTGGCCGTAACGGAAGCCACGATGATCGTGCAAAAAGCCACCCCTGCATGGCAAAACGACGATGCAGCCCGTGCTGCCCGAAAACGTCAACTATCCCCCGGCGAGGCGTACCAAAAGCGTGTTAAAGCGCAAATCCGCGGCGACCGATCGTGGAGTCGGTGTTTTTAGGAGATGAGCTAATTGAGAAATTCTGGAAGTTTAGGAGACCTGATGTAACACTTCTTGTGGAGTGCGGTGGACAGTGATATGGAAATTGTGACAGTGTCACATTAAGAAGACAGAGCACTTTTTATAGCATTCTG
Source organism: Cryptocheilus praepositus (assembly GCA_033815515.1). NCBI lineage: Eukaryota > Metazoa > Arthropoda > Insecta > Hymenoptera > Pompilidae > Cryptocheilus > Cryptocheilus praepositus. Next base: position 2,752,946 of record JAWWQZ010000161.1, on the reverse strand, counting down.
GTGGTATAAGCGATTGGTATATCCAAATCTTGGACTATGGACCAAATCTTCAATGCCATGTAGGAACTTATAAATTGCACCGTCTCTGGTTACCGGTTAAAATGATTATGGTGTGTTGTTTAATATGAAGCGTGTATGCGTATTTTGTCTACACTAGATGGTTTTGGAAGATCGTATGCATATTTTAAATGAAAAAGGTGTTTGAGTTTGAACAAAACACATTCGAATGCGACTTTCTCAACAACATTTGGAGCGTTTTAAAAAGGATAAAGTGGATTTTGTGCACATCACTATGGATGAGACTCAGTATTTTGTCTGATCAAAATATTATCACTGAACATCGTATACGAATATTATCACCGTGCATCACTTCAGCACGAAGCTTACAAGACTCATATATTGTGACACATATGACAAAACTCATACACCTCATGTTTCCCGTTTTCTGACAAAATATCTTTAGTGTCCTTTTTAATCCTGAATTCACGTAAACACACAGTTGTACAATATACAGAATTTTTAAATGAAAAGTACAGAAACAATTTCTATAATTTTCAGCGAAACTCGTTAGAAAATAATAGTGACAATTTCCACAATCTTGCTCGTGGAAGTCAAAACTTAAATTTGCCAGAAAGTAACAGTAACAGTTCCTGTCATTTTCCTCATGAAGTCTGAAACCCATCAAACCGTCTGGTACCGCAAGTTGTATTAAACGCAATGTGTCCCCGAAAGCGCATGCATATTTTTATACAACGACGAGCACAATTTGGAAATTGAAAGCCTGCGGTCCAAATGAATTTGGATATACATTCGCCTGACGTCATTAATGAAATTCAGCGAAATTTGCCAGAAAACATCACTGAGGGTTCCTGTCATTTTCCTCATGAAAACTGAAACCCGTCAAACCGTCTGGTACCGCAAGTCGTGTTAAACGCAACGTGTCCCCCGAAAGGAAATTGGAAATTGAAATATATATTGAATACACATTTGTTTTACGCCATTAACAAAGTTCAGTGAAATTTGCCAGAAAGTAACAGTAACGGTCCTTGTAATTTTCCTCATGAAAACTAAAACCCCTCAAACCATCTGGTCCCGTAAGTCGTGTTAAACGCAGCGTGTCCCCGAAAGCGCATGCATATTTTTGTAGAACTCCGAGCACGTAGAAGCGTCCGTCTTGTGTACCGGACAGCGAGCGATCGAATAGTCAGCATGACTTCGCGATCCGCCACCCTCGGTCACTGATGGTGGCCCGCTGGCTATTTATCTTGTTACATCGAAGTGATTCGATTCTAACATGAGATCAATGACGACCGCCGACCTCCATGCCTTTCCGACTTCTTGTTCCGTGCAACCGCACCCGTCGTCGTACGTGTATGAAGTTGCCCTGAGAGCGCTTGATCAACGTCGGACACCGCTTGAGATCTTTCTCTATCTCTTCCCCCCGCACCCGTGTCCTCCTCCTTCCACCCTCTCTGTTTCTCGCTCCTGCTCCGTCTTATTTTGTCTCCTTCATCATCCTTGATGGACCTCCGGTTCCGGACACGCTTGACTTCGTGGCTCCACGAAACAGTCTCTCTTGAATTCGACGTGCATGTTGAGCGTCGGACGAGTGGCGATCGCTATAAATTGCTCGCTGGATCGATATTATGGGGTCGATGCGGTGGAACTTGGAGATTTTCCGAAGTATGCGCTAGCGGGGACGCGTTTGCTTGATGGTGCGGAATTTTTCGTTGTTTTTTTTTGTCACTGGATGGAGAGAGAGAATTGTCGTTACGCTGAGTTCGGGTAATGGTTGACGTAATGAATCAATAATGTAAGAGAGGACGCGGAATGGTCTTATAACGTGCCAAAGGACACTTAAGCTAAGCAATAGAGACACGTTTGAGGGCCATGTGTTAGCTAATAATTCGTTCAACAGTCGCCGCCAAATATTTATAGCTACTTACGGTCGGCTGTAATGTAAACGGTTGAGGGCGAACTAATGGGGGGCAGGTAATTTCGGGCAGTCGGGGGCAATCGAATGTCGACTCGCCACGGAATGAATTTGAGCGATTCAAATATCGATCGCTGCGGTTCGGACTTGCCGAGGTCTTCGGTGAATTGCACCTATGTCGAGAAGAATGTTTGTCTTACGTTGCACTGTATATATGTGCAACATACACTATATACATGCCACGTCCCGTGAACACACGTAAATATTTACGTTGTCTATGTCTGGACACGTAAAACCACAAAGTGACTGCAAGTTAGCGCATCTGCAAATTATGCCGAATCGAAAACGCCTACTAGCGGTATCTGACTCACCGACATTTCGTCGTCATTAACCCCTTGACATACAAATTAAATGGAACTTGATACGAACGAAAAATACTATTTAACACGTTGATTGTCATGGTCATCATCGGTGACCGGTGCAAAGGGTCTCACGAAAAACTCAAAAAATACCCAATCGGTCGCAATTATCATTTTGTAAATGCAATTAATATTAGATAGCGATTCAATTCTTTGTCTCCGATACCTTCGCATTATTTTCACTTTGCACAATTCAATCGTATTCTGCAGTACTTCATCCGGTTGCAGTTTTAATATAGTAAAATACGCATGGCAGTCAAAGTGTTAACCACTTGCGCTGAAAAGACGCACGTCGTAATGCTTTTGTCACAGAATCGCCAACGGCGTGGTATCTACGTCGTCATGCGGTTGTCACAGAAATAAAAACGACGTGCATGTATTTTATAATCAATCGATGCTTTATATTCCTTTCAAAAAATCATAAAAAGTCCTAGGTCGAAAATAAATTAGTTTAGAAAATATAAATCTTTTTCCGATTTCTCTGAGTACACGCGTCGGCGATTTTTTTGCCAGCGCAAGTGGTTAATTTCGCTCAACTGAACACTTACGTGAAAGTTGAGGAAGAGTATATTTTATTTTGAAATTTGGACTTTTATTAATTAGATTAAGATTAACAAAGAACATCTAAATAACATTAAAAAAATAATAACTTAATAGTTCTGTACAGTATGAAATATTTCGAAACATTTCGGACCATGTAAAGCAACTAAATATTTTTTGCACTGCCATGTTGTTTCACTTCTTATGTTGTTTTTACGCACATACCCGCTTTGTAGTTGAGAAGGTGGTACCATGGGTCATCTTGAATGGTATAAACAAAAGAGAATCGACGCACGAGTGCAGCAACTATGTAATCCGCCGAAAAAAAGCACTTGACGAGTCAGACTCGTCAAAGTCTACAGTGGCCCACAAAACGAATGACGAGTCTGACTCGTCATTGTATGTCAGGGGGTTAACAACACTTAACGCAACCATTGCACGGCTACTATACATGTGCCCCGAAACCAGCGACGTAAATGGGTTGGCTGAGTAGAAGCAGGAACCGGAACACACGTCAGCGTGTCAGCGTTGCCAAAACGTCGGTAGGTGTTTGATCAGGCCGCTAATGTAATACTGTTTATCCAAGAAGTATCAAATGTACGGGGAAAGAAGTGCAGCTAAAACGCTGATGAGCTCCGTTGGCGTTTCAAGCATACACTTGTACGCCTAGCCACGCATAAATTACATCTACCTCATTAACCCCCTCCACAATTACGGTAAAGGAAACTGATGCACATTCTTCACCGATGCCACAATTACCAGACATTGTTACCACTGGCGCAGTCAAATCGCGAGGAGACTAATTATCCCTCGCCGTTTACGTTTTCTACTAGAGAAACTCTAACAACGGTCCGCCGCTGCGGGAGAAAAACATCGCGGATCGGGAATCCATGTGGAAACAATAAATATCAGAATTCGGACAGCAAGCATGCACGGGCATAAATTTCTGCCGCACTCGCTGGGAGGCGAGACGCGCAGAAACGCGCAACGTTTCCTCCGCTCGCCGTTCCATTTTTTTCCTTTTTATTATTTCTCACATTTCCGACCTCGTTCCCGTCCGAAGCCCGGCCGCGGAATTCGTTAGACACGCAACTTTGTGCGCTATCGTGCCGTGGATTAGTTTAGGTCAGTGGCTGGTACATCTGCGTCGTGGAAGCGATAGACAAGAATACTTTTGGATGATGAGGAAGATAGCCAAGCGCCTCCCATCCACCGTATTCCGCTGCACTGCCAATGCATTATTTATCGCAAAGCAGCTGTTCATATAATTTGACCGTGTTAACGCTAGCTGTTCTGCGAAAGGTCACTTATATCTATCATTCCTATCGCTGCGCATTCTATATCTTGTTAAGAGCAGCCCATCACGCATCTTCTTCGACGCGGAAGTAAATATCTCAGCGCCCCGGCAACGTTACGAAGTTCGCCGCATAATGCGGTTGCGCATAAATATCAGGTCTACCGGAAAGTTCTGTCCGTTCTTGGAATAAAACAAAATACAGATTTTTATTACCGTCAATAAACTTTATTAACACGTTGACTGCCAAGCGTATTTTGCTATGTTAGAACCGCGATACGATGAAATACTACTGAGTATGATTAAATCTTGCAAAATTAAGGTAACGCAAAGTTATTGAAAGCCAAAGTATCGAAGCACCGTTACAATATCAATTGCTTTTACAAGATTGCAAATAGGCTTGATTGCGAATTTTTTGCATTTTTAGTCCAATCTGTTCCGCCGGTCACCGGTGACCACCGTGGCAGTCAACGTATTAAATAATATAATTGCCATTATTATTAATGACTTCTTGCCAGCGCGAGGGCAATTTGTATATCCCATTTTTGAAAAATGTTTCATCTTTTGATGCGAAAAATTGAACCAGTGCTTGTTTGATATCTTCTTCATTTTTGAATTTTTTGCCCCTCAAAAAATGTTGTAAGGACAAAAACAAGTGATAGTCGGAGGGTGCTAAATCTGGGGAATATGATGGATGCGACAGAACTTCCCAGCCTAGTTCTGCAATTTTGTGACGAGTCCCCAAAGCAGTATGTGGCCTGGCATTATCATGATGCAGTACCATATGATATCCTTCCTATTGAACATCGCCGGCCTCTTTTCTTGGACTGCTGTCTTTAAATTATCCAGTTGCTGACAATACTTCTCCGAATTGAGCTTTTCGTTTGGTTTCAAAAGCTCATAATGTATTGGACCTCGAATATCCCACCATATACACAACGTTCTCTTATTCAGAGTCAAATTTTCTTTACCGGTGGAAGGGCTAGATTTTCCGAGTTTACAATATGCCCTTTTCTTTACGATGTTTTTGTAGCTAATCCACTTTTCATCTCCAATTATCATCCGGTTCAAGAAGGGCTCGATTTTGTTCAGAGCAAGCAGAGATGTGCATATGACGACTCGATCAGCCAAATTCTTCTGACTGGGAATTCATGTGGCACCTATCTTGAACATTTCCACACCAGTCCTATCTTCCGCATATGATCCGAAATGGTTTGCTGAGCTGAATTAAGCCTTTCTGCGATCTCCGATGTTGTCAGAAAAGGATCTTGCTCCAAGATGGTCTTAACAACATCATCGTCGATCAAAGGTGGTCGTCCAGAACGTGGCTTATCAGAAACATCGAAATCACCTGTTTCAAATTTTTCGAACCATCTTCTGCATGTCCTATCAGAAACTGTACCTTCACCAAACACTTTCAATCAATTTCTACATGCTTCGGTTGCATTTCTGCCTTGTTGAAATTCGTATAAATTACAGTGGTGTAAATGCACTCTATCAGTAGCCATGGGTACGCTATCACTTCACACTTAAGACTAATGTGAATCAACTTTGTTTTCGTTAATTTTCTACGTCAGTATGTGTATGTTACCGTGAATGACTGAAATTGGAGAATGTCGACTTTCACCGGTGAATGTCAACAGATACCAAATACGTCGGTGAAAGATCGAATATTTCATTACATTGTTGTACATTAGGACCCTCTCCGGTGTGCGTCGATAATTAGTGCATGGTGAGTGTCAACATTTACCGGTGTAAGTCAGAAATAAGGATATTTAGCAAAATATTTCGGACATACACCAAGCGATTATGTGAATGTTGACATTTACCGGTGAAAGTCGACATTTTTCGGTGTTTCACGGTAACATATACATTAAGCGATACAAACAGAGAGCCGAGCGTGCGCCAGATAAACATGTGCTTACGTGTCGAAAATTGTTATCATTGAAACGGACAGAACTTTCCGGTAAACCTAATAAAATTCAATAAAGCAGCCTCGCGGAGTCATGTACCGCGGCGACGCGGAGCGATAGCGTGATTAACACTACAATGAAATGCAGAACTCTAATTTATACGGTCATTTCTTACCGATCTGAAGGATGGATCCGTCCAGCCACCGGCACCGCTTGCGAACGGAACTTCCTCGCATTGTGGGCGGCGGCGGACGCGTTTTTCTCCGCCGATCCGTCATCGGTCTCTGAACGTTTCGTCGCGCTGTAACTCGTGCCAATCGATGATTGGCACTCCATTTGCCTGACCGTGACATAGAGTACCGTCTCACCGCGGCGTTTGTTCGCCTCGATGCTTTTTACAATTTTCCTGTCGGAGGTATTTTAATCAGCCGCTGCGTCCCGTGACGCGCTGCCAAGTAGTTCTGGCTTCGATTCGTGTTAGGGTACTTGTCCCTTGAAGACCTCACGTTTTAGACCGACGGCGTTCTGAAATAACAAAAGAAATTGATAGAGTGCGGAATTTAGAAGTGATGCACTTAAAGAATTTATGCAAATGTGGTACATTTCGCAGAGAACTGGTCAATGAATGAATGCGTAACTTGTTTGTGTGCATAATCGACGTGAATGATGGGTATTTTTATAAGAGTATTAACACTTTGCCGTCCGGTGACACCACATTGATGTCATTCGCAAAATATCACTTGACGGCCGGTGACACCACATTGGTGTCACTTTGTTACAATTGAAAAGTAACAGATGAACGAAATCTGTACTCTCTTTAAAGCCAAAAACCCATAGAAAAACACGTTCTGTGTCTTTTGTTTTTGTAATAATATAAAATTTGGGTGTTTAAATGTGTTTTTATTATACTTAGAACAATTTTGCCGGCGCCAATCATAAAAATTTAGCTGAAATATGCGGACGTCAAAGTGTTAATATACGCATAAATAAAGGGCGGGAATAAAGAAATATCAATCATTGTTATTTTTGTTAGTATAGTCTAGGGGTTGTTTACGAAATTTCCTGGTGCAGGGCATCTTGAGGTTTTCTGTACAAATTCGTATAATATGTCTACCGAGGAAAAATAAGAAAGAATTATTACATAAACGTACACCAGAAAATGATTTGCTAGGAAACCATCATATTCACTGATTACTTGTCTCACAATTACTAATATGTGCTCCGCTGGTGGATCTCAAGAAAGATCGCAAGCATTTGAACTTTACTAATGTGCAAGTACCGTCTCCCTACGTAGACGAGCCAATTAGTGTTTCAGTAGAAATGTCAGTGAAGCGTGGAAAAGGAGATTATTACATCCTCTAGTCGACAGGGAGTAAAAATGAAATTACAAAGTATTTTAATCTCGTCCGGCAATCGATTAGTCACGATCATAGATCACCCGCCGCCTACGCAGTTATCGTCCTCAGCTAAAATATAACAGCCGACGCTATTCTCTATCCGTGTCTCTTAATTCGTAACAACTGTCGTTCAGGTCATTATTTTTAATCCTATATCTGGTATCAATATACTGTTGTTAACATGTTTCATGTTCCGGCGATCGGTCATGTGTGGTATTACAGAAACACACACGAGTTCCCGAGCCAGATATGTATGATTATTAAGATACGACGGTTAATTGAAAATAAATGTTGGTAATGATGATGTATATGTCGTATATCGGCATCGCCGAGATCTAATCGATAAAATTCATAATGGGCGTAATTACTTTTGGCATACGTACAGACGCCGATAATTAATGACAATCGTGTTTGCTATTCTCGATGAATTTTTTTAAAGATTATTCATACGACTGCGTGAATAATTACTTGTTATCCGCCGTCTTGGCACGGTACGTCGGTCGTACCGATCGTTATCTTAATTACCGTGAACGTTTGATTAGCTGTTGATTATTCAATTAACGAGAAATATGTCGTCACGCTGAATTGAACACTCGCGTAGAGACCGTACAGTGTATGGACCGTAATCCGATCGTGTTAACATGAACGCGTGAAAAAACCTGAAGTATAATGAACGGTCGTGAAGTGATTTCTTTTGACATCGTCATACTGACGCACCGTTATATTAATCATCACATAAGACTCGTGGCATTATCGGTATAGGATACATTTATTTCATTGCCTGCCGCAGGACTCGTGCAATAAATGAAATAATCAACCGGACGATACAGCCACACGTCCTTACTATAATAAAGCTTTGTACATCGTCAGATTTTCGAACTATGTACAAGACCTGGTCCAATAGTAACTAATTATACCACGAAGAAGGCGGTGAACGTGCATCCCACGGTTTTTACCAAATTACGTAGCGCCGTAACTTTCGTTATGCCTGTTTCGTCGGACTCACGGAAAATAAAAATCATCGTGACTCTGGAATTCGTCAAAATGGTTCGTGCGAGGAGGACGGACGGCGTTCCACAGCTGATCAATGACTCGTCGAGTGTGGTCCGATCGTTTGCATGTCAACGACCGTGTTTTTGTCGGAACCCTTTCGCGCCGCGTCGAATCGACGGATCGATTAATCGGTACCGTCGTGATTTCATGCATCGCCACGCAAAAACGGCCCGATAAACTTTTATAACATCGAGCCTGCGGAGTTGAGAAGCGCTCGCCAGCGACATTTGGCCCCGGCGTCTGAATACGGAACGACCGGTGCATAGATACTATGGAAATCGGAGCCCCTATAACGAACAGAGATAGGGTCTGAATCGTGACGCATACGAGAAATGCGAAATAAAGGGTCTCAAGACGAAAAGCATCAGTAAGATAGTCGCTTGCTCGAGGATCCGAAGGAAGCAGGATCGGTTTCGGCCGATGTTGCCTTTATTTTCGATTCGGCAGTTACAATACCCATTCATATGCCTCCTACGACGATCAGAAAGAGGATATAAACAGAGCAAGAGAGAGAAGCGCATGGCGCATACGAGGAGTGCGACATGAAGGGCCTTAAGACGAAAGGCATCAGTGATATAGTCGCTTGCTCGACGATCCGAAGAAAGCAGGATCAATCCCGCCCGAATTTACCTGAATTTCCAATCCTAGAGTACCAACAACCCACTCATATAGAAACAGAGACTCAGAACACAGAGAGCATCTAAAAAGAGCCAGAGGGAGAAGCGCATAGTGCATACCAGAAGTACGCAATGAAGGATTTCAAGACAAAAGGCATCAGTGACATAGTCACCAGCTTGAGGATTTGAAAGAAGCAGAATCGATCGCGCCCGATGCCGCCTTAATCTTCCATTCTACGAATCAAACATCCATCCATATACCCATTTCTACGAACATAGACAAGATTTGGAAAGAGCGAGCCGGGAAACGCATGGCGCATACGAGAAATGCATAATGAAGAGCTTTAAGACAAAAGGCATCAGTGAGTCACCAGCTTGAGGATCCGAAGGAATCAGGATCGATCGCACCCGACACCGTCTTAATCTTCGATCCTACAATACAAACATCCGTCCATATACCCATTTCAATAAACATAGACAGGAATCTAGAAAGGGCGAGACGGAAAGCGCGTGGCGCATACGAGAAATGCGTAACGAAGAGCTTCAAGCCGAAAGGCATCAGTGAGAAGTCACAAACTAGAAAATCCGGAGGGAGCAGAATCGATCGCGTCCGATACCGTCTTCATCTTCGATTCTACGATACAAATATCCATTCGTATACCCATTGTAACGAATATAGACAGGATCTAGAAAGAGCGAGAGGAAGAAGCGCGTGGTGCACTCAAGAAATGCGTAACGAAGAGTTTTAACACTAAAAGCATCAGTGAGATAGTCACCAACTCGAGGATCCGGAGGAATCAGGATCGATCGCGCTCGATGCCGTCTTAACTTTCAATCCCACAATACAAACATCCATTCATACACCCATTTCTACGAACATAGACAAGATCTGGAAAGAGCGAAAGAGAGAAGCGCGTGGCGCATACGAGAAATGCGTAACGAAGTGCTTCAAGCCAAAAGACATCTGTGAGTCACCAGCTTGAGGATCCGAAGGAAGCAAAATCAATCGCACCCAACGCAGCCTTCATTTTCGGTCGTGCAATACGAACACCCACTCATATAGACGATGATCCTTCACACTCCGTAGTTTTCGTTCTAACGCTCCGCACCGGAATCCGCAGAAAGCCAGGCACGAGAGATGATTGGCGAGCGGGTGGGCGAAACAAGTTTATCCGGATAGACCGCGTTGGCGTCCGCGTCCTCTGTGCCCCCGATTCCCAGCCCCCAAACGCCAACCCCCGTTGTCGAACGCGCGATGGGAATAAAATGTGAAACTGTAAATTGTGCGTGGGAAGAATCGGTCCCTGGGCGGTCGTGGCGGTCGACCGTGCTTTCCGTAAGAAGGTCGGCGGCGGGGGTGGAGAAAGGTCGATCGGCAGTGGCGCAGGAGGGAGAGGGCGAAACACGATCGTCGAGGCGGATGAAGAAAGGTCCCGACGATTTAAATGCGCATTCGAGCGCGCGGGCCCGGAGGAAAAGAGTCCGGGGAAAGTCGGCAACGGGGGGACTGAAAATTTGTTAGGTTATATCGCGCTATCACTCCCCAGTGAATATGAAGAAAGAATTCTTCACGGTGCTTCCGCGTGCGAGGGTCGCGGGAAAGAAGGTGGAAGCTCCACTGAAACTCCGTTGGGGAATGGTCGCGAGGCAAGGGAGGGGGTGGATTGCGCTGGTCCTTCTAGCGAGAGGAAGTAGCTGGTGGTGGTCGAAGGTAGCACCGGCAATGGCGGTGGTGGTGGCGAAGGTGGCGGCGAAGGTGGCGGGGATGGAACGCGATGCCAGGAATATAAAACGGGGGATAAAAGAGATGGCGGTCACATATGCGACTCGTAAAAGCTCTTCTGAAAAGCTGCATCCGTCCTGTCGCCCCCTTGCCACCCCTGTGCCAAAGAACCGGCCTCCTCCATCCCAATGACGTCTCGCACGTAGCTGACGTCTTTTCATCCTGGATCCCGCGCATCGAAAGAATCCTGTCGTTTCGCCGCAACAATCTCTAACTTTCGAACGTCGCCGAAACAAGTCATGCGGGAACACTTGCATGCGAGGGTGGGCGCCAGGTTAATGCGCCTTTGAAATTAATTTGCAATATTTTCATGCGGATATTCAACGAATGCTCTAACTTTTGAACGTCGCCGAAACAAAAGATGCGAGAAAACTTGCATGCGAGGGTAAGCCAGCTTAATACACGTTTAAAATTAATTTGCAACATTTTCATGCGGATATTCAACAAATGCTTTAACATTCAAACGTCGCCCAAACAAGTCATGCAAGAAAACTTGCATGCGAGAGTAGGAGCTAGCTTCATGTACCTTTGAAATTAATTTGCAATATTTTCATGCGAATATTCAACAAATGCTCTAACTTTCGAACATCGCCCAAACAAGTCATGCGAGGGTAGAAGCCAGCTTAATGCACCTTTTCAAATTTATTTGCAAGATTTTCATGCGGATATTCAACGAATGCTCTAACTTTTCAAATTTATTTGCAAGATTTTCATGCGGATATTCAACGAATGCTCTAACTTTCGAACGTCGCCCAAATAAGTCATGCGAGAAAACTTGCATGCGAGAGTAGAAGCCAAGTTAATGTACCTTCTCAAATTTATTTACAACATTCTCATGCGGATATTAAACGAATCCTTTGGACGAGACAAACAGGTCTTGCGTGGATGGGGAATATATCAGAGCCCAGTGACTATCTTAAAGGAAAAATGGCGACATTACGTCTCTATGGAAACGTGCGAAAAGCACGTCCTAACCCCAGGGATTCTCCGATATCGGCGAATATTAAGAAATAGCTCTCGACCAGGCATTTCCGTACATTTGCGGACAGAAAATGAGCCATTTATCTGCCAGTCGAAATAAGGTACTGTCTATGCATGGCACGGCCTCACCGGAACCTCCCTGCTCTATAAATAATATCCCTCACTCTTTCTCGCTCGCTCTCTCTCTCTCCTTCTTTCTCCAATTTTCTTTCTTTTCATCGCCTATACTTCTATGCGCCCGTTTCCGCCAGATAGGCCGGTTACTTTCTCACAGATTTTTCTTTCGCTGCTTCTTTGCAAATGTTACAACGTGAATATAGAGTGCACATACTAAGCACCCTTACATTCCCATAACAATAATATATAACGTATATGTAATACATGAGGAATTGGCACAAGCAATCCGAACTACCCGTGTCTCATTAATAACTAAAACCTCATAACAAACCGCCAACTACACTCTGACAAATGTGACAAATAAGTTAGTGACCGCTTCTAAATTACTATGTAACGACAAGTTATTATTCCAGTCAAAATTATATATATTGTTATCAGACGTAATCATTTCTTACATACATATATGAGCGGTTTATTTTGAAAGTGGCCTAACTCCATTTATCTTCAAATCGAGATAAATAACATTTACTGGTAAATGACATGAATTTGTACATGTAACCATGGTAACCGAAAAATATTGAAAAACGGAGTTAGGCCACTTTCAAAATAAACGGCTCATATACAGACTGCGGCGCCAAAATCCGGACAAATCAAACATTTTTTGGAACATAATTTTTATTGCAATAATAGAAAAGTAAAAATCTTTTTGTTACTGCATTGTTTGTTGGGTCATAAAGAAAACATTCATTCAATGTAATGATATATACATATATATCACATATGACGCATGAGACACTACATCACCATACAAGAACGCCAACTACTCCTGCTTTCATTATCACTGAAGATCCCACAACAAACCATCGCCTACTCTGCACTGACAACACGTCAGTCCAATTTCGCTGGTCAACGATCAAACTCTCCATCGTCGATTACCAGTTGTCAGTCAACGCCGACAATCACACGAAGATGATCTCAATCCTAAAGAGACTACCGGACAAGGAATCGAGGGACCCACCGCTCAAATCGTAGACCAACAAGGGACATGCGGACAGGGAAGGGTGCGGAGTCGTGCAAAAACGAGTTCGACGTTTCAGTAGTCGAGCGACATTATGAAGCGCATACCGGCGGCAAATAAAAATGGTTTCCGCGTAAGGAGCATGGAACGGAAAAACAGAGACATTGCTCTGTCGCGGGGAGAGAACTGCCGGAAGATGTTCGGAACGAGGACGAGAAGGAGGGTGGTTTCGTCCTGCTAACAATAAGTGCGCCCAGGTTACTGTATTGCACCGCTGAACATCGGCTTCGCCTTCTCTTCCCTCCTACTTCCCTTTCGCTCCCTCATTCCGCGGCAGATTTTCCTTTTCAGGAAAGCGCAGTCAGACACGACGACGCTTTCTTGATCGCGGAGAAAATTGGGTGTGGAGGCATCGATTGGACAAAGACCATTAACTTTTAACCTTTAGCGCTCAGGGCCGAGTGCGCTTGGGGCGGACTGATTGCTATGGCAAGTCGGCGTTGAGTAGTGCTCGACGTGAATTTACTTGTAATAATCAACCGGGATATTGGTAGTGACGGCTGTGGAACAGTTCTCAATGTATTTGTGGCTGTCAGTAGCTTGTCGATAAGTATAGTTACCTTCCCCTTAAATTAATATAAAATTAAACTATAAAAGATTATCGGGAAAGAGTTTTGGATGTATGTTTTGTTAGTAGTCTGTGCATGAAAGTATTTGTCTTTTCGATATATTCATATATTCGTATAAAATAAGACTACTAGAAATGAACGCGAAACTATTCGGAACGCGTATCTTGCTAGTAGATTTTTGTTAATAAGTACATTTGCATTTTACGTACATTCATACAGGCTTAAGCTACTAAAGATTAACCATATTAACACTTTAACGACTGCTAGCCGATTAATAGACTTTTCGGTTCCAACTACTATTTACCGGTAGCCGATTAATCGGCTTTTCATTGGTCAACGGTTATATTAGATAAAATAAATATCAGATGATATTATGACAATTCTAAATGACAATAAAATTACACTGCTTTGAAACCAAAGGATTCTCAACAACACATTCAGTATTTTTCAGTGATAAAACTTTACAAATAGGCACATACACAATTCCTGTGCGATATCCAAAACAGAGTCGATCATTAGTGAGTGGCATCTTCAGTCAATAGTGGTTGGTAAAGTGTTAATAACCATATTTGCGTTTTCGGTATATTCATACTAAATCAGTCTTCTCAAGATCACCGTGAAACAGTCCTGAATGCATATTTTTGTTCTAGCAGATTATTGATAAGTATATTTATCTTTTTTGATAATCACACAAAATTGGGCTACACAAAATTAACATAAAACGGTCCAAATAAGAGATGGTTCACTGAACGCCGAAAGTACGGAAGAATAATATGCTAATCCTGATCACGTAATTCGCGAATTGTCCGTCCTCAAATTCTGCTGAACCAAAGAAACGCCGCTATTACAAAAAAAGTATTGATATGTGTGTGAGACAGGAAAGACAGGGACTTTCTTGGGCGGGTGGCGATGCTTTCTTGCGTCGATTATTTCGTTGTTGCGACACAAATGGCGTATGATTGAGTGAGTGCCGCGAGGGATTTTCCGCTATGGGAACGGAGGAGCAAGTTCTAGGAGCGGACAATCGCGGAGTCACTACAGAAAGAACGTTAAGCCGAGAAAAACTGTACGGAAAAATAGGGGACACTCAGTCACCACAATGTTTTGTAACGAAGCTCGACTTTAATTTCATTTAACGAAGTTAAAATGTTGCTTACTTTTCTACAAACGATAAAACCTACCCAGGTCGTATCATCAAAACGGCATAAATCAAGAAAACACGTCACATTATTTGCAAATTCTAAGAGGTGACGGTGTATTTAAATAAAATCAAAATGGGTAAATACAAATAGGGTGTGACGTTAAAATGAATATATCAAACTTTATTAAAATAGACACCATTGTCAGGACCACCCTAAATAAGAGACATAAGACGAAAAATTCCTTGTCAATCCAAAGATTCAAATTCGTGCCATATCCAATCTTTAACCAAAACCGTTCAACTCAACCCTCAAAACCCAAATGAATCTTCATCCCGTAAGATCAAGCATTTCCTTTGTCCTCTTCAACAACCAGCACATTCTCTTTTTATTAATCTTTACCACGGACACACGTACTTTATTCATAATGTTCCTTACATCATATTGAAAATCGAACGTCGAGACATCTGACTAAAAAATAAAAAATGTCACGTCTCGCATCAGACACATACATCGTCACGACACGTTATGACTCTATGCTGTCTCAATCGTCGGCCGTGACAGCTCGTGAAACAAAATGCACGCACGCAGGCGTAAATCAGGAAGCAGAATGGCACGTCTCTCACTCAATAGGCGTGCCTTCCTGTATCGATTGTTCATTGCGTGGTCGTTGCGACACAAACGGCGTATGATTGAGTGCCGCAAGGGATTTTTCTATGCGACCGAGGAGGAACGAGCGCTTTCCACAGGCGGAATATCGGTACAGTTTTGCTGGAGGGCTCGGCTGGAGTCGCAACAACGCCAGGAGAAGGAATTCTTGAAGGAACGAGTCGGCGTTTAGCGACGTCGAGAGAGGGACAGGCACATGTATACTGGCGAGTCGAAGAACGAGAAAGGAAAACGCACCCCATGGCGCCTCACCAAACCGTAACTACCCGAGGAACGACGCTGTCGAAATATGGCCAACGCTACTTTTGTTCCTCCTCGTGATTTTCGTAATCCCGTGTCCGTATTTTCATGTTTTTTCGCCGGAACCCGTTTCTCGTCGGATACGGCGCACGCAGCATGGCGGAAGCGTATTTACAACGAGACGAGGAATGAAAGAGCCCGAAAGTTTCGCCGGATTTTATTTATGTCGGAGTACAGTTCCGCGGGAGATGGCGATGGGGAAGTACGGCACTAACGTTTTCGTATGTTAACACGTCGACTGCCACGGTGACCGGTGCAAAATATTTTACTAAAAATGCAAAGAATATGCAATGAAGCCTCTTTGCAATCTTGCAAGAGCAATTGATATTGGAACGGTGGTTCAATCCTTTGGCTTCTAACAACTCTGCGTTACTTCTATTTTGCAGGATTTAATTATATGCCGCAGTATTTCATCGCATTACATTTCCAAATATACCACATGGTATTCTTTAACACATTGACCACCACGGTGGTCAACGGTGTCCGGTGCAAAAGATTTTATTAAAAATCCAAAGAATTCAAATGAAACCTGTTTGCAATCTTGTAAAAGCAATTGATATTGGAACGGCGTTTCAATACTTTGGCTTCTAATAACTCTGCGTTACCTTTATTGCGCACGATTTAATTATAGTCTGCAATATTTCAACGCATCGCGGTTCTAACATAGCAAAATACGCTTGAGGAAAATACGCAAAAGATTTTACTAAAAATGCAAAAAATTTGCAATGAAGGCTGTTTGCAATCTTGTAAAAGCAATTAATATTGGAACGGTTCAATACTTTGACTTCTAACAATCCTGCGTTACCTTTATTTTGCATGATTCAATTATACTCTGCAGTATTTCATCGCATCGCGGTTCTAACATAGCAAAATATGCTTGAGCAAAATACACAAAAGATTTTACTAAAAATGCAAAAAATCTTGTAAAAGCAATTGATATTGGAACAATGAAACAATCCTGCGTTACCTTTATTTTGCACGATTTAATTATACTCTGCAGTATTTCATCGCATCGCGATTCTAACATAGCAATTGATAATAGAACGGTGCAATGAAGCCTGTTTGCTTGAATATATTGGAACTTTGGGTTCTAATAACTCTGCGTTACCTTTATTTTGCATGATTCAATTATACTCTGCAGTATTTCATCGCATCGCGATTCTAACATAGCAAAATATGCTAGAGCAAAATACGCAAAAGATCTGACTAAAAATGCAAAAAAATCGCAATGAAGCCTATTTGCAATCTTGTGAAAGCAATTGATATTGGAACGATGCTTCAATACTTTAGCTTCTAACAACTCTGCGTTACCTTAATTTTGCATGATTTAATTATACGCTGCAGTATTTCATCGCATCGCGATTCTAACATAGTAAAATTCGCTTGGTAGTCAACGTATTATCAACGTATGAGATAAATACAGATGCGTTCTGTATCAAATAATTTTCTCACATTATTTAATTTGGCGTAAATAACGAATTATCATTAGAACTTCGTTGCGCCTTACATATTCAATTAAATTTGCGCGACTAAACTTCGGTTTCGCAACCACGTCGGACGCCGCAACGAATAGACACCTTCGTTATCCTGTCCGCTGTAAATAGTCCAACTTCAGCATTTTATGTTTATCACGTCTGTGACCATCATCATTCCTTCGCGGCGGCACAACAAATATTATCGGCTTGAGGCGCGACGAATCCCCAGAAAATCATGAGGATCGTTTCCATCCACTACACCGTGAAGGGACAAACATCAAAACGTCGGGCATCCATATTTTATCCGGCCACAGCGTAAACGCTTCGCCCAGACCGCGGCTTTTCTGTCCTTTCCTTTTTCTTCCCACTCAAGGCAAACGAAATCATCGATAATCGGGGGTCGATCAAGTAGACGTAACCCCTGAACTCTCCGACTCTCTCTCTCTTCTGCTCTCCGTGCTCACTCTCGTTCATCGTGATAGCTGTACTGGGGCATTTTGGGGCGGTTTGTGGCGGGTGGACGAAGGGGGAATCGTGGTTTATCCGACTGACATTTCCGTCGAGCGTATCGCGTATCGAACGATATGACGGCCCTGAGGGTCGCTCGAAGTAAAATCATTAGTAATGCAATTGTGCCGCCCTCTACACTTTCCTTCATCCTTCGAACGGAAAGAGCGTCCGATCATAATACACCTGCGAACTTCGCTAAAAAACGAGTGGGACCCTTTTGACATTCATAAAATCACATTCTGCTAAACAATCTTTGAACGTTGTAGACCCGGAGGATTGGGTGGTCTTTTTTCTCAGAGAAGATTTGTTTATACGCTTGAAGTGAAATGATTAGTAATGCAATTGTGTTGCTTTGTACACCCTTCGTCATTCTTCGAAAGGAAAAAACGTCGGATCACAATACACCTGCAAACTTCGCTAAAAAAAGCGATCGAGACCCTTCTGACATTCATGAAATCATATTCTGCTAAACAATCCCTGCACGTTGCAAACTCGAAGGATTACATAATATTTTTTTTTTATCAGAGAAGTTTCAAAATGTGTACGATGCATTGACAGTGCTTTTTTTCATTGGAGTAGCTTGAAGTAAAATTATTAGTAATTAACCTCCACATAGAAAGATTATCCGATTACAATACATCTATGAACTTCGTCAAAAAAAAAAAAAAACGAAAGCAACCCTTAACATTCACGAAATTAAATATTGCTAACGAATTTTTGCGCGTTGAACACAGAGCATTATATAATTTTTTTATCAGAGAAGATTCAGAACTTGTACGATACGTTGATAGTAGTTTGAGATGTTAGAGTGTTACGTCGCAAAACACCTGTGAAATTCGCTAAGAAAACGACCGTTACCCCTAACATTCATGAAGTTAGTTTTGTTGAACAGCTTCCGCACTTTACAAACCCAACGTGTTATACAATATTTCCGCGTCAGAAAAGATTCCGCAATTATATGATGTGTTGGCAATGCTTCTTCTTTAGTTGGTTCACAGTAAAATCATTAGTAAAGCAATTGTGCCGCCCTCTGTACTCTTTCTTTCACTTCGAGCGAAAAAAGTGTCTGATCACATTAGACCTGCGAGGTTTGCTAAGAAAATGTGTGTTACCCCTAACATTCATGAAATGAATTTTTATAAACAACCACTGCGCGTTACGTACATCAGCGGTTACGTATTATTTCTCACCGGAGAAGATTCACCATTTGTCCGATGCGTTGGAAGTGTTTCTTCTGTAGCTCGCGAAGTTCGCTAAGTGCGCAGTCAAGAGCGCTTTAAATGGAAACATTTCATTTTCATTTTGGTATTTATCGTTCGTCGCTGCGATCACTGTAATCGACATGCAATTAACTCAGGCAGATTAATACCGCTCGAATCTTGGTAATAGGTACGTTGCCAGCGTACAAGAGGGTGCATTCACGACGCACAAACACACGTACCGGGTTATTATGAGAAGAATCTATAGAGCTTCTCGGGCAGAACGGGAAAAGAAACGAAGAGAAAGGATCGAGATTTGATGTCCATTTGATGTTTCAGAGATCCGATATATAGATTCGCACATACATGGCGTTGAACACTTTAACAGTAAATTACCTGGAGCATATTGCTAAGTGTAGCGCTAAATGGACCAGTGGTGTCAGAAATGTTATTGAGAACACAGATGCTTTGACGTCTCTGTCAACTGCTTAATTATTTAACTGTGTTTAAATGTGTCTCGCAGCAACTTAAGAAACGCATAAGAAAATGTCGCATTGTCGTACGTGGTCGATAGCAACTAAGTAAATGGTACATAAAGTATCTGTAATTGCACGACCAGACTTACCCGTCCGTATGAAAAATGAAAATGTCATGAGCGACTGCGATGCGAGTAAATAGAGTTTGTATGAAATCGACTATTATAAAAGAAGCTACAGTCTTGATGCAGCGCATTCCCCGAAACGAAGGAAAGATACAACGCCATTCGATATTTCGTGAGGTATAATATAGATACATGTACGCGGTTTTGTCCATATATGTACAATACATATGTCAATACAGGGAACGTGAGAAGGAGTAAGCGAAGAAGGGAAAATCCGAAGGCGCGTGAGGAAGAAGAAGGAGCGGGAGGGAGAATATGATGCGGGGATATGTGAACGACGTAGATATAATACATGTACGTACGTACATGGACAGGCCACGAAGAGCTCGGATTCTGCCGTGGACGTCTTTGCGATAAGATACACTGGACTCCAGACGGAATCACGGCGGTTTTGCAGAAAATTCGCGAACCCCCTTCATCGATCGTTCCGATACACATTTTCCTGTTTTCGTCTAATGAGAACCGCAATCCGAACTGAGACGCAAAAAACACCAAAACAATCGCCAAAGACCCGCAGCAGTTAACACTTTGACTGCCGTGATTATATTTTGATAGTTTCTCTATTTTCCACCTTTCAAAAATATATCATTGCACAAATTACTGCCGGTCATGAATTTGGTATAATTCGTGATAGCATTGGGTTTTCTAATCACAGTACTCGTTCAATACTACTAATTTCTGCATTGTAATAATTTGCCAACAGCGTGACGATCTTCTTATCTTTTCTCACCAAAATTACATTACTATTTCTATGATAGACTAGCATTGATTTTCCTTTTGGAAGTCGTCGTTTTCTTATTGCATCTGGCAATTCTTTCTATTAGTTGGTATTGTTCCAGTCAAATGACATTCTAATTTATGTAATTCATTGGCTAAAAAGTAACCGGTGTAATACCGTCTTTCTACCAATTAGAGGTAACGAAATCTAACATAAACATTGTAGCTTCTCAGTCGCCACTCGTCCGCAAAGGGTTAAAACCGCAACGTGATGAAATACCACAGAATATGATTGAATTGTGCAAAATGGAAATAATGCGAAGGTACCGAAGAACAAAGAATTTAAACACTACTTAATATTAATTGCATTTACAAAATTGTAAATGCTACCGATTGGATATTTTTTTAATTTTTCGTGAGACCTTTTGCGCCGGTAAAAGCCAACGATGACCACGATTGAATTGTCAAAATGAAAATAACGCAATCAAAGTGTTAATTACCAAAATTATAAATGCTAGGGATTGGGTATTTTTTGAATTTTTCGTACTCGCTGCAGACCAATGGCAGTCAAAGTGTTAAACAACATCCACACATCCGCAACGCACCGCGGGTCCTTTCCCCATGAAACACCGTAAAAAGCTCGTTCTTCATTCATCCATCATTTTTAACGCGCGTGCGAAGACCCCGAACACGGGAACCAGAAACACCAGCGACCTTCGCACAAAGCAACAATCGATAGGACAAAGTTAGAACTGTACAGCGAATTCCTTCAATCAAATTAGGAACATCAAAGTAGCCAGAAAGGCGAAGGGAAGGACGGCAGTAGGTGGAAGCGGCCGAGGACAGGACGGCTGGTAAGGAGTGATTGGGGGTGGAGGTCGACATTCCTCGAGGGGTGGAAGCCGGGAATTAGCCTCTATCTCCAGAATCCGAACCCTCGAGACAAAGAACTATCACCCCCTTCATCGTCGTCCTCCTCCTGCTTCTCTTCTCTGCGCTCTTCCCCCGCATCCCTCTTCCAAGCCTCCTGCTATCACCCTCCTTCGCTGCTTTCTGTCTCCCGCCTCTCTTCGTCATCTTCCAAGCTCCTGCCCCGGGACTCTTTCTGCCCTCTGATACTACCGAGGATAAGCAATCGTCCTGGGCGTGGTCTCAGACCATGGCACAATCGCGTTCCCTTATAATGCTAAACTAACCTTCGTGGACGGCCCACGCTACGAATCGTCTGGCGGGAATTAAATCCAAAATCATTGTTGACGCGCCGGTGAGCGGATTCAGAATAGCAGGGTGTGGAGAGAAAGAGTGATAAGACGTAAGTTTCGAGTTAGGAGAGATTGTTCTGGCTAAGGAACAGACGTGTGATGTCTGGCATCGGAGGTAAATCCAAAATTATTGTCAGGCTTTAGAGAGCAGATTGAGAATATGGAGTGAGGAGGGGAAGGATGATAAGACGTGAGTTTTGGATAAGGATGTGTGATTTTTGCAATGGAATTTAATACATTATTGTTGATGCGCTGGTGAAAGATTCAGAACAGCAAGCGAGGAGGAGAAGAGTACTAAAACTATACTTCGGTTGGAGTGGCGTTGTTTTGAACAAGGCGCAGATGTGTGATTTTTTGTAATGGATTTAATACATTACTGTTGACGCTGGTGAAGGATTTAGAATACCGGGCGTGGAGAGAAAGAGTGATAAGACGCAAGTTTCGGGTAAGGAGAGATTATTCTGGCTAAAGAACAGACGTGTGATGTCTGGCATCGGAGGTAAATCCAAAATTATTGTCAGGCTTTAGAGAGCAGATTGAGAATATGGAGTGAGGATGGGAAGTATGATAAGACGTGAGTTTTGGATAAGGATGTGTGATTTTTGCAATGGAATTTAATACATTATTGTTGATGCGCTGATGAAAGATTCAGAATAGCAAGCAAGGAGAAGAAGAGTACTAAAACTGTGCTTCGGTTGAGGTGGGGTTGTTTTGGATAAAGAGCAGATGTGGAAGTTTTGGAAATAAAATTAGGTCGAACATCTTTGTTGGTATACCGGTGATTGCATCTGAGTCAACGACGAGGAGAAGAAGAGTAATAAGATTAAAGTTTTGGTTAAGGTGAGACAGGAGCAAATGTGTGATTTATGTCAATGGAATAAAGGGTAAGGCGTTGTCATTCATGGTAGAGCGCGTAAAATAGTATTAAGAATTTATATTTTCGGCAAGGTTACACGTCTTGTATAAATATAATTGCAACGATTACTGAATGCGAGAACAGATCAGGAATCTGCATCTGTCCCTCGAACAGTCGGGTCATATACGTGCACGAGCACATGACACAACGTCCTCTCGGAATTCCAGCGCGATGCCGTCTACGATACCGCGTCCGCTGAAATGGTACGAACGCTGGTTGTCTTGTAATCGCATGACTCGAGGTAATTAGAATGAAAAACTCCCGGTCTGTTTGATCCTAGCCTACACGCACTGCTAGATGATGATGCTGTAAACGATGATGCCAAGATTATCGAGCCCATGAAAACCCGATGAACACTAGTTTCGCGTGAGCTATGTGGCGCGTGTCGTCATTAACCTAACCACTTATTTATTCTAATGCATCCAGATCTCGCAGGCGCCAAAGTGCGTAGCGGACTGCTGTCTCTCAAGTTTCAAGATAGACTCATCAAGCAACTCCGCGCTCTCTTACAATCATACATCTTTGTCTTTTAGGTCACTCAGCAAAGAGCGGCCGCCGAGAAACTCTATCGATTCCCGCGTCATTCGAAACGCTCTATTTTTCCCACTTTTATCCCGCCAACTGACATTCTCGCGATTTGCACCCACGGAGCAGCCCGCACGCTACCGTCACCTTACAAGTGTCACGAACTCCTGTAAATCTCCGCTCCTACGTTCCGCCTGCTGTCGGTGGTTCGAAAATCAAACATCGCCAATCCCGGAGTCATGTAAAGAGACACGGATGACGGGTCCGTGATGTTGACCACTCGGCAGGGGTTAAGATTTGACGCGTAGACAATGGCCGTTGCATTGCCAGAGATGAAAAGGGCGGTCGGGAGCGAGAGGTAGCGAAAAGGCAAGGGAGAAGAAGAAGAAGCGCAGCGTGCGGGCGGAAAGGGACGGTGAAGAAGTGAAGGAGCGAGAGAGAGCGATGAATCTAACTTAAGAAGGAACGCCGGGGAGGGATGACGAAAGGGATGGAGAAAGAGGGTGCCTGCGCAAGCGCCCCTAGGAAAGTGGCGGCATAAGCGACCGTGCGCTGGAAACCACCCTCGGCACCGCTAGAAAGAGACGTCGCGAAAGGGGAAAGGAAGCCGGAGGGGTGGAGCGAGAGAGACAAGGAGAGAGAACGTAAAACGAGTTGAGTGGGGGATGTAAATGCCCCTGTGATGTATCGGATCGATGCGGCAGCATCCAGACACCCCTACCCCCACTTACTACGCGACCTAAAAACGTTTCCCGTGGAAGGATGAATTACGACTGTCCTTTTCCTTTCGTCATCATTTCGCGCTCGTCGGCCCGCAGTTTCGCGGCGATTCGTTAAAGGCAATGATGTCGATGGTTAAATAAGTGTCGACGACACCGAGGTAAGGCGACCTGCGATAAAACGGCAAAGATGCAAGAAGAGATCAGGAGCGAAAAATGCTGACGTACGCCGATAATATTTGCGCGTGCGAAAAAATGTCTGGAGTCCTGCACCACGTTTTGTCAAAGACGCAAAACGCGTGAGAGGAATATACAATTTTATTCGGTATTAATCGTTAACCGTAATGATATCGATGCTTAAATAAGTGTCGACGACACCGATGCACGACAACCTGCGATAAAACGACAAAGATGCAAGAAGAAATCGGGGACGCAAAATGCTGTCGACGTACGCCGTATGTAATGTTTGCGCGTGCGAAAAAATGTCTGGAGTCCTGCACCACGTTTTGTCAAAGACGCAGAATGCGTGAGAGGAATGTACAACTTTATTCGGTATTAATCGTTAACCGTAATGATATCGATGGTTAAATAAGTGTCGACGACACCGAGGTAAGGCGTCCTGCGATAAAACAGCAAAGATGCAAGAAGAGATCGGGAGCAGAAAATGCTGTCGACGTACGCCGGTAATGTTTGCGCGTGCGAAAAAATGTCTGGAGTCCTGCACCACGTTTTGTCAAGACGCGGAACGCGTGGGAGGAATATACAATTTTATTCAGTATTAATCATTAATTGCTGGCTCCATAAAATATTTCAGATGCTATTCTACCAGCGGCACTAGTTATCTGCTTTTTTCTTATAAGATACTACTCCTGTAATTTCAGGGTTCAATTATTTTTACCCTTTTTTATTGAAAGAAATTATGGAGAGAAAAAAATGTTTTGATAAGAGTTTAAAGCTATAGGAAAATGAAGGAGCTTGTGATTTTGAAGTAGTCAGAGATAATTTAAATGGAAAACTTCAGATAGTGGGAAATGGTCTTAAAAGAAATGACGGACGGGCGTATATTATAATACGATACTTATCAAAATAAACAAAGAATACACATTGGAGTGTGTTTCGAAAGCTATGACACTAGAGTGGATTATAAAATGGAAAATTTTAATCTTTCGTATGCTAAAATAATACATCTATATATAATATAATATATATTATATATAATATATTATATTACATAATACATAAATATTTATTTACTTAAACTAAAGCTTCCATTTCCAGTACAGAAAAAATAACCGTACCGTTAAGAGTTATTGTACAGTGTTTACAATTTCAGTGCCAAAAACTTCCTTTACTCTTTCTGTGACGGACTGCCGTTTAATCTCGTACTGGTGCCGTTCCAGCTTCCGATCTCAATTTTTTGTTCGGCCTAGCAACAGCACCGCGAACCGAACGTCGTCCGTTTGTCGATTCTCTTACAAACGCCCTCCCACTTTACTCGTAATCACGAGAGTAATCGATCCAGCCCAGCGGTGCAATCACGTGCGTAGAATGCCTCCGTCAAAAAGAAACGTCGCTTCGCTAATTTTATCGTAGCCGTTAGACAGATTTTTACTCGATACCCTCCGAGTCTTCCGCGGACCTTTCTCCTCGTTAGTAGCGAGACGATCGAGCCGGAGCCCAAAGGCGATCGATATCTGCGTAGAGGGAGGAGGAACGAGATAACGCGAGATGAGGAAATGGCGCAAAGTGTGAAATGGGAGCTCAGAACATGTACGCTAACAGGTCACAGTGATTTTCTCTTTATAACGGCACCGCGCGGCACTGGTATTTGTAGCGACGACGGTTGTCGTTTCTGCTTCCAGCACAGCCCGCCTTCTTCGTCTTTTGGGTTTCAGAAAAGTTAGCGCCAAGTAAAAGTACGAGCGCCGCCGCCTTTCCCGCAATTCCGACTAACTTTGCCGCGCTTCGTCCTGCCAGGCGTTGCTGTTGCTTCTGATCCGGGGAAATGTACCTATCTATATGTACACGTACGCGGCGCGAAGACGTTAGTGCCGGCGATGACGATGCCGCACGCCGGAGGGGTCCGTCGAAAAACTCGAGGAAGACGAAGAAATCCCGCCCCAGTGCGGTACAAACTTTCGGCGACAATTCGTGCGGCATCAAAACCGTAATCACGTAAATAACCGCGTAAGAACGACTGCGCGTTAATATGGTCACTGCCATGCGTAGTTTGCTGATTAGAACAGCGATGCTGTGAAATACTACAGCGTTTGACTGAATTATACAAAATGTAAGTAATGTGCAGGTATTGGAGACCAAAGGATCGCATCACTATTCTACTGCATTTATATGCATTTATCACTGCATTTATAAAATGATTATTGCTACCCTTTGCGAATATTTTGGATCTTCAGTAAAATCTTGCGCCGATCAGCGGTGACCATCCCGGCAATCAAAGTGTTAACAGCTTTCGATCCGCAGTCGTTCGACTAGTTGATCGCGTTTGTTGGGTACCGCGCGCGCCCGAGAACCGCGAGCAAATTCAGATGTTTTCTAAGCAGACAGGTTCATTGGTATAACGAGTGTGTACAGCAGCTGTTAACCCGGATGTTATTTACTGAATTAATAGCGGCTCCCGTAACCGTTGGCTGCGAGCTTGAGATAACATTTGACAGTAATTGCGAGGAACAGCAGAGCAACGTCTAGCGTTTCTGCTACTCCCTGACAAAACAGATACGTGTTTATTGATAACGTTGACGGTAAGCGTAATAAAGCAGCGGTAATTGCCGGCGTAAAATTACGAGCGCGCTCAGTCATTAGCACCCGGTTGAAAAGCCTGTTCTAATTAGCAAATCGAAACGCACGTTCCGTACAAAGGTTTCCCCTCGTGGAGTGCTGCAATAATATTTAACAGATGCATTTTCATATGGCCGGCCTCTGTGACGCGCTTTACCGCGCGTACGTGGAAATAATACACGCGAGAAGAAAGTGTAATCCTATTGCGGGTGAGTTCCCGTAAGACGAAAACACGCTGAAACGAGTATCCGGCCATGTATATGTTACAGTGAAACACCGAAATCTGGAGAATGTCGACTTTCACCGGTGAATGTCAACATTCACGTAGTCGCTTGGTGTATGTCCGAAATATTTGCTAAATACCCTTATTTCTGACTTACACCGGTAAATGTTGACATTCACCATGCACTAATGGTCGACACACACCGGAAAGGGTCCGAATGTACAACAATGTAATGAAATATTCGATCTTTCACCGACGTATTCGGTATCTGTTGACATTCACCGGTGAAAGTCGACATTCTCAGATTTCGGTCATTCAGGGTAACATATATTTATGGACGAAATGTGTGTATGACTTGAGGAGGACAATTCCGGTGAGAAGCAGGTCGCGGTTAATTTCATCAACTGCGAGCATCGCGCTTATCGAATGCCTTACCTATTCTTATCGTTCATCACTGGAAGTTAAAGAGCATTAAACGGATAACGGAGATACACGGTGAACGCAAATAGAATGGTTAGTACGGAGCAGTTACAAAAATAACGCGAGACGATGCTACGGAGCAGAGTGGGGCGAAAGAACCGCATGCTTTCGAACCCTCGATCAGAGCAGACGTAATCAGATATCAGAGTCACTTAACTAACGCGCTTCCATCCATAATAATAAGTATCATCGTTGTTTCGTACGAACAATTTTCTTTTAATCGCGCTTTCCAAAGAAATCTACCCGATATATAGTAAGGGTACAATTAACACATTGACTGCTAAGCGTATTTTTCTATGTTACTCGTAGAACCGCGATGCAATGAAATACTGCAGAATATGATTAAATCGTACAAAATTAAGGTAACGCAGAGTTGTTAGACGCCAAAGTATTGAAGCACCTCTCCAAAAACAATTGCTTTTACAAGATTGCATCCAGGGTTCATTGCGAATTTTTTGCATTTTTAGTAAAATCTTTTGCGTATTTGGCTCAAGCGTATTTTGCTATGACAGAACCGCGATGCGATGGAATACTGCAGAATATGATTAAATCATGCAAAATTAAGGTAATGCAGAGTTGTTAGACGCCAAAGTATTAAAGCACCGTTTCAATATCAATTGCTTTCACAAGATTGAAAGTAGGATTCACTTCGAATTTTTTGCATTTTTAGTAGAATCTTTTGCGTATTTTGCTCAAGCGTATTTTGCTATGACAAAACCGCAATGCGATGAAATACTGCAGAACATGATTAAATTGTGCAAAATGAAGGTAACGCAGAGTTATTAGAAGCGAAAGTATTAAAACACCGTTCCAATATCAATTGCTTTTACAAGATTGCAAGTAGGGTTCATTGCGAATTTTTTGCATTTTTAATAAAAGTTTTGCGCCGGTCACCGATGACCATTATTGTTTTGTTAGGCAGTAATGCGATCTTTTTTGCCACATATCTAAACTGATTTTTCACAAGACTCCTTCTAACGGCGCTGCTAAATAAATTTTGCGGAAACACGATGAATGGATTCTGCTGTTCGCTAATGGCGCAAACTCTAATACAAAAGGAGCACGCTATGGACATTATGCATCGGCACGTTTGAAGAACCTATCGCCACGAATGGTACCCCCAATGTACTCACGCAATCTTTCAGTTACCACTGGCACCCCTAGTGTTCGTGGGAATTGACGGGCCACCCCTCGCGAACACGCGAGCCAGTCTGCCAGGCTGCGAAACGTATTTTAAAAATTCTTTTACCAGCACCCGGAACAATGGTAACGTCTATACGCTTTGCAACAGTATCGCTGCGACGCAGTATATTTTACTACCCTGAAACGGTGGACTAACATTTTGCTAATGAAACACGCTGCTATACTGCCAATGCAAACGATTTAACGAACCGTCGTCCCTGCCTTACTTCCACCGCATTCATCGTAAACGGATTTGGCTTCATTAACCGCCCCTCGTGCCACCTCCGTTTTCTTTCGTGCACCCTGCTTCGCTTACCAACCCCATTTGCTCCAACTCGGCCGCCACTATGTCTTCCCAAACGCAAACCCGTCTGCAACAATACTTTAATTCTCGTAATACTTAAAAGTGTAACGTTTCCTGCTGGGAAACCACTCGCGCAATATTAGAGGAGGCAGATAATGTAAAGTAAGATAAGATAGTGGACACTTTTCAGTAAAGCATTGAATGGCGTGATAAACGTGTATGGCTGATTTTGAATTGACTATGATAGAATGTAAACTCTGTGGCCATGTACTGGTCTGCGTTTCTTTAATTATTTGAGAAAAACTAACAAAAACTTGACGTTTTGACACACGATGGTATATCGTGACATGAAAGAGGAGAGAAAGGAAAGTAAAACACCGAAAAAATTGTAACACAATACATTATTTGATATTATAAGCGATAAAGCCCTTCTTATCTGTTTTCGATAATTATTTAAATGCAAATACATTTTTACTGGTACATAGCTACAGAATATATATTCTATCATGAAATGACCATCAGCAATCCATTTTAATCAAACTAAATCGCAAAACTTCAAGCCTAAAAATGACACAATATACCTAGACTCTCTTCACCATGAAAATTACTAAACCGCATGCATCACCCCTGTTTCCCTCGCTACTACCCTTATATCTTGAGCACTTTTCAGTAAATCATTAAACGACCCTCAGCAAACAACTTTCTTCCGATTAAAACACACGAACTATTTTCACCATCAAACTACGTACGCTAGTGCTATATTATTCAATGTAAATGACAGCAATTACTGCAACCACTTCTTTCTCGAAAAGGGAATGACATTGATCAGTTTCTGTATTATAAGTTCCGTCATCTGCGGCACAACTTTTTTTGTTTTTATAAATATTGATGATAAGATTGACAAAGACCGTCAATTTGCCTCAATAATTTACAAATTTCACTACCCCCTCAATATTACATAAAAAACTCGAGTTATTGAACGGGCACTTTCCTAAAGAAAAATCTCGACTTTACTTGATATAACGTTGCGAAGTAATAAACACCATCGAACTGTATTCACCATCAAACTATATACGCGAAGTAATAAATGACATTGATCAGTTTCTGTAACTATTATTGATGATAAGATTGACAAAGACCGTCAATTTGCCTCAAAATTTACAAATACTGAACACCTCGACTTTACTATTAACGTTCACCCATCGAACTATTTTCACCATGAAACTATGAAACCTCACTCGCGACTACCTTTATTTTCCAAACACCGTACGCCTGCACGTGTTTCGCGCGTATGCAAAACGAAAGGATAACACGACGCAACCGTCCAATAAGAACATTTTAAAGTGCCATCGCAGTCCATCCCCCAGGCCGTGTGTGGCCAATCGAAAAAACGCAGAGGGAAAGCTTCCTCGATCCCCTCGATTTACCTACGCCTAAGACGCTTCGTCAAAAGGGTTACGACTGCGGCTGCGTGAAAAGCGCGTATGCAAAGCTGGCTGCCGCGGACGACCAATGGGAGGGCTTTAAAATGAATTCATAGACCTCCCCTCGAGAAGAGGTCGGACGAGCGGCGAGGGGAGAAGAAAGAGCATCGCCCTTCGGCTCGCCCTTATCGAGAGGGAGCAGGCAGTCGGACTTAAAAAATGATCCATCGCTACCACCAATCACACCGCGGGTGGTGGCGAGTCTCTCTCTGATTGAGACGAGCTTCCAGCACGTCTGGAAAACGATATACCCACGGATCCGCGGGAAGAAAAGTGTTACCCATAAAAGACCGCGATATATCAAATCGAAAAATATTATTGCCGAATCGATACCGGGCACGGCGCGCGTGCGGGTCCTCATGGCTTTTGGTCGATCCGAAGACGGAGGAGACAGGCGGTAATAAGTGTAAGACTTTTAGAGACCGAGGGTGCGAGACTTTTAGAGCGCGATGCATGGATTCGAAATATGTTTGTTGCGACTCGTGCGCGTGCGGATCCTCATGGCTTTTGGTCGATCCGAAGACGGAGGAAACAGGCGGTAATAAGTGTAAGACTTTTAGAGACCGAGGGTGCGAGACTTTTAGAGCGCGGTGCATGGATTCGAAATATGTTTGTTGCGACTCGTGCGCGTGCGGGTCCTCATGGCTTTTGGTCGATCCGAAGACGGAGGAGACAGGCGTAATAAGTGTAAGACTTTTAGAGATCGAGGGTGCGAGACTTTCAGAGCGCGATGCATGGATTCGAAATATGTTTGTTGCGACTCGTGCGCGTGCGGGTCCTCATGGCTTTTGGTCGATCCGAAGACGGAGGAGACAGGCGGTAATAAGTGTAAGACTTTTAGAGATCGAGGGTGCGAGACTTTTAGAGCGCGATGCATGGATTCGAAATATGTTTGTTGCGACTCAAGACACGCTATGCGGTTTTGGTGGGTTCTGGAGGCGTCCGATAATCCGATACCTCGTGGCTGGTAGGTGGTCACATCACCTACACAGGGTTGTTACGACAGTTGCAGATGCTGTACGAAATAGTGCTGCGGCATTGAACGGTATTACTTCTGCGGTTTATTGAAATCAGTCAATCTAGGAGGTTCGTCTTACATATCATCGGGCGCTTTGTATGACGCAAGGTACGGAAACGCCCGCATTGACAGGTCCGTTAGCGAGGCGAAAGGTTAAGCAAGCAGCGAAATAGGAACGAGTCCGGAGCAGCATTATAGACATTCCGGTGGTTCGCCGCCCCTCCTCCGCCCACCCCGGCTAGTCTGTTTGCTGCAGGGTAGTTGGCGTCCATTTCTTCTTTCTTTTAATCTTACTTTTCCCGCAAACGGGCAGCCAGGCGTTAATTCAACGGCATTGATTGCCACACGAATCCCCCACCAGGTCTCGAAGGGGGAAGAAGTCTCGCACCCCTCGCCCTTCTCGCCTTTCTCCACCTCCACCGTCACCACCACCATCTACCACCACGCGCAATGCTACCAGCCGTAGGTTTTCCACCCTCCGTCGTTTCTTTGACCCTCCAACCACTCGGCTCTACCCGACTGCGTTCCCTCACGAGCATCACCTCATGTTCGCTACACTCTACAACTGAGAATATTTATTATTTAATCGTAATCGTTGGTATTATATCTTTTCAGCCATTTCAATTTGGTAATGTTGATCTCCCGAATGCGATTTTCTAGTCGCAACATCACATGGCATGAACGTACCGCATGCTTTGTTACTGGGGACGTATTCATACGCATTGTCGTATGTCCTGTTGAGTTTGTTCATGTTTCGGTCGAAACAGTTCGAATTTTATTTTTGACGTGTGTTTAAATTGTGTTACTGAGCACGTGTTGAGAATATTTATTATTGAATCGTAACCGTTCGCATTATATCTTTTCGGCTATTTTGATTTGGTAACATTGATCTCGCGAATGCGATTTTCAAAGTGTAATTGCAACATCACGTGGCATAAACGTACCGCATGCTTTGTTACTAGGAACGTATTCATACGCATTGGCGATATGCTGTTCCGTTTGTTCATTATTCGAATTTTATTTTTGACGTGCGTTTATATTGTGTTACTGAGCACGTTTCGAGAGTACACCTTATAGTTGATTACCGTACATTGAAG
The DNA here is from genome assembly GCA_033815515.1 of Cryptocheilus praepositus. NCBI lineage: Eukaryota > Metazoa > Arthropoda > Insecta > Hymenoptera > Pompilidae > Cryptocheilus > Cryptocheilus praepositus. The sequence continues at coordinate 2,720,576 of JAWWQZ010000161.1, read as the reverse complement.
TACGTATATGAGGTGTTGATGCGCATCGGCGTATCTACGATTCGGCATGCTTTACCGTTTTCATTACCAGCGCAATAATGGAACGGGATACGAAAGTAAAGCGTGGGGATGCTTTAATATCGCGCGTAATAACGTAGCGGCTCTCGTGATGGTGACTTTATGACAACAGCTAAGGTCGAACTCTCGTTCGATGCAAACGATCGAGATAAATGGCCCAAAGGATGTGGACTCGAGATGAGAGAGTGTCCCCGAGGTTAGAGGCAGGGACAAAGGACGATTGGACGTCGAAGTGCAGGGAGCGGTAGGTGTGAGGGAGAGAAATGTACGAGAGGCGGCGGGAGTGGAAATGGGAGACGGAGAGCGATAAAAAGAGAGAGTTTCAGCCGAGAAAGAAGAAACAGGGAGACAGAAGAGCGAACTGAGGAGAAAGTAGGGGTCGAGTGTGGGGGTCAATCTATAATAAAGCTGGCACTATCTTGAACGGGCTAGCGCGGACGAAGGCTACAGCCTCGTAAAAAAGGGAGGATGCTGCTTAAGAACGGATTACGGGAATGAAATCACACGACTGATGCCCAAGTCCGATGTACCGGAGAGGAGTCCTCGATACTCTCGGATCAAAACCAGACTGTATATTCAGATCAAAATATTCGCAATTATATATGTACAGTTGAATAATACCATACTTTGGTGTAAAGTAAAATTGATGAAACATTTGATTAACTCTTTGTGACAAAGTCGTTTTATCATAATTAATATTTATTATTGACATTTATCGGATAAAATACGAGATGCTGCATTAAAATAAATTACAGGAATGAAATCACACGACTAATGCCCAAGTCCGATGTAACGGAGAAGAATCCTCGATACTCTCGGATCAAAAACAGACTGTGTATTCAGATCAAAATATTCTCAATTATATATGTATAGTTGAATAATACCATACTTTGGTGTAAAGTAAAATTGATGAAACATTTGATTAACTATTTGTGACAAAGTCGTTTTATCATAATTAATATTTGAGCCGTTTATTTTGAAAATGGCCTAACTCCGTTTTCAATATTTTCCGGTTACCATGTACAAATTCATGTTATTTATCAGTAAATGTTATTTATCTCGATGTGAAGATAAATGGAGTTAGGCCACTTTCAAAATAAGCGGCTCATTTATTATTATCATTTATCCGGTAAAATATGAGATGCTGCGTTAAAACAAATTACGGGAATGAAATCACACGCCTAATACCCCAGTTCGATGTACCGGAGACGATACACTCCGATCTAAACTAAACTGTATGCAGATCGAAATATTCTCACTTGCAGACATTCACTTAAACAATGTTCCGTGAAATAAAATTCAAAAAACGTTTGATTAATTGTCGTTTGAATCGAAGTCGTTTTGTCATTGTCATGGAAAATGTTATACTATTTTACGACGACGTTGAGACACAATTGCGATTGATTTCTCATCGACGGTCTTTTACCCCGGGCACGCTCCCGGTCATCATTATTCCAAACGATTGAGCGCAGTTGTTATCAATTGGTAATTCAGCACAATCGTCAGCGGTGGGAGACAGCGAAGAAAATACCATAAAAACGAACAAAGCATGTCTAGGAGCCATGAGAAATATGTGGGATTATTTTATTAATAATGTTACACGCGTATTTGTAGCATACATATCGTATACCACGTATTTCTGTGAAAATAATACGAACTCCATGTTCGCATTAATGTTAGATTAATGCTAAATGTTTAAATTAAATAACGGATCCATAGCTTGCCTTCTGAAGTAAATTTTAAACAAAATGTTCGATAATTTATTAATAATGTTATGTTTTTCTACATAAATATCCGTAGCATGCATATCGCATGTCGCATGTTTCTGTGAAACTAATATGAACTCCATTTTCGCATTAGTGTTAAATTAATGCAAATGTTCGAATTAAATAACGTATCCATAGCTTGCCTTCTGAAGTAAATTTTAAACTAAATGTTCGATAATTTATTAATAATGTTATGTTTTTCTACATAAATATCCGTAGCATGCATATCGCATGTCGCATGTTTCTATGAAACTAATATGAACTCCATGTTCGCATTAATGTTAAATTAATGCTAAATGTTTAAATTAAATAACGGATCCATAGCTTGCGTTCTGAAGTAAATTTTAAACTAAATGTTCGATGATTTATTAATAATGTTATGTTTTTCTACATAAATATCTGTAGCATGCATATCGCATACCGCATGTCTCTATGAAAATAATACGAACTCCATGTTTGAAGCATCGAAAGTTGCCACGGGCAATGTACCTAGATGTACCCAGATGTAGCCTTTCGAAGTAAATTTAGAACTAAGTGTTCGTTTAAGTAAGTTATTACACTGCGAGTGAATTGCAGGCAACGCTCGCCGCGTTCCCATTGTTCCGCTAAAGAAAAGCATCTATGTACGCACATCTATCATTCTGTCTGATTTATCATTCTACAATTACGCAAAGCATTGCGTGAAATTCATTAGAATGCAGGAAGATAAACCTGCCCAGGCAACCTTTATGCTAATACGGCTACGTTTAATGTTACGCAAGGGCGAACATTATTGCGCCGGATACTTTAAGTCCTATTTGCACGACGGACCGCATTCAAAACCTACTTATGGCACAATAAAAACATCTACACATGCTGCCCGCCTATTAAACTCCCGTAGCTCTGCAATTTTAATTTTAACAGCCAGGATCGTGATCGCGGCAGAATCAAACCGCGCTGAGACGAGTTAATAATACCGTCAATCACTTCATAAAAGTCGACTGTCATTTTACATAGAACGCAGGCAACGTAACTAAATTATATCGTATGACATTCTGCTTTGTTCAAATTTTTTCGTGGCCCCTCTGCGAAAAGTTCTTTCCTTTGGTGATTGTTTAAGATCGTCGACTTTGGTGTAAAGACAACTTTAAGCCCGAGTGTAACTTAAAGTCGGCCTACGTGTAACATTCCGCTTAATTTGAATTTTGTCGCGCTTCCTTTGCAAAAAGAGTGATTTACTTATGTGATAATTTGCGATAATTGTTTATACGAATGCAACTTTGAATCGGGGCGTAACCTAAGACCTGGCGACACACAAAATTCTTCTTTACTCGATTTTTTTTACCCCTACCGTAAAAAATTATTTGCTTCGCCGATAGGTTGGAATCGTCAAATTTAGGATAGAGATAAATTTGAATCCAAGCGGAACCAGAGGTCTGGCGACATATAAAGTTCTTCTTTATATTTTTAAATACATTTGATGATCAAATTCTTCTAAATTTTCACTGAATGCTTCATAACCGCTTTTAAACAATAATTTCCTTCAGTATTACGGTAGGGTCGCCAAGTTTGACATAAAGATAATTTTGAATCCGAGTGTAACCAAAGGTTTGGCGACATATAACGTTCTTCTTTATATTCTTAAATACATTTCATATTATGATCAAATTCTTTATAAAGATAATTTTGAATTTTCCACATAACGTTTTTCTTTATATTCTTTTAAACAATAATTTCCTTCAGTATTACGGTAGGGTCGTCAAGTTTGATATAAAGATAATTTTGTATCCGGGCGTAACCTAAGATTCGGTGACATATAAAGTTCTTCTTTATTTCAGGATCAAATTCTTCTATACTAAATTTTTCATAGCCGATTTCCTAACAATAATTTCCTTCAGTATTATGGTAGGGTCGCCAAGTTTGATATAAAGATAATTTTGAATCCGGGCGTAACCTAAGATCCGGTGACGTTACATCATCGAACGACGAGGTTTCTCTTAATTAAACTACCCTCTACCACCGCCCTTCCGCTCATGGCTTCACCACTCCTACTCTTCAGCGGAAAAAAAAGTGTAGAGACATAACAGCCGTCAGGCACGCGTTATCAGCGTTTGCCAGAAGTCCAATGCCCCGACAAACACCCCCAGTCCTGAACCCTCCACCTCCCTTTCTGCGTTCATCCCATCTCGACTCCGCTAAATTTGACATTTACGAGATGATGATATTAAAACGTTCCAACCACGCTGAACTTAGGACTTTCTGAAGATAACCGCTCCTCGGCACATTCAGCCACCTCGATCCATTATTAAGCTGCTACGCGATTAGTAATCGAAATGCAATAAGTACAGCCATCCGCGTTATCTAATCACCGTCTTTCGCCAAACACATTTTTCTCGCAAAATTCAACGGACACGTGAAAAGGCTACAGAATCATTTCACGGGGTTGCCGTTCAAATATTTTAGTTTGTCGCCAAGAAGTTGCCCGGGCAGCTTATTTTTATCGTTCATTCCAGCCGGACTTGCATGGCGGGCGGGAATAAAAAAAATCAGCGAACAGACATAGATGAGGAAGAAAATTACGGGGCTGGTGTCACGTTGGACGCTCGTAACAAGCATATATTCGCTGCTTGGATACGGTTGCACGTCACCTTCTGTCGCTCGACGCGCTCCTTGGGCAAAATTACTTATAATATCTGTCAGCAGACAGATGCGCCCAGTGCCGTCGTTACAATTACGCTCAAATCCCTTGGAGAAATGCCCTCTTTATTATCTATCAGAAGCAATCTACTGAACGCTTTCCTCTTTTCTTCCTTCACTTTCTCGTTTCCTTTTCATCCGGCGGTTTCCTCGCTGACTCCCTCTACGCCTCTCTGTCTATCTTCCCGTTGTCCTACCAACGCGCCTTCAATCCTTCTTGTCTCTAGACGCCCCGAGCCAAATGACTCGCGTTCATACCGAAGCGAATGCAATTACGACTGAACTTATTAAAAGTACTTCTTGCCTGGCGAACGAATGCAAAATCTATTACGGTACTGTAATAAAACAGCGTAAAAGTTGACGTGACTGATATTATCCACAAATAGCAGGGTTTGTTAAAAATACTTTTTGTTTAACGATTAGATGCAAACTGATTGCAACAATAGGATAAAGCAACGCAAAGATCGACGCGTCTAAATTGATCGTCAAACAGCTAAACTTATTGAAAACGCTTGCTACGTGAACTTATTAAAAGTACTTCTTGCCTGGCGAACGAATGCAAAATCTATTACGGTACTGTAATAAAACAGCGTAAAAGTTGACGTGACTGATATTATCCACAAATAGCAGGGTTTGTTAAAAATACTTTTTGTTTAACGATTAGATGCAAACTGATTGCAACAATAGGATAAAGCAACGCAAAGATCGACGCGTCTAAATTGATCGTCAAACAGCTAAACTTATTGAAAACGCTTGCTACGTGAACTTATTAAAAGTACTTCTTGCCTGGCGAACGAATGCAAAATCTATTACGGTACTGTAATAAAGCAGCGTAAAAGTTGACGTGACTGAAATTATCCACAAATAGCAGGGTTTGTTAAAAATACTTTTTGTTTAACGATTAGATGCAAATTTATTATGATACTGGGATGAAGCAACGCAAAAATTGACGCGTTGATTGATGCTCGAACAGATGAATTTATTGAAAATGCTTACTCCGTGGCGAACGGATGCGAAATCGATTACGATAGCATAATAAAGTAACATAAAAACAAGAGGATTTGTTAAGAATAGTTTTTGCTGAAGAATCAGATGCAAATTTATTGTAATGCCATAATAATGCAACGCGAAAATCATATAGCTACATTAAAATAATCCTTAAACTGAACTTATTAAAAATATTTATCAAAATACCGCAGCATAAAAATCAAAAAACCTGAAGCGATCCTCAAATATCCATATAAAACATCAGTGAGCCATGTGATTAATTTTTTATTTCACTTACTCTTCGACGAAATAAGCTACTATACCTGCTACGCTAAAAACTTTGCAAATTGTCGAGGATACCACTGCGTTTATCTGACCACTGATACTTCCTCGCGACTTCTTTTTCGATATCACGTCATCTGACCACTGATACTTCCTCGCGACTTCGACTTTTTCGATATCACGTCGGTTAATTTGTTATTCCGCCTACTCTACTTCGGCGAAATAAGCTATTATATCTGCTACGCTAAAAAATGTCAAATTATCAAGGATGCAACCGCGTTTATCTAGAAACTGACGCTTCCTCCCGACTTCTTTTTCGATATCACGTCGGTGAGCCATGCGGTTAATTTGTTATTCCGCCTACTCTACTTCGGCGAAATAAACTACTATACCTGCTACATTAAAAACTTTGCAAATTGTCAAAGACACCACTGCGTTTATCTAAAAACTGATGCTTTCTCGCGACTTCTTTTTCGATATCACATCGGTGAGCCATGCGGTTAATTTGTTATTCCGCCTACTCTACTTCGGCGAAATAAGCTATTATATCTGCTACGCTAAAAAATTTACAAATTGTCAAAGATGCAACCGCGTTTATCTGAACACAGACATTTTCTCGCAACTTCTATATTCGGTATCACGCCGGTGAACCACGCGGTTAATTTGTTATTCCGTCTACTCTACTTCGGCGACATAAGCTACTATAACTTCTACGCTAAAAAATTTGCAAATTATCAAGGAAGCAACCGCGTTTATCTAAATACAGACACTTCCCCGCGACTTCTATATTCGGCATCACGTCGGTTCATGCGGCCGAATGCCTACTTTGAAACGAGACTCTCGGACTCAATGATTTAACATGTCTAAAACTCGTGTGACGCGATAACTGCCGACGAGCTCTCCTGGCGAGCTGAAGTTGACGGCTTTTCGGTCCACTACGAATGCTTCAAGCGTCCCGGCGTATAAACTGGTCGGCTAATTTCGACCGACTGTTCCGTGAAATTACCGGGGCTCACGAGTAATGAGAGGGTGAATGCTGAGGGTATCCATCCCTCGGACAGTGGTCAGCTAATCACGGCTGCTCGTTAGCGAATTGAATGCGCCTCGAATCTTACCGGATAGAATCCGCTGCCGGTAGAAAGCCGAAGAACTCCATTCTGCCTTAAAAAGAAGCCTCCCTCACCATCCAACTGTCAAAACGTCATTCGCCAGGCTCTGCGTGCTTTTACTCAACCCGGGCACCGCAGATCATCTGAAAGATCTGAAAGATGATCTGTACTTTGTGCACGGCTTCGGATGTCGATGCTGTTAACATTTTGCGATAATAATAACCGGTGTAGGCAGCATTAGAGTAAATTATGATGTGGATGAATAGTTGTTTTGAATGTTAACACTTTAGAGTTGCGGATACTTTGGATTTCAATGCCAATGTGTAGCGACTAGGAGTCTGTTGATGTGGAGACTCTTGACATCTAGCCAGTCGATTGGGGTCGTCTACTATTTTTCGTTTAGCAGCGCATTATCTTTTATTTCATTTTCTAATGGTTCATTGTTTTGGATGTTAATACTTTAGAGTTGCGGATACTTTGGATTTTAATGCCAATGGGTAGCGACTAGGAGTCTGTTGATGTGGAGACTCTTGACACTTAGCCACTCGGTTGGGGTTTTTCATTTAACAGCGCATTATCTTTTATTTAATTTACTGATAGTTATGGTTAACCATGGTTACTAATAGTTTGGATTTGGAAAATTATGGTTACTAATAGTTTGGATTTTAATGCCAATGGGTAGCGACTGGGAGTCTGTTGATGCGAAGACTTTTAACACAAAAGCTCAAAACACAGTTGAATGTCGAACGAAATGATCGGAAAACCTGCACCTCTCGCACTGCTGAAAGATCCAATGTACCAAGTACATGAATGCTAAATACAGTAAAGAGTAGAACAGCACAATTTAAAACATTCCGTGGATATTTTCTACTAATCACTATTCCCCCATCGACTTAACATAGTTTAAGCTTCTACGGTCCGCATTTTTCATAAATCAGGCTACCAGCAGCTTCGGTTTTTTGTGCAACGTTACGCTACGAAACAATTTAAATTAATACGACAAATATTCTGCGCGTATTCGCATGGAACATAACGTTACGTACACGCATTGCATCGTGCCTTACCTTACCTTGCAAAATTGCTCGTTTTCAATAAACTCCCTTCGCTAAAAAAGGTACTGCGACATAAAACGTTTATCTTAAACGCGGCGACTCAGAAACGGAAAGTGAATAGGATGTGGTCCCGTTTACCAGTAAGTTAACGAACACCCTATATTTGCTCATTAACGAACCCTCCGCCAGGGTGGCCCGAGCTACATACACAAGCCCGTCGCAATAGAAACGGCAAGAATAGTACCGAAATGTACAAGGGGCACAGTAGACAAAAAGAGGGGAGGTAAGGAAGAAGACTGGACGGCGGAAGTGAAGGAGAAAAAGAACGCGATCAAGTAACGAAGGGACGAAAAGATGAGAAGGGAGAGGAGAAGAGGATCGAGTCGCTCGTTAAGTCTTCTGGAAATAGAGGAACAGTACGATGAGCCTCGAGGCGACACAAATTACGTTTTCGAGACTAATAAAGAGTCCGTAAAAAAAGACGCCCTTATAGATCGGCTCAACTAAATCTACGACGAGGAATTCGGTGCGATATATTATTCCGACAGTGACTATTGACGGAAAATCGAGGCACTGTGTAAAGAAATGTAGCGGGACAGAGAGATTAACGGTAAGAACAGATAAAATTGCAGCGTGAAAGTACTGTGAGGGTTTAGTGAAGTGGCTGAGAGCTCTGGAGAATATGAAGAAAAAGGTACTAAAAGTATGTGAGGGTGAAGAGAGTGAGTGAAGGATGGATGAGTCAGCATTTGTGAGCCAATTACGTTTCAAGACCGTCGATTTTCAAATTTACAAATATGTCTGCGTGTGTGCGTGTATTTGTAAATATATACAAACATAAAAATAATAAAATTAACGCAACCAACATTTTAGTCCTTTATTAAATAGTTTAGTAATAAGTAGTTTAGTAATAGCACCGGTGACCGGCGCAAGAGATTTTACTGAAGATCCAAAATATTCGCAATGGGTTGTAATAATTATTTTATAAATGCAGTTATTGTTAGAACAGTGATGCGATCATTTGGTCTCCAATACCTGCACATTATTTACATTTTGCATAATTCAGTCAAACGCTATAGTATTTCATAGCATCGCCGTTCTAATACGGCAAAATACGCACGGCAGTCAACGTGTTAATTCGCATATCGTCAGAAGTCAAATCTATGATGCATTCAAAGGATAGTAAAAGAAACACACATAAGAATGTGCTAGTACTTTACGTGAGACATAACTTTACTATTATTTCAAACTGTCGCTTTTACGCTTTATTATTAATGTGCGCAATAAAGACGAAAGTCTTTATATAAATTATATAAATTATATAAAATATATTTAGAAAAATATATATATATACGTATATATACATTTTTAACTGAAAACATGTGCGAACTAAAACAGATCTAAGCAGAACATTTCCCGTGCTTAAGCTTTTTAGCTTCTACGTTCTAAAATATGTACGGGCGGCACAGTAATCGCAAGTAACACGTACACGCGTCGAATGAAATTTGTGCGAGTCGAAATGCAACATCGTCAGGGTCACGTTTGCGAAGTTTGATGGAAGCGTGACGAACAGAAGCTCTCCACGCCATTACCAGTGTTCGATAAATTATATAAAATATATTTAAATGTATACATATATACATATATACATTTTTACTTGAAAACATGCGCGAACTGAAGCAGATCTAATCAGCACATTTCTGTGTTGAAGCTTTTCAACTTCTACGTCCTAAATTATGTACGGGCGGCACAGCAATCGCAAGTAACACGTACACGCGTCGAATGAAATTTGTGCGAGTCGAAATGCAACATCGTCAGGGTCACGTTTGCGAAGTTTGATGGAAGCGTGACGAACAGAAGCTCTCCACGCCATTACCAGTGTTCGATTTCGCATTCTTCGCCCCCGATGAAATCTCACGCTAGCGAACGGGCATTGTTCCCTTCGTGGAATTACTATCGGACCAGTTAATATCGTTTTTAGCCAATTCTCGCGAAGCCGGATCGGCTTGCTCGTTAAGAGGCTGAGCGACGATGGAGAGAAGCTCGTGAGCAGATCGTGAACAGCTCCTCGCATTTCTCCTCGTACCTACCCTGGAATCTGAACTGACACACACGCACACGTAGGCGCCCTCATTGTGTATATAGGGCGTTTCACGTGAAGTCAATCAATTCTATGCCAAGATTATACAAGAAGCGCTATCGCGGGAATTTAAACGTGAACTTCTTACGCAAACTCGCACACAACGTCATATTGACGGCAAAGAACAAATTATGCGGCGGGATGTTTTACGGGTATTTTCAATATCGCTTTGGATCGGTGACTAATGGTATTCTGAATTTATTTGGCGTGTTCGGTGAATTGTTACATTTTAATGTTTAATCAGTTCACATTTTGCCCTTGTGAGTGAATTATATTTTTCGGACTGATGAAACACGTGTGGCGGCGAAATGGCAGGTTTTCAAACAATAAAATATCAACACGTTAATTAATGATATAGATTAATTAAATGTGCAGCATCATTGAAAGTGTTATATTAGTTTATTCGGACCGTTTTTCTTTATTGATGGTGTCGTAAAATTGTATTAGCATAACTGGTCAATTAATATGCATAAAAATGTATACCGTTTTGAATATGAAAAACTTGACGCTTCCGCACCTAATTTAAGAAATAAGAAAATTTACGGCTATATATACTTTCAAATGGTTGACACAAGGGGGATAGTACAGAAGAAAGCTAGAATTGTCGCAACGTAGAAAATAACACAGAGTAAAGAAAGTTCAACTCCTTTCATAAGTGTACTAAACAACTGCAAAACATCTCTTCAACAACACACAGGATTTTATACATATTAATTGCCCGCTTACGCCAATATAATTTTGCAATACCATTAAAAACAAGTGTGCCCAATAAAACAGCATAGCATGTGCCATCGACTGCGTTGATTGGAACGGCTGACACAAGGGCGATAGTACAGAAGAAAGCTAGAATTGTCGCAACGTAGAAAATAACACAGAGTAAAAAAAGTTCAACTCCTTTCATAAGTGTACTAAACAACTGCAAAACATCTCTTCAACGACACACACGATTTTATACATATTAATTGCCCGCTTACGCCGATATAATTTTGCAATACCATTAAAAACAAGTGTGCCCAATAAAACAGCATAGCATGTGCCATCGACTGCATCGATTGGAACGGCTGACACAAGGGGGATAGTACAGAAGAAAGCTAGAATTGTCGCAACGTAGAAAATAACACAGAGTAAAAAAAGTTCAACTCCTTTCATAAGTGTACTAAACAACTGCAAAACATCTCTTCAACGACACACACGATTTTATACATATTAATTGCCCGCTTACGCCAATATAATTTTACAATACCATTAAAAACAAGTGTGCCCAATAAAACAGCATAGCATGTGCCATCGACTGCGTCGATTGGAACGGCTGTCACAAGGGAGATAGTACAGAAGAAAGCTAGAATTGTCGCAACGTAAAAAATAACACAGAGTAAAAAAAGTTCAACTCCTTTCATAAGTGTACTAATTAACTGCAAAACATCTCTTCAACGACACACACGATTTTATACATATTAATTGCCCGCTTACGCCAATATAATTTTGCAATACCATTAAAAACAAGTGTGCCCAATAAAACAGCATAGCATGTGCCATCGACTGCGTCGATTGGAACGGCTGACACAAGGGAGATAGTACAGAAGAAAGCTAGAATTGTCGCAACGTAGAAAATAACACAGAGTAAAGAAAGTTCAACTCCTTTCATAAGTGTACTAAACAACTGCAAAACATCTCTTCAACAACACACAGGATTTTATACATATTAATTGCCCGCTTACGCCAATATAATTTTGCAATACCATTAAAAACAAGTGTGCCCAATAAAACAGCATAGCATGTGCCATCGACTGCGTCGATTGGAACGGCTGACACAAGGGGGATAGTACAGAAGAAAGCTAGAATTGTCGCAACGTAGAAAATAACACAGAATAAAGAAAGTTCAACTCCTTTCATAAGTGTACTAAACAACTGCAAAACATCTCTTCAACGACACACACGATTTTATACATATTAATTGCCCGCTTACGCCTATATAATTTTGCAATACCATTAAAAACAAGTGTGCCCAATAAAACAGCATAGCATGTGCCATCGACTGCGTCGATTGGAACGGCTGACACAAGGGGGATAGTACAGAAGAAAGCTAGAATTGTCGCAACGTAGAAAATAACGCAGAGTAAAGAAAGTTCAACTCCTTTCATAAGTGTACTAAACAACTGCAAAACATCTCTTCAACGACACACACGATTTTATACATATTAATTGCCCGCTTACGCCAATATAATTTTGCAATACCATTAAAAACAAGTGTGCCCAATAAAACAGCATAGCATGTGCCATCGACTGCGTCGGTTGGAACGGCTGACACAAGGGGGATAGTACAGAAGAAAGCTAGAATTGTCGCAACGTAGAAAATAACGCAGAGTAAAGAAAGTTCAACTTCTTTCATAAGTGTACTAAACAACTGCAAAACATCTCTTCAACGACACACACGATTTTATACATATTAATTGCCCGCTTACGCCGATATAATTTTGCAATACCATTAAAAACAAGTGTGCCCAATAAAACAGCATAGCATGTGCCATCGACTGCGTCGATTGGAACGGCTGACACAAGGGGGATAGTACAGAAGAAAGCTAGAATTGTCGCAACGTAGAAAATAACACAGAGTAAAGAAAGTTCAACTCCTTTCATAAGTGTACTAAACAACTGCAAAACATCTCTCAACGACACACACGATTTTATACATATTAATTGCCCGCTTACGCCAATATAATTTTGCAATACCATTAAAAACAAGTGTGCCCAATAAAACAGCATAGCATGTGCCATCGACTGCGTCGATTGGAACGGCTGACACAAGGGGGATAGTACAGAAGAAAGCTAGAATTGTCGCAACGTAGAAAATAACACAGAATAAAGAAAGTTCAACTCCTTTCATAAGTGTACTAAACAACTGCAAAACACCTCTCAACGACACACACGATTTTATATATATTAATTGCCCGCTTACGCCGATATAATTTTGCAATACCATTAAAAACAAGTGTGCCCAATAAAACAGCATAGCATGTGCCATCGACTGCGTCGATTGGAACGGCTGACACAGTTGCGGAGAAGAAATCAAAAGTATCGCTCCGATTTCTTCGCGGCGGATTCCAGAAGTCGATCGCTCGGCCGTCCTCTCTTTCCACCCTTCTCCCATCAGCGATCGTTCCTATGAATATTCATGCCGGGGAAACTTATGCAGAACATTTCGAGTGGGCGCCAGCGGTGAACAAACGCGAGCGACAGGATCCGAGGAGGCAGGGGTGGCTCGATCGAGAATCGGATCATCGCGATCGACACACTCTCCCTACCTTCTCTCCGTCTCGTCTTACTCCCGATCGTGGAAGTTCTTATTCCACTCTCGATTCCCGGTATTCCCCCCTTCGCATGAAGGTGTATACGTCCCCGCGGCTCTCCTTTAATTAACAAGGAATCAATCAGTCAGGCAGTACTTCACGGAATTCTGGAGGAAAGTAGCCGAGCGAACGAAAGCGAGGCCGACATGCGCATTGAGAAACCCAGAACAATGCGTACGTCATTCTCCTCCGTCAATGACCGTTCATTAGCAAACGATAATAATAAAATCGGACCCGCGAGGCCCGCAATTAAATCCGCCCCGAATCGGCCCGCTAATTGAATTTCCGACGGAGTAGAATCTTTGAAAGCGGGGCAAACATTCCCGGCGCGGACAACGCGGATTCGTTCTCGTTGCGACAGTCCGGAATTGATACAAAAGAGTTTCCCCGTCGAACCCTCAACTCGCGAAGGGTCAAACAGTAACGTTTAAAGCAACGAGCGTAGCCACCGCCCCTCCCGTGGGAGGGTCGGCGAGGACCTTGCCAAATATTTGGTTAGTCTTTGATGGGCTTCGGAAAAGGACAAGGAAAGTAAGGACTTAAAAGAATAGTAGAAAAGTTCGAGCAGAAACAAAGCGAGGGCGAGGTGGGAGAGTAGAAACGATGTTGGATGACGAGGCTGGGAGTAGAAAGCCACGATGGGAGCTTGGGACGGGGAAGCCAAAGGTGGAGAAGGTGGAGAAGACGAGAAGACGAAGGCGCGTGCTAAGGTGCACGAAGAGTGCGGCGGGCGAGCAGTAAGAGCCAGAGAATGCCGGGCATTTTTATTGGTTCCAGCTTTGGCTCTCCTCGAAACTCTGAGAGTCGATCGGCTGGACAGAAGGATCGACGAATCTGATCTCGCACGTACCTAAATTTCGCGTGATCGTCGGCCCGTGCGAAGACGAGTGCGCGGTGGAGTGGTCGGTCTAGTCGTGTGTCACAATTAACACTAAACGTACCGGTGCTTTACACCTACCTATTTTTACCATGAGGGATCGTTTGACACCGTATGAGATAAAGGTTAATTTTGAGACAGAAATTCCTAATTTATTAAAGCGAGAAATTGAATAATCGGATAACATAAGAATTTACGGAAAGTCAAATGAGCGAAAGAAATAACAATGAATGTACGATTTTAACACTAAACGTACCGGTACTTTATATCTATCTATTCGTACCATGAGGGACCATTTGACACCTTATGAAATAAACGTTGATTTTCAGAAAAAAAATTCCTAATTTATTAAAGCGGGAAATTAAATAATCAGATGATATAAGAAGTTACAGAACATCAAATGAACGATAGAAATAAGTATGAATGTACGATTTTAAAGTAAATTTTGAAAGGGGCCATTTGGCCCCGCTTGGTACGTTTAGTGTTAATAGGGTGGCTGTGAACAATTGACACAACTACCGCGGTAGTCAGGGGTCTATGGCACAAAGCGATTTCTCTGTGTCTCTGGCACAAAGATATCGGGGACCAAAAAATTGAATCACTATTTAATATTAATTGCATTTACAAAATTATAAATGCTACCGATTGGGTATTTTTTGAATTTTTCGTGAGACCTTTTGCTGCCGTGCATATTTTACTATATTAAAACCGCAACGTGATGAAATACTACAGAATATGATTCAATTGTGCAAAATGAAAATAATGCGAAGGTATCGGAGACCAAAGAATTGTATCACTATTTAATATTAACATGTTGTCTGCCAAGCGTATTTTGCTATGTTAGAACGGTAATGCGATGAAATACTGCATAGTATAATTAAATCGTGTAAAACAAAGGTAACGCAGAGTCGTTAAAAGCCAAAGTAGTGAAGCACCATTTCGATATCAATCCTTTTTACAAAATTGCAAATAGGTTTCATTGCGAATTTTTTGCATTTTAATAAAATCTTTTGCACCGGTGACCACCGTATTTTACTATATTAAAACCCTAACGTGATGAAGTACTACAGAATATGATTCAATTGTGCAAAACGAAAATAATGCGAAGGTATCGGAGACCAAAGATGTCAATCACTATTTAATATTAATTGCATTTACAAAATTATAAATACTACCGATTGGGTATTTTTTTAATTTTTCGTGAGACCTTTTGCTGCCGTGCGTATTTATTTTACTATATTGAAATCGCAATGTGATGAAGTACTTCAGAATATGATTAAATTATGCAAAATAAAAATAATGCGAAGGTGTCGAAGACCAAAGAATTGAATCACTACTTAGTTTTAATTGCATTTACAAAATTATAAATGCTACCAATTGGATATTTTCTTAATTTTTCGTGAGGTCTTTTGCGCCGATCAACGATGACCCCGCCACGACAGTCAACGTGTTAATGTTGTTACAGTGATGCGACACTGGTTCGTAATGACACTGCGTTGTTATAGTTCCGGCGCAATTCAATCGTATTTTGTTTAACCGCGACACGATTCTAATGTAGACAGTTTTACTGCGGCGCTGGTGGCAGAGACAGCAAAAGAGACGGGGCACTTAACATATTAAAAGGGAGAGTACACGTATGCCAAAGGTACTGTCGGTATGTCTGATAGTGCAGTGAAACGAAGATTAACAGGAGAGAGTAGATGAGTAGACAGATACTGTTCGTATGTCAACAATGCAACGTGCATCTAGGCCAAATTAAACAGCTGCAGGTATTAAGAAACTTCTGGGGTAGTTTCGTTTGGAAAATTGTATGGTACTGTTAATGATCAACGAATAACACAATTACCGGTTTAACGCTCTGAACTCTGCATTTAAACAATTCGATACTAACGATGACTATACACATCCGTACAAATTTTACTTCGTTTCCATGATATATATCTCCAAAATATTAAATATTTGCGACTTATTTGCAACAAAGTCCGCCGTAGAAAAAAAGGTTAAACCATTTATAAGAAATCGATGGGTAGCGATATAAGTAGTCAGCGTGTATAACACTTCTTAAGCCGGTAATTGAACATTCACGGAACTTTATTATGACACGCCATCTTGAACGTGCCCCATTTTGACATAATCGTCGAGAGGTAGGGTGACTCCGTCTCGACTTACCAGAACGTGTATCCTCATTATCCTGAAGACAGGATAGAAACAAAGGGGATACCAGGGGTGAACGCTCTTCAACAGGATCTCGCGACATTCTGAATCAAATTACTCCCTTTGCTGAACAACGAGATCTCCTCGATCTGACGATATTGGATTCTACTGTGCTGACATTCTGGACACAATGATCTAACACATGTGCTTCCCGTGCAAATAGGCATTTTACATTACCAGGCAGTGTGCAATGAAATACGTTAGATAATGCTTCCTTGACACGTTTGACAAATTCTCTTCGAATATTTGATTGCACCGTATATAACACAACATAACGTATAGTTTAATGGATATTCATATTTCCGACATAGTATGCATGATTATGATTTTGCATATTTTTGTTAGAGTTAGATATAGTTATAGATATTGCATAATTTGGTATAGAGAGGTGTATCGAGAGTCGTGAGAATGTACAGAAAATAAGAAAGATTGAATGCTGTGTGATTTTGGTATCAAAAACGATAATATCGGATGCGAGTGATATTCATAATAAGTATAAAATCCTCGCAAAATATAAATATATATTTATAATTTTATTATAATTATTATAATTCTATTATAATTTGTGTATAAAATATACACAATAAATACAATATAAACAATTATCATATTTTAATGTATGGTATTACATTATAACAATTTCTCCGGAGTTCACAAAATCACACTTACATCACGAAATCCACAGGTTTAAAAATATCGGCGATATTCTATACTTACTACGGATATCAGCAACATCCGATACTATCATCTTCCATACCAGAGTCACATAGCGTTCTATCTTCCTTATTTTCTGGAATTTTCGCGACTCTCGATGCACCTCTTTGTGCGGAACCACAATAATGCGGATGTTAACAAATTCCACCAAAATAATTTCGCAACACGAGTACTTATTCACGTTTTCGCCAAAGCATTCTCGAACTTGATGATGATTATGATTATGATTTTGCATATTTTTGTTAGAGTTAGATATAGTTATAGATATTGCATAATTTGGTATAGAGAGGTGCATCGAGAGTCGTGAGAATGTACAGAAAATGACAAAGATTGAATGCTGTGTGATTTTGGTATCAAAAACGATAATATCGGATGCGAGTGATATTCATAATAAGTATAAAGTCCTCGCAAAATATAAATATATATTTATAATTTTATTATAATTATTATAATTCTATTATAATTTGTGTATAAAATATACACAATAAATACAATATAAACAATTATCATATTTTAATTTATGGTATTACATTATAACAATTTCTCCGGAGTTCACAAATTCACACTTACATCACGAAATCCACAGGTTTAAAAATATCGGCGATATTCTATACTTACTACGGATATCAGCAACATCCGATACTATCATCTTCCATACCAGAGTCACATAGCGTTCTATCTTCCTTATTTTCTGGAATTTTCGCGACTCTCGATGCACCTCTTTGTGCAGAACCACAATAATGCGGATGTTAACAAATTCCACCAAAATAATTTCGCAACACGACTACTTATTCACGTTTTCGCCAAAGCGTTCTCGAACTTGATGATGATTATGATTATGATTTTGCATATTTTTGTTAGAGTTAGATATAGTTATAGATATTGCATGATTTGGTATAGAGAGGTGCATCCAGAGTCGTGAGAATGTACAGAAAATAAGAAAGATTGAATGCTGTGTGATTTTGGTATCAAAAACGATAATATCGATAGCGAGTGATATTCATAATAAGTATAAAGTCCTCGCAAAATATAAATATATATTTATAATTTTATTATAATTATTATAATTCTATTATAATTTGTGTATAAAATATACACAATAAATACAATATAAACAATTATCATATTTTAATTTATAGTATTACATTATAACAATTTCTCCGGAGTTCACAAATTCACACTTACATCACGAAATCCACAGGTTTAAAAATATCGGCGATATTCTATACTTACTACGGATATCAGCAACATCCGATACTATCATCTTCCATACCAGAGTCACATAGCGTTCTATCTTCCTTATTTTCTGGAATTTTCGCGACTCTCGATGCACCTCTTTGTGCAGAACCACAATAATGCGGATGTTAACAAATTCCACCAAAATAATTTCGCAACACGAGTACTTATTCACGTTTTCGCCAAAGCATTCTCGAACTTGATGATGATTATGATTATGATTTTGCATATTTTTGTTAGAGTTAGATATAGTTATACATATTGCATAATTTGGTATAGAGAGGTGCATCGAGAGTCGTGAGAATGTACAGAAAATGAAAAAGATTGAATGCTGTGTGATTTTGGTATCAAAAACGATAATATCGGATGCGAGTGATATTCATAATAAGTATAAAGTCCTCGCAAAATTTAATATATATTTATAATTTTATTATAATTATTATAATTCTATTATAATTTGTATATAAAATATACACAATAAATACAATGTAAACAATTACCATATTTTAATTTATGGTATTACATTATAACAATTTCTCCGGAGTTCACAAAATCACACTTACATCACGAAATCCACAGGTTTAAAAATATCGGCGATATTCTATACTTACTACGGATATCAGCAACATCCGATACTATCATCTTCCATACCAGAGTCACATAGCGTTCTATCTTCCTTATTTTCTGGAATTTTCGCGACTCTCGATGCACCTCTTTGTGCAGAACCACAATAATGCGGATGTTAACAAATTCCACCAAAATAATTTCGCAACACGAGTACTTATTCACGTTTTCGCCAAAGCATTCTCGAACTTGATGATGATTATGATTATGATTTTGCATATTTTTGTTAGAGTTAGATATAGTTATACATATTGCATAATTTGGTATAGAGAGGTGCATCGAGAGTCGTGAGAATGTACAGAAAATAAGAAAGATTGAATGCTGTGTGATTTTGGTATCAAAAACGATAATATCGATAACGAGTGGTATTCATAATAAGTATAAAGTCCTCGCAAAATATAAATATATATTTATAATTTTATTATAATTATTATAATTCTATTATAATTTCTGTATAAAATATACACAATAAATACAATATAAACAATTACCATATTTTAATTTATGGTATTACATTATAACAATTTCTCCGGAGTTCACAAATTCACACTTACATCACGAAATCCACAGGTTTAAAAATATCGGCGATATTCTATACTTACTACGGATATCAACAACATCCGATACTATCATCTTCCATACCAGAGTCACATAGCGTTCTATCTTCCTTATTTTGTGGAATTTTCGCGACTCTCGATGCACCTCATTGTGCAGAACCACAATAATGCAGATGTTAACAAATTCCACCAAAATAATTTCGCAACACGAGTACTTATTCGCGTTTTCGCCAAAGCATTCTCGAACTTGGATTCACGTTGTTTCGTTTTTTGCCTAGTCGACCCCCTTAACACGCTGTATAAATTTGACCGCATCATCGTACGTATTTTGAAAGTTATTCGATCACAGGCAGCGAAAGCATCGGACACAGCCCTGTAAAAATACTCTCTCTCACTCTTCGGCGACACATTGCCAACCCCTCCACCTTACCTTTCTCATACTGTACTGTCGCCGCGGTGATCCCCCGCTGTACAATAACATTTCTCCTCTTCCGCTTTTGTATTTTGTAAGTCAATTCGAAACATGAATCGTATAATAATTCAGCGAACCTAAGGAAAACACGACCGATATTATTCGTCCCATCTAGAGCACCTTTGTGCGGAGTTTTATATTTATGGAAGTAAAGATGCATGACCGTAAACGAACTTTTTTAGCAATCTGCTGTATTGCCACTTTGAAAACGTTGTCACTATCTGTACGGTACGTAATGATTTTTCGTAAAGTTTATTTTTTTTCTATCAACCCCTTAGATTTGCAAACTAACGTTATCCGCGTTTGGAAATCGGTGCGATGAAAATTATTTTCGCCTAAGCGGACGTGCGGTATCGTCGGGGAAAATGCTGATAAAAAGAAGGAGATGTTTCTCTCCGTAAGCCGTGGGATATAGGAACGCATCTTTTGCGTAAAAATTATACCGGGTGGGCGTAGAATAATGTATGTAGTTTGCCATGGAAGCAGACTAGTTGCAATTCCAATGAGAACACTGAGTGCTAGGTCGAGATTCTGTCGTATCTCGACGGATTTCTGTGTTCTCGCCTCTCATACATATTGTGATTACTTCTGAGAGAGAGGAAAAGAAAAATGAAGGGAAAGGGAAAGAAATTTCTCCTGCACGTACGTAACAGTATGTCATAGAAATCGATGTACTGACGAATGATTCTCGCTACAATTCCAAATTTACTTGGCTGCGATCTATGAAAGATCATGCATTACTACATAATTGGGCGTTTTCGAAGATAGAGATAGAGAAGAAATACTTTACAGAGTGTCAAGCGACAGCTGTTATTTTGCAAAGGCTTGTTTGAAAAAAAAGACAATTATCGCCGAATAATAATGTTAAAATATTATAATCAATGCAACCACAATTGACTATATCGACATGAAGTAATGGAAAACTAATCAAAAGGGCACATAATCAGTTGGTATCGCGCAGTTCTTTGTTTATCGTTGTGGAAACCGACAGGGCTTAATACGTATTAACGCTGTTTCAGTTATACAAATTTAATATAAATGATTCAATTCATTTTCTTCGTCATTTTATTTATAGTATATATAAGTATATAATAGTAAATATAAGATCTATGAACGATCACGCATTACTACATAATTGAACGTTTTCGGAGGTATCTGTCCAAGAAATACTTTACAGACTGTCAAGCGACAGCTGTTATTATGCAAACGCTTGTTTGAAAAGAAAAAAACAATTATCGTGGAAGAATAGTGTTAAATGATTATAATCAATGTAAACCACAATTGACCATATTGACATGAAGTTACGGAAACATAATCAAAAGGGCACATAATCAGTTTCCTAGTACTGGGCAATTCTTTGTTTATCGTTGTGGAAACCGACAGGGCTTTATACGTATTAACGCTGTTTCAGTTATACAAATTTAATATAAATTATTCATTTAATTTTTTTCGTGAATTTATTTACAGTATATATAAGTATATAAGAATATAATAGTATACATAAGTTACGTCAACAGAAATTTTTCCAACCTTACCATCATTCTAACTCTGAAAATATATACGCAACAACAGAATCGTATCTTGAATAAGCGTTTTAAGTCCGCACGACATTAGAGTCGATTCAAAAAATCAAGTGCATACAGTGATCGATCGGCGACAGTAACGAATCGTTCCGCAATACAGCGAGAACGATGTTATCGTCAAAAGTTTCTATTTCCGTTAACTCAGCTTAGAACAGCTTCCCCTCTCTCTCTTTTCCTCCTCATACACCCTTCATACCTCGATCTTTATGTTTTGCCCCATTTTTTCGAGCCATTACACCGTATGCTTATCGACAACCATCTTCCGATATAGCGACTCTGCGAAACGTTTTGACATTCAAACTAATTGCTTACAATAAAAAAAAGCCTGCGCTTTCCCTCTCGCCAGTTTTTATCCTACCCTCCGTTGCGTAAAATATGTCTTATCGATCCTCCGCCATCAAACTTCCGTTCCCCAGCCCCGCACAGTGGACGTCCGGTCGATGCTAAATAGTAGAAACATAATTCCGTGAGTACGGGGAAATTGCTTTATCGTGCGGAATAGTGGCGCGTATTCACGGGTAGCCCTCATAACTCTTCCCTATATTGCACTTTTCGAAGATTGCACGTGGCCCGAGGGCCATCGAACCGCCCACGTTTCTTCTTGCCTACTCGCTGCATGAATGGCAAATGCCGCCCGACTGCAGCGAAGGGGAAGAAATCGAAAACCGAAATCGGGAGACCTCCGTCGAACTACCATTAGACGCTAGAAAGCTAACGTCAGACACATAAATGTAGGATCTCAAATACAGGGTCCTCTGATTGGCAAGGAAAGATCACCTATGATCCTCAATTGTTATATCGATGTGTCATAGGTGACGAATTTGTGGAATTATGTTATTTGCTTGCGTAGTAGTCAGTTGACGATGGAGCGTAAAGACGATAAGAAGTAAAGTCGAAATGACAAAACGACGAAAGATTGGGAAATAATACTAAACTGTCTTGATTGTGTTGTTATTATTTATAAATATTATACTTTCTACTTTCACGTATCTAAATCCTACATACATTTTTCTCACTAACAACATGCATTTTATAAATATTATACTCTCTAGTTGCACGTGTTTACATTCTACATTTGATTGATTGACTTTTCGCGTTAAAATGTAAAAACGAAACAACGTAAAGACGAAAAGGCGAAACGACAAAACAACGAAAGATTAGGAAAAAGACTAAAGTGTCTTGATTGTGTTGTTATTCTTTATAAATATTATACTCTCTAGTTTCACGCGTTTACATTCTACATTCGATTGATTGACTTTTCACGTTAAGACATAAAAACGAAACGACGAAAAGGCAAAACGTCCAAACGACGAAAGATTGGGAAATAAGACTAAAGTGTCTGGATTGTGTTGTTGTTGTTAATAAAGATTATACTCTCTAGTTGCAGGTGATTAAATCCTACATTCGATTGGTTGACTTTTCGTGTTAAGACGTAAAGACGAAAGGGCGAAACGACAAAACGACGAAAGATTAGGAAATAAGGCTAAGACTAATAAATATTATACTCTCTAATTTCACGTGTCTTGAATGTGTTGACGAAAAGGCGAAACGACGAAAGATTATAAGACTGCTTATAAATATTATACTCTCTAGTTTCACCTGTTTAAATCCTACATAAATAACCAATTACGTCTCGCGCGAGATTATTATATCGCTGCAGCACACTAGCCGGGCGCGCGCGTAATCCATTGAAAAATCCTCACTTCGGGCCAATTCCCTGACGCGGCGCGCGGAGAAAAATTGTTAAGAGAAATTTTCCTGACTTTAAGTGACATTGATATACGAGCGCAACTGCAAGAACACCTGGAGGAATGTCAGATTCCCTTTGTTCTCCGCGAAACTTTCGGGAGCCAACGTTGCTCGCCTTTTCCGCGCGACTCTTTATGAAACGGCCGAAAAACACAATTTACCTTCGACGGTCCCGAAATCCGCCCGATCATTCTTCCGGGGACTGTTTATAAGCGAAAACCCGCGTTTTTACCCTTAATACATTCGCGACCGCTAACGTAAATTCACTTCTTTTCAAATTATATTCCTGGTTGCCACTGACGTGAATTCACATAATTTTAAATTCAATCCTGATTGCGCTGATGTAAATTCACGTCCTGCAATTTTTTTTCTGAATGCGGCAACATTAGGCGCTTCCAATAATAACCACTATCACCGAAACAAGTGAGAATGTATCAATTGGCTCACTAAGTGTTAGCCGGTGCAATCGGAGAAATCAAAGTACCCACAAAACATTGTAGAGTCCGCAAAACTCGTGGAAAACGTCATGGCACTTCATATATATGCAAATTATGTAAAGTTTCTTTATGCAAAAGTCATTCTTTGCCGATTTATCACACTAACTATAAACGTTAAGTTTCGTTTTTACTCGGCTTTCCCAAAACACCTGTAATGCAATGCTAAATGAATTCAGCACAGTAATAACAAGTAGTCTACTGTCTGCCTATAAAACAAGTACACCAATTATAAAAATCTTTTTAATTAAAGCAACGCATAACTACAACATTGATATTCCAAAAAAAAATTTATCGTTTTTGCCCTTGCTTCAACAGTACAATTTTGCGGCAACCAGCTTCAGTAGTATTTCATCATTTTCGCCGGTTCTCAGTATTAGAAACAGAAAAAATCTGCCGGTCGCGAATGTATTAAAACCTTGACTGTCGTGCGTATTTTACTATATTAAAACCGCAATGTGATGAAGTACTACAGAATATGATTGAATTGTGCAAAGTGAAAATAATGCAAAGGTATCGGAGACCAATGAATTGAATCACTATTTAACACATTGACTGCAACGGTGGTCACCGACGAGCGGTGCAAAAGATTTTACTAAAAATGCAAAAAATTCGCAATGAAGCCTATTTGCAATCTTGTAAAAGCAATTGATATTGGAACGGTGCTTCAATACTTTGGCTTCTAACAACTCTGCGTTACCTTTATTTTGCACGGTTTAATCATATTCTGCAGTATTTCATTGCATTGTGGTTCTAACATAGCAACATACGCTTGGCAATCAACGTGTTAACATCTGTTAACCGGTGGCAGGCGCAAGATTTGAATAAAAATGCAAAAAATTCGCAATCAAGTCTATTTGCAATCTTATAAAAGCAATTGATATTGGAACGGTGGTTCAATAGTTTGGCTTTTAATAACTCTCCGTTACCTTCATTTTGCACGATTTAATCATACTCTGCAGTATTTCATCGCATCGCGATTCTAGCATAGCAAAATACGCTTGAACAAAATACGCAAAAAATTTGACTAAAAATGCAAAAAATTTGCAATGAAGCCTGTTTACAATCTTGTAAAAGCACTTGATATTGAAACGGTGCTTCAATAGTTTGGCTTTTAATAACTCTGCGTTACCTACATTTTGCACAATTTAATCATACTCTGCAGTATTTCATCGCATCGCGATTCTAGCATAGCAAAATACGCTTGAACAAAATACGCAAAAAATTCGACTAAAAATGCAAAAAATTTGCAATGAAGCCTGTTTGCAATCTTGTAAAGCAATTCATATTGTAACGGTGCTTCAATACTTTGACTTCAAACAACTCTGCGTTACCTTTATTTTGCACGATTTAATTATACTCTGCATTATTTTATCGCATCGCGATTCTAACATAGCAAAATACGCTTGAACAAAATACGCAAAAGATTTGACTGAAAATGCAAAAAATTTGCAATGAAGCCTGTTTGCAATCTTGTAAAAGCAATTGATATTGAAACGGTGCTTCAATAGTTTGGCTTCTAATAACTCTGCGTTACCTTTATTTTGCACGGTTTAATCATACTCTGCAGTATTTTATCGCATCCCGATTCTAACATAGCAAAATACGCTTGAACAAAATGCGCAAAAGATTTGACTAAAAATGCAAAAAATTTGCAATGAAGCCTGTTTGCAATCTTGTAAAGCACTTCATATTGTAACGGTGCTTCAATACTTTGACTTCAAACAACTCTGCGTCACCTTTATTTTGCACGATTTAATTATACTCTGCATTATTTCATCGCATCGCGATTCTAGCATAGCAAAATACGCTTGAACAAAATACGCAAAAAATTTGACTAAAAATGCAAAAAATTTGCAATGAAGCCTGTTTGCAATCTTGTAAAGCACTTCATATTGTAACGATGCTTCAATACTTTGACTTCAAACAACTCTGCGTTTCCTTTATTTTGCACGATTTAATTATACTCTGCATTATTTTATCGCACCGCGATTCTAAAGTAGCAAAATACGCTTGGCAGTCAAAGTATTAATATTAACTGCATTTACAAAATTGTAAATGCTACCGATTGGGTATTTTTTAAATTTTTTTTGTGAAATCTTTTGCGCCGGTCACCAATGAAAACCGTGGCAGTCAACATGTTAAGTGTCGTGGTGCTTGCGTGCGTGGGGCATTGTACGTGGAAGAAATGCGCAGGAAAGCGCACTCGTGTATGAGTAGTCGACACCCCTCAGCAAATTCACGAAAACGGAACGCGACGTGTGAGTTTTCATTCCTCGTCCAACTTGCAGCTCAAAGGGAGAGGATGTTCGAGAGGTCCGAGGGGTGGCGATGTCCACTGAAGGCGGCTCTTGTAAGAGCAAAAGCGTCGGAGGGTGGCCGAACGGACCGAACGGGGGTGGGTTGGTACATTGGCAAATACGTAGGACGCATTCAGATCAGTTTCCACGAGGTAAGAAAGCTGCGGAGAGGAGGACGCGGGGTTACAGAAAAGGTTTCAGGGAGAGTCAGCAGGAAACATCAAAGACGCTGGCAATCGTTCCGTCCGAATACGAATGAAATACGTGCAATTGTGTCGGAGAAGCGTTTATGCTTGACAAGGTCGAACGTAGAAAGCGAGAACCGGCGAGGAAGCTTCTATTCACTGATCAGCTTACGCTACATTCGACGCTACGGTACGCGCAGCGAACGAATCGCGGATGTGCGTGAAAGTGATAGGAGAAAGAGGTCTATTTTACTGGATGACGAAGTTTGATCAGTTACTTTGATAAACGAGTTATTCAGAAATCGGGGCGATTAACTCGACTTTTGGCATTTTTCAGATTGGAGTACCAGAACACTTGAGTGATACTTGACATTACATGACTGAAGTAAATTTGATACTCTTCTCGTGTTGATCAATCCGACAAGTGGACGATTTAAATTAATATTTGAGGCAGAGCACTCGAGTCATACTTGACATTACATGACTGAAGTAAATTTGATAGTTTTGCCGTGTTGATCGATTCGGAAAATGGGCGACTTAAATTTAGTATTTAAACCAGAGCATTCGAGTGATACTTGATATTTGATGATCGAAGTAAATTTCATACTTTTGTCGTCTTGGTCGTTTCGGCAAAAAGGCGACTTAAATTAGTATTTAAACCAGAGCACTCGAGTCATACTTGACATTGCATGACTGAAGTCAATTCGATACTTTTGTCGTGTTGGTCAATTCGGCAAATGGGCGACTTAAATTAAAGTTACGGTACGGCTCTATGCACAGATGTTTGTAGTTACTTCAAAGCCTGTGTGTCAATGGCTCCACTCCCGCTACCTGAATAATTATTCCGACGCCATAAATATCGCCCCGCATCAAAGAAAATGGTGCATCGAAACGGCGCTGTCGAGGAATCGCAAAAAAGCGTTCCCACCGTAATACGCAGGACAGAAAATAGCGGCAATACTCTTGAGTGCCTCGGATGGTGGCCTGAGGGACCTAGGGACCCCGGGATAAGGATTTGCTTTCGGAAGGGGAAATGCTCGTGCGGGCGGCACATGCGGGAATGCATATGCAGGAACTATGTGTGGCCACAGGTGCGTCTAAGCAAGGACCTCTCGTGGGTGCCCTTGCCAATTTCCCATTAACGGAAAACCAAACTCGCCTAATCTCGAACGTGATGCACGTTGACTGCCGTAGAGGTTACCGGTAAAAAATTTTACTAAAAATGCAAAAAATTCACAATAAAACCTATTTGGAATCTTGTAAAAGCAATTCATATTGAAACGGTGCTTTAATACTTTGGCTTCCAACAACTCTGCGTTATCTTTATTTTGCAAGATTTAATCATACTCTGCAGTATTTCATCGCATCGCGGTTCTAATGTAGCAAAATACACTTTGCAGTCAACATGTTAACACGTTGACTGCCACTGTGACGACCAGTGTAAAAGGTTTGAGTAAAAATGCAAAAAATTCGCAGTGAAGCCTATTTGCAATCTTGTGAAAGCAATTGATATTGAAACGGTGCTTCAATACTTTGGCTTCTAACAACTCTGCGTTACCTTTATTTTGCAAGATTTAATCATACTCTGCAGTATTTCATCGCATCGCGGTTCTAACATAACAAAAAACGCTTTGCTGTCAACATGTTAATACGTTGACTGCCACTGTGATGACCAGTGCAAAAGATTTGAGTAAAAATGCAAAAAATTCGCAGTGAAGCCTATTTGCAATCTTGTGAAAGCAATTGATATTGAAACGGTGCTTCAATACTTTGGCTTCTAACAACTCTGCGTTACTTTCATTTTGGACGATTTAATCATACTCCGCAGTATTTCATCGCATCGCGGTTCTAACATAGCAAAATACGTTTGGTAGTCAACGTGTTAACTTTCCTGCGACATAATGTCCATGCCAAGGTCGAACCCATATAAAACAACCTCCATACCGAATCTTCGTATCGTTCGCCATTTATCATTTACCTCGTCACTTATTCTCATAAATTAAAATTGCATAAAAATACACATCATTACTTAACGAAACAACGTACGCGCGTGCCATACAAAAATCGGACCAGACACAAAGCCTCTCACATCCTTGCGTCTGCAGCGATAAAATACGATTTGCCTGAGAAACGTCTCACGCAGCAGCTTGCGAGATTACATCGAGCATCTGCCGCGTCTCCTATACTTTGTAACAGTTACCGTGATTGTGAGAAATGCCAATGTAATTTTTCTTTCCGCACGTCTATCAGTACCGTGGCAACGAGGGTACCGAAATCTCCATGACACGCCACTGTAGTTGGAGTATTCTATAGTCCGCCTTTTTCTAGATCAATAATACCATTCCCATGGTGGCGCATGCGCCCCGCCGACGTGCCGTTTCATCCCCCATACGCGGGCTAGTTTCCACCCCCAAAGAGCTACACTCAGAACGCCGCGCGCCCCTCCATGCAACATTCATAGCGCCATCAATATTATACGCGCGAAATAATAACCTGTGCATTTATTATAAGGGGAGCAGCCCGACACCAACCAGGCGCCTAGCCGATCCAGGGTGTCCGGGGAATCTATAAAAAAACGCTCCAACTGTAGGACGATCAATTATGCGTGTAAACTGTTATGCAAAACGATGGATTAACCGTTGACTGCCAAGCGTATTTTGCTATTTTAGAACCGCGATGCAATGAAATACTGCAGAATATGATTAAATCGTGTAAAATGAAGGTAACGCAGAGTTGTTAGAAGCCAAAGTATTAAAGCACCGTTCCAATATCAATTGCTTTTACAAGATTGCAAATGGGGTTCATTGCACATTTTTTGCATTTTTAGTCAAATATTTTGCACGTTGCAACCGCGATGCGATGAAATACTGCAGAGTATAATTAAATCGTGCAAAATAAAGGTAAAGCAGAGTTGTTAGAAGCCAAAGTATTGAAGCACCGTTCCAATATCAATTGCTTTTACAAGATTGCAAATAGGCTACATTGCAAATTTTTTGCATTTTTAATCAAATCTTGCGCCGGTCACCGTTTAACAGATGCTAGCACGTTGATTGCCAAGCGTATTTTGCTATGGTAGAACCGCGATGGAATGAAATACTGCAGAGTATAATTTAATCGTACAAAATAAAGGTAGCGCAGAGTTGTTAGAAGCCAGAGTATTGAAGCACCGTTCCAATATCAATTGCTTTTACAAGATTGCAAATAGGCTTCATTGCACATTTTTTGCATTTTTAGTCAAATCTTTTGCACGTTGCAACCGCGATGCGATGAAATACTGCTGAATATGATTAAATCGTGTAAAATAAAGGTAAAGCAGAGTTGTTAGAAGCCAAAGTATTGAAGCACCGTTCCAATATCAATTGCTTTTACAAGATTGCAAATAGGCTTCATTGCAAATTTTTTGCATTTTTAATCAAATCTTGCGCCGGTCACCGTTTAACAGATGCTAGCACGTTGATTGCCAAGCGTATTTTGCTATGGTAGAACCGCGGTGCAATGAAATACCGCAGAATATGATTAAATTGTGCAAAATAAAGGTAACGCAAAGTTGTTAGAAGCCAAAGTATTGAAGCACCGTTCCAATATCAATTGCTTTTACAAGATTGCAAATAGGCTTCATTGCAGATTTTTTGCATTTTTAATCAAATCTTGCGCCTGTCACCGGTTAACAGATGTTAACACGTTGATTGCCAAGCGTATTTTGCTATGGTAGAACCGCGATGGAATGAAATACTGCAGAGTATAATTTAATCGTACAAAATAAAGGTAGCGCAGAGTTGTTAGAAGCCAGAGTATTGAAGCACTGTTCCAATATCAATTGCTTTTACAAGATTGCAAATAGGCTTCATTGCACATTTTTTGCATTTTTAGTCAAATCTTTTGCACGTTGGAACCGCGATGCAATGAAATACTGCTGAATATGATTAAATCGTGTAAAATGAAGGTAACGCAAAGTTGTTAGAAGCCAAAGTATTGAAGCACCGTTCCAATATGAATTGCTTTTACAAGATTGCAAATAGACTTCATTGCGAATTTTTTGCATTTTTAGTAAAATCTTTTGCTCTCGGTCATCAGTGACCACCGTGGCAGTCAACGCGTTAATTTCAGGTGATTGAATGAAATTGACACGTACCGGATGATAGCGGAACTTTTCGTAAGTGAGTCGATAGAAATAGAAATACTAAATAGAAGATACTAAAGGAAGTACTAAATACATAATAATGAATTTTCTGTGATACTCGTTCCATGGACATTGACGGTCTCCAACCGGTAACAAAAGGTATCTGAAAGTATCGATATTCCAAAAAGCTACTGCTTGGAATGACGGGTCGAAGTGGATATGCGTCTTTATGAATTTTTACTAATGCGTGGTCCCGTGGTAAATTTCCTGTTGTTTGGCTTCAAGTATTTTTGCGTGGTAGTAGACGTTTGTTTATGCGTACAGCTTCCGTACGTGTATCTTCGTTCTTCCCATGTGACGACATATGTTGATAAGCATTCATCCTTGATATGCTAATCGCGCTAGGCCGAGCGCGTGTACGAATTAATCCGAAGTGTCGTAACGCTAGTTGAGTAAACAGCTAAACAACCTTAACTGGAAATTCCGGTTTGACGCTTTCCGGTCCGCATTAGAATTTCGATATTCCGGTTATGCCGTAGTCTGTGGCAAACTGTGCTGTAGCACGCGTCGAGAACCGAAGTCGAAGCTGCGTGTGAAGAAACTTTCGGAAACGGAACTGTACCTGCTTCGAGAATGACATAATTTCGCTTTATTGCAAAAAGCGAAGATAGCGTATCTCAAGGCGAAGCGCAGCCTGATAAAACTGACG
This sequence comes from Cryptocheilus praepositus, assembly GCA_033815515.1. NCBI lineage: Eukaryota > Metazoa > Arthropoda > Insecta > Hymenoptera > Pompilidae > Cryptocheilus > Cryptocheilus praepositus. The sequence continues at coordinate 2,689,326 of JAWWQZ010000161.1, read as the reverse complement.
ATAACGGCATCAGTGTGGAATGTATGTGTGCGCGGAAGTGCAGAATGCAAAAATCACTGCGCAATCTAAAGAAGACACGTGGTTAACGTTCACGCTATCTATGTGATTGACTTCATCGTGAACTGTCAGTGTCCGGGATTTTCGAGGTTACAGCACCGATCTTGAATTTCTGTCAACCGTTCCTTCGTGAGATGCACGTGTAACGTTGGCTAATTCGACGGAAACGATATAACAGCGTAACTAGTATCTGAACTGCGATTAAAACTTGCCAAATCGCAATCTTTTCCACTATGGCGCAACGAATAAGAAGCTTACTTAACAAGGAAACCAGAGATTATTTGACAAGGTACTATCATCTACGTTTTCAATCCACTTATTTTGTATACATGTTACAGTGAAACATCGAAATCTGGAGAATGTCCACTTTCACCGGTGAATGTCAACATTCACATAGTCGCTTGGTGTATGTCCGAAATATTTGCTAAATACCCTTATTTCTGACTTACACCGGTAAATGTTGACATTCACCATGCACTAATGGTGAATGTTGGACATGTTGGAGATTTATATTTTCTTTTCTTTCAAGAATTTAAAATACACGGTACATTCTACATGAGAAAAGAAAATAATAGTAATAAAAATTATTACTTATGTGATTCAAATCTTATTTATTGCAACAACATAAACTATTATGACACTTTGAATTGCACAAGAGTCCCTTGCTTCTGACTGACACCGGTGAATGTTGAACATGTTGAAGATTTATATTTTCTTTTCTTTCAAGAATTTAAAATACACAGTACATTCTACATGAGAAAAGAAAATAATAGTAATAAAAAATTACTTACTTATGTGATTCAAATCTTATTTATTGCAGCAACTTAAACTATTATGACACTTTGAATTGCACAAGAGTCCCTTGCTTTTACAACTTAAACTATTATGACACTTTTTTGACTCTTCTGTTTTGGACCTTCACCAGACTATATCTGTGATTGTCGACACACACCGGAGAGGATCCGAATGTACAACAATCTAATGAAATATTCGATCTTTCATCGACGTATTTGGTATCTGTTGACATTCGCCGGTGAAAGTCGACATTCTCCAATTTCGGTCATTCACGGTAACATACACACTCTACAGACCGTTCGAACTAATCACCCTAACTTAGTTCAAATTTTATAAACCCACCACAAGCGCCTAAACGTATACACAAGTCACAAACCCGGTAGATTTTCGTATATCTTGTCATGCGCTCCGCCGTGTCGTATTTGTCATCTAAAAATAATTTATGAAATACGATCTACTTTTTAAGCACGCACTTCTGGGGCCCGGTGTTCAACTGGATGATACCCATAGCGGCCATAGCCGACACGCAAAAGCATCCGAGAATCATTAGCGGCAAAATGACTTTGGGTGAGTTCGACGTACTCATCGGCAGACCTTTCGAAGAATTCATCCGTCGTTCATAATAATCACGTATCGCAACGCGGTGTAAGAAAGAGAAAAGAGGCGGCAATAAGGGTGACCGCGTAAGTGCGAACGAGTCCGCAGGATGCGGAGAATGTATTGGGTGCACATGCATATGTCAGTACGTACGACAGAGAAGGCGACAAGTAAGGAGTAACAATAGCGGAGAACGAGAGAGAGGAAGAGGGCTGTAGTTATAGAAATGAACGAAAGAAAGAGAGGAAGGAAAGAAGGAGAGAAAGAAACGATGAGGAGACCCATAAAATAATTGCCGCTCAAGCGCAGCAAATAACCATTTATTTCTTAATGAGCGGCACGCTGTGAGTCTCCTGGAATACATTTCAGCTCTAAACTGGTCCTCGTCGGAAATCTCGCAGTGAAATGGTCCAGTGCATGAATGGCGTGTTATTAATAATCGTAGCGCGGGCGTTTGGCTGCACGGTCGGGAAATATAACTTCGACAAGCATCAAATGAAACGCGCAGGGGTGTTTAAATTATTAGGCCAGGTAAATGTGGTGCCGAAACCCAATGACTTTTTGGAAACCTAATATTTTCGTTTTCTGATACTTATCTATATATTTGGGGAAATATAACTTTAATAAGCATCAAATGATAGGTGCAGGAGTGCTTAAATAATTAGGCCAAGTAAATATGGTGCTGAGGACCAATGAATCTTTGGAAACTTAACATTTTCGTTTTCTGATACTATAAAATCCAAAATATATAATTTTGGGAAATATACTTCAACAAGCATCAAATGAGATCCTCAGGAATGTTTAAATGATTAGGCCAAGTAAATGCAGTGCCGAAAGCCAATGAATCGTTGAAATCCTAACATTTTCGTTTTCTGATACTTATCTATACATTTGATGGACGAAGGTGGTAATAAATAATTGCAAACGTTGCGCATGCGATGCATAATAATGTAATAAATTAATATTCCACCGACGATGATTATAAAACGACCCGCAAAATTGTGATAGATATTGAAACGCGTCGGTTCACCACTTTGTTCATTCATACATCTCCCACTGCCGTTAAAAATGTTTATCACGTTTACTTATTAACACTTTAACGACCGCTAGCTGATTAATTGACTTTTCGGTTCCAACTGCAATTTACCGGTAGCCGATTAGTCGGCTTTTCAGTGGTCAACGATTATATTAGGTAAAATAAATATCAGATGATATTATGACAATTCTAAATGACAGTAAAATTACACTGCTTTGAAACCAAAGAATTCTGAACCACACATTCAGTATTTTGCAGTTATAAAGCTTTACAAATAGGCACATAGACAATTCCTGCGCGATATCCAAAACAGAGTCGGTCGTTAGTAAATGGCATCTTCAGTCAATAGCGGTCGGTAAAGTGTTAATGTCTTTGAAAACGTAACATTTTAGTTCGCATTATTTATCTATACATTTGAAAGACGGTGGTAGTAATAAATAATTGCGACACCCTGCATACGCCGTGCATTACTAATATAATAAATAAATCTACAACCATCGAAGACCATAAGACGACTCCCAAAATGAAGAAAAATACTAAAATGCACCGGTTCGTCGCTTTGTTCACTCACACATCTTCCACCATCCGCTTAAAACATTTAGCACGTTTTGCATATTAATAAGCACCGACCTATTCGGTCATATATTTTTTTAATCATTTTCAGCGCTAACACTCTACTCTCTGATGTTCATGAGATTCGCCGTGAAAGTCCAACCGAGAAACTTGCTGCTGTTCGCGTGCCACGTAGCCAACACAGGTGCCCAAATGACACAAGGATACAGATACATCAACTATCATTACGGCCCAGATAAGGACCGCGAAGACAAATGATTTCGGTCAAACGTCATTATTTCTACTCGCGTCTGAAACATATCAGTGATGCACCGGGAGGTGCCGAAGAACGAAGAACCTACTTTCCCATCATTTTCGTACACGAGCCTCTGACGAGTCTGACGAAAATCGCACCCCCCACACTTTTATTGAATTTGTATCGAATTTCGCGTAACAGACAGTGACTTTGCATCGACGTGCTTCTACCCTTTTCCGTAATACGTTTTATCATGCTGACGTAAACGTTTGCGCTTGCTCAGCGTCTCTGTCACGTGAACTCTGTATATGGAAAGGCGAACGGGGACATAAAGGGATCTGGCGAATGTACTCGTGTGCGTGTGGGATCTGGCATGGATCAGACGCACGGACCTGTTCTGTATTTCGGTTTTTCGGAATACCTAACGCCCGCACTGTTCACCCTCGTTCTTTTTCTACTCCCGCAGCAGTGTGCACGCCCAGCCCCGTTCCGGCACATAAAACGGACTCACCGCTCCCTTTCGCTGAATAAATATATATGACCTTATTAGCCCTGCGTCTCTTCAATCATAACGCTCATCCCCCGCTATTTCCCATTTTTTATTACTCTTGCATTATTCGCGCGGAAAGGCGCACATTTGCATTTTTCGCTTGGTACGAGTCTCAGAATGGCGAGAATGTGTAATATATGACGCGCAATACTTTATGTGAGTAGATGTTAGAAAGGTTTCATCGAACATATTATTCGATACACACGGAATAGCGTAAAATGTTGGCATCACACTATGTATGACTGTATTAACCCGGTTTCTAGTATTTTGTCTTATTTTTGCATTTTTGGAGCGAGCGAAGCCACATTTGCGTTGTTCATTTTTTGCGCGTTTTAGACAACGTCAATATGATTTATGACATGAATAGAATGGTGCGAAATTTTCGCGGCATGCACTATTTGCCGTCAGTATATTTCACTTTATGCAAGTAGCCGGTAAAAAGTTTTCATCGAACGCATATTAAAAAAGAACACTTGGCGTAGCATATTCTCTGACATATATGGATGTATGCAAGTAGCCAACGGAAAATTTTCAATGACCGTCAATCAAAAGAAACTCGGTGTATCATAACCTCTGACAAATACACGTTAGCACAACATTTTCGCGACACGCATTCTTTGCCGTCAACGCATTCCTCTCTATGCAAGTAGCCGGTAGAAAATTTTCATCGAATGCGTATTAAAGAAAAAAACACTTGGCGTAGGATATTCTCTGACATATATGGATTAGCCAAAAATTTGTATAGTACTCATTATTTGTCGTCAATGCATTTCACTCTACGCAAGTAGTCGGTAGAAAATTTTCATCGAATGCATATTAAAGAAAAAAACACTTGGCGTAGGATATTCTCTGACATATATGGATTAGCCAAAAATTTGTATACTACGCATTATTTGCCATCAATGCATTTTACTCTATGCAAGTAGCCAGCGGAAAGTTTTCAACCACCATCCATCGAAAGAAACTCTCGATATATCATAACCTCTGACATACACCTGTAAACATTAGCACAAAATTTTCGCGGCACGCATTCTTTGCCGTCAATGCATTTCACTCTATGCAAGTAGCCGGTAGAAAATTTTCATCGAATGCATATTAAAGAAAAAAACACTTGGCGTAGGATATTCTCTGACATATATGGATTAGCCAAAAATTTGTATACTACGCATTATTTGTCATCCATGCATTCTACTCTATGCAAGTAGCAACGGAAAGTTTTCAACCACCATCCATCGAAAGAAACTATATATCATAACCTCTGACATACACCTATAAACATTCATCGCATTCCACTCTAAAGTGCGAAAGTTTTCATCAAATGCAAAAGAAAAAAACACTTGGCGTAGGATATTCTCTGACATATATGGATTAGCCAAAAATTTGTATACTACGCATTATTTGTCATCCATGCATTCTACTCTATGCAAGTAGCCAACGGAAAGTTTTCAACCACCATCCATCGAAAGAAACTCTCGATATATCATAACCTCTGACATACACCTATAAACATTAGCACAAAATTTTCGCGGCACGCATTCTTTGCCGTCAATGCATTTCACTCTATGCAAGCAGCCGGTAGAAAGTTTTCATCGAACGTGCATCGGAAGAAACACTCGGTACGCTACTCCTCATTACGCAGGACGGATCGGCGAAATCGGGAAGTCCGTTGAAAGAGACGGACTCGAAGTTTCGCGAAGGAGGAAGCTACCGAGACAAAGGGATGGAGAACGAAAAGGAGAAAGACGAAAAGCGTGTAGGGACGAGTCCTTCGGGACTGATTTCACAAACAAATGCCGACGATTGAATCCTGGCATGCTGTAAGATGGATCGCTCTCTTTGAATCACAGATTACTCGCCGCCTTCCTTCCATCGCCTTCCTTCGTCCTGCCGCTCGATCCGCTGTGTTTCTTTCGTCCTCTCCTCGTCCTTCTGTCCTACCTTCGACTCGTCCTCGGCGGCGCCTTCACCTCCGCAGAAAGTTCCCTTCGCGACAGACCGCCCAGCAATTTGCCACATGCCCGAGCTTCCTACAGCCCATCTCCTTATTCCGCCAGTTTCAGCCTCAAAGACAACCAAATTGCCCAGAATTGAAAAAACCCGCGGCCAACGCCGCGCATAATCGACTCAACTGATCGCGATCGATAGTGTTCGATGCTCGAGTATAAAATGGTCAAGGGCCGAAGCTTATAAAGGAGGATGCAAGGATTAACGCCACTTTTAGAATTTTCTGAGATTTTAACACAAAGGCACTTAACTGATGCTTAAGCTTCGATGAGTTTCATTTAATGATTTCGTAATATTATATATTATAATATTATATATAGATATATTAATATAAATTTAATAGTTTTTGGTTTGGGATGTTAATTTGATTTGATTTGGGATGTTGACTTGGCAAATGAGCGGATCATATATATTTCGGAAGTATTGTCTCGTGAATTATTTGTGACGAAACAAGGTCGGATAGAGTATTCATTGAAAAGAATGGATAACGCAAAAATGTTAAGTGGAACCTTAATGACGGTTTGTACTGATAGAAAGTGTCGAGAACTCGGGTTTTTATTCTGCAAACATGAACATTTATTTGGAAAAAGGATTAAGCATAAAGCATTTATGCGGAATAAGCATTAAGCATTTATGCAAAATAAGCATAAAGCATTTATGCAAAATAAACATAAAATATTTATGCAAAAGAAGCATTAAATATTTATGTATTAAAAGTATAAAGCATTTATGCAAAATAAACATAAAATATTTATGCAAAAGAAGCATTAAAGATTTATGTATTAAAAGCATAAAGCATTTATGCAAAATAAGCATTAAATATTTATGCATTAAAAGCATAAAGCATTTATGCAAAAGAAGCATTCAAGATTTATGTATTAAAAGCATCAAGCATTTATGCAGAAAAGGTATTGGGTCGAAATTCTGTTGGTATATATATCGACGTATGTTCGAAAAGTGGTTAGGAATCAGGAACCACGTTTGTTCGCGAGTCCGGAATAATTCGATGACGAGCGAAAAGACTGCTTTTTTGGCCGCGATCAAATGAACTACGAACGAGTGTGTTCGCATTGTAAAATCTCCCCAAATATGAACTCTCGACGAGTAAACGTAACAGGGGCAGGACCCTTTCCCCCAAGTCCTTTTTCCACCGACGGTCGATTTTTTAAATTAAGCGCACCGACTTATGACACCCGTGTAAAGTCTTCAACAGTGGATTTCCACTGGCTACCACGACAAGCTGGTCGGGGAAAGTTCCTGAAATGCGTATCAAATTCGGCCTGACGAAGGCCATGAGGGTGAAATGAATCAAACGCACCCTCGCAATCGGGAGGCATAGATTAGGCGGACTCTGGACGTGAATTCCTTATTCCCGGCAAGCAAGAGAAGCGGAAACAATAATAGGGCATGAACGAAAAATCGGATGATTCATGCAAATGCCATCTAGCTGCACGGCTATTATTCATGGACGTCAGAATGTCAGTACCACGGTATATGTTCGGTTTCAAATTAAATCTACACTTTCAACGGCACTTCTAATGTGAAATAACAGTACGACACGCACACATAGTCTTAGCACATCAAAGATGCAGACCGAAATGGCAATTGACAGAAGAAACAATTAGGTATATTAGGCACATTCGTTCACTGGAAAAATCTGTTCATTTTTCAATCCAAAGAAAATTGCACATGTTCAATACGTAACACTGGGATGATCAAATTATTGTTTCAGTAACTTTAGAAGAACACATACATAGAAATATAATATTTATTTAAAAAAAAAACACGTCATACGTGTTGAATTTAATATATTTAACAAAAAAACATCTCTCAAATTGAAGCAGGAATACCAACGGGTGCAAAAGTTAAAAAAATAGTTCAGAATGGCCGGTTAGGAATTTCCAGTATATAATACCAAAAACCATTATTTCAGTACATTTAGAGAAGCTCACATATAAATATGAAATGGTGCATAGAGGCAGCCATTTGTGTTTCAAATGAACACGTTCATGCGTGTCGAAACTTGAGATAACATTACTAAACAGAATTTTTCGCTGGACCTAATATATTTGAAAAAAGAAAACTTCACAAAATGAAGTTATGTTCCGCCATGCAGGAATAGCAACGAGTGCAAAGGTTAAAAGGATAGCTCAGAATGGCCGGTTAGGGTACGATTCCGCGCTTCTGTTTTCGTACGGGGGATGTGCCAGCCTAGACGGCAACATAATCCCCGATTGGGGACTCTGGCGCATGGGAACATGGGGGACATCTTATCTTCATATTACACACCCCCGATGGTTCTCAACTTATAACAAAGACTCCTGGCTCTTCCTTGTTTACGCATACTCTCACGTGGCAGAACAACGCAACGCGCGTACACATTTTAACACGTTAATAATTTGACACATTATAATGATATTTTTCAAAGATGGACAAAGTGGTAAATTACTTTTTTGCATACTAATTTGCACGTTAACGTGCTACTATAGGCAGGTCTCAATTTGGCCATTCGCAAGGTAAAAATGTTAATTCAATTATGGTATCGTATCATCGGGGTTAGTATTGTTTTTGTACGGTGTTCTTGAAAACAATTGCCAATATGTATGTGTATTTATCAATATTTTTACATGTAAAAAGTTTCCCAGCAAATTTCCTACTACTGTAAGCGTTCTGTCGCTCCAGCATAAATGCATTTCCAGTGTCGACGTGTCAAACGTATTAAATTCTTCTATCCGCGAAACATCTGCTACGAAAGACCCGAAGAGATTTACGGCAATTCATTCATTTATTTCAAGACGCACATCTATGAAACCGAAAACATACAATTGCATCATCCACCGCCAAAATATCAACAATTGTATGCATCCAACAATTCCTTGCACTAACGACAAAAATCACGCTAGCTAAAATTCAAAGTGCCCAAAATTGCACAAACGTGCACAACTTTTCTTCTCCCGATGCAACCCTCCCGAACTACGCAAATCGCCGAATCCTCAAGCAACCTATCGCGTGCACATTGTACAGTAATAATCTGCTACGAAATCTGTTACGCTTTACATCAATTTATCCATTTATTTCAAGACGTACATCTATAAAACTAAAACCGTACGCTTGCGTCATCTAGCGCCAAAGTATCAACAATTCTATACATCCCGCCGTTCCTTGGGCTAACGATAAAAATCACGCTAGCTAAAATTCAAAGTGCCCAAAATTTCGCAAACATGTCTGTGCAACCCTCTCGAACTACGCAAATCGCTGAATCCTCAAAAAACCAATCGCGTGCACATTGTGCAATAGTAAATAAGCCAAATGAAACATCTGCTATCAAATCCTCATCAATTCATCCATTTATTTTAAGACGTAAATCTATAAAACTAAAAATGTACACTTGCGTCATCCAGCGCCAAAGTATCAACAATTCTATGCATCCCACAATTCCTTGCGCTAATGACAAAAATCACGCCAACTAATATTCAAAGTCAGCCACACGAAAACACTGAGCGCCGCTCCCTCACCATATCCAAAAATGGTTAAACATGCACAACTTCCCTCCTTCTTTCAGTGCAACCCTCCCGAACTACGCAAATCGCCGAATCCTCAAAAAACCTATCGCGTGCACATTGGGCGACAATAAATAAGCACGTGCAAACGAAACATCTGCTATGAAAGACCCGAAGCGAGATCGAACCATTTCCATCAATTCATCCATTATTTTAAAACAGATGTCTAAAAGACCCAAAAACATACATATGCGTTCTCCAGCGCCAAAATATCAACAATTCTATGCATTCCACAATTCGGTGCACTAACGACAAAAATCACGCTAGCTAAAATTCAAAGTGCCCAAAATTGGGCAAACGTGCCCAACTTCCCTCCTTCTCCCAGTGCAACCCTCTCGAACTACGCAAATCGCCGAATCCTCAAAAAACCTATCGCGTGCACATTGTGCAATAGTAAATAAGCACGTGCAAATGAAACATCTGCTACGAAAGACCCGAAGAGACATCAAATCCTTTGCATCAATTCATCCATTTATTTTAAGACGTTAATCTATAAAACTAAAAATGTACACTTGCGTCATCCAGCGCCAAAGTATCAACAATTCTATGCATCCCACAATTCCTTGCGCTAATGACAAAAATCACGCCAACTAAAATTCAAAGTCAGCCACTCGAAAACACTGAGCGCCGCTCCCTCACCATATCCAAAAATGCTTAAATATGCACAACTTCCCTCCTTCTTTCAGTGCAACCCTCTCGAACTACGCAAATCGCCGGATCCTCAAAAAACCTATCGCGTGCACATTGGGCGACAATAAATAAGCACGTGCAAACGAAACATCTGCTATGAAAGACCCGAAGAGACATCGAACCATTTCCATCAATTCATCCATTATTTTAAAACAGATGTCTAAAAGACCCAAAAACATACATATGCGTTCTCCAGCGCCAAAATATCAACAATTCTATGCATTCCACAATTCGGTGCACTAACGACAAAAATCACGCTAGCTAAAATTCAAAGTGCCCAAAATTGCACAAACGTGCACAACTTTTCTTCTCCCGATGCAACCCTCTCGAACTACGCAAATCGCCGAATCCTCAAAAAACCTATCGCGTGCACATTGTGCAATAGTAAATAAGCACGTGCAAATGAAACATCTACTACGAAATCTGTTACGCTTTAGATCAATTTATCCATTTATTTCAAGACGTGCATCTATAAAACTAAAAACGTACACTTGCGTCATCTAGCGCCAAAGTATCAACAATTCTATGCATCCCGCCGTTCCTTGGGCTAATGACAAAAATCGCGCTAGCTAAAATTCAAAGTGCCCAAAATTGCGCAAACGTGCCCAACTTCCCTCCTTCTCCCAGTGCAACCCTCTCGAACTACGCAAATCGCCGAATCCTCAAAAAACCTATCGCGTGCACGTTGTGCGACAGTAAATAAGCACGTGCAAACGTCCGAGTCTGTATGCGGACGCTTACTCACGTTCGAGACGATTTCAGTAACTGCGGATGCTTTATGACCCGTAGCATCTCCGTCCACCCCCGCTCACCCTGTTTCAACTCTCGCGTTCTCGGTCCCTCTCGCTTCCATTCTACACTCTGCTCGCACTCGCCCATCACCCCCGATCCTTCTTCCGCTCTTTCTCTCTTTAACGTCGCGGCACAACGTGACTACATCCCCTTCTAAACTGGATTCAATATATTAGGGTTAGCATCCGCGGGCAGAAGCCATCGATGCCCGACTGCGGAAATGTCGTCTTCGGCTGCCTTCCAGTTGCCAAACTTGTCGATGTATTCGGGTGAAACTTCATACCGACCCCCGGCGATGAAAAGTGGCCACGTACCCACGTTGCAGACACGGGAGGCGAGGAATGGCTACGAGATGACGCAGTCGACGCCGGAAATGCCGGGAACCACTTCAGAGTGGGACTCAAGAACAGAACGATGAGGGAAGACTACGATTTTCTGGCGATTACCGCCACCGCTCCAAATTTCCTGCCAATTTCGCTAATAAACGCGGTAAGAGGCGCTCTGGACGTAAGGCGATGTGAAGAAGAATTTGCGTGTCATTCGCACAAAACGTACCAAGCGGGGTCAAATGGCCCCTTGCAAAATTTGCTTCAAAATTATACATTCATTGTGATTTCTTTCACTCATTTTACTTTCTGTAAATTTTTATATCATCTGATTATTCAATTTCTCAATTTCAATTTCTGTTCTTTTTCTCAGAAATTTTTTATCGAAATGCTATAAAATACACCCTATATATTCGGAATGTTTCATGAAAAATAACACTACCCCGCATCCAAACTGTGCACGTTCTCACAAGAATGAATTGAAACATTTAAGTCGCGATGCTTAAAGAAAATAATACCAATTGCATACCCTTTTTAATCATTCATTTTAATATTTATATTAAAATGTTTGAAGAAAATAATATCCCGCATATTAAATTAAACATAATGCCACAAGATATAACCTAAATATTCGGGTTGGAATATTCAATGAAAAATAATACTACCCACATCCAAATTATGCACCATCTCACAAGAATAAATTAAAACCTTTAAGTTACGATGCTTACGAAAATAATACTACCCCGTATCCGCGTTATAAACGATTTCACAAGAATGAATTGAAACATTTAAGTCGCGATGCTTAAAGAAAATAATACCAGTTGCATATCCACTTTAATCATCCATTTTAATATTTGTATTAAAATGTTTGAAGAAAATGATAATATCCCGCATATCAAATTATGCATAATGCCATAAGATACAACCTAAATATTCGGGTTCGAATATTTCTTGAAAAATAATACTACCCCGCATCCAAATTATACACGATCTCACAAGAATGAATTGAAACATTTAAGTTGCGATGCTTAAAGAAAACCGTACCAGTTGCATATCCACCTTAATCGTCCATTTTAATATTTATATCAATTGAAACATTGAAACATGGAAGTTGCGATGCTTAAAGAAAATAATACCATCCTGTACATCCACTTATGCGCGAAGCCTCCCACCCACACACCATCAGATTTAATTGAAACATTTAAGTTGCGATGCTTAAAACATAATACTACCCCGTATCCGCGTTATATACGATTTCACAAGAATCAGTTGAAACATTTAAATTGCAATGCTTAAAAAAAATAATATCAGATGCATATCCACCTTTGTCATCCATTCTAATATTTGTACTAAAATGTTTGAAGAAAATAATAATATCCCGCTTATCAAATTATGCATAATACCATAAGATACAACCTAAATATTCGAGTTGGAATATTTCATGAAAAATAATACTACCCCGCACCCAAATTATACACGATCTCATGAGAATTCATTGAAACATTCAAGTCGCGATGCTTAAAAAAACCATACCAGTTGCATATCCACTGTAATCATCGATTTTAATATTTACATTAAAATGTTTGAAGAAAATAATAATATCCCGCATATCAAACTATGCATAATGCCATAAGATACAACCTAAATATTCGAGTTGGACTATTTCATGAAAAATAATACTACTCCGCATCCAAATTATACACGATCTCACAAAAATCAATTTGAAACATTTCAGTTGCAATATTTAAAGAAAATCCATTTTAATATTTGCATCAATTCAAACATTGAAACATGCAAGTTGCGATGCTTAAAGAAAATCCATTTTAATATTTGCATCAATTCAAACATTGAAACATGGAAGTTGCGATGCTTAAAGAAAATAATACCATCCTACACGCCCACTTATGCATAAAGCCTCCCACACATACATCATATTTCGTTCAATAAACGCACTCCCGAACACCACCGGAGGAAGAGAGCGATGGTTTTAGTTTGAATAATCGTGACGTTCCGCAGAAGATTGCCTATTTCTGATGCTTTTATTGCACGGCAAGATGTATCCGTTCGATTTCCCTCGTCTCTATCTTTTCCGCGCCGAGAGAGCTTTTCGTTCGCCGCTTCGGCCATGCGGGACGGATCAAGAGGGTTTCGCTCGTCCGTTCGGGCGCTAGGCTTGGCAACTTTGAAGGATATTTTTTATTCATGTGACGTGTTTGGGGGTGCGGAAAAACACATTCTCCTGATCTGAAGTAACACGGACCTACGGGAATGGAGCCTGCACGGCGTACCCACACGTCTTCTGCTCCGGTAGGATCTACAATTTTTAAATTCCCTTCGCCGGTGATCTGTGTCTGGACCCTTCTCCGTCCTAATAGAGGGAGAATTTTCGCAGGAACTTTATAGATTGGATGGAAGTGGAGGTAATCTTATTAACTGCTGTGGGAACCGCAAGCAAAATATGTGGAATATCAACTAATTCGTGGAACTTCCGCTTTCTTTGGTTTATGTGCGGATGGTATGTGGAACTATGACCCCTTGCACTCGACTGTCCTCTCTGAGAAAACATGAAGAGATTGCGTGTCGTTCCTGAGGAAAACGTGTGTAACCAAAAAATTTCTACGAATATTTGTTTCCGTAAGATATTTTCGATACGATACGAATAAGAGTAATATGAAAAATGAAGAACTGCTGTGTGGTTTAACACGTTGACTGCCACGGTGGTCACCGGTGACCGGCGGAAAAAATGTTACTAAAAATGCAAAAAAATTCGCCACGAAGCCTATTTGCAATCTTGTAAAAGAAAGTGATATTGGAATGGTGCTTCAATACTTTAGCTTCTAACAACTCTGTGTTACTTTCATTTTGCATGATTTAATCATACTCTGTAGTATTTCATCACATCACGGTTCTAATATAGCAAAATACGCTTGGCAGTCACGTGTTAAAGTTTGTAACATGTCAGCAAACTGCGAAAATATACGGCTGCAATGTATTCAAAGAATAGCCTGACTGACAAATAACGTATTACGCGAGCGCAGGGAATAAATGAGGCTGTATTTTATGTCCGAAAAAAAGAACGCCAAGTGAAAAACGACAAAGAACTTGATATTACGATACTTATTCGACCCAAAACCAGAATACATATTGGTCATTGTTTTAAAAGTTAACACACGTTCCAAAGATACAAGTTATAAAATCTCAATTTTATTTCATAAAACGGTTTGGAGCAACGTATAATTTGAGTAGAGTAATTCTTCCCAAAACTATACCATTCCATACGCAATTATAGAAACATGTCGGATTTCAAACGATTAATCTGTCCGCTTCGTTAAGAACAAAGATTTGCGTTATAGTGCTATAAGTCGGCATAATGCATTTTCGTAAAGTTGACAACAAAATCTTAATTGGATCATGCTTAGCAGAGGTGTGAAATCGGAAATCCACGGGAAAGTAAGTGTAATATTTGACGGAAGGAACAGATATCCTTGTCTTTGCTACGCACTGAAAGTGTGGCGCGACGCCATAAGAAGTGAAATTATGAGTGCAGAAGGGAGAATATCAGGAGAGCAAGGGTGTACGGAGTATGAAAAGTGACGTCGTTCGCGTTGTGTCAGTATCGCTATAAGAAACGTGCTTCTTGTTAATAGATCGTTCAAAATCAAAAGGGAGGAAGGACGGGACCACACGACTTCGGAAGGACGCAGTGAGTCCCATGGGATATCAACGAAATCCTGTGGATCTAAAGCTCTCTCAAATATTTAACGGCAATATCCAATTTTTCCTTATCCCCAGCACCTTTTCATAGTTGATTCACCGACCCGTCCCCTGCTATACGACGGAGACATTTTTTATCCATTTTAACGACGTCAGCCGCAAAGAAAACACTTGAACGAGCATCGAGTGATTTTACGCGAAGAACAAACATCAGACCGATATAACTTGTTAACAAAGATTTTCGAACGCAATAGTCCATTATGCAAAATTTACGTCAGTAGAGTTTAACAGTTTTATTAATCGTCAGTTAGACGAACATCATGATTTTAAAGAACAAACATCAGACCGATATAACTTGTTAACAAAGATTTTCGAACGCAATAGTCCATTATGCAAAATTTACTTCATTTATGTCAGTAGAGTATTAACAGTTTTATTAATCGTTACTCCTGGATCACTGTTACTACTTCACATCGTTAAATAGCGGATTATAAACATTCAAGATGTATCACGTTCATAATGCTCAATTAGACGCATTAAAACGAAGCCTTCAATGGCGTCGTTATGAAGCTCGTCAATTTAGCAGTGTCAAGCAGACCGACTAACTGGAAGTGACCAAATGGAAGTTCTAAATGGATAAGACACAAGAGTTAACACTCTCGAGAGAAGGGAAGAATTAGGTGTCTGATGTATGAGCTGCTGTCGTCTTCCCTCCATCTACCACTGACGCACGCAACGTGTAAGCGAGAAAGACATTTTCCCACATTGCCCCGATAACGTAATGAACTACCCCCGCTAATCTATCTAACTCAGCCACATCTACCGTCAATCCACCAAATTTCGGCGGAAAATATTCCGGGTCGATCCTCATTTTACTAGACCCTCGGAAATATCAAAATATTCTTGCGACTAAATTTTGTTAGTTACCAGAGAAGCAATAATAAAAAATGTATTTTTATTATGACTCTACATGTTTCGAAGCTTTTGAATCTGTCTAACTCAGCAACTGAATTCTGTCAGATATTAGAGAAAGATAAGCTTGCACCGGTATAAAATTAACGGCTGTTTCATGTTAATGCCTTTCTTCTCCAGTATTAACAGGTATTTATTTGTTCAGTATTAAGAAAGTTGGATGCATATTTTTGTCAAGTGTGATTCCGAGTTTGTATTAATGTATGAATATGTCTATATGAGAGAAAGAGAAAAAGTGATCTGCAGAAGAAGCCCTGCAAATGTTGATTATTAATATTCGATACTGCGATATTGCGATATCAGTATCAAATAATTTATTTCGTAGTTGCATTTTATGTGAGAGAGAATCAATGTACTTGTTGTCTCGCAACAGGGGTGCATTTTGCTTGCAAGAGTAGGCTGAAGAGTGAAACAAAACCAAATGCACTAAAAAAAGGCGTATTGAGCGAAAGTTTGGGTGTATTAATTTAACGATTAGTACCTTCTCCGCGTACGAATAGTATGTAATTTTGACCAAAAAAATCTATCGATTTTCAATCGGACGGATCTTTTCCATTTCTTCACCTTACTTTTACTCGTGAAGCCACGGAAAATTCTTACGGTAGCAAATATGCCTCCAAATTTCATCTCATACACGTAGGATCTCAAGTACGGGGTCCTCTAATTCGGAAGCAAAGGTCACCTATGATCCTCAATTATTATACTGAGGTATCATAAATGACGAGTTTATTAAATTGTGTTATTTGGTTGCATAGTAGTGAGTTGACGACCAAACGCCGAAACGTAAAGACGAAAATACGTAAAAACTTAAAAACAAAACGACGGAAGACTAGGAAACAAGACTAAAGTCTCTTGTTCGCGTTATTATTGTTTATAAATATTATACTTTCTACTTTCACGTATCTAAATCCTACATACATTTTTCTCACTAATAACATGCAATCTCCACCTGTTCTCTCGAAGCCCCCACTCGCAACCCCCTAATTCCGTCGTTCTCATCCGAAATTCTCGCGAACCTCGCCTCCGCACATATTTCCTGCTTTTGCCGATGCGAGAGCTCGCCTGACGTCCGCGACATCAAAAGACGAGGACGCGAAAAGCCAGGACGGAGAATTGTACGACGCAGCGCAAGGCACGTCTGACGTAGCAGGAAGGGCGAGACTCGGGGGGACGCGGGGGTGGGTTAAGAACGTGATCCTGTGACTGATCCGTGAAAGCGTGAAAGGGTTTCCACTACTTTTTCCACCCTTTATCCACTCTATGAGAACACGGGGTGTCGCGAGGCAACGATCAATCACTCCGTGCCACGATTCCTGCGCGCCCTGTCCCGAACGCCGCCCTTACCCCTTTCCCACCCTTCGTCGCACTTTTCGCAGAAAGGATTTCCACTGATACAGCCGCGCGAGGATTGTTCCTCTCGAAGCGAATGCACCCCCGAGCCCCGCGGCATCGGCGATCAATCTAAATCATCCGGCCGTTGTTTGTCCTCGCGCAGGTCGTGTAATTTAGTCGAAATGCAAACGGCTCGGTTCCTGCACCCGTCATTCGCTTAATGGCTCTTTATGTGAATGGCGAGGTACGCTTTGGGTGCGGGGTCCTTCGAGGGGCCTGACATATTGCCGCGGAAAATATTCTGTGCGAATTTTCGCCGCTTGGCGACGTTAAGCGTCCGTTTTTTTTCCTGTATAAGGGTCCGTCAACCGAAGATTCTTTTAGAATTAAACGGAGTACGTGTCTTTGTGGTTGGAATACTGGTAGATTTTGGATTTCCGGGGGCGTGAGTTCGGTGCAATTATATCTAGCGTAATAGTAGTTATGTATAAGTAATTGCGACGGATTTAAAATACGCACGAAAGACGGAGAAGGAAAAGGGATAAAACTGTAAGTTAACGACGTTACGCGTTTGTTTTTTTTCTGCACAAGGGTCCGTGAACCAGAGTTTCTTTCGGAATTACGCAGGGTACGTTTTTTTGGGGTTAGCGTATTGGTAGATTTTGAATTTCCAGAAACGCAAGTTCGATGCGATTATGTTTTTTTTCTGCACATGGGTCCGCCAACTAAAGTTTCTTTCGGAATTACACGGAGTATGTCTCATTGTGGTTTGGAGTAACGGTACATTTTGGATTTCCAGGACGCGAATTTGGTTCGATTATATTTTTTTTGCACATGGGTCCGTCAAACAAAAATTCTTTCGGAATTACGCGGAGTACGTCTCTTTGGGGTTGGAGTAATGGTAGATTTTGGATTACAGGGGACCCGAATTCGGTGCGATTATATTCAGCGTGAAAAAAATTATGTATAGATAAATGCGGCGGATTTAAACTACGAACGAGAGACGGAAAAGAAAAAGGGGCAAAATTGTAAGTTAAGGATGTACAGTAGTGTTCTGTGCAAAAGTGCGCGAATGCGGCTATCATTGAATTTTCGCTGCTGTTGGAGTACTAGTAGATTTTGAATTTCCAGGGACGCGAGTTCAGTGCGATTATTTTTCTTTCCGCACATGGGTCCGTCACACAAAGATTCTTTCGGAACTACACGGAGTACGTATTTTTGTGGTGGACTATCGGTAGATTTTGATTTGCGGGGACGCGAGTTCGGTGCGATTATATTTTTTTCAGTACCTGAGTCCATCAACCAAAGATTCTTTTGAAATTACACGGAGTACGTCTCTTCATAGTTGGAGTGATGGAAGATTTTAGATTTCCGGGGACGCGAATTCGATGCGATTATATCCAGGGTGAAAGCAGTTATATATAGGTAAATGCGGCGGATTTAAATTACGCACGAAGGACGGATACATTCTATGCGAATATTTGCCACTTGGCGACATTACGCGTTCATTTTCTCATCTAATTATTCAATCGTGCTCACTGCCCCTTTGTGGTTGGAGTAATGGTGAATTTTTGATTCCCTGGTACGCGAGTTCGGTGCGATTATATCCAGCATGAAAACAGCGATATGTGGGTAATTGCGGCGAATTCAATTTACAAACGAGAGACAGAGAAGGAAAGGGGGCAAAATTGTAAGTTAACGACTCACAGAAGAAAGTATAAGCGCGAAGAATGTTGTGACTCAATACACGGTCGCAGACGTTTTTTCCGTACGCTCTTCGTGTTGGAGGACTCTAAAGATAATATATTCATGAGATAATTATTTCTTGCATTCATTACGGGGCTGTAAAGTTTTTATCGAATGGGGCAGTGGCTTGGAAGCATCCGTTGCGTCGATGAAATAAGTGTGACCCATTTTTCCGACGCTTGCTTCCACCTGCTTTTTTCAACTATAGCCGGATATACCTCAGTTCTTCAGTTATACAAAAGCACAAAAGTACAACACAAGTATAAATAAAAAAGTGTTGTAGAGGCTAGACGTAAAAATCCCAAACTAAAGAAAGTGTACGTCCTACACCTTAAGTCCTGTCAAACTGTAAAACGTGCCTAGCCATTTATAAAACAATCGTCAAAATCTTTGACCGGTATATAAAACTTGCTAATATCATTAACATTAAAGCTGTGAATATATCTGATGAATGGATAATCGTATGCTGACTCATTATTAATGACGTTGCAAATTTAATTGGCGTATATGTATTTATATTTACAATGTATTAAAATGTTATTGTTTAAAAAAGTACCATTTCATCTATCGTTAGACAATAAAATATAAACACGCTACTTGACTGTATACACCAATTAAATTTGCAATATCATTAAAGCCGTTAATGCGTTATAGTATTTTTTTCGACCATTATTTTTCATTAATAGTATTATAAAATTGTATTGGCGTAATCGATCAATTAATATGTACAAAATTATATAATTCGTTGAAAAGAAAAATCGTGACATTTCGGCACTTGGTTTGTGATCTTATCGAAGGAATTGAACTGTCTGTATTAATTAGTTTCAAATTTATTAGTACCATAATATTACATATTAATACATTACTTAGTATTTATATAATTAGTATGAAATTAAAACAGACAGTTCACCTCCTTTAACAACAGCATAAACCAACTGGCAAAACATTCTAACTTTTTTTCAATTTTACGCTTTCGCGGCCACGATTGTTCATATTATTGGCTTCCGGATAGTTACGCGTCTTTTCTCACAATTTTTCCGACGTTCTGCAGGCGTTACATCCAGAAGCGAATAATATGAATTAAAATTTTTCCTTCCAACAAAGCAGGCAATTTCATACACATTAATTAACCGGCCAATACTATTTTCCAGTACCATCAACGAATGATCTTAACCCTTTGCACTCAATTTTCCCTTCTGAGGGGACACGAAGATACTTCGTGTCATTACTGAGGAAAATGTATATATAGAAAACGTTTGTTGAAATATTTGTTTTTAAGATTTTTCCTTAAGATTTTTCCGGGGAGTTACAAGTTAAGGCAATAAGATAGAATTAATAATCTGTGTGCTATTTAATATTTAGTAAATTCGTGGTCAATAAACTGATAGGGGAATTCTAGCGACTGCAAGAACAACCTTCTATATATTCCTGCAATAGGCTGAATGATAAACTGCAAGTTATTGTATAAACATTGTATACGCTCGGAAGAAAAAAATGACACGTGAAAGATCATAAACAAGTTATTACTGCGATATGTGTTTGAATAAACCCGCAATGCACATTGGTGAATGAACTATGACACATTCGAAAAGAATAGACTATAAAATTTCAATTTTGTTTCAGCATAAATGTATCAGCAAAGCTGTATGCAAAACATGATTTGAGCAGAGTATTTTTTTCAAAATTATACCATTTTAAACGAAATGTTGCGCTATGCGCTACTTTGTGAAGAAACATGTCCGAGTGCAAAGAATTAACACTAGGTTTACGGGCGTTTCTCATATACCTATCTCTACGAGCACCTGTCAAATTGACGGGTAGGTGAAAATATGTATTTACATTAAAAAATCAATTTATTCAAACTAAGTCTGTGTTGAACAATGTAAGGCTTTGCGTAAAAATAAAATATTAACACGTTCCCTGCCAGACCGTTTTTTGAAGACTCCCCGTTCAGGCCCCACGCTTTACAATCGTATTATTTTGTCCCTGGCGTATGCCTTACAATAATTAAAATAGTGCAAAAATCATAATTATCAAGGAAATGGTGTATAGTTTAATATGCATAATACAACAAACCAATAAATTTATTTTTCTAGGAATTAGTTTAACAAATACGTGACTGGACATTACTATGCCAAGCGAGTTGCATCCAACATATGTTTAAAATATAATATTTTAGTTAAATTCAAGTTTGTATGCAATTACAAAGGGATGTAACGATGAACTTTGTTAAAACATGGCAAACATAAGTGTGGTTTATCCACACAACTATCGCAGAATGTTGCAACTTTTACAGTACAGTTTCTTGCCGATTGAGAACCTACATTTTTAACATTTCTTTCGTAACAAATTTTGCAGCGCCTTCTTATCGAATTAAAGTTGCCTTCTTTTTTTTTAATTTCGTGTCGATTTTTTCTTGGTCCAATTCGTGGAGAATTATTACTATTATTACACGACACCAGATTCATTGCTAATTTTTTTCGGAATTCGATGCTTGTTATTTTTCGGTTTGTAAGACTGTTATATATAATCCATGAATTCACTACAGCTGTGTTCAAGCGAACTTCAAATACAATTTTTTTATACCACTTTACTGATTTTCGTAGAGGACTGCAATATGAAGCCATTTGGTCGGAGATATCTACAGAAGACTT
Organism: Cryptocheilus praepositus; assembly: GCA_033815515.1. NCBI lineage: Eukaryota > Metazoa > Arthropoda > Insecta > Hymenoptera > Pompilidae > Cryptocheilus > Cryptocheilus praepositus. The sequence goes on along the minus strand of JAWWQZ010000161.1, from coordinate 2,667,693 downwards.
CCCTTCATTATAATCCACAATAACCTTCGGTTTTGTAACAATATTCCCCCTTTTCTGCATAGCCACAGTTTCATTAGAGTGTTTCGTTGATAATAGAAGTACATCACGTTCGTCCTTCCATTTCAGTATTGTCAAACCATCATTGGTTTCCTTAGCAATATATTCATATCGCTATAATTTTTTTGAAAGTAGGTCTTTTGGAATCCCACTGCGATTTGATCGTATTGTTCCAACCAGATGAGTGTTTTGAGCAACTAGCTTTTTGGCTAATTGACTGATCGAAATACGAGGGATGCAGTTAAAAGAAGTTACGGTAAAAAAAAATTGCCCATCACGCCGCGTGGGGCGTATACGATTAAATGAGGGCATCATTTTACACTGATAATACCAAATGGCTTGAACGGAAAGGCGACAGGGAACGTGTTAATAAGTCAAGATTTTTTTTCCGAATATCTTTTCAATACGAGATTTAGTCCGCTGCATGCTTTGAGTTTCGACTGACGCGATGATTACTCTAGTAAGGGAGTTCGTTCAATACGAAGTAACATAACACCCGAGCCACACAATTCGCTTTGTCACATTATCGAGGCGCTATTGAGATAATGAGTTGAGGGCATCTTAGACTTTTCTTTCACTTTTATATTTACTATTGTCAATTTTACGGGTTTTGTAGAGATAGGTATACCACATACAAATTTCAAAATTTAGAAAGCTGAAGGAAATAATAATTGTGCGTATAAACTCTTTTAATCAAATTATGAATTTACGATGCAAAGTAGTTAAGATTATTGCTATGATTTTTTGCGTATTTCATTTCAAAGATTGAAATCCGTCAAATTGACGGGTCCCGTAAACCTAGTGTTAAACGTCGCCCGTCACGTTCTAAAATCAGTTCACACCACGAAACCTGCCTAGTCACTTATAGAATAAACGATTCTCCGAATTCTTCGACTCTCCGTCGTACACCGCTCTCGCGTTGCAAACTGGATTGAAACATTTTTAGAGCAAGAAAGCGCACGTTGCATATGCATGGTACTTGCCAAATAAGAAACGTCGTCGGTCCGTTGCCAGGAACCGTCCGTCCGCGCAAAAAGCCACGAGAGAAACGGGAAGCAGCCAATGCAAAGAGAATCGCGGATCGGATTTAGGACGTGTTCTTTCCGTACGTGTTTCCAGAGTGATGTACACGATTCCGATAATCCCAGACGACGGTGGTCCCTCCGCAACGGTAACCCGCGCCGCAGATTTCTTTCGCCCTGTAAAAGGAAACGGGATCGAAATCGGCTTTTCGAAATTGCACGGCGCTCGTTCCCGAGGGGGAAGAATGCAAACGCGGCTTTCAGCAAAACGACGTCGACGCGGATCGCTCGACGTGCGAACGAATAGTACGGAGACTTCCAAGGAATGACAGAATTTACTGGTCTACGCACGGGGTACTCTTTTAGTACGCATACGAAACTGTACTTCATCGGAATTAGAGTAACATGGATTAGAGGATTGACTACTCACAATAGGAAAATAAGCCGTAGGATGATAATCGAAAATTATAATGCCGGCATCGCAATGACAAGAAATAATTGTGGACTTCCGAAAGAGTAGGATTTTGTGATTATCCTGCAAATGCAAATGCAAATTTACTGATCCACGCACGCTGTACTCGTTTAGTACGCATGTGTGGATCAGTAAATTTATCCTAATATATAATAAATATATATAAATCAGTACTTCATCAGAATTAGAGTAAAATGGATTAGAGAATAAACTACTCACAATGGGAATGTAAGTTGCAGGATGATAATCGAAAATTATAATGCCGTGACGCATTGTAATGACAGGGAATAATCGTGGACTTGTGAAAAGGAGAATTTTATGAATATTGTACAAATGCAAATGCAAATTTACCGATCCACGCATGCTGTACTCGTTTAGTACGCATGTGTGAATCAGTAAATTTATCCTCATATAAATATATATAAATCAGTACTTCATCAGAATTAGAGTAAAATGGATTAGAGGATAGACTACTCACAATGGGAATGTAAGTTGCAGGATGATAATCGAAAATTATAATGCCGTGACGCATTGTAATGACAGGGAATAATCGTGGACTTGTGAAAAGGAGAATTTTATGAATATTGTACAAATGCAAATGCAAATTTACTGATCCACGCATGCTGTACTCGTTTAGTACGCGTGTGTGAATCAATAAATTTATCCTAATATATATGTATATAAATCAGTACTTCATCAGAATTAGAATAAAATGGATTAGAGGATAGACTACTCACAATAAGAATGTAAATGGCAAGATGATAATAAAAAATTGTAATGCCGTGAGATATTGTAATAACAAGGAATAATTGTGGACCTGTTAAAAGATGGATTTTGTGAGTATTCTGAAAATGCAAATGCAAATTCACTGATACACCCACACTGTACTCGTTTAGAACGCATACGAAACTGTACTTCATCGGAATTAGAGTAAAATGGATTAGAGAGACGTCTACTCACAATAAGAATGTAAATGGCAAGATGATAATCGAAAATTATAATGCCGTGACATATCGTAATGACAAGGAATAATTGTGGACCTGTTAAAAGATGGATTCTGTGAGTATTCTGAAAATGCAAATGCAAATTTACTGATTCACCCACACTGTACTCGTTTAGTACGCATACGAAACTGTACTTCATTGGAATTTGAGTAAAATGGATAAGAAGCTTGACTACTCGCAATAGGAATATAAGTCTCAGGATGATAATCGAAAAATATAATGTCGCGACACATCGTAATGACAGGGAATAATTGTGGACCTGTTAAAAGATGGATTCTGTGAGTATTCTGAAAATGCACATGCAAATTTACTGATACACCCACACTGCACTCGTTTAGTACGCATACGAAACTGTACTTCATCGGAATTAGAGTAAAATAGATTAGAGAGACGACTACCCATAATATGAAAATAAGTCACAAGATAATAATCGAGAATTATAATCTTACGACGCAACGTAATGACAGGGAATAATTGTGGACTTCTCAATAGTGCAAATGCAAATGCAAAATTTACTGATCCGCGCACGCGATACTCTTTTAGTACGCATACGAAACTGGACTTCGTCAGAATTTGAGTAAAATACATTAGAGGGTTGACTACTCACAATACGAAAATAAATCGTAAGATAATCGAAAATTATAATGCAAATTATAATGCGGCATCGTAATGGCAGGGAATAATTGTGGACCTGTTAAAAGGTGGATTTTGTGAGTATTCTGAAAATGCAAATTTACTGATACACCCACACTGTACTCGTTTAGTACGCATACGAAACTGTACTTCGTCGGAATTAGAGTAAAATGGATTAGAGAGACGACTACCCATAATATGAAAATAAGTCACAAGATAATAATCGAGAATTATAATCTTACGACGCAACGTAATGACAGAGAATAATTGTGTACTTCTCAATAGTGCAAAAACAAATGCAAAATTTACAGATCCACGCACGCGGTACTCTTTTAGTACGCATACGAAACTGGACTTCGTCAGAATTTGAGTAAAATGCATTAGAGGGTTGACTACTCAGAATACGAAAGTAAATCGTAAGATAATGGAAAATTATAATGCCGGCATCGTAATGGCAGGGAATAATTGTAGAATTGTGAAAAGGAGGATTTTAGGAATATTCTGAAAATGTAAATGCAAAATTTACTGATCCAATGCACGCTGTACTCTTTTAGTACGCATACAAAACTGTACTTCATCGGAATTAGAGTAAAATGTATTAGAGAGACGACTACTCGACATAGGAAAATAAGTCGCAAAATGATAATCGAGAATTATAATCTTGCGACGCATCGTAATGACAGGGAATAATTGTGGACTTCTGAATAGCGCAAATGCAAATGCAAAATTTACTGATCCGTGCACACTGTACTCGTACTTCATCGGAATTAGAGTAAAATAGATTGAAGACTTGACTACTCGCAATAGGAATATAAGTCTCAGAATGATAATCGAAAATTATAATGCCGCGACGCATCGTAATGACAGGGAATAATTGTGGACTTCTGAATAGCGCAAATGCAAATGCAAAATTTACTGATCCGTGCACACTATACTCGTCTAATACGCATACGAAACTGGACTTCATCGGAATTAGAGTAAAATGCATTAGAGGGTTGACTACTCACAATACGAAAGTAAATCGCAAGATAATCGAAAATTATAATGCCGGCATCATAATGGCAGGGAATAAATGTGGTGTTGTGAAAAAGAGGATTTTATGAATATTCTGAAAATGCAAATACAAAATTTACTGGTCCACGCACGCGGTACTCTTTTAGTACGCATACGAAACTGTACTTCGTCGGAATTAGAGTAAAATGGATTAGAGAGACGACTACTCGCAATACGAAAATAAGTCGCAAGATGATAATCGAAAATTATAATCTTACGACGCATCGTAATGACAGGAAATAATTGTGGACTTCTGAATAGTGCAAATGCAAATACAAAATTTACTGATCCATGCACACTGTACTCGTTTAATACGCATACGAAACTGTACTTCATCGGAATTAGAGTAAAATAGATTGAAGACTTGACTACTCGCAATAGGAATATAAGTCTCAGAATGATAATCGAAAATTATAATGCCGCGACGCATCGTAATGACAGGGAATAAGTGTGGACTTCTGAATAGTACAAATACAAATGCAAAATTTACAGATCCGTGCACGCTATACTCGTCTAATACGCATACGAAACTGGACTTCATCGGAATTAGAGTAAAATGCATTAGAGGGTTGACTACTCACAATACGAAAGTAAATCGTAAGATAATGGAAAATTATAATGCCGGCATCGTAATGGCAGGGAATAATTGTAGAATTGTGAAAAGGAGGATTTTTGGAATATTCTGAAAATGCAAATACAAAATTTACTGGTCCACGCACGCTGTACTCTTTTAGTACGCATACAAAACTGTATTTCATCGGAATTAGAGTAAATTGTATTAGAGAAACTACTACTCGCAATAGGAAAATAAGTCGCAAGATGATAATCGAAAATTATAATACCGGCATCCTAAGGACAGGGAATAATTGTGGACCTCTGAACAGGAGGATTTTGTGAATATTCTGGAAGAAATTAAAAGCTTTGTGATGAACCAACTTGAACGGAAAAAATGGAATTTGGGGATCTTCTAGAGTAGATAGAGTGGATTAGAGGAAAGATCTCTTACAGCACGAGTATAAGTAAGTCGTAAAAAGATAATCAAACATTCTAATGTTATAAGATATTGTAATAACACGTATTTTATGAGTATTTTGAGAGTAATTTGAAAATATTGAATTGAATCAATTTAAACCGTAAAAAGGGGTTTCAGGGACCATTAAGAATAATTTAATTTCGGAAACTACCGACAAAATTTTCAGTATTAAATAAGCGCGATATTTTTCAAGCTAATCTTTATGAAAATATACAACTGCTTAACGAGACATACCTTTATCAAAATTATTAGCTATATTTAAATATGCTATCACGAGTTATAAATTATTCTGCAATTAATAGAAAGACGAAACTTAACGTTACCGGTGTCGCCATCTGACGAAGAACGTGTATAATACTAAATATGATCCAGGTTAGAAATGGATAAGTAGAAATCGCCCTAACCAGGAGATAAAACTGAAAAAAAGGCTATTTCTTTATAAAAAAAAAAGAAAAAAAAGAAAGTGGAAACACAAAATAATTTTCAACCTTACAGGACTTCATGTTTTAAATAAATAATAACGAGTATCAAAACCTAGAACCATCCTACATGAGAAATTCAATGAAACATGGGAATCAATTTCTATTTATACTGAAAACGAAATTTCTTTGACAACTCTACACTGCCGTTTTTCCGTCACTTGTGCACAGGATATTTCTTTAACACTTCAATGTCAATAATGACCACATATTCCATATATCAATGTTTCCTTGAGAGTTCACATGAAATTGATGAAACAGATTTATACTCCTTAGCACTGGCATTGTTTGAACATTAAAGGCACACAAAACTATATTTTATAAATATCTAGACGTTAAACGTAATAAAATCGTAACAAACACGAACTGTGGGGATGTAATACGAAGAAAAATATAAAAACCTTAAACACTCCACTCTACCAAAACCTCACATTATTCACTTCAACCAAATTCAAGAAAAAATGAAATTTCTATATTCTATTCATAAATCAACTCACGGTTCGTATATATTTTGTAAGAAAAGTATCGCACAGTTATTACTATTGGTAGAAAACGTTTATACTTGTAACACAGTCTGGTATTCAGGTAAAATTAGTAATGGAACAATATCTAGCCTGAGTACACTTGATATTATGTCCCAACAATATCTTCCCAAGAACACACCAATTATCATATAAATTACACAAAACAGAAGCCTTTCTTCGCTAAATACCACAATTCCACAAAAATTTAATGGACGGAATATTTACTTATGTCCTTTATGATTATTTGGCTTCTATTTCCACCACGTCCCACAAATTTTGACTGTCACTTCTGTGAAAAGAGCTAAGCTACACCACGAAGGATGCCAAGCAACTGCTGCTGGCATACTAAGATGTCCTCAATGCAAGGGTTTAGAACGCAGGGTAGATTCAATACGTTCTTGAGCCAACCAAGGGGGACCCTCCAGCCAATCCGTGTATAGCAGATTTCCTTCATTCAGCCACGTTGGAGAGAAAAGTTTCTTTCACACAGAAGTAATACACTTGGCTGCATATTCATGTTAATAATTATTCTAAATCTAAAGGGGTGTGTCTATCGTCAATTATTAGTTATTCAATAAGCAACAAGTTATTGAGCTCAATATAACCTCAAAAACTGACATGACTAAAATGAATGATAAATTGACGTATAATTAAATGTCCAATGATGTTACAAGTAATTTACTCGTTGCCACGAAGATTTCTCTTTAAAAATTAACTGTAAAATGCTTTCTACTCAACATTCAATAAAAAAATTAAAAAAATCTTTCTCTTCACAATTTTTATATAATCGTATATGCTGTTGTTGGGTAATAACCAAGTAGATACAGATTTCCACAATTTTCTATAACTTGTTAACGATCCATTCACAGTTTATATTAAATAAAGTTTAATTTTCTCCGTACAAACATTTTACGTCAATTTACCCTCCATAAAAAAATTAATGGGAATTCAATGGCGCCATCTAGAGTGCAAACGTTTACAATTTTTTCCTTCCTTTTCAAAGGATTCTCTTACTTTCCTTTTGAGGGTACATAGCATAGCATGGTGCTGGAAGTATATGTTTTTTATGGGATGTGACATATTGCAAAGATTATCAATCATTTATATGTGTATAGCAGATTTCCAATTCATTCGTGCTGATATTACCCAGAGAAAATGTCTTGCATTTCACACAGAAGTAGTACACTTCCCGCATATTCATGTTAATAATTATTTATTCGTAAAATCTATCCTCAATTATTAGTTATTCAATAAGCAACAAGTTATTGAGCTCAGTATAACCTCAAAAACTGACATGACTAAAATGAGTGATAAATTGACGTATAATTAAATGTCCAATGATGTTACAAGTAATTTACTCGTTGCCACGAAGATTTCTCTTTAAAAATTAACTGTAAAATGCTTTCTACTCAACATTCAATAAAAAAACGCACGAAGCAAAATCTGTTCTCTTCACAATTTTTATATAATCGTGACGCTGTTGTTGGGTAATAACCAAGTAGATACAGATTTCCACAATTTTCTATAACTTGTTAACGATCCATTCACAGTTTATATTAAATAAAGTTTAATTTTCTCCGTACAAACATTTTACGTCAATTTACCCTCCATAAAAATTTAATGGGAATTCAATGGCGCCATCTAGAGTGCATACTTTTACAATTTTTTCCTTCCTTTTCAAAGGATTCTCTTACTTTCCTTTTGAGGGTACATAGCATAGCATGGTGCTGGAAATATATGTTTTTTATGGGATGTGACATATTGCAAAGATTATCAATCATTTATATGTGTATAGCAGATTTCCAATTCATTCGTGCTGATATTACCCAGAGAAAATGTCTTGCATTTCACACAGAAGTAATACACTTCCCGTATATTCATGTTAATAATTATTTATTCGTAAAATCTATCGTCAATTATTAGTTATTCAATAAGCAACAAGTTATTGAGCTCAGTATAACCTCAAAAACTGACATGACTAAAATGAGTGATAAATTGACGTATAATTAAATGTCCAATGATGTTACAAGTAATTTACTCGTTGCCACGAAGATTTCTCTTTAAAAATTAACTGTAAAATGCTTTCTACTCAACATTCAATAAAAAAACGCACGAAGCAAAATCTGTTCTCTTCACAATTTTTATATAATCGCGATGCTGTTGTTGGGTAATAACCAAGTAGATACAGATTTCCACAATTTTCTATAACTTGTTAACGATCCATTCACAGTTTATATTAAATAAAGTTTAATTTTCTCCGTACAAACGTTTTACGTCAATTTACCCTCCATAAAAAATTAATGGGAATTCAATGGCGCCATCTAGAGTGCAAACTTTTACCATTTTTTCCTTCCTTTTCAAAGGATTCTCTTACTTTCCTTTTGAGGGTACATAGCATAGCATGGTGCTGGAAGTATATGTTTTTTATGGGATGTGACATATTGCAAAGATTATCAATCATTTATATGTGTATAGCAGATTTCCAATTCATTCGTGCTGATATTACCCAGAGAAAATGTCTTGCATTTCACACAGAAGTAATACACTTCCCGTATATTCATGTTAATAATTATTTATTCGTAAAATCTATCCTCAATTATTAGTTATTCAATAAGCAACAAGTTATTGAGCTCAGTATAACCTCAAAAACTGACATGACTAAAATGAGTGATAAATTGACGTATAATTAAATGTCCAATGATGTTACAAGTAATTTACTCGTTGCCACGAAGATTTCTCTTTAAAAATTAACTGTAAAATGCTTTCTACTCAACATTCAATAAAAAAACGCACGAAGCAAAATCTGTCGTCTTCACAATTTTTATATAATCGTGACGCTGTTGTTGGGTAATAACCAAGTAGATACAGATTTCCACAATTTTCTATAACTTGTTAACGATCCATTCACAGTTTATATTAAATAAAGTTTAATTTTCTCCGTACAAACGTTTTACGTCAATTTACCCTCCATAAAAAATTAATGGGAATTCAATGGCGCCATCTAGAGTGCAAACTTTTACCATTTTTTCCTTCCTTTTCAAAGGATTCTCTTACTTTCCTTTGCGATTGATGCCCTATTAATAAAAATAATGTCGGCATAAATAAAACCGTCATATAAAATAGAGTTTCTTATGTCCAAAACATTGCGTATTTCTAAATGTCAACGTGCAGTAATAGCGTACCTTGTTCTTGTGGAATTAAGTACAGCTGAAAATTTATGTCAACTACCGACAATGCATATAATGCATTGGAATATTAATGTTACTGTGTACAGCATCTTTAACGATTACTCAAATTAAACTGCAGGATCGGATAAAAATTGTCAGGTCCGTTTCCCATGTACGACCCATACATAATCTTGTTGTATTTCGAGAAACAAACGCAACAACACTAGATTTTAACTTAAACAATGCTTCCTGAATTTTGTTTAACGTAAATCGTAACTTGTTTGCTGACACACAGATTTACATTTATGGATAAAATAAAATTGAATGCACCGGCACATGTAGAAGGAGACTTTCACACAAGTTGAGATCTAGTTAGTACCTGACAGGGTTACCAACCTTGGGTAGTCAATGTATCCCGGGAAAATTTAAACAGAATGACGATACGTAATTATATAATATTATCCATCCTATAAATGCAGATATACTGCTGATAAATTCCATACATCATTATGTTACATATATATTAACGTGTTTACCAGGATAATTATATTTTTACCTAATACAATATTAGCACTCAAATACTCTTAAGTCTAAAATCTGCAAATGCAGATATGAGCTGATTTACAGATGGCTAACATTTATCTTAAATCGAGATAAATAACATTCACTGATTAAATAACATTTAATTTGTCTCCGTACATGTAACCATGGTAACCGAAAAATATTGAAAAACGGAGTTAGGTCACTTTCAAAATAAACGGCTCATATATTGCTAATAAATTCCATACATTATTATGTTACATATCTGCTAACGTGTTTATTAGGATAATTATATTTGTACCTAAACAATATGTAGCAGTAAATAAAAGTCATATAAAATAGAGTGCTTAAATACCAAAACATTTTTTCTAAATGTCAACGTGCAGTAATAGCATCATTCTTGGAATTAAGTACATATATGTTAACGTACCGACAATGCATTACAACACATTGGATATTAATGTTACTAACACAATATTAGCACTCAAATACTCTTAAATCTAAAATCTACAAATGCAGATATATTGCTAACAAATTCCATACATCATTATGTTACATATATGTTAACATGTTCACTGGAATAATTATATTTATACCTAATACAATATTAGCACTCAAATACTCTTAAGTCTAAAATTCACAAATGCAGATATATTGCTAATAAATTCCATACATCATTATGTTACATATATGTTAACATGTGCACTGAAATAATTATATTTATACCTAATACAATATTAGCACTCAAATACTCTTAAGTCTAAAATCTGCAAATACAGATATTTTGGTAATAAATTCCAAACATCATTATGTTACATATATGTTAACGTGTTCATTACAATACTTATATTTATAATTAACACAATATTAGCACTCAAATACTCTTAAGTCTAAAATTCACAAATGCAGATATATTGCTAATAAATTCCATAAATCATTATGTTAATATATGTCAACGTGTTTACTAGGATAATTATATTTGTACTTAACACAATATTAGCACTCAAATACTCTTAAATCTAAAATTCACAAATGCAGATATATTGCTAACAAATTCCATACATCATTATATTACATATATGTTAACATGTTCACTGGAATAATTATATTCATACCTAATACAATATTAGCAGTCAAATACTCTTAAGTCTAAAATCTGCAAATACAGATATTTTGGTAATAAATTCCAAACATCATTATGTTACATATATGTTAACGTGTTCATTACAATACTTATATTTATAACTAACACAATATTAGCACTCAAATACTCTTAAGTCTAAAATTCACAAATGCAGATATATTGCTAATAAATTCGATACATCATTATGTTACATATCTGTTAACGTGTTTATTAGGATAATTATATTTGTACCTAACACAATATTAGCACTCAAATACTCTTAAATCTAAAATTCACAAATGCAGATATATTGCTAATAAATTCCATACATCATTATGTTACATATATGTTAACGTGTTCATTACAATACTTATGTTTATAACTAACACAATATTAGCACTCAAATACTCTTAAGTTTAAAATTCACAAATGCAGATATATTGCTAATAAATTCCATACATCATTATGTTACATATATGTTAACATGTTCACTGAAATAATTATATTTGTACCTAAAACAATATTAGCACTCAAATACTCTTAAATCTAAAATTCACAAATGCAGATATATTGCTAATAAATTCCATACATCATTATGTTACATATATGTTAACGTGTTCATTACAATACTTATGTTTATAACTAACACAATATTAGCACTCAAATACTCTTAAGTTTAAAATTCACCAATGCAGATATATTGCTAATAAATTCCATACATCGTTATGTTACATATCTGTTAACGTGTTTATTAGGATAATTATATTTGTACCTAACACAATATTAGCACTCAAATACTCTTAAATCTAAAATTCGCAAATGCAGATATATTGCTAATAAATTCCATAAATCATTATATTACATATATGTTAACATGTTCACTGGAATAATTATATTTATACCTAATACAATATTAGCAGTCAAATACTCTCATGTCTAAAATCTGCAAATACAGATATGTTGCTAATAAATTCCATACATCATTATGTTACATATATGTTAACGTGTTCATTTACAATACTTATATTTATACCTAATACAATATTAGCAGTCAAATACTCTTAAGTCTAAAATCTACAAATGCAGATATATTGCTAACAAATTCCATACATCATTATGTTACATATCTGTTAATGTGTTTATTAGGATAATTATATTTGTACCTAACACAATATTAGCACTCAAATACTCTTAAATCTAAAATTCACAAATGCAGATATATTGCTAATAAATTCCATACATCATTATGTTACATATATGTTAACGTGTTCATTACAATACTTATGTTTATAACTAACACAATATTAGCACTCAAATACTCTTAAGTTTAAAATTCACAAATGCAGATATATTGCTAATAAATTCCATACATCGTTATGTTACATATCTGTTAACGTGTTTATTAGGATAATTATATTTGTACCTAACACAATATTAGCACTCAAATACTCTTAAATCTAAAATTCGCAAATGCAGATATATTACTAATAAATTCCATAAATCATTATATTACATATATGTTAACATGTTCACTGGAATAATTATATTTATACCTAATACAATATTAGCAGTCAAATACTCTCATGTCTAAAATCTGCAAATACAGATATGTTGCTAATAAATTCCATACATCATTATGTTACATATATGTTAACGTGTTCATTTACAATACTTATATTTATAACTAACACAATATTAGCACTCAAATACTCTTAAATCTAAAATTCACAAATGCAGATATATTGCTAATAAATTCCATAAATCATTATGTTAATATATGTCAACGTGTTTACTAGGATAATTATATTTGTACTTAACACAATATTAGCAGTCAAATACTCTTAAGTCTAAAATCTACAAATGCAGATATATTGCTAATAAATTCCATAGATCATTATATTACATATATATTAACGTGTTTACTACGATAATTATATTTGTACCTAACACAATATTAGCACTCAAATACTCTTAAATCTAAAATCTACAAATACAGATATATTGCTAACAAATTCCATACATCATTATATTACATATATGTTAACATGTTCACTGAAATAATTATATTTATACCTAATACAATATTAGCAGTCAAATACTCTTAAGTCTAAAATCTACAAATGCAGATATATTGCCAACAAATTCCATAAATCATTATGTTAATATATGTCAAGGTGTTTACTAGGATAATTATATTTGTACTTAACACAATATTAGCACTCAAATACTCTTAAGTCTAAAATCTACAAATGCAGATATATTGCTAATAAATTCCATAAATCATTATATTACACATATATTAACGTGTTTACTACGATAATTACATTTGTACCTAACACAATATTAACACGAAAATATTTTTAAATCTAAAATCTTCAGGTTGACTTTCAAAATTAGCGACATGACTGTACCCAATAAAAAAGTTCTATGAAGTTTCTCCTCTTCGTAAAATTATTCTCTATGGTTAAACCTTCCGCACATTGCGGTCATCTTTAACATCAGAATATGATTCTCAACACGTAACATTAAACCGCCCGTAATCGCGCCGTAGTATTTAGTAAACAAGCATTTATCTGTATAATATTCCACAACATAAAGAATGACGCTTTATCATTTTGGAAATTGTCTGGCGCTAGTCTACGTCCCGTACTATTTAACATACAAATATTCAGGCTTGCAAGTATCTATTGGTTATGGGCATAGTGTACATTGGAGCTTGTCGAAAATGCACCGACTTTAATGGGATTTATTACAGATCAGAGTACGGTGCCTTTTGGAAATGTATACAAGCAGGTGGCATTTACATATTCACGCAACTCGTAAAGATGCTGGCACTTGCAACGTTCTTCCCAACAGCTGACAGCGTGGGTGAAGATGGATTTGATGTTTTTGGCGTACGTGCTGCAGAATTATAAATTTGCTTTTACTATCGCAGATGATACAAGATATACACTCGTAGAAACTTCCACACGCAGAGTCGAATTTGTATTTTACAGGAGTTCCTGAAATCGTCTATCGATCTGGCTGATCTAGTTGGAATTTTACTAGTCTTAAACGGAATTCCTGGAAAAGGACATGCAAAAGTATTAACTGCTGGAATAGGATGGGCAGGGGCTGAAGTACTTCTGACAAGATTTTTATTGTTGTGGGTTGGTGCTCGCGGGGCAGAATTCGATTGGAAATACATTCAGAAAAGTCTTGAATCAAACATCAACCTGGTAATAATTTCATGCTTAATCATTCGATTTTCATCTCGAAAAACGCTACTATATCATACTCCTTGAAGTATCACTCAATTTTACTGCAGCATATCAGCAGTATTACTCTTTCAAGCTTTTATATTAACACGTTTGCGGACGTGAATGCTATAGCATTCATTTTCATGATGATGCAGAATGACCTGAATGCATTCATATAAAATTAAATTCAAAATAATCGACTTTAAGATTTGAACGCTATAGCATTAATTTCCATGATTATGCAGAATGACATGAATGCGTTCATATAAAATTAAATTCAAAATAATCGACTTTAAGATTTGAACGCTTAGCATTCATTTTCATGATGATGCAGAATGACCTGAATGCATTCATATAAAATCAAATTCAAAACAGTCGACTTTAAGATTTGAACGCTTAGCATTCATTTTCATGATGATACAGAATGACATGAATGCATTCGTATAAAATCAAATTCAAAATAATCGATTTTAAGATTTGAACGCTATAGCATTCATTTTCATGATGATGTAGAATGACCTGAATGCATTCATATAAAATCAAATTCAAAACAATCGACTTTAAGATTTGAACGTTATAGCATTCATTTTCCTGATAATGCAGAATGAAATGAATGCATTCATATAAAATTAAATTCAAAATAATCCACTTTAAGATTTGAACGCTACAGCATTCATTTTCATGATGACGCAAAAAGACATGAATGCATTCACACAAAATGAAATTCAAAATAATCGACTTTAAGATTTGAACGCTGTAGCATTCATTTTCATGATGATGCAGAATGACATGAATGCATTCATATAAAATTAAATTCAAAATAATCGACTTTAAGATTTGAACGCTACAGCATTCATTTTCATGATGACGCAAAAAGACATGAATGCAATCATATAAAATTAAATTCAAAATAATCGACTTTAAGATTTGAACGCTATAGCATTCATTTTCATGATGATGCAGAATGACCTGAATGCATTCATATAAAATCAAATTCAAAATAATCGACTTTAAGATTTGAACGCTTAGCATTCATTATCATGATGATGCAGAATGACCTGAACGCATTTATATAAAATTAAATTCAAAATAATCCACTTTAAGATTTGAACGCTACAGCATTCATTTTCATGATGATGCAAAAAGACATGAATGCAATCATAAAAAATTAAATTCAAAATAATCGACTTTAAGATTTGAACGCTATAGCATTCATTGTCATGATGATGCAAAAAGACATGAATGCAATCATATAAAATTAAATTCGAAATAATCAACTTTAAGATTTGAACGCTATAGCATTCATTGTCATGATGATGCAAAAAGACATGAATGCAATCATATAAAATTAAATTCGAAATAATCAACTTTAAGATTTGAACGCTATAGCATTCGTTTTCATGATTATGCAGAATGACCTGAATGCCATAGCATTCAAATCTTAAAGTCGATTATGTTGAATTTAATTTTATATGAATGCATTCATGTCATTCTGCATCATCATGAAAATGAATGCTATAGCGTTCAAATATTAAAGTCGATTATTTTGAATTCTTATACACATTGAAATCACACATTAATTCTTACATTGAATTAAAAAAACAAAGAATTTTGCTGCTTGCCACCTTTTGCTTAATTTTCTGCAATATGACCTATCACTCAAATTGTTAATATGAATTGCGTGTTGTAAGAGGTCAATGAAACATGAAATCCTTGATTATTTTCTAACAGGTGCAACATATTACTACGGCTACACTGGTCTGGCTCTGGTCAAGACACGACTTACAACGTGGCCTAGTTCCTATTGTTATTGGAATGCTTGTACTGACTGTATATAGACCACTAGTTCTAGATTTTCTTACCTCACTGTTGCTGGCTGGTCCTTGGTTGAGTCTTATTATTAAGGCAATAACGACTACCTTCATAGGAGCAATGACATTGCATATTTATGCGGGGCTCGCGCATTCCATAGGTATCTTCTGAAGTAATGTCGATAGACTGTATTATATTTGAAAATATATTTCTCGAAACGAAATTGCTATTGGTCGACGTTCTACAAGAATAGTTTGTGGGCGATGCTACTCATTATATTAGGTTTACCGGAAATTTAGGAAATTTAGGAATATTAGGTCTACTGTTCAATAATGTTATTTCTTCGCCATTAAAGACGAGGCATTTTTCAAAAACGAAATTTTCAAATTACCATCACGTTGGCTAGTGACCGTAAGTAACGACGGAAATTATATTGTACAATAAATATTATTAAATGTATGAATAATGTATTATTTTCTTTTACTTGACAAAGGAACAGAACTTTCCGGTAGACCCAATATTTATCCACAAAATGTGTACATATGAGAACTGAGATTTGTTTCCCATCTATTCTTAAATTAATAATAATTAAAAACTGTTGCTGAAATGAATCGTTTATTCAAAAACAGGATACATTATTATATGGACTAAGCTTAAAATTTACGTCTCAAAATTGATTAACAATAACACGATATTTATTCATTATGACTGTTATGTACATGGAGCAATTTTTATTTGATGTGATTACTTGCGATTTCAAGTATTTAGGTACATTAATCTGCTTCTTTTTTATTAAACTAATAACTTTCAAAAGGATTCAAAAGGAATCATGTAATCAAAGAATTGATCTGCATACGCATGATTATCGTGTGCAAATATAGAACATGTTAAAACATTTATGTTCACTCACATACCGTAGCATATTATTTTGTTATATTTTGACAATGTCCAAAATAACATTAACAAGAAAACAGGAAGAGTTTCCTAAAAGGGATACAAACATAAACCATTACGCACGGTAAAACAAAGGGGGCTATAACCAAAATATTGTGTTACTCAGAAAATATATTATTTTCATATTCATCAACATCAGATGTAATAGTATATTAATTGCTTAGGAAGGTGAACGTAAGTTGAAGTACATTTCGAGTGTGCAGTATTATTTATAAATAACACACAACTTCTGACTTGTGCCAAAAAAATGTCGTCGTTAATCTTGTTCTCACACGCAGTACCTGTTTTTCCAAAAATAAGTTAGCGCCAATGAGTGTTTCTTGGAAAAAAAATGATTTTACACGTTTTAACGACGTTTTGCTAGGGAGCAATAAAGTTATTTGAACGGCTCTGTTTCTTCGAAAATCATAAATTCTATTGACGTTTCTTATTATTCTAATATTGTACATGTAATTTATAACAGTCTTTATACACATTTAACTCACAAACCGAATCTGGCAATATATCATGACAAACTATTCCGCGTATAATTTATATGCACCACAAACGTTTATGACCTGTACGATATTACAATTGTGAGGACCTCAAAACTTCTCAGTTCCTTTTTTGCTTCTGCCGTAAACATACGTTTTGCCCATATCTTCCTCTGGCGTCAAATTTATATTTTACGTTAAGTAGAAAATATTATTATGAGCAAAGAAACTCGATGCCTTTTCTCTCTGTGGAGAAACGTTTGTACACAGCATGTTTTACCAAAATGACACAGTCGCGACGGAATTTATTTATTTAGCTCACAAACCGAATCTGGCAATATATCGTGACAAACTATTCCGCGTATAATTTATATGCACCACTGACGTTTATGACCTGTATGATTACAATTGCGAGGACTTTAAAACTTCTCAGTTCCTTTTTTGCTTCTGCCGTAAACATACGTTTTGCCCATATCTTCCTCTGGCGTCAAATTTATATTTTACGTTAAGTAGAAAATATTATTATGAGTAAAGAAACTCGATGCCTTTTCTCTCTGTCATCCGGTTGCACGATCGCACACAGCATGTTTTACCAAAATGACACAGTCGCGACGGAATTTATTTGTTTAACTCACAAACCGAATCTGGCAATATATCGTGACAAACTATTCCGCGTATAATTTATATGCACCACTGACGTTTATGACCTGTATGATTACAATTGTGAGGACTTTAAAACTTCTCGGTTCCTTTTTTGTTTTCGCCGTAAACATACGTTTTGACCATATCTTCCTCTGGCGTCAAATTTATATTTTACGTTAAGTAGAAAATATTATTATTATGAACAAAGAAACTCGATGCCTTTTCTCTCTGTCATCCGGATGTTCGTACACAGCATGTTTTACAAAAATGACACAGTCGCGACGGAATTTATTTATTTAACTCACAAACCGAATCTGGCAATATATCATGACAAATTATTCCGCGTATAATTTATATGCACCACAAACGTTTATGACCTGTACGATATTACAATTGTGAGGACCTCAAAACTTCTCAGTTCCTTTTTTGCTTCTGCCGTAAACATACGTTTTGCCCATATCTTCCTCTAGCGTCAAATTTATATTTTACGTTAAGTAGAAAATATTATTATGAGTAAAGAAACTCGATGCCTTTTCTCTCTGTGGAGAAACGTTTGTACATAGCATGTTTTACCAAAATGACACAGTCGCGACGGAATTTATTTATTTAACTCACAAACCGAATCTGGTAATATATCATGACAAACTATTCCGCGTATAATTTATATGCACCACAAACGTTTATGACCTGTATGATATTACAGTTGTGAGGACCTTAAAACTTCTCGGTTCCTTTTTTGCTTCTGCCGTAAACATACGTTTTGCCCATATCTTCCTCTGGCGTCAAATTTATATTTTACGTTAAGTAGAAAATATTATTATGAGCAAAGAAACTCGATGCCTTTTCTCTCCGTCGCCCGGATGTTCGTACACAGCATGTTTTACCAAAATGACACAGTCGCGACGGAATTTATTTATTTAGCTCACAAACCGAATCTGGCAATATATCGTGACAAATTATTCCGCGTATAATTTATATGCACCACTAACGTTTATGGCCTATATGATATTACAGTTGTGAGGACCTTAAAACTTCTCGGTTCCTTTTTTGCTTTTGCCGTAAACATATGTTTCGCCCATATTTTCCTCTGACGTCAAATTTATATTTTACGTTAAGTAGAAAATATTATTATGAGCAAAGAAACTCGATGCCTTTTCTCTCTGTCATCCGGTTGAACGATCGCACACAGCATGTTTTACCAAAATGACACAGTCGCGACGGAATTTATTTATTTAACTCACAAACCGAATCTGGCAATATATCGTGACAAACTATTCCGCGTATAATTTATATGCACCACTGACGTTTATGACCTGTATGATATTACAGTTGTGAGGACTTTAAAACTTCTCGGTTCCTTTTTTGCTTCTGCCGTAAACATACGTTTTGCCCATATCTTCCTCTGGCGTCAAATTTATATTTTACGTTAAGTAGAAAATATTATTATGAGCAAAGAAACTCGATGCCTTTTCTCTCTGTGGAGAAACGTTTGTACATAGCATGTTTTACCAAAATGACACAGTCGCGACGGAATTTATTTATTTAGCTCACAAACCGAATCTGGCAATATATCGTGACAAACTATTCCGCGTATAATTTATATGCACCACTGACGTTTATGACCTGTACGATATTACAGTTGTGAGGACCTTAAAACTTCTCGGTTCCTTTTTTGTTTTCGCCGTAAACATACGTTTCGCCCATATCTTCCTCTGGCGTCAAATTTATATTTTACGTTAAGTAGAAAATATTATTATGAGCAAAGAAACTCGATGCCTTTTCTCTTTGTCACCCGGATGTTCGTACACAGCATGTTTTACCAAAATAACACAGTCGCGACGGAATTTATTTATTTAACTCACAAACCGAATCTGGCAATATATCGTGACAAACTTTTCCGCGTATAATTTATATGCACCACAAACGTTTATGACCTGTACGATATTACAGTTGTGAGGACTTTAAAACTTCTCGGTTCCTTTTTTGCTTCTGCCGTAAACATACGTTTCGCCCATATCTTCCTCTGGCGTCAAATTTATATTTTACGTTAAGTAGAAAATATTATTATGAGCAAAGAAACTCGATGCCTTTTCTCTTTGTCATCCGGTTGAACGATCGCACACAGCATGTTTTACCAAAATAACACAGTCGCGACGGAATTTATTTATTTAACTCACAAACCGAATCTGGCAATATATCGTGACAAACTATTCCGCGTATAATTTATATGCACCACTGACGTTTATGACCTGTATGATATTACAATTGTGAGGACTTTAAAACTTCTCGGTTCCTTTTTTGTTTTCGCCGTAAACATACGTTTCGCCCATATTTTCCTCTGACGTCAAATTTATATTTTACGTTAAGTAGAAAATATTATTATGAGCAAAGAAACTCGATGCCTTTTCTCTCTGTGGAGAAACGTTTGTACACAGCATGTTTTACCAAAATGACACAGTCGCGACGGAAGACGTAGTCTTGGATTGCGGTGGACTATCACTTGAATCGGAACTGTCATTATTGTTCAACGAATCATCACTGTTATCATGATTCTAATTGAAATCATCCGACTCCCTTCGAGCGCTACGAGGCTACAAAAGAATGTTTTGATTAGTATCACTGGAAAGCCAACTCACGTCTGCAGTTTCTAAGATAGTCACCCTCATTCTTCTTTGCAAACGTGGCCACGCAGTTCCTAATATCATATAAAACACAATATCAGAAACGTGCTGAGGTACACCATCGACGTCCCAATTCGGCGGCATGTAATTAGTGCTCACACACTATTATTAGATAAAAAAATATATATTAAAAAATGTCACTTAACAGTTACTGTTACTTGTCATATTGAAACGTACGGATTCTAAGTCTGTCATAGCCGGAGGTTGCTCACAAGAAGGCACCCATATTTTAACATCGTAATCCAGCCCACTGGCTGCAAGAATAGGAATATGTGGATGTGGTTCCAAACAGTTTACCTGCAAAATGAGACGACAGGAACGCACGTTATGCTTTGCAACATAAATACATACAGATATCTTTGCACATTATTCCATTATGGCTCTAATGATTAACCCTTTGCACTCGAGAGGTGACTCTCGCTCACCACTTGGTTTGCTGCGGTAACTCGATGCGTGACAATGACTATTGATGTTTAATTTCTTCCAAATGAAATCCGATGCTCTTTGTGTATAATGTTATGAAGTGTAATATGCCACCCCTTCAAATGGAGATAAGACCTTCTGGTCCGACCCAAAGGACCCAAGAAGAGTTCCGACCCAGGGATAAAATTTTAGTGTCGTTTACCGAAACCCTAATGCGGTAATACCGGTTACATCAGTGACATTCTTCCTTATTATGGAAGTTTGATAACGGACAAGTTGATAAGGCCCGACCTTCCGGTATCAATGAGAATACCAATGCATCTTTATGCAATGCTGTTGGGGAAAATAACTGGTGCTCAAGGATATCATGTGTTCACTGATCGTTATTATACGAGCTATATCTTGGCTGAAGAATTATTGAAACTGAAATGCCAGCTCACAGGAACTATCTTAACAAACAGAAAGCACACACCAGAACAAATAAAAAGAACAAAGTTCGGAAAAAATCAACAGTAGCATACCGGAAAAGAAATACATTAGTTTAGACCGGAGATTTACGCCAGCCACGCGATCGAGCCTCGACTTCAACCTCCGATTCCGAAGATACCGCTTGAATAGAAAGCTACACAATATTCTAACAGGAGTTAGGAAGGACTGCAAAGTCTGTTCTCAGAGAAATAAACCGATGCTCTTTGTGTATAATCTTATGAAGTGTAATATGCCACCCCTTCAAATGGAGATAAGACCTTCTGGTCCGACCCAAAGGACCCAAGAAGAGTTCCGACCCAGGGATAAAATTTTAGTGTCGTTTACCGAAGCCCTAATCCGGTAATACCGGTTACATCAGTGGCATTCTTCCTTATTATGGAAGTTTGACAACGGACAAGTTGATAAGGCCCGACCTTCCGGTATCAATGAGAATACCAATGCATCTTTATGCAATGCTGTTGGGAAAATAACTGGTGCTCAAGGATATCATGTGTTCACTGATCGTTATTATACGAGCTATATCTTGGCTGAAGAATTATTGAAACTGAAATGCCAGCTCACAGGAACTATCTTAACAAACAGAAAGCACACACCAGAACAAATAAAAAGAACAAAGTTCGGAAAAAAATCAACAGTAGCATACCGGAAAAGAAATACATTAGTTTAGACCGGAGATTTACGCCAGCCACGCGATCGAGCCTCGACTTCAACCTCCGATTCCGAAGATACCGCTTGAATAGAAAGCTACACAATATTCTAACAGGAGTTAGGAAGGACTGCAAAGTCTGTTCTCAGAGAAATAAATCCGGAAAAGGGCATCAAACGACATATTATTGTAATACTTGCCCCGTCAAGCCGGGCATGCATCTTGGCAATATTTAATAAATTATGTTTATAAAGGTGCAAAGATTTATAAAATGTTAAAATATAAAAATTTTATACGTTAATTTGTCTGTGTAATGATTTTAAGTTACTGGTAAGAAATGCGTCAAAAAGGCTGCGAAATGTGTCGAGTTGCTGGTGCGCCGCGCAAAAAGGCCCCGAGTACAAAGGATTAATACCCAAATACTCACCACTTTTTGTTCATCTCCCGGCATCCACTGCACGATCGCCTCCGTATTTTTATCCCAAATAAAAATATTTCCGCAGTCGGATCCAGAGCAAACGAACTCGCTTTTCGGTCCGAAAAAGTTTACATCTTTGACTGAAAAAAACGGAGGATTGTGTATTTCAACGCGAAAAACAATAATGGTACCTTGAAATTTGAAGTTTATACTTGCAGTGGTATTTCTATGTCCCTCGTATCGATGAGCAAACTCGCCGGGGTTTTGTATTGACGTGTCGAAGAGGTAAATAAATTCATCGTTGTAAGAGGCGAGGATTTCTGTTCCGTTGTAATTATACACGGCGGACGTTACATCGTCATTGATCTGTAAATATAGCACATGGACAAGTCGAGTGAAAAAATAAATAAAATAGTTGGTTGATAAATACTTAAATTTTTTTAAAAATTAAAGGAACGTTTGTTTGTTCGCACTACGTATGCTTAGAAGTAAATTGAAATATAACGTACTATATGATCTGGATACAGCACGTTGAGCGGTGTAGGCACTTTTCGTCGATCGAATATTTGAACTGCGCGATCGCGACCACCGACGCAAAATTCATTGCTATTGAGAGGATTAGAATGGACAGTATACAGTGGAACAGGGGATGTACCGTTATTCACTATTAACAACCTGTGACAAAAGAAGTATTAGCTTCACACAACAGTTTTTAAACAATATACTGTTATTAACACTTTGACGTCCGCATATTTCAGCTAAATTTTTAAGTTTGACGCCGGCGAAATTGCCATGAAATTTTCATAGACGATTTTCAGAAATCCGATGCCATATAGGTTCTAAGTATAATAAAAAAAATATCAAACACCCAAGTTTTATATTATTACAAAAACGAAAGGCACAAATGGTGTTTTTTATGTGTTTTTGGCCTTAAAGACAGCACAGATTTGGTTCATCTGTTACTTTTCAATTATAACAAAATGACACCAATGTGGTGTCACCGGACGTCAAAGTGTTAGTACCTATTTCGAGGTAGTTAACACTAGGTTTACGGGACCCGTCAATTTGACAGATTTCAAACTTTGAAATGAAACACGCAAAAAAACCATAGCAATAATCTTAACTACTTTGCATCGTAAATTCATAATTTGATTAACCCATTCGAGACCGATTGCACACCGTGTGTGCAATTGATTTCCGAGGCTATAAGACGGCCTGCACGCCGTGTGTGCAATAACAGTAATATGCAATTATCAGTAATTCTGAGTAAACTATTCATCGAAATGAGATTTTTCTTGAACTAATGAAAGCTGTAAAGTACAGGAAAACAAAATTTGGCATTGGTTTTACTGTGTACCAAAAAAATCTAAAAATTATCTTCCTAAAAGATATTCGGGAAAAAAAATCTCGTCTTATTAACCCTTTGCGGTCGTATGTCTACTCTCAGCCACCAAAGCCTTTTTACCGTTCCGGTCGTATGTCTGCTCTCAGCCACCACAATAAGAAACCGTACTAATCTAATAGTATATTCATCCATGTATCAGTTTACAATTTATCTGTACAATCATAAATATCTAATGGACATATTCACGTACTTATGCGGTACTCTTATCAATTTGAGATAACGAAATCCAGTGCGAACAATAGCTGTTACCTCTTACGGTCGCCTCTTGTGCGCAAAGATATGGACAGAGTTCGAAGGTACTTCGTAAAATTCCAAATAATATTTCCCAAATTGCATTTAACTGTAATTAGTTATTCCCGTTTCGTAAAATATTTCAAAATAATATTCCAATATGGCCAAAAGAAAGTTACCGACACAAGTTTACTGTTTTGAAAAATACCACACAATGGAGAACTATAAAATATAATTTTTACATGAAAACATGACACTAAAACATATTATTGTATAAACATATAACTAAAGTTGTCAAAAGAATTAATAAATCTTGTTTATTTTTCATAATCTTGCATGTTATGTATCACTGCTTTTTCAACGGAAATTAATTTCGACCAGTACGGCACCCATGGCCAACTTTAATACGTCCGAAAAGGGTTAATATTTTATTTTCACGTGAAACCTTATATTGTTCAACTCAGACTTAGTTTGAATAAATTGATTTTTTAATGTAAATACGTATTTTCACCTACCCGTCAATTTGACGGGTGCTCGTAGAGATACGTATATAAGAAACGCCCGTAAACCTAGTGTCAATTTACTAAAAGTTTATCATTATACTCATTTACTGTGTACACTCACTGTGTTGGTTTATTGTCTCGAACATCTATTGACAGGACTTGCGCATTCTCTCCAACGGAAATAATTACATGGGGGGTTTCTGGATGAACAGAAATTTTATGTATCGCACCGTGATGCGCCACTAAATTTCGTGATGTGCCACGATAAAGATCCAATAAACGTACTTCACCATCACGAGCAGACGTAGCCATTAAGTATTCACTGTCAAGGGGCAACCATTTCGCCTACACATAATTAATTGGCATGAGATGAGTGCTTGTTCAGCGCGCTTAAGTCATTGCTCACCTGAAACAAATTACTCCTGTGACCACTGTCGAAGGACGTGTGTTTCTTTCCTATAGCCCAGTCCCAGATGACAACTTTCAAGTCATCGGATCCACTCGCTAATAAATTACCTTTCTGATTGAAACTTATTGTATTCACGGAACCCTGTAATAAAAACATATGCATACATTAAACGTGCGGCGTAGTCCGTTTGTTAACACGGCATTATTATTAGTAACGTACCTGATGTTCGTTTAATTTATACATTAATTCCAAACGTTCAACGGCATGCAGCGAACCATAAAATCGCCGCTGAAATAAAGGGCTGTTACCGATCTCTCGTCGAAGTACTTCGGGTACTATGAACCAATTGTATTTCGGTTTTTCTTTCTGCAGACATGGGGGTATTTTATAATCATCTTCATCCTTGTCTTCTTCATCTAACTCATCTTCGCTGACTGTTGTCCATTCATTTGAATCATCTTGAAATAATAATTGACAAATACAATTGTTAGTCGAACAGATAGAATGTTGTAACTCTCATTCAACCTCTGACGCTTACTGGATTCGTCATCTGAACTGTTTCCAGACTTCTCTATTGAGATACCGCTGTCACCGTTTGGTTTACCTAAATTTTAAAAATCATGTAATACAATTTATATTAATAGATATATAAATAAATATATATATATTAATATATATTAATATATATTAACACTATGGCGTCCGGTAGCTCCACGTTGGTGCCATCTAAAAACTATTGCTATCTAAGTATCCAACAAAATATAAATAAATAGATAAACATATAATAGAAAAAAATCTTGACCTTATTTACATATGTATACCCTTAGGATTTTGAGAAAATAAAGGGACAGGATTGAGACATGGGAACTGACGATAAGATTAGTAAAGAAGAACCTTGAAAAAACGCTGGCGATAAGCAAAATGATGTAAGTCAGTTCTACTGGCGTGACATGAAAAAATCTAAATTAGACGTGTGGACGCCATAGTGTTAATATATATTAACCACTTGCGCTATAAAGACGTGCCACGCACATCGACATGCTTTTATTCCAAAGCCGCCAGCGACATGTATACCATGTCGATAGGCATTTGTTGCAGAAGCAAAAACGACGTGTCTTTTACATAGACGCTGCTACTACATCAATAGCTGCTATTAGGCTTTATGGTGAATTTTTTGCATTTATCGCAAAATCTTTTGCGCCGGCATGTTATATTGTAGAGCGCGGCAGCCGAAAATTAAATCGTAGCGCAAGTGGTTAATATATATTAATTATATATAATTTAATATAATGTAATTTATATTAATATTAATATATAATTTTCGAGAACTGATAATACATTCTTGCGCTTTACTACGTACATTTTGACATGGTCCTTCTAATTTTCTCTACCAAGCCTGATATGCTTGATTCATTCTCATAGGAACATGGGGAAGTGTTGTCTTGCGATGTCGTTGCTTCAAACGATTCGGTGGAATTTGTAGACGTCGCTGGTAAATTCTCTTCCTTTTGACTGTGTGTTGAGTTCTCCTCCATCATTTCATTTTTGTCTCCTGCATCAAGTAATAATGACGCATCCCTCCTCACTTCCTCTTCACAGTCCTTCACTTTTCCATTTTCACTTGTCGTACTCTTAGGATTCGTAAAACTGTCACTGACACAAGGCTCATCACTATTAACATGAACTGTTTCTGATCTACATTCTAATTGTCCACTCGATAATAAAGACGGTTCAGTAGTTTCCGGTTCGGGACATGATTTTTCTTCTTCAGCTTCCATATTTTACCTTCGATAAAACACTTCTCTCAAAACCTAGAAAACAACATGCCGAATACTACGGTTTTATAAAATAATCTGCGATCTAAACACTTTGCAAACATAAACTGTCTGTTATTTCTATAAATAAAATGATACAGAGATTAAAATGACCAGTTCTTAAATTTCAAACAGTAATGTTATTTATAAACATGAAATATTTCTGAGAATACTGTCAATGTTTACTCCACTACTACTTTGTTTCAACACCACCAGACACAATTTTAGTATCAACCCAGCCGAAACTAATACTTTCAATAATCAGTTCCTCGAATACTTGCAAAATTTGATGCGAATTACGCACTTATCCTATCCTGAAATACAGACGATTCTATATCGTTCGAAGAGTGCGTACATTTACATACCCGTGCATTTACGTCCGCACAAATATATACGCATATATGTACAGATCCAAATGTCGCTTAGATTTGAAACTCAAAAAGTTAGTCGAACGCCAAGATCCTGTCATTTGACGTAAGCATATGTCGCTAGCACGAACACATTCCCAACTCACAAATTCAAAACATTTACCCCTGCTGATTTTCGAACCTACCCCAAGAACACACGGCAATAATTGACGTAACTGCGCATTATATAAATAAGCGTGTGCTCCCCTTTTCTCAGGAAACGTACCGCCGAAATGGCTGATACGTATGAAATCTCAAGATTCTACGACATCAGGACGAGACTATCGCAAGTCGATCAACGTGCTGATAAGAAAGTCTGAAGCTGACGTGCCATCAGTAATCTAGAAAACACAGGTGGTGCACCCGGCAAGAAATTGTTTACATATTTTTCTTTTACCTTTCCCAGGAGCATAAATGAAAAAGAAATCACGAGCGTTAAGGTTATTATTGAAGTAAGTATTGGCTTTTGGAACGAAAAAGGTTAGACTATGTCGGATGACGCATTATTTTAATTGATTATGATGGAAACTGGATGAATTTCACTGCACGTGCGATACCGGCTGATCATTGACTTTCTCCTATTAAACCAAAATTAACCGTGTATATACCACGCCGAAAACATCAGTTTCGCATCTTTCGTACATTAAGTCCTTTCCCACTACCCGCGGGAAATTTAATGATGTTATGACATTATTCTGCGGTTGCATTTATTTTTAGGATATGAAATCAAGCGTTAAGGTTGTTATTGAAATAAGTATTGGCTTTTGGAGCGAAAAAGGTTAAACTATGTCGGATGACGCATTATTTTAATTGATTATGATGGAAACTGGATGAATTTCACTGCACGTGCGATACCGGCTGATCATTGACTTTCTCCTATTAAACCAAAATTAACCGTGTATATACCACGCCGAAAACATCAGTTTCGCATCTTTCGTACATTAAGTCCTTTCCCACTACCCGCGGGAAATTTAATGATGTTATGACATTATTCTGCGGTTGCATTTATTTTTAGGATATGAAATCGAGCGTTAAGGTTATTATTGAAATAAGTATTGGCTTTTGGAGCGTAAAAGGTTAACCTATGTCGGATGACGCATTTTTTAATCGATTATGATGGAAACTGGATGAATTTCACTGCACGTGCGATACCGACTGATCATTGACTTTCTCCTATTAAACCAAAATTAACCGATACCGACTGATCATTGACTTTCTCCTATTAAACCAAAATTAACCGTGTATATACCACGCCGAAAACATCAGTTTCGCATCTTTCGTACATTAAGTCCTTTCCCACTACCCGCGGGAAATTTAATGATGTTATGACATTATTCTGCGGTTGCATTTATTTTTAGGATATGAAATCGAGCGTTAAGGTTATTATTGAAATAAGTATTGGCTTTTGGAGCGAAAAAGGTTAAACTATGTCGGATGACGCATTATTTTAATTGATTATGATGGAAACTAGACGAATTTCGCTGCACGTGTGATACCGGCTGATCATTGACTTTCTCCTATTAAACCAAAATTAACCGTGTATATACCACGCCGAAAACATCAGTTTCGCATCTTTCGTACATTAAGTCCTTTCCCACTACCCGCGGGAAATTTAATGATGTTATGACATTATTCTGCGGTTGCATTTATTTTTAGGATATGAAATCGAGCGTTAAGGTTATTATTGGAATAAGTATTGGCT
This sequence comes from Cryptocheilus praepositus, assembly GCA_033815515.1. Classification (NCBI taxonomy): domain Eukaryota; kingdom Metazoa; phylum Arthropoda; class Insecta; order Hymenoptera; family Pompilidae; genus Cryptocheilus; species Cryptocheilus praepositus. The sequence continues at coordinate 2,638,338 of JAWWQZ010000161.1, read as the reverse complement.
TTTGGAACGAAAAAGGTTAAACTATGTCGGATGACGCATTATTTTAATTGATTATGATGGAAACTGGATGAATTTCACTGCACGTGCGATACCGGCTGATCATTGACTTTCTCCTATTAAACCAAAATTAACCGTGTATATACCACGCCGAAAACATCAGTTTCGCATCTTTCGTACATTAAGTCCTTTCCCACTACGCGCGGGAAATTTAATGATGTTATAACATTATTCTGCGGTTGCATTTATTTTTAGGATATGAAATCGAGCGTTAAGGTTGTTATTGAAATAAGTATTGGCTTTTGGAGCGAAAAAGGTTAGACTATGTCGGATGACGCATTATTTTAATTGATTATGATGGAAACTGGATGAATTTCACTGCACGTGCGATACCGGCTGATCATTGACTTTCTCCTATTAAACCAAAATTAAGCGTATATATACCACGCCGAAAACATCAGTTTCGCATCTTTCGTACATTAAGTCCTTTCCCACTAACCGCGGGAAATTTAATGATGTTATGACATTATTCTGCGGTTGCATTTATTTTTAGGATATGAAATCGAGCGTTAAGGTTGTTATTGAAATAAGTATTGGCTTTTGGAGCGAAAAAGGTTAAACTATACCGGATGACGCATTATTTTAATTGATTATGATGGAAACTGGATGAATTTCACTGCACGTGCGATACCGGCTGATCATTGACTTTCTCCTATTAAACCAAAATTAACCGTGTATATACCACGCCGAAAACATCAGTTTCGCATCTTTCGTACATTAAGTCCTTTCCCACTACCCGCGGGAAATTTAATGATGTTATGACATTATTCTGCGGTTGCATTTATTTTTAGGATATGAAATCGAGCGTTAAGGTTGTTATTGAAATAAGTATTGGCTTTTGGAGCGAAAAAGGTTAAACTATATCGGATGACGCATTATTTTAATTGATTATGATGGAAACTGGATGAATTTCACTGCACGTGCGATACCGGCTGATCATTGACTTTCTCCTATTAAACCAAAATTAACCGTGTATATACCACGCCGAAAATATCAGTTTCGCATCTTTCGTACATTAAGTCCTTTCCCACTACCCGCGGGAAATTTAATGATGTTATGACATTATTCTGCGGTTGCATTTATTTTTAGGATATGAAATCGAGCGTTAAGGTTGTTATTGAAATAAGTATTGGCTTTTGGAGCGAAAAAGGTTAAACTATGTCGGATGACGCATTATTTTAATTGATTACGACGGAAACTAGACGAATTTCACTGCACGTGCGATACCGGCTGATCATTGACTTTCTCCTATTAAACCAAAATTAACCGTGTATATACCACGCCGAAAACATCAGTTTCGCATCTTTCGTACATTAAGTCCTTTCCCACTACCCGCGGGAAATTTAATGATGTTATGACATTATTCTGCGGTTGCATTTATTTTTAGGATATGAAATCGAGCGTTAAGGTTGTTATTGAAATAAGTATTGGCTTTTGGAGCGAAAAAGGTTAAACTATGTCGGATGACGCATTATTTTAATTGATTATGATGGAAACTTGATGAATTTCTCTGCACGTGCGATACCGGCTGATCATTGACTTTCTCCTATTAAACCAAAATTAACCGTGTATATACCACGCCGAAAACATCAGTTTCGCATCTTTCGTACATTAAGTCCTTTCCCACTACCCGCGGGAAATTTAATGATGTTATGACATTATTCTGCGGTTGCATTTATTTTTAGGATATGAAATCGAGCGTTAAGGTTATTATTGAAATAAGTATTGGCTTTTGGAGCGAAAAAGGTTAAACTATACCGGATGACGCATTATTTTAATTGATTACGACGGAAACTAGACGAATTTCACTGCACGTGCGATACTGGCTGATCATTGACTTTCTCCTATTAAACCAAAATTAACCGTGTATATACCACGCCGAAAACATCAGTTTCGCATCTTTCGTACATTAAGTCCTTTCCCACTACCCGCGGGAAATTTAATGATGTTATGACATTATTCTGCGGTTGCATTTATTTTTAGGATATGAAATCGAGCGTTAAGGTTGTTATTGAAATAAGTATTGGCTTTTGGAGCGAAAAAGGTTAGACTATGTCGGATGACGAATTTTAATTGATTATGATGGAAACTGGATTGCATGTCGGATCATTGACTTTCTCCTATTAAACCAAAATTAACCGTGTATATACCACGCCGAAAACATCAGTTTCGCATTTTAAGTCCTTTCCCACTACCCGAAATTTAATGATGTTATGACATTATTCTGCGGTTGCATTTATTTTTAGGATATGAAATCGAGCGTTAAGGTTATGAAAAAAGGTTAACGTGCGACTATCATTGACTTTCGGATATACCACGAAAACATCAGCATTATTTTAATTGATTATGATGGAAACTGGATGAATTTCACTGCACGTGCGATACCGGCTGATCATTGACTTTCTCCTATTAAACCAAAATTAACCGTGTATATACCACGCCGAAAACATCAGTTTCGCATCTTTCGTACATTAAGTCCTTTCCCACTACCCGCGGGAAATTTAATGATGTTATGACATTATTCTGCGGTTGCATTTATTTTTAGGATATGAAATCGAGCGTTAAGGTTATTATTGAAATAAGTATTGGCTTTTGGAGCGAAAAAGGTTAAACTATGTCGGATGACGCATTTTTTAATTGATTATGATGGAAACTGGATGAATTTCACTGCACGTGCGATACCGGCTGATCATTGACTTTCTCCTATTAAACCAAAATTAACCGTGTATATACCACGCCGAAAACATCAGTTTCGCATCTTTCGTACATTAAGTCCTTTCCCACTAACCGCGGGAAATTTAATGATGTTATGACATTATTCTGCGGTTGCATTCATTTTTAGGATATGAAATCGAGCGTTAAGGTTGTTATTGAGATAAGTATTGGCTTTTGGTGCGAAAAAGGTTAAACTATGTCGGATGACGCATTTTTTAATTGATTACGACGGAAACTAGACGAATTTCACTGCACGTGCGATACCGGCTGATCATTGACTTTCTCCTATTAGACCAAAATTAACCGCGTATATGTTACAGTGAAACACCGAAATCTGGAGAATGTCGACTTTCAACGGTGAATGTCAACATTCACATAGTCGCTTGGTGTATGTCCGAAATATTTGCTAAATACCCTTATTTCTGACTTACGCCGGTAAATGTTGACATTCACCATGCACTAATGGTGAATGTTGAACATGTTGGAGATTTATATTTTCTTCTCCGTAATTCAGTCGCTATAAAACGTCACAAGGCTGACGTAACGTTTTCGCCTCTCTTTCTGAAAGGAATGACCAAGAATTGAAAATACACAGTACATTCTACGTGAGAAAAGAAAATAATAGTAATAAAAAAATTACTTACTTATGTGATTCAAATCTTATTTATTGCAACAACTTAAACTATTATGACACTTTGAATTGCACAAGAGACCCTTGCTTTTACAACTTAAACTATTATGACACTTTTTTAACTCTTCTGTTTTGGACCTCCACCAGAGCATATCTGTGATTGTCGACACACACCGGAGAGGGTCCGAATGTACAACAATGTAATGAAATATTCGATCTTTCACCGACGTATTTGGTATCTGTTGACGTTCACCGGTGAAAGTCGACATTCTCCAATTTCGGTCATTCACGGTAACATATATACCACGCCGAAAACGTCAGTTTCGCGTCTTTCGTACATTAAGTCCTTTCCCACTACCCGCGGGAAATTTAATGATGTTATGACATTATTCTGAGGTTGCATTTATTTTTAGGATATGAAATCAAGCGTTAAGGTTTTTGCATTTATTTTCAGGATCCAAAATAAAAGAATATTGCGTGTAAAAATACCCTTATGTCGGGAAGACATTTGCAACGCACCGTGAATGTTTGTACAAGATTCGAAAATATTCGAAACAAAACGCTGTGTTGAGTTGCATGAACTTTGAGACACAAGATGGAGCACAATGTTGAGAGTTTGATGCAATTTTGTCCACAGTCATAAACCAAAAGTGGATCCTGGACGAAACGTTTAACGCCACAGTGGCAGTTTAATGAAGCTAAAAATGAAGATAACTAGATAGGAAAACTTGTACAGACCGTCCAAAAAATGTCGAAATATACAGGGTGCGGCGCCAAAATCCTGACAAAATTTAATTTAAATTTCCCGTCGTTCTATACCACTTGGAGATGTCGCTATTGGCAACCAAATCATTTGCAGCATGTAATAAACATTCATAACCTCGAAACTGTAACTATGTTAAACCAAAGTGCAGAGTATAATCGAAGAACCGCGATTATCGAAAGTATTCGCGCTGGGCGCTCACAAACAGAAATTATTCGATTCTTCGGATACCCAAAATCGACTGTGTATGATGTTTAGGCGAGATATAACGAGTCTGAGAAGTCCAGCGAAGGTTTTGCAACACCGGCCAGGAAAAGTCACTCGAAGGAGCGCGTTGTTAGGACGCCCGAAATCATTCAACGGGCTCAGGAGTTCATTTTTGAGGATCCAGGGCAGTCGATCCGAAAATTGTCGTCGATTTAGGGTGTAAGCGAAAAAACTATGCATCGAATCGTCAAGGAGGACCTCCGCTACAAGTCTTATGCGATAAAAGTGAGACAGATGCTTTCCGAAGCTGCCAGGACAAAGCGAGTTGAACGCTGCAACCTGCTTTTCTGCCTCCCAACAGCCCAGATTTAAATCCTTTGACTATTACGTATGGAGCGTGATTGTAAGGGTCACCAACAAGTTCAGGCATCCCAACGTCTCATCATTAAGAGCCGCTATTGAAGCGGCATTCGCCGATATGAACCGACGCTCGTTAAAACGGACCTGCGACAGGTTCAGACCGAGAATGGAGGCGGTCATTGAAGCAAAGGGGGGTTATATTGAATGAATGTTTTCTTTATGACCCAACAAACAATATAGTAACAAAAATCCTTTGACTATTATGTATGGAGCGTGATTGTAAGGGTCACCAACAAGTCCAGACATCCCAACGTCTCATCATTAACAGATTAAGCGCCACGCCGGGCCCTAGGGACTTATATTAGGGATTTATATGGGTGTCCACTTGTTCCTCCTTCTGCACAAGTGTGTCTACCAATTTTTGACGGTACATTGTGATAGACATCTTCTGGTCCGTTGTTTCTTGGTGTATGAAAAAGGATTTTACAATAGCGGTGTTCAATAATAATTCAAAAGCCAATTTTCGATACCATTTCATACCATTTCACATTAATGTTTTTATGTATTATATTGTTTTCCTTAACCATTTGGATCCCAGAGGTTATTCAGAAAATCTAGTCGAGAAATACCAAGCGGCGCGATAGCGCTTGTTTCAATTTATGTCAGAAAACGTCAAATGGGGCAACAGCGGTCGTGTTTATCAAATAAGTATAATTTAAAGTAATGGAAATTAGAGACAAAATGTTTTCCTCATATGGTTCACACCAAAACAGTAACTATGCGAAGAATAATTATCAGTAAAATTGTACGTGTATCGTAAATAACGCATCGCGATAAAACTAGTGGGACTTTTCGACACGAAACCTGAACAGCGCGATCGCGCTGCATGGGACTCAAACGGTTAAACCATTGACCAAACAAAAACGATGCCGCCGAAATTAAACGTTCAGTCTCATAAGTACGAAAGTACAGACATATGCGCGATGATAATACGAACGAAAAGTCCGCCAACGGTCCGTGCAGACCGACGAGGCCCGAACGAAAAGTCTAGCGCCGGTCCCTAGGGCCCGGCATGGCGCTTAACACTAGATTGCCCAAGGCAGTCATTTTGACTGTTTTTTAATTTCAATTAGAAAAACAATTATGAAATTGATGACACAATTTCTTAGAATTTGGTGACTTTTTCTATAACATATAAATGGGTTTATGAATAATTGTAGTTACTTCCGCCCTCCTTTATTTCCGTATATATATGTGTGTTATACCTATATTGGCAGTCAGAAGCAGTCATTTTGACTGCTTCGTTTTGTAAATTTTAAATAATCAAAAAATTTTTATTTATTGAATTGAGTGAATTTCTTATATGACCTGTCCGGCTTTGTATTGAAATATGATGCATGATAAATTGTCGATTTGGGCGTATACTTGATAAGTGTCAGTTGCTCAATAAGCTAAAGTAGTACTAGTTATTCGAATCTTTATAAAGTGTTGTTCTAACAAGTTGTTTATTTTATTTCTTTTGCGCCCTAACTTTATGAAAAAAATGTCGAACAGAAATGAGTTCTTGGAAAAGCTTACGAACATAAGTGAAGAGTGCTCCGATATAGAATCAAATGCAACAAATTCTGAACTATCATCTGAAGATGAAGCGGATTATATTAAAAGTGAAACATCTGACGCTGAAGATAGTGATGAAGAGTCGATCACCAATGATGAAAATGAAAGTGTCATCAATATGCCCAGGAAAAGGTGTAGGGTGCAAACTAGTTCAGATTCTGATGAAGAAACTGAAAATACGTTTCAGGAGGTCGAAACAGCTGCTGATGGTACTGTGTGGACAAAAATTGACGAAGGTGGTATTCCTGGAAGTATCCTTCCAGGAATACCACCTGCTTGTATTTTCAAGAGTGTGAAAAGGCCAACAGGCTACGCAAAAAGGAACATTGTGGCAGATAATCTTATCAGTGCATTATCGTTGATAATAGATAACTATATTATCAAACATATAAGAAAGTGCACAGAAGAATGTCGCCGAATTTTTCGGAACGGTTGGACAATATCATTACCGGAAATACGTGCATTTATTGGGATTCTATATGCTCGTGGAGCTTACGAGGCAACAAATTTTAAATTGAGTTATTTATGGTCAGCGAAGTGGGGTCCCGAATCTTTTAGAAAAGCTATGGCCAGAGAAAAGTTCAAAACGCAAATCCTACGATTTATTCATTTTGACAAAAGAACCGAATGCAGTAGGTAGCCTACAATCAAATAAATTTGCCTTCCTTTCGGAAATATGGGTTAAGTTCATTCAAAACAGTCAATATGTACAGTTAATATTTACTAATAACCTGTTATATAACTGTAAATAACATAAAAAATATTAAAAATTAATTTTAAACAAATTTCTTTACATATTTGTTATTTTTTCACAATGCAGTCATTTTGACTGTTTTTGAGCAATATAGGTATACAAGAAATCTCGGGCAATCTAGTGTTAACGTGTTAAGAGCCGCTATTGAAGCGGCATTCGCCGATATGAACCGAGGCTCGTTAAAACGAGCCTGCGACAGATTCAGACCGAGAATGGATGCGGTCTGAGAACCAGAGGAGGGTTATATTGAATGAATGTTTTCTTTATGACCCAACAAACAATACAGTAACAAAAAAATTGCTTACTTTTCTATTATTGCAATAAAAATTATATTCCAAAAATGTTTTATTTGTCCGGATTTTGGCGCCGCACTCTGTATATATATAAAACAATACTTTGAACCTGTGATGCAATATACGGTAACTAACATTGTTTGTACGTAAAGTGAAAATTGAGTCTCATTTATAAACGGATAACGTTTACAAAAAGGAGAAAAATGCATCGAAAATATAAGAATTAACATGACTAGAGCTTGAATTAAGTACGTAATACTACCGATGGTAACTCAATGCATTGGAATGTTGGAAACAGCTTCGAATTTACTGTACGTGCATCCTCTGTCGATGACCACCTATGTAAATGACTTGCCTCTGTTCATCAGGGTGAATAAGTTCGTCCGTATGTTTCCATCGCCACTTTTTTTCGCTCTCCTTAACGTGTCGATGATCGATGTAACTGATAACGCAACTCGTTGGAATCCAAACGATAGCGGTGATTATTATCACAGCACCTACTATGTTATCTTTTAAGAAACGCATGACTTTGTTAATATTGATGTCTTCTATGATATCCCAGAAACGTTCTACGACATCTTGAATCGTCTTCTCGCATATGCCCTAAACATAAATTTATTCCCTTGTGAAGGTATAATTCGAACGTTTTTGTTATAAAGCTTGCATGTACCTTATTACAAAATCCTTGAATACACGGCGTGCCATCGGGCAAAATATCCTGTGGGTCTATCGGAAAACAAGTTTCATTCAGGCTCATCCGGCAGCATCTTTTACACGCATCCCCAACTGTAACATCAGTAAATGCGCAACAGATACTTATATTGCTGTCTTGATTTATGGGGGTCCTCAATAGCACACGACAGATTAACTTACTTGTATCACACATGCAGCTTTGTAAACCTTGTGTTTCACAATACGGCACACATTTGCCTAGACGACATTGACCACGTTCCAGGCAACCGGTTCCATCTTTCATGGGTGGAGATCGCGGACATTCGCTTGATGCGCCTGTACAACGAGATTCTTGTTCACAAGTTGCGTACTGAGCGTCACGACACTTTACACCTAGAGGCATGTATGCACAGCCTTGGCAGCAAGGTGAATTTTTGTCACTGAAAATGGCAGACAATACACATGTTAAAAGGACGTGACAATTTAGGTGATTGGATCAAATATGCTGCTGGGACCCCTGCAATTACCTGCAAACAGCTCCTTGGCTACGACGGAGTTTGCAGTTTTTATCACAGCATGCGTCATTGTCTTCGGTCCCCAACAGCCCAGCGTCACATTCTTCATCGCCTTCTACCCTCAAATTACCGCAGAATGATTCTTCCGGTTCGGAGAAGCAACGACCAGATTTCGCTTGTAAGACTTTTCTAATAGATCTTAGACTGCATGGCGAGAAACGCTACAAGAAGAAATTACGGTGAACCTCCACAAGATATACTAGCTTAATCAAAAAGTTTTCGGACTTTATTCATAAAATCGAAAATACAAGTTTATCCATTATAATTGATATCGTCCATTTCAAAGTACTCCCCATCAACTGTAACGCATTTATACCAGCGCTTGATTTTTTAAGTCGGTTAAACAGAAAAAAGTTGCAGAGAGCTAAATCAGGTGAATTCGCAGGCTGGTGGATAGTATTCGTATTCTTTTTGGTCAAAAACTCGCGAATAAGTATCGCATTGTGCGACGATGCCTTATCGTGGTGCAAAATCCACGAGTTGTTTGCCCACAAATTCGGTCTTTTTTGGCAAATTGCTTCACGCAAACGTCTCATAAAGCCCAAATAATACATTTTGTTGACTGTCTGTTGCTCTGGCAAGAATATATACAACACCGTTGTAATGCATGAAAACCATGAGCATCACCTTCTTTTTCGACTGAAACAGCGTGGTTTCTTCGTAAGCATTCGTGCCACCGAAAAACGTTTGATCTCGAAAGAGCATCGTTGCCGGAACACTTCTCCAACATTTCCAAGGTCTGCGGACCGTTAACTCCGTTTTTCACGCAAAATTTTATGCAAATTCGTTGATCCAAAGTTGATGCCATTTTCAAATATGTAAAAAATCGAAAATACGCACAAAGGTAGAAGTACACAACACGGTATAACTTTTACAAATATCAAGTTATGACGTTGAAATGTGGTGGGAACGTTAACGACACAAAAAAAAATTCAATCGAGTGACTGAGAGCGTCCTAAAACTTTTTGATCAAGGTGTATGTATTCTTTGTTCGTATATATCTGTAATTTTATATGAATTTATAAGAGGCTTTACCTTATTATTTACATCATATCCACTAACGCTATATGTGTACATCAAATATGATCCACCTTGACTGGCACTTGGACTGCATTCCTACGAAAACACTGTCTTCTTAACTTTGTTGTATAAACAACATTATCCATGCTATCGGTACCGTTGAAATGTTAATTTAATTTTATGTAAAAATAATTACCGTAATGTCAGGATCATGTTCTGAGCCCCAATTATGGCCGAACTCGTGGGCTGTGACTAAGTCAGCTTCTCGCGTGATCACTCTCTGTCCATAATGGTTTCTACTGGAGCTTAGTCCCGAGTTAAGGTACAGAGTGTATCCGTTTTTAAAATACTCTGTAAAATAACTCAGTAAAACATTCAAGGCGTTATATATCAGCTTATTATTAAGGTCAATACTCCTTTTATAACGCACCTGGTGTGCAAATACCACCCACTGAATTTCTTCGGGGTGAACCAACGTACGCTAAACCTAAGATACCACCTTCAAACTTGAGATCGGTAAATAAGTGTGCTAAACAAAAATCCTTATGACTGTATTCTCGGCTAAAAACCTGAAACATTATTCATTGGTGCCTATTTCCTTGAAGTAGTTGTCACAATATGAACACATGGGGTACCTCTAGCAATGTCCGAACGTCCCATTTTTCGCGAACCATGTTGTAATGCGTTTCTCCGCCCCTAACGCGTGTCGGTTCACTGTGCACTACAATTTTCTTAATAACGAATCCCATTCCTTTAAAACCATCTTGCTCCTGCCGTTCTTGCCACAAGGTATCGTTATAAATTTTATGAACACGATCAATCAAACTTATCTGTAAATACAAATCTATTTTATAATTCGCTATTACTATATCATAGTAGTGCTAGTTCGGGTATGTTCGATTACCTACCAAATAATTAATCGTAGTTTTTGTACTACTGGCGCCCATCTCCTGGTAAAACCTGTAGTCCGCAACCAGTAATAACGGACAACGGGTTTTCGTGGGCGTATATTCGTAAGTTTCAGCCTGCCTTTTCACCCTACTGTGTTCGTTTGTTGTCAGATCAGGCTCTTCCACGATAGTTCCATCTTCATCCTTATTATTATGATTATGATCAGCAACATCATCATCGCTGTAATTGTTTTCTGGAAGCTCTGTAATACCAGACATGTTCCAAGTAGGAACTAACTTTTTAATGTTAGAACATTAACACGTTGACTGCCAAGCGTATTTTGTTATATTAGAACCGCGATGCGATGAAATACTGCAGAGTCTGATTAAATCATGGAAAATGAAGATAACGCAGAATTATTAGAAGCCAAAGTATTGGAGCACCGTTCCAATATAAATTGCTTTTACAAAATTACAAATAGGCTTCAGTGTGAATTTTTTCATGTTTAGTAAAATCTTTTGCGCTGGTCACCAGTGACCACCGTGGCATTCAACGTGTTAAAGCAAGTTACCTAAATCTTGTTTGACGTATCCACAAGTTTTGGGAACACCGTGCGTATGACCTTCTCCATCCTGAAAATGCTCCCAGCTGAACCTTACATCTGAAGACTTATAGATAATCATTGTCTCATTGTTCAAATCAGGGAGATGTCTCCACGATGGCTGAAAAATAAGAACAAATTCAAGTATGATGTTTGGCATTGATGGTGAATGATGAAATGTTGGGTTTTTAACTCACCTCAATATGAAAGGTTTCATCTGCAACTGTAATACTACCTGTTAAGACACCTTCATCCAAATGTACTTGCGCATGTGAGTTAATTTCACCAAATACACGTCCATGGTAGAAACTTTCATGATCTGAAAAAAAAGCAGATACTTGAATTAAACTGAAGATTGCATGCAAATGTATATCAATCATGAGCACCATCATTACCAAGGTGAATTGTTTTTTCTTTCCCTTCCCCATTGATCTCATACGCTTTAAAGTTGGAATGTATAACTTCTCTTCTTGGTGTTAAAATTAAGCGAAAATGCCTGAAATGATCATATATGATTTACAGAATAAAGTTCAGCTGACATCAATTATTTAACACTTTGACTGCCATAATGGTCACCACTGACCGGCGCAAGAGATTTGATTAAAGATCCAAAACATTCGCAATGGGTAGCAGTAATTATTTTATAAATGCAGTTATTGTTAGAATAATGATGCGATTCTTTGGTCTCCAATACCTGCACATTATTTACATTTTGCGTAATTTAGTCAAACGCTGTAGTATTTCACCGCGTCGCCGTTCTATTACAGCAAAATACGAAATACGATACGATACCCAATCGGTCGCATTTATAATTTTGACGATGCAATTAATATTAAATAGTGATTCAATCCTTTGGTCTCCGATACCTTCGCATTATTTTAATTTTTCATTGCAAAAGATTTTACTGAAGATCCAAAATATTTGCAATGGGTAGCAGTAATTATTTTATAAATGCAGTTATTGTTAGAATAGTGATGCGATTTTTTCGTCTCTAATACCTGCACATTATTTACATTTTGCATAATTCAGTCAAACGCTGTAGTATTTCACCGCGTCGCCGTTCTATTACAGCAAAATACGAAATACGATACGATACCCAATCGCTCGCATTTATAATTTTGACAATGCAATTAATATTATATAGTCTCTGAATTCATTATTTTCATTTTGCCAATTTGGTCATCCGATACCTTCGCATTATTTTAATTTTTTATTTTTGCAAAAGAATATTTAGTGAAGATCCAAAATATTTTTCATTCAAAAGATTTTACTGAAGATCATATTCGCAGTAATTATTTTATAAATGCAGTTATTGTTAGAATAGTGATGCGATCTTTTCGTCTGCAATACCTGCACATTATTTACATTTTGTGTAATTCAAAACACTTCAGTCAAACAGCAAAATACAAAATAGTATTTCGGTCGCATTTATAATTTTGACAACGCAATTAATATTAAATAGTGATTCAACCCTTTGGTCCCAGTTCTATTCCAAAAGATACAGCAAAATATGAATTTTATACAATACAATACATTTTGCCAATCGGATACCCAATCGCATTTATAATTTGGCAATGCAATTAATATTAAATAGTGATTCACATCTTTGGTCTCTGATACCTTTGCATTATTTTCATTTTGCACAATTCAATCATAATCTGTAGTATTTCATCACGTTGCGGTTTTAATATAGTAAAATACGCACGGCAGCAAAAGGTCTCATGAAAAATTCAAAAAATACCCAATCGGTAGCATTTATAATTTTGACAACGCAATTAATATTAAATAGTGATTCAATCCTTTGGTCCCAGATACCTTTGCATTATTTTCATTTTTCATTCCAAAAGATTTTACTGAAGATCCAAAATATTCGCAACGAGTAGTAATAATTATTTTATAAATGCAGTTATTGTTAGAATAGTGATGCGATCTTTTCGTCTCCAATACCTGCACATTATTTACATTTTGCGTAATTCAGTCAAACGCTGTAGTATTTCATAGCATCGTCGTTCTAATACAGCAAAATACACATGGCAGTCAACATGTTAATAGGTTCATTTGAGTAAAAAATGTAACGCATACCGTCCATGCGAATAGAACTCCAGTTCATCTATTTTATTATACGGATGATAACTGTGTTGAGCACCTCGTTTCACAATGGTATGTTGAAAGTGCGAAGCATGAAGCGTCTCATAATACTTCAAATTCCTGTGAATCCCATCTACAAGAACAGCAATCATCACATAACAGCGAACAAACACATCAGTCTAACAACATCCAGCAAAATATCACATGTTGTCAACTTACATACATGGTGTATACAGACAAGGGCACAATAGAAAATAAACCACATGCCGTGAGTCTCCATGCTTTTGCGTGTATACACTTGCTTGTGGGTCAGTCCGCTGTCATCACCGTCCTCGTACAGGTTACATTTAAGGAAACCCGTTCCGCGTGAACATATCTTAGTTCAGCAGGTACCAGATATATCAGACAGGAAGAGTAACTCCCTCCGAATCATCGAAAATAGCGTCATTGCTAATATCTCCTTCTTAATCTCTCTCTGCTAATCTTTCACGGCACACACTGTCGCGACTATTTTGTGAGCTGAGTATACTCTATGATATGACCAATCGATACGTATCACTAGCGTGCAGCACTGCTCACGATCCAGGAATTGTGAGCGGTTCGCGATCATGCTAGAACTTTTCGAAACTGATTCGCTGTGATTGTTCCTCACCAAGCTTCGGATTCATTTTACGAGAGAACCTCGCGAAGGCCACTGCTCTGGGTCATTCTATGCATTAGCTTCTATTTATAAGGAAAAATGTCGGGTGGACAAGATTTATTGCATTGTTACAATCGGGGATGCGGAAAGAAATTCAATCCGGAAGATAACAAAGACGGTGAGTGGTATTCGACCTCGTGTCATGTTTGGGGATGGGTGTTGAGATTATTTTGCTAAGTTATTTATAACCTCTCGGTAGTGCATTTGACAGATGGGATGAATGAAACATGATTAGCAATGTTTATTTGTTGCAGGGGACTGCGTTCATCACCCGGGACACCCGGTGTTTCATGACGCTTATAAGGCATGGCCGTGTTGTAACAAGAAATGCACGGATTTTACAGAGTTTTTGAATATTAAGGGCTGCACAAAATCCCGGCACACGAATGAGAAACCGCCGGAACCGGAGAAGCCTGCGGTTGATAAGTCGAAGAGCGATGAAGTTGTGGAAGTCATCGCGAAACCGTTGACGAACGCTTCTGCATTAGCGAAACCGCCTTTTGACTCGCCACAAGTAGTATTAACGCCGACCGTATCGCCTGCACTGTTAGCACAAATAAAGGAACTAGTTACGTCCGCAGAGGAAAAGTCAGGGGATAGCACTATTCCCATCGGACAATGCTGCAAGAACAATTCGTGCAAAGTGTCGTACAATGGACCTGCTTCCAACGACGAAGTCTGTAATTATCATCCAGGAGAGCCTATATTTCACGAGGGCATGAAGTACTGGTCGTGCTGTAAGAAGAAAACAACTGATTTCTCGGTTTTCTTGAATCAACCAGGATGCACTCAAGGGAACCATGTCTGGCTGACAAAGGTAAAATGTATAAAATGATGCTAGCTGTATTATACGTGGGCAATCTGATAAGAACTTAGCCCACAAAAGAAAAATGAAAATTTTTGAAAATTGACGATTTATTTCAACATAGTCTCCTTTTAACTCGATACACTTGATCCAGCGATGAAATCTGGGCATATATATATATCATAATTTACATATTAACATTTGTTTAGACACCATAAAAAATATAGTTCGTTTAGTAAGTGGACCCACCAGTGGGTCATAGTTGAGAATTTAGATAATTGAAATTTGTAATTAACAAGCAACAATCACCATCAAAAATTTAGTAAGTGGACAAAATTGCCATATAGTTGAACATTTACATAATTGAATTTTAAATAATTGAAACAAGCAACAATCGTGCGCCACCAATTTAAGTGCTGCATGAATTCGAGCGCCGCCTCACAGCGAAAAACATGAAAGTCGGCCCCGGTGTGAACGTGTTAATGTAATATCATAATTTTGATTATATAATATACAATATATATTAATAATAATAATATATTAACCCTTAGCGAACGAATGCCGCCATACTCGCCACATAATAAATATGCTACAAAAATGTAATGATTGAATGCATGACATGATATTTTGAGGAAACTATTAGGTTCTGCCTTAATTGTGTACGTTAAAATGAAGGGCGATCGGCAATTGTTTCTTGACGCATTCTGGAGCATTTCTCTCGGAGCATTGAGTGAAAATACACCATTTTTTATACGTTAAGTTTATTATCGTGATTTCCGGACGAGCACTATCGGTTAGAAGAAGGAGACACAAAGATCTACGTGCTATTTTTTCTATCCACAATTTAACCGTTATAAATATGGGCACAATGTCGTTAGAAAATAAATTTGAATATTGGTCAACAAGCAATATTAGCAGAATTTCATTTTATTCGGATACATTTCCAAGAGATCGTTTCAATCAAATATTCTGAATGATGCACTTGAATGTTGAAAAATAAGTCAATTTTCCAAAATTTTTGTTTTTCTTTTGGAGGCTAAGTACTTATCGGACTGCCCACGTATATATTTGAGTTTATTAAATGCACGTTTGATATTTGTAGAACACAGGCAAAAACATCTCCTGCAGAATGGATTGGCATCAAACAGCTGCATTTGTAGTAATTTCTGTTTATGCCAAGAAGTATCAACCTGATCAATCTTCGGTGAAGCTGAATCCTATACGTCTTACTGTTAATTTATATTTCTTAGAAGAAAACTCAAGGTACAACTTTGACATAGAATTGAGAGGGGTCAGTAAACATATTTTTATTGGTTGACATGCAGTGACTAGTTGTATAGAATTGCATACAAATAATCAATGTATCTTTTTTTTAGGTAGTTGATGTATCACAGTGTACTGTAAACATGCTGCCTAGTAAAGTAGAGATTAAATTAAAAAAGGCAGAGCCTGGTTCTTGGGCAGAACTTGAAGTTCCTAGGAAGGTGAAGGAACAACAAACTAAGAATGCACAAAATGACGAAGAAATTACTTCTCAGGTTGAGGCTGTTGATCTCAGTGATCTTTAGCTGCTTGTAGGTAGCTATTGATAACGAACAATTGTGACAAATAAGATTATGTTTACTTTTACTTTATAAGTAATGCTATTTGTTACAAATGAAATAAGGCGACATTTTATTTTAACATTGTGCGAGTCACAAAAACGTGATCAGTTACAACTCATTGGATTCATACAGGAAATTTCGTTTTATTAACAGATTTACATGTGAAGTGCGTTACGATTGTTTAATCATTTCCATTGCTTTATTTCATGACCATCACAAAAATCATATATGTCAGTGGAATAAATGAAAGAATGTTTGGTTGTACACATTTTATTTTTGTGCCGCTAAAAATATAATTTCGCATAAACAAGTAAAAGTGAATATCAACAAATTCATTCAATCTCATACAGTTAAGTAAATATTAAAATTTTGTATGTTTTGATTTGTGCAAATACTAATTTCTTTAATCAATTACTGTTTACTATTTACACATGAGTAAAGGAAGCTGCTGTTCATTTAAAATATAGTAAGTACATATAATACAATTTTTATTTTAATTTCAATTCATATAAAATATCAATTATACGGCCTGTTAAACGTAATATAAATAAATCGAAATAATAATGAACAGGCATCACACTGTCCTTTAGATTGAAAACCAATTACTATTAGTCAATTTAGTATTAATTCTCAGCATTAGCATCCTTGAGGTCTTATACCGCACTTCGTTGATAGAAAAGAAGTTCATTTTCAACAAATTCATTCAATCTCATACGGTCAAGTAAATATTAAAATTTTGTGTTTTGATTTGTGCAAATACTGATTTCTTTAATCACTTACCGTTTACACATGAGTATTTACACATAAGTAAAGGAAGCTGCTGTTCATTGAAAATATAGTAAGTACATACAGTTTCTATTTTAATTTCAGTTCATATAAAATATCATAATTGTAGTGATGCGATCTTTTGGTCTCCAATACCTGCACGTTATTTACATTTTGCATAATTCAGTCAAACGCTGTAGTATTTCATAGCATCGTCGTTGTAATACAGTAGCCTGTTAAACATAACATAAATAAATTGAGATAATAATGAACAGGCATCACATTGTCCTTTAGGTTGAAAACCAATTACTATTAGTCAATTCAGTATTAATTCTCAACATTAGCATCCTTGAGGTCTTATACCGCATTTCGTTGATAGAAAAGAAGTTCATTTTCAACAAATTCATTCAATCTCATACAGTTAAGTAAATATTAAAATTTTGTATGCTGTAATTTGTGTAATACTGATTTTTTTAAATCGCTTAGTGTTTATACATGAGTAAAGGAAGCTGCTGTTCATTAAAAATATAGTAAGTACATACAGTTTCTATTTTAATTTCAGTTTACATAAAATATAATTATACGACCTGTTAAACATAATATAAATAAATCGAAATAATAATGAACAGGCATCACACTGTCCTTTAGGTTGAAAACCAATTTCTATTAGTAAATTTAGTATTAATTCTCAGCATTAGCATCCTTAAGGTCTTATACCGCATTCTGTTGATAGAAAAGAAATACATATTGCTTGACGTTTCTATTTGTACCTCGTCTACCATGAAATTTTATGACTCTGCTTATCGACCAAATATTCAATAGGTGTGATAAACCGACACATGTGGCGCTTATTTCGATTGCCTATATACACAACCACCGTTTCCATTCCTCTTTCGAACAAACTAGGAACGTCTCCCATTCATAAATTTTTTAAATGAACAACATTAGAGTCATAAATATAAATACTCCAAACATCGCATGAAACTTAATTTGATTACACTATGAACAATAGTGCCCAATGCAATAATAACATTTCATGCAAAATGATAGACAGCTGTAGGTACGGGGTCAAAATAATAGGTGATGCATATCAACCTCGTATTGTTCCGATGCGTTCGGGTAGGTTTACAAACTTATCCATATCGCCCCCAAATTTCTAAATCACGTTGTATGTTACCCACTTTTTTTACTCATTAAACTTACGACCACAGAATCGTCAATCGCATGGTCTGACATAAAATAGGATGCAGTCAACGGGCAAATTGCGGGTAAGATAGAAACGAACACGAAATAAATTTACTCTGACAAATTACACGTGTGGTTGAACAGAATTTATTTAAGATTTTAACGATTCACGGATACGCTCAGTCTGATGAGATATTCAAGGGCAAGTTAGGTGCATTGCGGAAATGTTTCAAAAAGGAAATAGACTTTACATTTGTCAAGGCACCTTTCGAAGTTTCAAAACAGAAAGGATCGAACGGTTTAGACATAGAAGCAAACGGTAATATTACGTACACCATTTAATGTAATATTAAAAAAAAATCTTATCAACTAGACAGTACTAGCGAATTATATTTCTACAGGCTTTGGATGGTGGTTTAATACAGAGGATCATGTATTTAGAGCAACAGTACCCAGTGATCTTTCTGTAGGTTTTCAGGAGAGTCTGAATGTCATTGAACAGGCTTTCAAAGAATTTGGTCCTTTTGACGGTATATTGGGCTTTTCCCAAGGTGCTGCGTTTACGGTTATACTGTGTGCAATGCAGGAGAAGAATTGTGAGTTATCCCAGGGTTACAGTATCTTACCTTCCAATATAATAGCTGATGTACTTTAACGATGTACTGTTATGCGATAGTATTGAGGGTAAAGTTTGACTTTGCCATCATAGTATCTGGTTTCAAATCACTGTGTGCTCCACACGAGATATACTACAGCGAAAAAATTAACATACCTTCCTTGCATGTATACGGGGAAACGGATCAAGTGATACCCATGGGTAAGATATGAAGAAAACTAGAATATTTTTTTTACTATTGCTATTTTTTACATAATACTGGTGTTTTTTGGTCTGATAGAACTAGCAAAAGAAGTTAGCGAATTATTTGTAAATAAGAGAATTGCAACACACGAAGGTGGTCATTATGTTCCTGGGAAGAAGGTAATATATCAAGATTTTATAAAGGAAATTCTTGAACTCCAAGGTGTAAGTAGTTAACAAAGTATTATACTAGGTTAAAATAATCATCATGCATCACATAAAATGTATGCAATCGATGTGAATAGAATTTGTAATAACTTATTACACTGTAGATTCTTGTACAGATATAATTTATACGATTCAAAATATCATGTTGCATTGTATCAAGAAAGTATTATTTTCCATCCATGATAATTGAGAATATAATATTGGAAGATAATGTAACTTTATTCTACATATATCATTCAATAAAGGGTTATTGAATAAATTACATTTTTGTGTTGTTAATGGGAAAGTTTATTCTTAAAATGGAAAGTGTACATATATTTAAAATGTGTGTAAATTGGATATGAAACTTACATTGAAGCTTGAGTCTCTTAAAAAAAATATGAGTGTCTTTGTCAATAGATATTTTATTTAAACGTGTTATGCAGGAATTTAACTGACACAGTACATAGAGTGTAGATAACATTTTTCGTTTTTCTGATTAAGGAAATCTCTAAATCTCTCATGTTGCATTGTATCAAGAAAGTATTATTTTCCATCCATGATAATTGAGAATATAACATTGGAAGATAATGTAACTTTATTCTATATCATTCAATAAAGGGTTATTGAATAAATTACATTTTTGTCTTATTAATAGGAAAGTTTATTCTTAAAATGGAAGGTGTACATATATTTAAAATTTGACTAAATTGGATATGAAACATTGAAGCTTGAATCTCTTAAAAAAAATATGAGTGTCTTTGTTAATAGATAATATTTTATTTGAACGTGTTATGTAGGAATTTAACTGACACAGTACATAGAGTGTAGATAACATTTTTCGTTTTTCTGATTAAGGAAATCTCTAAATGTCTCATGTTGCATTGTATCAAAAAAGTATTATTTTCCATCCACGATAATTGAGAATATAACATTGGAAGATAATGTAACTTTATTCTATATCATTCAATAAAGGGTTATTGAATAAATTACATTTTTGTGTTATTAGTGGGAAAGTTTATTCTTAAAGTGGAAGGTGTACATATATTTAAAATGTGTGTAAATTGGATATGAAACTTACATTGAAGCTTGAGTCTCTTAAAAAAAATATGAGTGTCTTTGTTAATAGATATTTTATTTGAACGTGTTATGTAGGAATTTAACTGACACAATACATAGAGTATAGATAAAATTTTTCATTTCTCTGATAAAGGAAATCTTTAAATCTCTCATGTTGCATTGTATCAAGAAAGTATTATTTTCCATCCATGATAATTGAGAATATAACATTGGAAGATAATGTAACTTTATTCTATATCATTCAATAAAGGGTTATTGAATAAATTACATTTTTGTGTTATTAATGGGAAAGTTTATTCTTAATATGGAAGGTGTACATATATTTAAAATTTGTATAAATTGGATATGAAACATTGAAGCTTGAATCTCTTAAAAAAAATATGAGTGTCTTTGTTAATAGATAATATTTTATTTAAACGTGTTATGTAGGAATTTAACTGACGCAATACATAGAGTATAGATAAAATTTTTCATTTCTCTGATAAAGGAAATCTCTAAATCTCTCATGTTGCATTGTATCAAGAAAGTATTATTTTCCATCCATGATAATTGAGAATATAACATTGGAAGATAATGTAACTTTATTCTATATCATTCAATAAAGGGTTATTGAATAAATTACATTTTTGTGTTATTAATGGGAAAGTTTATTCGTAAAATGGAAGGTGTACATATATTTAAAATGTGTATAAGTTGGATATGAAACTTACATTGAAGCTTGAATCTCTTAAAAAAAATATGAGTGTCTTTGTTAATAGATATTTTATTTAAATGTGTTATGTAGGAAATTAACTAACACAGTACATAGAGTGTAGATAAAATTTTTCATTTCTCTGATTAAGGAAATCTCTAAATGTATTTTTACGAATCAATTTATCAGTATTATCTATAGAAGAAATGGTTTGCTAGTAAAAATACACAGACTAATATATGGTTGCAATATTATGTAAAGTTCCATTTGCTTAACAGTATAATTTCTCTCATCCATTGAATAATTGTGTTACAACGAATATTATATTCTTACATTGAATTATACATTTTGTTATTAAACATCAAAGTATAACATAATTAATAGCAATAAAAGAAAACAATGGACAGAGTTATGAGCAGTTTAAAGGGTAATCCATTATAAAAAATATCAGAATTTAATGGACTTAATAAAATTATAATTGTGTATTATTCCTAATTTATTACATTTTTCAAGTTATGTTTTATTAAGGTAAGACTTATGATTAAACAATTTCGTTTACAATATGTGTTATTTTATTGTATATGTTAAGAAATTACGCTACTCTACATATCATGTAAACTTTAAGGCTTTTTTTAATGCGATAGCACTGAATGCAGGGGCGTAGAATTTGGAAGTTAAATAAAACGCAGATATATTGACTCAAGAGAACAAACTGAAATGAAAATAAAAGTGTACTGTTAATGAAATATAAACGGTAGTCACAAACAACATGTAAATGGCTCAGACATTTGTTACGCTTGTCTTTGGTACAACATAATTTCAAATTTCGCCAGATCTAAGTCTTAACAAGAAATTTCGTCACTGCGAATAGTCGGGAACGTGATATGTAACTTTATTATTATTTTCAACCAAACATACAAGTACGAGAGAATGTTTGTCGTTTTCTAATAAAAAGAATCACAGAAAAGCTGGAGATCTCGTGTGGCTACCTTATATTCCCACTAAAGAAATGGAAAATTTCCAAGACATGTTGAATATCTGTATAAATTTATACATGTTTTATTACTGGTAAGCATTGTATCGGGCGCAATACTTCATTGTTAATTGGTTGCTAAATATTTCTATTATTTCAAGGCGAATGTTCCTGGCCATTGGCTTCCTGTGATTTCATAACATCAGGAAGTTCAGGTGGTATAGAGAATGGTGTCATTTCTAACGGTTCCAATATGCCATTCTCTTGGCATACGGCTAGACCCACCAACGCAGGAGATTGTGCCTTTGCCGTCGCAGTTGTATATCCGTAGTCGGCTAGCAATTTTCTATCAGCCATTATAAAATGGTCCTTATTGAACAACTCCTGATTCGCAGGCGGTATTTTCAATATTCCTACAAATTCGTTGCACATTTTTCACACCTAGTCGTACGTCTCATATATAACTAAGTAGATAAATTTTGCATATAAGTTAATGGAGTTTCAACCGATAAGAAATTTTGCGTTAACTGTCCAGTGTAGGTGTGTTACTATTTTTACACAATTCCTGTGATTTGGAGCTAATGGCTGAAACAAAATCTGTATTCGACACCATTAGTCAATAACTGCTACTTACCTTCTATTATCTTCTTTAATTCCAGTACAGTGGCATTCTCCTTCGTGTCGGTGAAAATTGTGACATTTTTTCTCCTAATCATTAGAAACACATCCTGTGAGAGAAAGTGTCCCAGTATAGAGATTTGAGGTTATCCCAGTAAATTACGGTATCGGTGGACGTTAATCAAAAGCCTCCACTTATCCTCGAGACTTACCATTTTACGCATATAATGACGTATTTAACGGTGTAAGAATTATTGGACAAACGGCCCTTGTGCTACGTTTTCCGAGGTGTTATGTTTACTTGAAGGCCTTCAGATTGCGGATGAAAGTTCAAAATAAGACAGATACACTTCGACCTGGTAGATACGTGAGACAGGTTATGCCATTGGTCAAACTTTCCTGAAACAAATTGTTTTCAGTCCTCCTCATCTCATACCGCCAATCAGCGTACAGCTTTAGACGCCTCACTATACAGAATGATTCAGACGCTAATGGATTGTTATTTAAAATAATTCTCACACGCGTGTAAGTATTCTAACATAAACGCCAGTCATATATCAATCGGCATTGCAGTTCCCGTTACATCCAGCGCACAACGAACAGAACCTGACAAGGTTTTACGACGCATAGAACGAATCCAACATACTCCAGCGTTTCTTAACTAAAAATCAGAACATCGTTTGACGCAAGATACGAATGTCCGCATACATTTTTCTTAGGCGTCAGCAACCGAATTTGTCGAGTCGACACCCAAATGCTACGACGCAACTTTACCCTCATCTAAACCGCCCGAAACCCTCAAGTCATCGTCATCCTCCCTTTTCTGCCAACGCGTAATCGTTATATTTAACACGTTGACTGCCACGGCGCTAGACTGACAGACTGACAACTTTGCGTTTGCTTTATTTTTCACGATTCATTTTTTCATTTAGTTATACTCTGCAGTATTTTATTCGACGCAAACGATTTTACTAAAAATGCAAAAAATTCGCCATGAAGCCTACTTGCAACCTTATAAAAGCCATTGATATTGAAACGGTGTTTCAATATTTTGGCTTCTAGAAATTCTGCGTCACTTTAATTTTGCATAATTTAATCATATTCTGTAGTATTTCAACGCATCGCGGTTCTAACATAGCAAAATCCGTGGTTACCGGTGACCGGCGCAAAATACTTTATTAAAAATACAAAAAATTCGCTATGAAGCCTATTTGCAACCTTTTAAAAGTCATTGATATTGGAACGGTGCTTCAATACTTTCGCTTCTAACAAC
Source organism: Cryptocheilus praepositus (assembly GCA_033815515.1). Taxonomy (NCBI): domain Eukaryota; kingdom Metazoa; phylum Arthropoda; class Insecta; order Hymenoptera; family Pompilidae; genus Cryptocheilus; species Cryptocheilus praepositus. The sequence goes on along the minus strand of JAWWQZ010000161.1, from coordinate 2,614,394 downwards.
TCTGCGTCACTTTAATTTTGTACGATTTAATCATATTCTGCATTATTTCAAAGCATCGCGGTTCTAACGTAGCAAAATATGCTTCGCAGTCCACGTGTTAACACGTGTTAACACGTTAACTGCCACGATGGTCACTAGTTACCGGCGCAAAAGATACTAGGATAAGTGCAAAAAATTCACCATGAAACCCACTTGCAACATTATAAAAGCCATTGATATTGTTATGGTGCTTCAATACTTTGGTTTCTAGCAACTCTGCGTCACTTTAATTTTGCACGATTTAATCATACTCTCCATTATTTCAACGCATCGCGATTCTAACGTAGCAAAATATGCTTGACCACGGTGGTCACTGGTGACCGGTGCAAAAGAATTGATTAAAAATGCAAAAAATTCACCATGAAGCCCATTTGCAACCTTATAAAAGCCATTGATATGGAAACGGTGCTTCAATACTTTGGCTTCTAGCAACTCTGCGTCATTTTAATTTTGCACGATTTAATCATACTCTACAGTACTTCAACGCATCGCGGTTTTCACGTAGCAAAATATGCTTCGCAGTCCACGTGTTAACACGTGTGAACACGTTGACTGCCACGGTGGTCACTAGTTACCGGCGCAAAAGATTTTACTAAAAATGCAAAAAATTCACCATGAAGACCATTTGCAACCTTATAAAAGCCATTGATATCGGAATGTTGCCTCAATACTTTGGCTTCTAACAACTTTGCGTCACTTTAATTTTGCACGATTTAATCATACTCTCCATTATTTCAACGCATCGCGATTCTAACGTAGCAAAATATGCTTGACCACGGTGGTCACTGGTGACCGGTGCAAAAGAATTGATTAAAAATGCAAAAAATTCACCATGAAGCCCATTTGCAACCTTATAAAAGCCATTGATATGGAAACGGTGCTTCAATACTTTGGCTTCTAGCAACTCTGTGTCATTTTAATTTTGCACGATTTAATCATACTCTACAGTACTTCAACGCATCGCGGTTCTCACGTAGCAAAATATGCTTCGCAGTCCACGTGTTAACACGTGTGAACACGTTGACTGCCACGGTGGTCACTAGTTACCGGCGCAAAAGATACTACTATAAATGCAAAAAATTCATTATGAAGCCCATTTGCAACCTTATAAAAGCCATTGATATGGGAACGGTGCTTCAATACTCTACAAACTTTACGCCACTTTAATTTTGCACGGTTCAATCATATTCTGTAGTATTTCAACGCATCGCGGTTCTAACGTAGCAAAACATGCTTCTTTGTCAACGTGGTCACTGGTGACTGGCGCAAAACATTTTACTAAAAATGCAAAAAATTCACCATGAAGCTTATTTGCAACCTTATAAAAGCCATTGATATTGTCACGGTGCTTCAATACTTTGGCTTCTAACAACTCTGCGTCACTTTAACTTTCCACGATTTAATCATACTCTCCATTATTTCAACGCATCGCGGTTCTAACGCAGCAACACCCTTGGCAGTCAACGTGCTAAGATACACCGTGCGCAACAACGTCGAATTTTCACGCCACATTACCAGCAGCCCTCGAGAACTGATTGCCGCCCGTGCCCGTCGCCAGCAGCACGCGTCAGCGTGTCTCTACGCAGGTACTGCTCCCAGCCGGCGTCCGTCCTTTGCCAACCCGTGACATTTGCCGCCCGTCAAAACCGCCGAGGACGTTGTGCGTCGCGTGAAATATCAAGCGCGAAAGATCAGGAGCGCCAATAACGAAATGCCGTGGTCGGCGGCCGCGGGCTCATCGATCGCTCGCCTTTTTTCCCCGCCGAGACTCCTGGCCGTCGAGCAGGGCGCTGTGCGCGTGTCTATTTCCGACCGCGAGCCCGCCCGGCGTTACTCATGATGCGGCGTGCGTTCGAACGTTCCTGAATGAATTGTCTCCGAGAGTATGACGTCAGTGGTAGCCGACAGTCTGCCGGCCACGGTCCGTGACGAAAAGCGCGATCCATGAGCGAGCGCTTGCGCCTTCCACACTGCCTCCCCGTGCACGGCGTTCCCGAGCTCTCTCCCCAATGGAGATCTCACGTAGGCTGCGCTCTCTTTCCTGTCACTGGCCGAATTCCGCTGCGGCAAAGCGGGATGTGACCGTCGTCGGGATCGCTCGTGGAACGTTCATCTATGGAGGACAGACGTTGACGAGTCCGGGAGAACGGGGTCCGCTGACAGTTCAGTCGCCGCCGCTCGGGGAGACACGTTGATATGAGAAGGTGATAAAAGTGGATGTATCGTGATTGCCAGCGACGTGCGACAGGCCCGACTTACCACCGCAAGGCCGAGTACCGCGAATGGGGGAGAGTATCCGTACTGCGGAGCGGCAGACGATCAATGGGCTTTTCGGTTGGCTTTTTCTCTTGCGAGCTTCGGTCAGTGTGTCTGTCGGGGATTGATCGATAGGCTGGGCTTTGTGAATTAGGTCGAGCACCGAGTGACCGTGCCCCGAATTGCGGAGGGATACGCGGGCGTCGCGACCGACGGTGACGAGATTTCTGCACCTGCGACGACGCGGAGAACGGTTGGTTGCCCGACCAAATTTTCTATGCCTTGGGCAACGTCGACGTATATGATGAAATTACAGCTGCTCGTAATCGAAACGGATTACTGCTGGAGGAAAGCGTTGCTTAGGTAAGCCGAACAGTTGCGCTTTCACACGAAGACGCTTACACGTTAGATCTCTCCTGTTTCTTGTCTCTCGCATTCTATGGTGCTCTGTGTTCTCTGGTCTGGTAATGAAGTTGCTCGCGGCGAATTTTGTCATCGTTGCCAGTGATGTTTAGCTTGACGCTTTTAGTTGCCGTGTACGTCGAAGAATTCTTTAAGGTGCAGCTGCATCCGATATCATCCTCGGGCATTCATCATAATTATCGTACGTTTAGCGACGTCCACGTGTGTTAGCCGTGCCTCATGTACTCTCATCGAAGTACCACACATCGGCGCATAAGAATGTTACGGTGATCGATAACGTTTATTATTTTTGTACGTCATCTACCTCGAAGCAAAATAAACGAATTCCAATACATCCATTGAGCTTTATACTTTCGCCCATCTGTTCGTAGCGCTTGTACATTGCATTCCTAAGTTAGCTCCGATAAACATCCGAATCCAGGAACAGTGTCCACTCTTTGCATGGAGAGAAGTCGCAACATTTCAAACATCCCTTCGTATAAATCGTATAAATTGAATACACGTGCGAGTACTATCGAGCATCGTATCAGATTCCACAATTACCGTTGCACGTAACCTCTCCAATAGTATTATTGGGTTAGAGGGAAAGTTCTGTCGTATTTTAAAGAAATTTGAATTCATTTATAAAAATATGTGTTTAATATTAATCATAATACATTTAATGTGTTGTATGATGAATGTCAAACTCTTCTGCAATTTCTCGACTTGTTAAATGTGGATTATTTTCCAACATGGATCGTAAAACATCATTATCGATCTTGGATAGTCGTCCAGATCTATCACTTTCTTGGAGGCTCAGATCCCCGGAACGAAATTTGCTAAACCATCTTTGACAAGTACGAACATTTACAATATCTATTCCAAATACCGCACATAAATTTTTACATGCAACCGATGCGTTGCTTCCTTTTTGGAATTCATACAAAATGCAGTGTCGTAAATGCACTTTATCTACTGACATGTTTTTCACTTTAACACGTTGACTGCCAACCGTATTTTACTATATTAGAACGGCGATGCTATGAAATACTACAGCGTTCGGCTGAATTATGCAAAATGTAAATAATGTGCAGGTATTGGAGACCAAAGAATCGCATCACTATTGTAATAACAACTGCATTTATAAAATGATAATTACTACCTATTGCGAATATTTTGGATCTACAGTAAAATCCCTTGCGTCGGTCACCGGTGACCATCATGGCAGTCAAAATGTTAAATATCACAAGTAAATCATGAACGGTAAAAAAGGACTCCTTTTATATTATACAGCAGCTATAAAAAACAAAACAAAAATCCGAATGACTCACTAGCCAGATGTTTTTTTCTTTACAAGAAAAATTATCTGCCTATTAAAAATACGACAGAACTTTCCCTCCAACCCAATACATCTCCTTTTACCGCGCCCGATTCAAAGTCGCCGCCACGAATGTCCCGTCGGTAAAGACAACCGTTAGCGACAGTCGACACAAAAGTGTTCTACTTGAAAATATCGCGTCGCGATGTGCGTGCGACGCCTTAAAGAATTTCTCGAGCGATGAGAGTGTCGAACATACACGCAGTCGGTCGACTGTAGAGCAGCCTCGCGACTTTTCCGTACCTTTTCTCGCCGCTCTCGCATTCGTGATCAGCGGGGCTGACGCCATCTTTATTTTTTTTTATGTGTCATTTTTGTCGATGTGCAAAATATAGTTCGTGTCGTGTCGAGAGATATGACGAGTACGGCGAACTGTGCGTGGAGCAGTGATGCGAACACCGAACGGCCGGTCGTCGAAATGACAGAGTGATATCGTGATATGAGTTTGCGTCATAGATCTAGTTTCAAACCAGCCTTCAAAGATCGCGGCCCTCGGAAGAGTCGTTTATCGTCCAGTGTACATGTAAATTCATTTGAACTCTTCCCCCCCGTATAGTTTGGTTAGTTATTCCGTGTTTGTTTTGATAAATGTGCCTGTCTACCTATTGCGTTCATGCGGAAAGTGCCTCATATGGAAAGTCCGACCCGTATATTTGTTGGTTATGTTTCTCTTACATCGTACTATGTCTCATGTAGCCCGCACGCTTCTTAGCACGTATCAAGAGTAGCGAAGACTTTAATGACACAGTAGTGTGTATAAATCTGTAAAATAAGATGCATAAGTTAAGGCTACCTGTCAAGGTCGAATTGCCCAGCGCTTTAACAAGGTATGACAAAGCCTAATTCACTGGCATCAATATTGCTCGTTTTCATGTTTTTCTGCTTTGTCATTTTAACACTACTGCGTTCGTCCATAGAGCATGAGTTAATGATGCCAAAGTGTACAGAGCGATTGTGTTATTTGCTGTGCATCGCTCGGGTTGTAATTGCAGAGCTTAGAGTTTAGAGTCTTTAACATATTGCACACCGTACTTGCCATGTTAGTGTTGCTGTGAGACACAGCTTTTAAAGGTACATGACACACCGATACTGCCTGTTTAATGTTTGTAAGAATATCACAGTTAACCTCTTCAGTCGCTCTGGTAACATTAAGAATTCTGAAGATTCAACGGCAAACTCAAATCAGTCATCATTGAACGATAATATTGGGCAATTATAATCCTCGTTGAAACTATCCAGAAGCATTATTTGACCTGTCCGATCCACAATAATACGTATGTTGGTACATTGTAATATCAAACCACCGGAGAAACCACAAAGCTCCGTTCAGCTCATGTGTTGCACATTCATCATATGTACGTACGATAGATAGCATGCCAAAAGCTTTGAATTCATGTGCGGTGACATGCTATCTTATGTGTATTCCTAGACATCACTCCTATCACTCTCAAACAAATTAACCGAGTGAGGCTAAATTCCGTTTTACGATAAAAACTGCTTCGCGATAAATCGCACATATACTCATCTGCGGTTTCTGCGTAGTCAAAGCGTCGAAAATTTGCGTCGACGAGCACGTGCAACGGTGTACAGAGCCTGCAGTCTACACCGTCGGACGATAAATCGGTTGAGATTGCGATCAACGTTTAACAACGTCGTGATAGCTGCTTATCTCGTCGTAAGCGGGTGTTACGATTTGTAGTAAGGCCCGTCGTCGGGGAAAATAATCCAGCCCCTGCCTTGGCACGTAACGTAACGAATTTGTAGCATGTCTCGGCGAACGTGGACCCTGGTCGTTTTGGGGGCACTGACAAAGGAAGTCATGTTTTCGATCTTGAACAATTAACACTAGAATTCTGGAGCAATACGTAGTATAAGATTATCGGGGGAAATATGTAGATAAGCGACATACGGAATTTGAAGAGTGAAAGTCTGAGGAGGCAAATTCGGATATATTTTTGTATTATTCTGTTAACACATTGCGGACGGCGTTCTTGCTCATTCAGACCTCGCACATTTTTTAGCGTCTTGAAAAGTTGAGTACAATACATACAAGGTTTTTTTAATACTGACTGCTATGTTCGAACTTTTTCAACATTTTAACATTTATTTACTTCACAATTATACTATCAAAAATTGCTGCAAGGCTTCATTACTTTAGCAACGTACCGATAAACGTTAAAACAAGAAATCTCGTGACCCATCCGCAATGTGTTAATAAGAGCGGGCAATAGTTGCTAGAGGGTAGTAGTAAGAAAACAATAGTAATAGCTTCTGTAATTTTATACGTGAATGCCGAAGCCTGTCAAATTGACAAGTGTCTGAAGAAATATGTAAATATACGACATACGGGATTTGGAAATTAGAAGCCTGAGGAACAAATGCATTTGGATATTTGTTCGTACCGTTCCATTAAAAAACGTTGGCCAAAAGTGCCAGAAAAGAATAGTAACAGTTTCTGTAATTTTGCTCGTGACAACCGTAAATCCGGTGTTAAGGAACCCGCATGAACAAATTGACTATGTATACCGGATGGCATACGACATACGGGATTTGGAAATTAGAAGCCTGAGGAACAAATGCGTTTGGATATTTGTTCGTATTGTTCCATTAAAAAACGTTAGCTAAAGGTGCCAGAAAAGAATAGTAACAGTTTCTGTAACTTTGCTCTTGACAACCGTAAATCCGGTGTTAAGGAACCCGCATGAACAAATTGACTATGTATACCGGATGGACAAGTCGATACGTTTCCAACTTTGACCTCAACGACTAGACTAAACATTAGAGATCTTCTGATTTTTTATTAATTTCCCGTACTATATCTGACCATAACCAGTGTATCAGAAATCATGCAAATATTTGCATTTCCAGTATAACTGACTTCTTCCCGAGACGCTCTCATTTTTTGTGACTCATTGCATTACTGACGATACGATGTAGACATGAGAAATACTTAACATATTTTTTATTAATTTCTCACATTATATTTGATCATAACCAGTGTGTCAGAAATCATGCAAACATTTGCATTTCCAGTATAACTAACTTCTTCCCGAGACGCTCTCATTTTCTCTGATCCAGTGCATTTATGACAACACGATGTTAGACATGAGAAATACTTAACATGTTGACTGCAAAGCGTATTTTGCTATGTTAGAACCGCGATGCGATGAAATACTGCAGAGTATGACTAAATCATGCAAAATTAAGGTAACTCAGAGTTGTTGGAAGCCAAAATATGAAAGCACCGTTCCAATATCAATTGCTTTAGCAAGATTGCAAATAGGCATCATTGCGAATTTTTTTGATTTTTAGTAAAATCTTTTGCACCGGCTACCGATTTCCACCGTGGCAGTCAACGTGTTAACATGTTGACTGCAAAGCGTATTTTGCTATGTTAGAATCGTGATCCGATGAAATACTGCAGAGTATAATTAAATCATGCAAAATGAAGTTAACACAGAGTTGTCGGAAGCCAAAGTATCGAAGGACTGTTCCAATATCAATTGCTTCTACAATATTGCAAATAGGCTTCATTGCGAATTTTTTGCATTTCCAATAAAATCTTTTATGCCGATCACCGGTGACCACCGTGGCAGTCAACGTGTTAACAGACACTTAACGCGCTATACTTCATTGGCAATCTTTCAATAAGTCGCCATTTACAGGTTTCTCAACAACCCTTCTCAGCCATACATAATAGCACGCGACAAGCGTAAAAGTGAACATAACTACAGTCGGAAAATTTCTGAACGAAGAGGGTACGTTGTCTTAGCGCAAGGTCTCGGAAAATGGCGTGTCTAGGGTCCACGTTTGCCCGAGCAAGCTATATATGCACAAACACGTGCCCCCTTTGCAAGAATATCGGGTTCAAAGACCCAGCACCCGATAAATGTCCGCCGCGTTGGTTCGTAAATTATATTTTCCCGTGATATCGGCGTAGCCGCGTTCCTATCGTCTATGAGGCAACATCGAGCGTAGCTGAAGACGGGCGTCAATTCGATCGACCGTGTAGCATCGCCTGGTCAGTGAATAGTACGATCCACGAGCTGGGGACAGACTGTGTTGTTGAAGGGAGAAGAGACGGGTGAGCTGGTCGACCGACTGGCGAGAAGGTGATAATTTCCTCATCGTCATGGCGGTCGATGCGTGATGTGCCTAGAACGGGCATAGAAAAAGATAACTGGCGAACTGTGAAGTCAGATGGAGAGTGACTGCGAGTGAACGCGTTCAGCGATAGAATGAGAGACAAAGACGGACAAAATCGGCGTCGTTAATTGAGTTCGCTTTAAGACGCGCATCCAGCATGTCCAAGTTATCGGTGCATACGGAAAGGGTGGAACGAAGGACAAAGGCGGTCGAAGGGATGTCGAAGGGAAATTGGCTTATCTTTGAGATGACCGATATATTCAGTGTAGCGGACGTATGCATTTTTATGGAAAGTTCGGCGGGGATGACAAAGGCCGAATGGGAGGAGTGGCTAATTGACCTGCATTTGAGTCGGCCAATATATCCAATATAACCGATGCGAGCATTCTCTTGGAAAGGAACTGACCTTGACAGTCATAAAGAGACGATTGCAATTCGTAGGTTCTCCGTCTCTATCTATGTATCTTTGTCTAGTTTCTTTGACGATCCGTCTATTCATCTCTGTCGCTATCTTTATCCGTTGTCGGTGCTCTGCCGACGGTTGCCTAACGATTGTATCTATGTTTATCTCTTACCACAGTTTCTTTGACGATTTTCCTTCTGTTCTCGGTCTTTATGTAGTTTTTCTGATTCTCCTACAATTGTAGGTCTTTCCGGATGTCGGTCTGTAACTTTGCTGGATGTTCTACTGTGTTTTGTATTTTTTTGCTGACACCGCGGTTTCGGTAATGTGTAGCTTTTTCTAGTGTTTTCCACTTCGGTATTTATCTAATGGGATTCCCCCGATGATGTTTCTTCGATGCTCCAGATTTACGTAATTTCTCTAATTTTCTGACGAGTCTAGGTCTCCACCGATACTTCATTTTGCACCTTCGCTAACTGGTCTATAATGTTTACTACGTTTACTCGCACTGTAGTTTCGCTACCGTTCTCTGTCTGTACATTAACCTCATTCTGTAGTTTCTAACGATTCTGATACCGGTCTTTGTCTCTCTGTGTAACTGATTCCGTAGTTTGTCTGACACCTCCTACCGTTCTCTATCTCTACCGTCACCTAACTTGGTAGTTCATCTGACGCTTCTACTCTACTCCATTTCATCGTTTTCCTAACTCCGTAATTTCCTACATGATTCTTATACTATGCCTAGGTTTACTAACCCCAGAATACCTCTGACTATCCTGCCCTACTCCATTTCGCTATTTACTTCACTCCATGATTTCTCAGACGATTCTCTTATCATTCGCACTCCAGAATTTCTTTAACCAACCTACCCTCTTCGATCCCGCCGTTTACCTCCGTCATTTTCTGACGATTCTTCTACCGTTTGTACATTTACCTGCTTCCAAATTTTTTTTAGATATCCTACCCCACTCTGCCTCACCATTTATCTTCTTTTGTACCAGAATTTCTTTTCCCATCTTTCGCTGCTCCATTCCGCAGTTTACCCCACGCTTTTTCTACCATTCGTACATTTACCTGTCTCCAAAATTTCTCTAAATTTCACATCAATTTTTCAGCCAAATTGCTTCCAAGATTTCTCTAAATATCGTATCCCACTCTGCCTCACCATTTACTTCCTCTTGTACCATACGGACATCTACCTGTCTCCAAAATATCTTTGCCCATCCTCAGCTGCTCCATTTCGCCGTTTACTTCCCACGATAATTCCTCCAACGCTTTTTCCACCATTCGTACATTTACCTGCCTCCAAAATTTCTTGAACCATCCAACCCTCTTCCATCCCGTCGTTTACTTCCGTAATTTCTTTGACGACGCTTCTATCGTGTTCCATCGCACCGTTTATCTGAATCAACATCTTCTCTGACGATTTTTTTACCATTCTTCTTTCGTCGATTACCTCATGTTATAGTTTCTCTGACGATTCTTTACCATTCTTCTTTCGCCAATTATCTCACGTTACAGTTTCTCTGACGGATTCTTTACCATTCTCTTGTTGCCGATTATCTCACGTTATAGTTTCTCCGACGATTCTTTAGTATTCTTCTTTCGGCGATTATCTCACGTTATAGTTTCTCCGACGATTCTTTACCATTTTTCTTTCAACCGTTATCTCACGTTACATTTTCTCTGACGACTCTTTCATTCTTCTTTCGCCGATTATCTCACGTCATAGTTTCTCTGACGATTCTTTACCATTCTCCAGTCGCCGGTTATTTCACGTTACAGTTTCTCTGACGATTCTTTACCATTCTCCTGTCGCCAATTATCTCACATTATAGTTTGACGATATTTTACCATTCTTCTTTCGCCGATTATCTCACGTTATAATTTCTCTGACGATTCTTTACCATTCTTCTTTCGCCGGTTATCTCACGTTATAGTTTCTCTGACGATTCTTTACCATTCTTCTTTCGCCGATTATCTCACGTCATACTTCCTCTGACGATTCTTTACCATTCTTCTTTCACCGATTATCTCACGTTATAGTTTCTCTAACGATTCTTTACCATTTTTCTTTCAACCGTTATCTCACGTTACATTTTCTCTGACGATTCTTACGATTCTCTTTTCGCCGGTTACCTCACATCATAATTCCTCTGACGTTTCTCCTATAGCTCTCCATCTCGCTATGTGTTTCACTTCATAGTTTCTCCGACGTTTCTTCTGGAGTTACCTTGCTCATAGCACCTGCTTCTTGACAGCAGGCTGCCTGTCGTGAGGCAAGCTGATGTAGTTCGTCGTCCACGTCATTAGGGATGGTGTGCCACGATCGTGGAGTGATCACTGTGACAACGATCGATCCTTGCCAACCGTCTTCATGCGCACTGTCGATCATTCTTAGCCGCCCACCATCATTTCCGTTGACACTGTAAAACGACAGGCGATTCGGAGCTCCAAACCACCTGTCCGTGAAGAGTAAAGTGCGCGCGCACCAGTTGTCCTCGCAGTGCACGTGCACTCACAGTCGCCAGTGTACACACGCTGTCTGTCCCTTTCTCTGGTTTTCTTTCTTACGTCCACGTTGCAGTTCCACTCTTTTTCCGAGCACAAAGCGCAACGGTAATTCCTTCATATTAGACTTACCGTCAATGTGAAGGGGTCCGGAAAATTTGCGAAAAATTGCAGAAACTGTTACTATTGTTTTCTTGATGTTTTGGATCGTGTATGGTTATATATTTGTTCGGACACCTGTCAATTTGATAGGCTTCGGAATACACGGGCAAAACTGCAGGAACTATTACTGTTGTTTTCTTAATATTTTTGCACAGTGTTGTTAATGCGACGATATGGGTATTTATCCGAGTATATTTCCCTGTCAGATTGCTAATTTTGATGTTTTGGATGTTGTATGGTTACATATTTGTTCGGACACGTGTCAATTTGACGGGCTTCGGAATACACGGGCAAAACTGCAGGAACTATTACTGTTGTTTTCTTAATATTTTTGCACAGTGTTGTTAATGCGACGATATGGGTATTTATCCGAGTATATTTCCCTGTCAGATTGCTAATTTTGATATTTTGGATGTTGTATGGTTACATATTTGTTCGGACACGTGTCAATTTGACGGGCTTTTACACGGGCAAAACTGCAGGAACTATTACTGTTGTTTTCTTAATATTTTTGCACAGTGTTGTTAATGCGACGATATGGGTATTTATCCGAGTATATTTCCCAGTCAGATTGCTAATTTTGATGTTTTGGATGTTGTATGGTTACATATTTGTTCGGACACGTGTCAATTTGACGGGATTCGGAATACATGGGCAAAACTGCAGAAACTATTACTGTTGTTTTCTTAGTACTTTTGCAGAATGTTTTTAATGCGACGATACGAGTATTTATCCGAGTGTATTTCCCTCTGAGATTGCTAATTTTTACATTTTGTGTGTCATATGTCTACATATTTGTTTGGACACCTGTCAGATTTGATGGACTTTAAAGTACATGGGCAAAATTATAGAAACTATTACATCATTTCCTAAAAACTTTTGCAAACTGTTATCAACGCGATGGTACGAATATCTATCCGAGTGCATCTCCTTCTCGGATTTCTAATTTTGATATTTTATGTGTCGTGTAGCTGCATATTTGTCCAAACACTCATCAATTTTAGGAGTTCCGGAATTCACGAATAAAATGGTAGAAGCTATTACGATTGTTTTTCAGCAAGCTTTACTGACTTTCGTTAATGGAGTTGTTTGGAACGAGTTTTAGAATTTATAATTTCGCGAAATCCGTCATTCGAATAAAGCACACAGCTCCTAGAGTTTCTGTTCATAAAAGTGTTTCGTGGAAGTGTCTCCATCGCCCTAAAATTTAAAGGAACCAACCAATTCGCGGAATTATTGAATACATATTGAATACATATTCAAATTAATTTCCTCCTCAGACTTTTAATCATGATAATCTATGCGTCGTATACATAGTTCCACGTATACTTGGCAAGTTGACAGCTGTTCGAATAAATCGAAAAGATGCAAGAAACAATAGTAACAGTTTCCATAATTTTCCGCGTCAAACTTGAAATCGGTTAAACCGACGGTTCCGCAAATCTACTATCAACACCCAGATCTCTGGACCCAACATTCCGCGCAACACTTTTCCTCGACCTAGCTTTCTTTCGCCAGCCCGTGTCTTCCCAACCAGTGCAGGCGGGCGTTTCTTATGTTCGTAACTCGTTGCCATTCGTCCGCATTTTTTCCTGTTTGTTATGTCACTTCGTTGGTCAGTTTCCCGTGGGTGGAGGAAGCAGGTCCACGAGATAGGTGAACGTGGTCCGCGAAGTTCTGTAGTATGTGGGAGTCAGTGCTGAATGGACGGTCGGTCACGTTGTATTTTTGGCGCCGCACTTCTCGCGGGAGGCCTTGCACGGACCTATAATTCGGCCTTTCACTTGATCTTGATAAATCGAAGCTGCCCGTTACGTGTGCACGCCTCTCGCCGGTCGCGTACGCTTAGTGACGATCGGCGGCTGGAAGTCTCGATATGATCGCGGCCCGCGATAGACACACGTCGTACGCTCGAAGTGTCAACGCTCGTTCGCTTCTATGTCGACCATGAAGCCGTTGCAAAACGTCCTGTCGCTCGACGTGTGAGTATAAAGCAGCTACAGTGAAAGAATTGGAAGATACAGTGAAAGGAAAATGTGCTCGACGTCGGCGCGCCATAAAAGACAGTGCTTGAAGGAACATTCTGTGTTCGCCCATCTGCATCCTCCAGTGCCTCCGCGTTTCTCGGAAAGCGCCCAGTGTCAATCGGCCCCTGTTCGTCCAGCGAAACACGTGCCCATCGCGGTCGCGTTGGCATCTTGCGTAACGCTGTCATTATTTGTGTTTACACGCAAACATACGCCGTGTACATTTCTGCGGCCTGCGTTTGCGGGTCTTCGCGAAACCTCTCGCCGGATCCCACCTGGGTCCCTTGACCGCGTTCCCTTCGGCTGCACAGAGCGGTTCGCTGTTTTCGGCCATCGTCAGTGCGCGGCATGTGCACGTTACATTGGCGCAAAGTCGCCCATCGCCGGTGCACGTTACATTGGCGCAAAGTGCCATCTTTTTGTCGCACCGCTCGCAGCACAAGGCAGCCTCTCTGATAGCCTGCAATTACGGGCGACTAGTAGTAATGCCGATTGCCGCGCTCATCTGTCCTGCGTTATTAACTGCACGAACGTTCTTGACATTGATTTCGCCGGCGAAGGTCTTCCCAATTTGCGCCTAATGTTTACCTCCACCAACTTGACCAACGCAATGCCACGCACACGCTCCCCGTCCTATCGATCGCCCCGCCGACTGCGTTGACGAGCAACGGACATGCCGAGCGACGATTTCGTGCGCCAGGAAAGGTAACGCGCACGGCACAGGCCACGGCGATAATACGAAACCTGGGCGCGATAACGTGGCTTTCGACTAATCCATATCAGGCCGCGTTCGCGTAGTGTGCCTCATGTACGCGTAGCCGATCAATGTCGCTGGCAATTTAGCACGAATTGATTTCCCGAGGAGTGGCTTGTGCACGAGGGAAGTTAATGTCGCTTGAAACGGCGCTCCGCTGATGGAGATTCATTAGCACGCACGTTCATGCGTATCTGGATAAACGAGTATGGGAAGCCGGGCGCTTTGGCGGGGTCCGATGAATCACGAGGACTGTTTACTTCTTATGCTCGGCCCGCAACAAACACGGTGCGTCGCCGAAATTTTCCGATCGGCCGTGGAGCTTCGGCGTTTTAGAGACACTTGGAAATATCGCGGGTAATGGTAGCGGAATAGCGGTCAGAATGAAATAATGTATTCCGTACTGTTAGAAACGGCGTTGAAGAGTTTCAATTTAATTTCCAAGAAGTTCAATTGCCATATCAGTCGTTGGAACTTTTGAAAAATGAAGGAACCATTGCGGTAGTGTGTTAACACTTTAAGCAATTTTTGTAAAACTTGCAGAAATGGTATAATTGAAAGTATTATGGGTATTATTAACACGTTGGCTGCCGTGGGAGTCACCGGTGACCGGTACAAGAGATTTCACTGAAGATCCAAAATATTCGCAATGGGTAGTAATAATTATTTTATAAATGCAGTTATTGTTAGAATAGTGATGCGATTCTTTGGCCTCCAATACTTGCACATTACTTACATTTTGCATAATTCAGTCAAAGGCTGTAGTATTTCATAGCATCGCCGTTCTAATACGGCAAAATACGCACGGCAGTCAACGTGTTAAAAAAATATGTTTTTTAATCTTATCATAACGTTTTTTTTACTTAAAAAATAAATTTGTATGAAATTTCAAGAATGCGTGAAGTAAATAAACGAAAAGAACATGAAGGCAATCGAGTTGAATAGACAAAATAGATACAATGTATCAAACTAAGTGACATCTAAAGACAGCGTGTAGAAAACACGATAAATCTCGTGAGCGGTCCTTAAAGTGTTAAAACACTGGCCTAATTTAAAGCAGAACCTTATTAGTCCCCCGGATGCGCCAATAATAACTGCAACTTCACGACTAATTACGGTCACAATAAAATAACGTATCGCCTCGTGGCGTAATGTATGTCGCGCGGGTAAACAGATACGAGTAACCTATACCGAAACCACCGTGAGGACATGCGCCGTAACCAAGCTGTCCGCATTTTTACGTTTTAGAAGCGGTGGAGCGACTTCCTCAAAGTACACGTGTTACGCTGACATTTTTACGTACGCATTACGTTCCGCGCGTCTTGACCCACGTTCCAGCGACCATACGGGCCAAAACAGTGGCGTTTATGCTTATCATGCATCGGCGAAGTTATTTATTCCTGTGACCAAAATCCTGTTATGCACGCGTCAGTTCGAAGCGACGCGTCGCCCGCGACGGCGATCATGAATCAGTTTCGAGGAAAAAGGAAATGAGTCACGGCCTGTTAGGTGGTTTCGCGCGTGACGTAATTCTATTTACCATACGAATGCAGAGATCACGTGAATTCGCGGGTTTCCCGGGGGCCGAAAATAGACCTGGTCCGGGGCGGGGCGGGGAAGATGGAGCGAAGAATTTTACGAGCTCGTAGAGGCCGTCGGAATTGATAGTGGATTCCGTGAAAACGATCAGGTCGCGAGGACGGCAACATTGGGCGGACTGACTAATTCAGTCCATGACAATGCATGTCTATGCAATTAAAAGCTGCGCTAACCATGAACGCCGACTCAACTATCTGCATACGGCTGACTAATGTGCGATCGAAGAAGTGTTTTCTGTCCGTTGCCGGCTGACTTCATCGACAGTTAATTCAGCGTAAAAAGATATCGTAGTCCATCCGCGGGGCGTGCTGAACTGTTAGGAATGTTGGTTTAAAGTGCATCTGTGTAATCGTTGTCCATAGTATGCGTTTTGTAATCTGAGCAGTTTTGGTTGTATGCACGTAGAAAATTGTGGTTCGTATTCCGGTGAAAAGTTCAATATTTGACGTGTGACCGGAAACTTTAATCATTTTAACTGAAACTGAAACTGCGATAAATATGATAATGGCCGCTGTCGAATTGACTACATATATAAAATTGTAGCTTGTGTTCCGGTCAAAAATTCAACTCTCCATATTTGTCCGGAAGCTTTAGTTATTTATCGACTGGGGTCCTAGCCACGATTTGATATATACAATCAATTTCGAAGCAGGTATTATCATATTTATGACAGTTTCTGCTGTAGCGCCTTTTTTATTTGCTCGAATAACACGACGTGCTGCGCCTCGAGCATTCTTGACATTTTATTGCGATATCTTCATTACGTTATCTCACTTCTACTCTCGTCAATTACCCGCCTCGGCAACAAAGTTACAATGCATCGTTGCCTGACTTGACCTCAAACGCGTGTTGCAACTTCGACGTTTAATTATAAATCACTAAGTTTCATCTCTGTCTAGACACAAAGAATAATTGCGATCGTGCCATTTCTGCATCTGTTCGATGACCTCAGTGTTTTCCTTGAACACGCTCGTGAATCAGTTCGGCCATTCGAATGCGCGTGTGTCTCGAATGATCGGTTGCATTCTGTCGAACGTAGCCAGAACTTGAGAGACGTATGCCAAGCGCGATAGTAAATTGTACGGTACGCTGCCAGGGAAACGCGGATAGAGAAGAAACGAACAGAAAATGAGCTTGCCTGACTTCTTGCATAAGAATCTCGTAATTAAACGTTGTGGTACCGGCGGATTCGTCCAACATAATCTATGCACTAATAGGCCTTGACCTTGGACTAAGATTCAGCCATCAGCGGAGATCTTCCGTGCGCTTGTTAGCTTGTTTTCTCAAAGGCGCTAAAGCGACGTGCAAACATTCAGGGATATTTATTTGTACTCCACGTCGTGTGAACGTTTTCGCATTGTTTCGTTAAAGCAAATGAATGTGCAAAAGATTCGTTTAAGTATATGGATCCGCTGAAAGTGAATCAAGCGAAAGAATGGGGCCGTGGGTATTGCCGAGAAAAGTTCAAGGATAGCGAGTTCTGCCTTGTTATTTACGAGGTCCAATAAACTTTAGGGATCTTGTCTGCTTCCATGACCGTTGTCCTCCAAAAGGGATCCGTACTTTATTACAGTTTCGAAAGTGCTAGCGTACGGTATTACGGCGGGGCACGCGATTCTTCGGAGTACATTTCTTTAATGATATTTGAGAACGGCGAACTGTAGGAGCGAATTTTCGAAAGTGAGGAGGCACTGATTGTTTGCCGGCACGCTACTTATGTATTTATTTAATGGTAATCCACGAGAAAGCGCGGTAAGATACTGTACACACGTTGCACGCCACATCCGCTCATTTTTAGCCGCGACTCCGAGTGAACCGAGAACGCAAACTTTAAGTTCTGAAAATAAATTGTTTACCGCAAGCGTAAACTGAGATATTGAACATCAACTCCGAGCGATTTAAGTATTTGAGCATTGTGGCCGCCGCATCGTGAAATAATAGTATCTAAGCTTCGGCCATTTCTTCCTCCATTCGAAACCTTACGTAAAATGACAATACCGCAACAACGTTCACAAAACTACCACCGACGGTGTACGTACTGTCACAAATATATTCCAACGCATCTTAGCGAATGCCAAAATTCTCCTTTGCCTCGTGTCTGCACGCGCGAAGAAAACCGTGCTTCGAAAGCTCGTATCGTCGACGCCACGGCAACGTAATCCATCACGCTGACATGCGTCCACCAGAAGAAGGAAACTGTACTCGCGATTATCTTAACAATTAGCGGTTTTCCCGTTATCGTTGTTTCTTCGTACGCCAACGGACGTCCAGGGTTCTCGTTCACCAACGACCGTTCATTATCGCCGCGCACGTTTAAGTACGCAACGACAGCTCGATTTAGCGTAGCAAAAGGTTGGGTCTTTACGCATTAGTGGATTACCGGTCGCGCGTCGGGCAACATATAAACTACGTCGGCGAGTTCGCGGTACATCAGGCCGTCGACAAACAATGGGCAGCGCCGGTGGGACTTCGTACCAAATGTACGCTCGCGTTAATACGGTGATCCCCGCATCCGATAATAAGTGCTTAACCGTAGTCGCGCCGATGGGTCCCGGCTATCGTTTCTGCCGACCCGTAATTGCGTACGGGCAAATAAATGTTACGACGCGTCGAACGTGCGACGCGCTTAAAATGGCGGAAAACGCGAGTGCGCGTCGTCACACACCCGCGACAATACGACCCATAAAGCTCGTCAGACTACCTCGAGGCACATTTAGTCCGTTTAGTATCTGCGTGTTTGTCTAGTCTTACTGTTAGTACCTCTGTTCGTTTCTGGATATTATTAATCCTTACTGTTTTGATCCAGTGCGTCTCTTGTGACATGTACTTCACAGCGTGGCCGTGCACCGGCGCGTTTCTCTTTGGTCCCTCTGCTGCACGAAAATGCAGACACCGTGAACGCGGCGACACGCGAAGAACATGTGGCAATTGACTGCCTTGCTGTGCCACGTGCGAACTTGTACATTGATATGCTCTATTTCAGACTCTCGTTAAAGTGGCACCTAGAAGTGCGATAAAATGCTCTTTCGAGAGAATAATGCGTAAAGAGGAAGGCTGGTGTTGCTGGGGTAGAAAAGTTCCGGGAGTATTCCGTCTCGACGTTTTCTCGATATATAAGGATTAATGGAATCAGGTCGACGCGACGACGTCGCTGAGTCAACGAAAGCCGTCTGTCTGTGAGCCCTTTTCGATTGAGTTTACTGTCCATTTGCTGAATGCAATCGAAGACGCACACATACGTACAACATATCGACACGTACATACTCGACACACGGAGAGAACACACAGAGACGGGGCAGGTAACGCGGAGCGAGGGGCTTAACCTTAATACTCGCTCTGTGTAGCTCGTCTTCCCTGGGAGATGCGAAGCCTCGCGCAGCTAACTATAATTCTATTTATCCCTTGACAATGATAAAGTGTATCACTATGCTGCTCGCATCTCGGAGCGAGCGAGAGCGCGCGAGGAAGTGCGCGCGGATTTTCTTTCCTCTCTTTAGACACGGCGTCACACGGGAAAGAATTGCGTTGACCTTTGCTTTTTCGCCGTCCAGGAAACTTCGCGCTTTTCCTCTTCGTACCGCGTTAGCCTCGCAGTGTCGAAACGCGCACGGCTTTTTGGCAATGTCCACCTGTTTGGATCTGGGTTGGTGCAAAGTTCCACATCGGCAGGTGTTCCTTCGAGATCCATCTGCTCTGACTGTTGCGTCGTTGCCTGCGGCTCGGTCCTCATGCGCCTCACGTCCGATCTTCAATATTCCGAGAAGACCATCAAGTTCACGAACGTTACGTCCGTTTAATTAGATAATTAGCGGCGCGATCCCTGTATTCATTAGCCGAGATCGCGCGTCGGCGGACGTTAGAAAGTTAAGGTTCTATTCTTAGTTCAACCCATTTTTTTATCTCGCCGTCCGACTCGACTCACGGTAGCACGGATGGGCACGGTAGTCACGCCAACCGGTTGTGCTTTTCACTTCCTTCCCGTTTTTTACTCTGACGCGCGCGTCAAAGAGGTTGTGACGGTTTTCTTGAAACGCACACGTAGACGCGGTGGTTATAGCTGTCTAGATAGAACGCGGTACATTTCTTTGGCGCCTGTTTCCCGCCACGTGCTACTGGGAACACGGCCAAGATGCAGTTCTCCGTTCACCAAGGCCATAAGGTTTTAAGGTTGTAATTGAACGGCGCTGAACGGTCGGGGAAAGGCTGTCTTACAGGAGTTTACTGGCGCGAACACTTAGGCGATCACCAGCTCGACCGATCGTGCCGACGCGATACTTGGCGCTCTAAATACGTCGCATTCCTTCTCGAGTGCGTATTTACGTATTAATAACACAATTAATTACGACCGGTCTTTGGGCGTACCGAGCGTGAACGGAGGTTAAAGAGTCAAGTGCCGCTCGCAATATCTTTCAGTACTCATTCTACGCTCTTTCTGGCTGTTCCTCCTTCTCACGTCTTCTTTCGTTGCGTCAATGTTGAAAATCGAATACGACGTTCGGGAGACCGCGACAGCAGCCGTTTTAAACTATTTGCTGGGCACAGTCAAATTCGGCAGCGATACATTTGACAGCCATATTTGCTCGACGGTGTCTCATTTCAGAGGATCTCGTACAATAAAATACAAATTTCGTAAGAAGAATAAAAATAAAATAAAAAGATACCGATGCGCCAAGTTGCAAGTTCACACGCCAAAACGTTTAACACCACTTTTATTTTTTTTTCAGTTTTCTGCCAAAGCGTATGACTCACGCTTAACTCAACGTTTAAAATAACGTTGTTATTTTTTTGTCGCATTACGCGTTTTGGTGAATGCACGGTTTGCTTCCTACTCATCGATCCCGTTGTATTCGATTATCAGCGTGTCCGCTTCCGCTCTTTCTCTCTTTCCACGACGTCCGCGCAAAGGGAGAGATCGAGTGCCGCGGTAAAAGCATCGGCGAGAAACGTATCCGCGGGATATGGGTGTCGAGATTAGTGCTGATACGTTCTTTAAGCGCCGCGGAACACACCCACGTTACCGTATACCAGCTTTTTCCCTTACGCTAGGGTCACAAAAGGTCGTGAGCCCTTGGCGCCGAACCGCCAAGAGACGAGAGGGACTTTACGGAGTCAGTCGGCTCCCCATTACGTTTCCACGCGCGTGTCCCCCAAGCTCGTAAAAGTATTAGTGTCCGCGGCGGAACATTTTTCCATTGATCTCCCCCCACGACCCGTCAACCACGATGTTCGACCGCGAACGCGCTTACCGATTCGTCCTTTTCTTTCGCTTTTCTCGCCCTGCCCTTGTCTGTCTTTTTATGTCCCCTTACACCTCCTCGCCTGCCGCTTGTTGTCGACGCTTTGCTTTTCTGACCATTCACGCTGGTGGCTGCGAATTTGCGAGTTTTCTCAGGAGAGTGGCGTCGACCTTTACAGGTTTTTCGCGCTGATGCCCGACGATTGTTTACGCGCGTTTTATAGCAGCATTGAATATATATTGAATTTGAAAGGTACGTGAGTACGCGCGAACATTGCTAGGGGAACGCGTGGGTGTTCGGTTCGTCTGTGGTTGAGGTTTGATTTCGGCGAAAGGAATTTAAGCTTGTGTGGCTTCCGCGTCTGCACGCCGAATTGAGGTTACTTAATCGTACGACCCAGTGCCTTTCCGCTCAAGGAGACATTGCCTTAGATCTCGTTAACGACCTTTAAAATCCAGCAGCGCGCCGTCGGTCGCGTCGTAACCCAAGTCCGTATATCTGTCCACCATAAACA
This sequence comes from Cryptocheilus praepositus, assembly GCA_033815515.1. Classification (NCBI taxonomy): domain Eukaryota; kingdom Metazoa; phylum Arthropoda; class Insecta; order Hymenoptera; family Pompilidae; genus Cryptocheilus; species Cryptocheilus praepositus. The sequence continues at coordinate 2,592,966 of JAWWQZ010000161.1, read as the reverse complement.
ATAATTGCCATTCTCTCTGCCACTATTAATTCAGTCTCCGTTACAGCTGGTAAAGAACACACGCCGCCCTGAAAAAACACCGTACACACGCAACGTTACTCCCACACACGTAGAAAAGTGCATGGTTTTATTGTCCCGGCATCGCATGGTTAGTAGCTTCGTCATTCACCAAAAAAAAAAAAAAGAGAAACCACGAAACAAAACAACCTCACGAGCATCATCACCCTCCGCCCATCCGCTCGCGTTCACGCGGCGCGTGTAAACTCGCACTTCATTTCGTCGCATAGCAGCCCAACAACGACCGCGTGCCTTCGCAATGCACGCGATCGCCGTCAAGCAGCTCGTCAATAATTCCACGACCCGACAACAAACGTCTCGCCATTAACCGTTCCCGCCTGGAACTCGGAACTCTCGACTCTCATCATTCGCGCATGTTTCGCGCCATTCCTCGCCGAGTCGGTCACACGTCTTCCTCCGTTCTTTTCTCTCGCTCGTCGCTCGGCACAAAGAGACCAACGAGCCGAGATAGAAGGAAGAACGGATCACACCGCTCCAACTCGTGCCCGTCAATTCGCGCGATCATACATAGACCGCTCGCCTCTCTGTTCGCAGGATGGTATTGGACCCCAAGGTCACAAGTCTGCACAGTGATTACGGAAGCTTCGATCGACCATTGGGCGGCGGGGAGGGCCACGAGAGGGACGTCGAGGCGGCGGTTGATGGAAGTAGCAGCGGCATGGCACAGTCGAGCGACGTTTATCAACGGCAACCCCTGTTACCCGGTGCACCCGCCAAAAGCAAAGACAAGTGGTCCGGCGTGGCCTCTGGCTCCGAATACTATGAGGACGACGAGGACGACAAGATCGACGGCCTTGGACGGCATCCTGGCATACCTAACGGATCTGGCAGCGGTGTCGTCAAGATCGACATCCCGGCGCCGCTGAGGGAGGAACCACGGTTCCCCAAGGAGAAGTGGAAAACGTTTCTCGGTGAGGAGAATGTCTGAAAAGCGAGAATGTCTGAAAGGCGAAAAGCGTTGCCAGTTGCGGGATGGGGGATTAAGGGTTTGAATCCCATGCAGCGGGATCGCGCTGTTTAGGTTTCATGTTGAAAAGTGTCAATAGTTTCATCGCGATGTTTTATTGGCGATACGCGCATAATTTTATTAATAATTATTCTTGTGAACCGTGTGAGCAAAACATTTTGTCTCTAATTTCCATTACTTTAAATTATATTTTTTTGATAAACACAACCGCTGTTGCTCCATTTGACGTTTTCCGACATAAATTTGATATCGCGTGTTCAGTTTCCCCATGTTTTATCGCGAGGCGTTATTAGCGATACGCGCATAATTTTATTGATAATTACTCGTCGCGTAGTTACTGTTTCGGTGTGAGCCATGTGAGCAAAACATTTTTTCTCTAAGTTCCATTACTTTAAAGTATACTTTTTTGATGAAAAACAACCGCTGTTGCCCCATTTGACGTTTTCCGACATAAATTGAAGCAAGGGTTATCGCGCTGTTCAGGTTTCATGTCGAAAAGTCCCACTAGTTTTATCGCGATGCACGCATAAATTTATTGATAATTATTTTTCGCGTAGTTACTGTTTTGGTGTGAACCATCTGAGCAAAACATTTTGTCTCTAAATTCCATTACTTTAAATTATACTTTTTTGATAAACACAACCGCTGTTGCTCCGTTTGACGTTTTCCGACATAAATTGAAGCAAGCGGTATCGCGTTGCTTGGTATTTCTCGACAAGATTTTCTGAAGAACCTCTGGGATCCAAACGGTTAACCCTTACGAGACCGACGTTTTGTAACGGACTTGTGGCGGGCTGCGTTCATGCAGCTCGCTTTATCACCGCTTATGTTTTGATGCGAGTTCAACGTAAAGAGGATGATAAATTTATTTTTTCTTATTTTACTGTAAATGTTGTACGTTGAATCGTATCGCTTTTCTCGTTGCTGTCTGATAATCGACTGATAATACTGAGCCGTATATGACCCATGTGCTGAGCCAATGATCAAATGGGAGATGTATTACGCGATACATACGTTTTCTCGGTCTTAAAAGGGTTAACGCGAAAGTGCGGGTGGAAATGAGAACTCGTGTGAGTTTAGAGGGTTCGTCAGGTTTTATGGCAGTGGGCGATATCTTACACGTGACAAACTTGTGGAAATCGGATATCGTGTGGTATCAGGGCAGTAGTGGATATGACTGGCCGAGTCGTAGAGTGAAAATGGGATGCAATGATATTTGAGACAGATTTAGTTGCGGTACATAGATATTGCGTACCAATGGTCGTCGTGTTCCATTTTTCACTGTAGAGTGAAAATGAGGCACAACGAATTCTGAGAGATCAGCAGATTTATGTGGGTAAGGGGCTATCTTATTGTACACCGTGATCGATGCATACCAAAATTCAGGAATAATGTGTTAAACAACCGCCAGATTTGCTCGTTTTAGTCGTTATCATATTATAGTCGATCTCGCCGTATGCGATTTCTACGGGTCCTCCTCGCTTTGATAAAACGAGCTGAACGAGGGGAGTTGCAAAACAGCTGCTACCACACGTTGTCTACTGTGCTAGTGTGAACACTTTCACAGATATACGGTTCAAGGCGTAGCTGGGAAATTTTACTTAAAATAGCAAACTGCCAGATAACGTTCGATATGCTCGGCACTTTCGTTACCAATCATGAAACATGTTTTTTTGTGGACATTATTTAAACGAAACATCTCCATACTGTCCAATGAGGTTCAATAATTGTAGCATTCTTGTGTTTAGTGGCGTCGCGTAAAGACGAAGACGTTCTTGAGATTTATCTCAGGTGGATAATAATTGCCGAGGTCAGTGTTTCGTGGCCAAACACGCGAAAGCGCATGAGTTACGTACTTCCGTGTGTAGGATCTTGCTAACATCGTAATGACGCGCTTCAAAACTTGAACGGCGTCCAAATTAATTTGCTGCGCGAAGTGGGTTTACCCGAGGGAGATGTGCAAAACATTTATTAGGTCGAACAAGCTCTCGCGTTTGTTACATTCCACGTGGAACTTACGTGGGCACACGTGGACTGTAGGTACAGCGCCTGAATGAAATATTCAATGCAACAAGTTGTAAAGCAACCGCGAAGCCCTCACGTTACTATGAACGATAGGCGGAGAATGTGCATTGAATTACTGAGGCTCTTTTATGCTCTGCATTCATTCCTCACAGTTGATCTAGAGGAAAGGAATTTGTGGCGCACTGCGATTCTTCTAAGGCGAAGTATAGTTAACTGCCAGAAATGACAAGAGAAGAGTTAACCGCGAGAATGATAAGAGAACTGTTATCTCGGAATTTCTTACGGTGACGGCTGACCACGCACAAAACGCAGTCTAGAATTTGATCAAAACACGTTCGGCGGTCTAATCAAGATAATCCTTGAACCGACCAAAAATAGTCATAACAGACGGTCGGTTAGAGTGTATTTTGTATTTTGCTCCGAACAATCAGACGATAAGGTACGCTTCTGATTGGCCTCGGATCGACTTGTTTTTCGCCGAAAAGCCGCGTTATGTTTTCTAACTTATTCATGCACGGTGCGCAAGAACGGATACTTTATAGACAGTTCATTAGAATTCGGTTCGTTATACGGTTTATTACGCGTCATGTTATCGCTTGATCTCATTATTTCGAAAGACCTCGAGCGGTGAGCGGTAAGCTCGTTTTCACCTAACTATCAAGTGGTTCGACGTGTTTCGTACAACATACAGGTCACTGCACCGATTTCCGTATGATAAAAATCCATAAATATCCGTTGCCTGAGGAATCGTGTTTCTTATCGCGTCGTGACGATGTCTGGCACCTATCACATCAGAAAAAATGTTGTTTTGTTCTACTAACCGTCGTCCCTAGTATTTGTCACGTGAAAAGGTTCGATAAGACTGATTTTGGGTAGGTAATGCTTGATTGAATTAGAACGGATCGAACTGTCATTAAGAAGTTACGAGAGACTACATATTATCTGGGATAAAAGGCGGTGGGTTTCGTCCGTCGATTTCTCTGTCGTTATGAGAACAAACAATGAAAGATTCCTGCCCTGTCCGCGTTTTTTGAGGGACTCTCTCACGAACCAGGTCGTTCTGTGACCTGGTATTCGAGTGCAGGCATCTTTCAAAGTTGATCTTGCGCGCTTTCAGCGATTATAACCGGACAACTGCTCCGAGGCATTTCTTGCCGGCGAATCGTTAAGAAGAACGTAACGCCAAGAATGTTCATAAGCATTCTAACGCGCGTCGATTGTCTTTAGCGCTCGCTATCTAACAGCGCATATACAGTACAACCGCTCTAACAATGCTGGCTCGCGTTACATCGCCTCAATTGCGCGCTGAAAATTGCACACTACGGGCAGCGCGATGTCAAATTACCAATAGAATATCGCATGGGTCTAAATCGATCCGGCTCATCCACGTGCGCGCATTATAGACGCGTTTAACAGTGTCCGCGAACATGTTTGCTCAATCGCAGTTATATTACGCCTGCAACGAAGCTGCGAGTACATAGCGTGGCGTATTGTGCCCGACATTCGACGCGATCTTGCCCCTCGACGTAATATCGCGCTTATTTTAGACGTTTCCGTGTACAAAAGGGGAGTGGGTCTGTTTAACGCAATGTTACCTCGCGCCCCGCTTCTCTCTCTTCCACAAATATTATTCCTACCTCAACGAGCGCACTCGCATAATTAAATCTGCGCGATCGCGTATTCCAATTACACCTGACCGGCAGATATAACTTGCATTATCATATACGTAACAGCGCCGTTACGTGCGCGACTATCTATGCGCCCTATTCTCCAGTGATCGCGTTACGTGAAGCAAATATCTCGTCAATCAGTTTACCCGTTTGTCCGTCATGTTCGTCGAACGCATATTTACTACCTGTCCCCGTATCGATGATGCCAAGATCTTGAAACGGTACACGCAAGCTATGCAGACAAGCGTGCGGCGCAAGTGCAACTTTGACGAGCAGACTTCTTGCTACCTTTAAGGCGAGTTAACTGTACCAGGGAAGGAAGCCGGCCTACAGTCGTTCGTTGCTTCTCTTTGCAGCGTTCCTATTTATGGTCGTGAACTTCATATTAACCACGGCATCCCTCGCGATGGTGCACGAGCGTGTTCCAGACCGAAATACGTACGGACCACTTCCGGATGTGGTGCTGGATAACGTGGCGGCACAAGACTGGGCTCTCAATGTCTCGGAGGTGCTGATCATGATAATGTCCAACTCGGCGATGCTCTTCATTATTTTCCATAAACACAGGTGCGTGCCGCGACGTCGTTTTCACGGGCACCCGGGCTCATTACCATAAAGAGTCAGTTCACGTATTGTCTTCGCTAAAGAGATTCGCGGAACAGAACATTTGACCGATTTGTTGGGAGCAGTATAATTGTCGTATGGTAGATATGCGTTTACCCGCGACGATCGACGCTGATAAGTCTGAAGCTGTTTACTGTCGGATTTGAAATCTTCTATCTTCGCGTCGTTGCTTGTGATATTGATTGTTTTCGCTGTACTTGAACGTGGGACGAAATATGATGCATTTTTTCAGGTTCATAGTGGTTAGACGAATATTTCTTCTCATGGGACTGCTGTACATGATGAGGAGTATTACGATGTACGTGACGGTGTTACCTGTCGCGAGTAAAACTTACTTCTGCAGTCCGAAGGCGAACAACACTAGTCCGCTCCTCGTTACGAAGAGAGTCCTCCAGCTTATCTCTGGCTTTGGATTGTCCATTAACGGCAAACACACTTATTGCGGGGATTACATCTATAGCGGTCACACTGTTGTGCTTGTACTTAGTTACCTGATTATTAAGGAGTGTACGTACACCGATGTGTTACAATACACGTAACCGCAATCGATACTTCTTTTTCGTTCGTAGTCAATCCTCTTATTCTGCTAAGTTAGCGTCTTTATTGTTCGCGTTTTATTAAGGCGACGCGATGATTTAATGACGTACTTTTCGTTACAGACTCTCCAAGGAGGTGGTGTCAGCCAATTCATTGGTTGGCGGGTCTTACAGTTCTCGTCGGAGTTATTATGGTCTTGGTAGCTCATGGACATTATACCGTGGATGTTCTTATAGCATACTATGTTACTACGTGCTTATGGTATATTTATCATACATTAGCTAACAATTCCCATCTGAAGGTAAGACTTTCGTGCATCTTTATGACTTACAATCAGTTTTCTGCAGCGCATCGCGCATAAACGATTTTAATCTGTTAACAGCAATACGGACCAAATAACTTTTTGGCCCGATTCTGGTGGTTCCCCATTTTCAAGTATTTTGAGAAGAACGTGGGTGGCACGGTACCACGACAATACGACTGGCCTTTGCCCTGGCCTCGAAGATTTCTTGCCAAGCATCCTAACCGAGATAGTTAATACCTGTCCAGGCTTCACGATAGAGGCTTTTAAACAACGGGGTTACTTTTGTTGTATATATATATACAAATATGTATACATCTAGGCTTATCATGTGAAGATAAAACTATGCTGGAGAATGAAAGGTAATGCGAGATAAAGAGAACTTTATGATTATACGCGTGCACATCCAACGCCATGACAAAAGAAGGAAGGCAACTTTTCGTTGTTTGAGTTCTCGCACTCACCGCGAACGATAAACAAAAACGCTTATGTCGCGATGTTCGTCGTCGCCAGATTGCGTCGAAGCTAGACGGTCTTGGTCTCGTACAACTCATTCGTCTCGTAAGGAAAAGGGGGACGCGGACTGTGACATGCGATGGTTTACAAAATACAACTCTTTTAAACGCATCATCGTGGAGGAAGGTGTTTTAAATACTGCGCTTTCAAGTCGACATTCAAGGTAGTTCCGATGTACACTTTGACAAGCCCGTATCCACCAGATTAGCGAAGGCCAACGCGCCGTCGCGAGGGAATTGTGTGCATTTGAGTTATGCTATTCGAAATGGGCGGGGCTATTTTACGGGAGTCAATGATAACCTCTATGCAAAGTGCGCCGGTTACAAGCCGCGCATATTTTACGTAGCTACGTGTGCAGTTGCAGGCCGTTCGTTCAATATATTCGGTTTTTAAAACCAAACCTTCCTCCAATCGAATATCTCGGCGAGTCTTAAATCATTCGACTTCCAACGCCTAGCTAAAGTCGTTCCTTGCGTTTAGCATGTATCGCGTGTACGTCTTATTCCGGCGAACAACGACTGAATAACTTTGCGAAGCGATAAAATCGTCGAACCCCCCCGCCAATTGAGCAAAGTTCGAGATGCACTCGGCTCCTTTAGTTCAACCTTCGCAAATACCTCCTCGAAATTGCTTTCTCCGTGAACCGTCGCGCAGAAAGGTCAGCAGAACTGCCCCCTACCTACCCCAAGTAGTAGAGGCGATCGCGCAATTTCGTGGGACCAAAAACAGGAACGCTCAAGGATTAGACAGAGTCTAGGCTCGTAGTGTTTCGCAGAGAAAGTCGCCCAATCGCAACGTCATTTTCGTAGACGGGACTATGGGATCGTGACGCGTGACTTGTCCTACCTAGCGTTAACGTACTCCTTGTTAAAGTGTAAGACTTACGAGATATTTATTACGACTGTTGTCGCGGATAAAACGTTTAGACAAGCGCGCGATGCTCCCGCGCGCAGAACTCTTGAAGTAGCCGTCTCGAAAGTATAGCGACTCCTTGTTCGAGCGACCGACATTTTGAGCACCGACTGAACGATTTACACGGGCGCGACCGCGCAGTGACTGGTTAGGTGACAGAGTTTTTCGAGAGAGTGCATAGACTCGACGAGAATTTCAGCCCATCTCCTTGCTAACCGTTTCTCGGAGTGACTCGGACCAGGCTCGTGTGATTCCCGGTGAAAAAGTTGTTGACTCGTGATTCATCGGAATAAGATCGTCGTAGACACTCATCTAGATAGGACGAATTTAGGTTCGTCGCTTATGTACGACGAGAGACAAGCGCGTCGTCGTGCGAGTAACAGGATGTATGAACGTTTTGCGGCGTGACGTAAGATGGCCGAGAACGGATGTGGGGTTCACTGTGTTAGCTTTAAAATCGTTTCGCATCAATTTCTTCTCCGCGTGGACTAGTAGGGTCAGCTGCATTTTTCTAATGCGATTCTTGCCTCGTTCTCCTCGGAGCAACGACTCGTATTAGGTTTAGCGAGTGAGTCGGCATGGTATTGAACAGCATCGGTGGATATTGGGAGGGGTCTGCGAACGTGACGGGGTTCGATATGCGTGTTTTCGGTTTAAGTTGCTCTCGAAGGCGGTGTAATTTGTGAATCTCAGTTTTAACGTTTAAGAGCGCGGAAGAGGGAGTGGCGTGAACGGCAACAGAATCGTGATAGCACGTCGTGTGTGTCCTTGCGTCCGATGAAAGTGATTCATTGTAAGATGTCAGGTAATGTCTGAGCATCGTTTAAGTTTTAACGCGATAGGAGCGCGCCTTGTTATGTGTTTATACGCGTGTGTGATTTTTAGTTGTTAAACCGTGTCGATTGAAGGGAAACGTAACAGCGACTCTCTCCGACGTTCTTTATCACCTGTTGGGTGGCTCTTTCACTCATATAGTATAATCGACATACTCTTTGGGCAATTCTTACGATATTATCGACGTTAACGTAAACCTTGGGCGGTTAAAATGTCAAAATTACCGTCAAATACTTCTACTCGCACAGAGATCTGATTAATCATTTTCAATACGTCATGTAGATTATCCTTGGCGTAGCAAATTTTCGTTTGTCACCGATGCGCGATCGAACGGAACTCGACGAACGTCAAAATACGATGCGTGAAAGGAAGAAACATTAGGCATTGATGGAGGATAGAGAGCGATAGAGAAGGGAGATCCATTAGCGCTGATAACGTGTAATTAAGTCTTTTTCCGTCTGTGATGATAACAAAAAAAATGTCGTCGTTGTGCGAGCCTGCGGAGTCAAAGAGATTAAAGAAACAATCCAAAACCGACGTGGCTGCTATTATTAATGGCCGTTGAATATTTCTCCTTAACGTTTAAAGACGCGTGTACTGTTAAATATATTTTAATAAGATTAATGTGGTTCATGGTAATTCGTAGCCGATGCAGCGTATTCAACGTAAACGAGACATCTAGGTATATTTTTTAACCTGTACATGTGCCCAGCCGGTCGGTCCTACAAGTTAGGCAAGCAGGTGCGAACGTGCGCCATTATTTCGCACTTTGATTCTGCTCAACTTCTTCAAATGCACAGCGAAACTTCTTTATGTCGCGTTACCACTCACGTACAACAACCATTTTTCTCACTGTCTCTTCTTATTTATTGTGTCTTACGATGATTGTCGCGGTCAACCGACATTTCTACGACCTGGCAGCGAACCTCGCGAATTTTAGGACCGCCGTCTGGCACATGGGTACGAACATTCGCGTACTGGAAATTGATTCACAAATCTAATAGAAGCGAATAGTGTGCTGCTGTCACATAAATGTACGATAGCTATGTCGGGAGAGGAAAATGCATTCGAACGTTTTTGCGCGCATATACCGTGTAGGGTGCGTACGGTAATAATGCGTGGAAGAACGTTTGCGATGTCATCTGTACATATGATACTATTGTTGTCTCCTTCAGCAGACCCGCTTCTGAAGCGGCGCAAAGGGAAAGACATTTTGATGTTTAGATTGTAGACCGGCCCAATGTGTTTCGAAGGGATTAACATTTCCGCGCGCTCAGTCAGAAATGTTAATGCATATAACGAATGAGAATTGAGCGTTCCCGTATATGCGGATGTGTACATATACGCACGATGCGTCGAAGCATATGTGTATATGTATATACGCGTATACAGTAAAAGAATATATTTACACGCACATGATAAGGAAAGCTGTTTCTGGTAACGGAAGGGCCTCGTTGATGTTTATAAGAAAATACTATAAAGTTCATATTATTATATTACAGCCGTGGCACATGCACGCAAGCGCGCGCGACTATTGTGTATGTGTGTTTATATGTATATACATATATCTATATTTTTACGTGTAGATATTTTTTGGTAACTTGTTACAATATTCTAATTAGACCAGTTAAGTATATACATATATATATATATATAAATATACGTTGTAAATAACTGTAGTTGGAAGAGCTTTTGTCACTGCGTGAAAAAACCTCGTAAGCGAATCAAAATTTTGTTACCGTTAACGTTGTAGCATTCTGATATTCGCGGATACAGTTACGACTCTGTATATTATATTTCTCAACGACTGGGTAAACGCGTGCAACTTGGTTTCTGTTACCGTACACTGTACATAACTCTTTATAGTTATTTATCTAAGATACATCAATATAATTACACCATTGCAGTAAAAGAGGAAACAAGTTGTATTCGATTTTACTTTATACTTCTGTATTTATAATATTTATTACGTTTTTCATATGTTGATGTAATAAAGACTAGGTATACTTTACAATATTGACAAACTGATCTTTCATTACCTTCGTAGGATGAGATCAACCACGTCTGTATCTTTTGCTTAACAGTGACACGGAACTTTCGAAGCGCTTTAATAATCCAACATAAATGTCTCACCTTTTAAGTTTCACCGCGTACCGAAAGTCAACTTTTTCCTTTGACACTTCTGTCAAACGAATAAAATAAAAGTTTGGTTACATGGCCGAAAAGCTAAAAAATCTACAAGTGAACAATTACATTTCTACTTAATTATAATGATCCAAACGATGTAAATGACCAATAAAATTGTACATACTGTGTATCGTATAACGATTGCGTTGAAATGTTGGACTGCAGGTTTTAAGTCAGCCAGGCAAGTACCCACGCCTCTAAAACACTCCTTTCGCAAAGCCTCCACATTAATCCCGCTATCAATCCAATATACGTCTTTCTTTATCATTTCCTGCACTGCAATCACTACAACAGCAATTAAATACCCGAACACAGAACACCATGTCTACGGCGACCGAGAAAGACGTGAACCCAACCCCAACCCCAATCGCATCCAGAATTCCCTCATCCCCGGAGGAACCAGAAGCTGCCGATACAACCGAAGAACCTGCCGAAAAGAAACGAGTAACACCGAGACACGATTTCGGCAAACGATGGCACCGTTTTCGTGTGCTAACTCCAACTTCCTCCATCCTACGTGGTTCCTATGCCATGAATGACCCCCACTTCAAATACCGCAGCAGAGGACGTCAAGCAGCACCTTGCTCAGTAGTCGCCATCGTCTACGGACGTCTCTTCGAACCAAAAGAATGGATAAAGGATTACGTCGACCAAGTTCTCGAGTACGGCGATAAGCTCTTTCGCATCAGTATGATGAGAAACCGCGTTGGCGACGACGAATACATGAAGACCACCTCCGTCTATCCCGAGTTCTACATCAGCAACTACAAGATTCTGGTGTGCGTCGAAGAGAGCGGCATTAATGGCAACCTGTTCAGCGAGACAATTGGTTGTCCGGACTTCGCCGATGGTCTTCAAAAGTTCTTCAAGGCGAACGACACCGGCGTCATCACCGCGCAAGGATCATCAATCGCTATGTGGCGTCACCCCGGCATCAATTTCCTCTGCTTCGACCCAAGTCCGTGCGGGGAAGATGGCTCTCGAGATCCGAACGGAGTGGCTTGCCTCATTCGCTTCAAGTGCATGAACGACATGCGCGATCATTTTCTCAACAGCATGGACAAACGTTACGATTCCCGCTACTGTATTGACAAGGTGACGGTACTTAGAGTGACTGAGGTGGCTCGCGGCTATGTTGATCGTCTGCCGAGCAGCAGTCAATTGGTGGTCGACAAGAGTGTACTCCGCGCCATTAATCCCGTCGACATCGATGAGAACAAGATGGACTGCACGAAACCGGTGCCTAAAGGCGATAAGACGAAGGGACCGACAACTGCGAAGATCACTAAGGAATCTCTGCTGATCACTATCTCGAACTATAGCATAGACCAAAAGTTTGCGACCGATCCGCTTGTCGACCAGAATTCATTCGATACTGGTTATACGTATGAAGATGTACACGTCAATGTGCCGTCGACGTTTCGAGAATTACCTGGGCGCATGGCGATTTTGCACGGCTTGACCCACGAAGGCAACGATCTTTACAAAGGCAAGGGCGCGCAGAACGTGGCGAATTGCGTCATATCAATCGCGATGAAGAAGGTGCATCCGGTGAAGACGTGGTCGAGGCCGACGTTGGACGAAATACTGATGATAGGAGACACGTTGTATGCAAACGTGAAAGCGGAGAAGCCGACCATTAAGATGATGACTGCGGCTGATCTCAATGACACGCCGATTGACGTGCAAGGGCATAAGATGGTGATCGACGTCGATCTGATAACCATCACTGGCACGTTAACATCGAAGGTACCGGGTATACTGAACCTTAAGCAGGCGTTAGAAGAATTCTTCTTGGTCAACAAGGAAGGCGTCATCGAAACTTCTTCGATGGCGATGGCAATCTGGGCGCAAGACGATTGTTACTATTCCTTCGACCCGCGGTACTGCGACGGAATGGGTCTGAGGATAGTTGAGGACAAAGGCAAAGGCGGAAAGGGCGGTGGGAAAGGAGGAGGTAAAGGAGGAAGCAAAGCAGCTGAAGCGGCTGCGAAAGCGAAAGGAAAATGTTGCGTCGTGAGATTTCCGGACACCGACGCTCTCGCCGCTTTAGTCTTGAAGAACGTTGATCAGAATAAGAAGAACGACCGTTTTACTATTAGGCACGTGACGATCGTCGATGATATTCCTGGTACAAGACCCTGGAATGAGTTTGCACCAGGTGTTGCCGGAGAATCGTGGGTGCTGCGCGGAACAATAGCGAACGATCATGAAGACTTCGAAGATCACAGTCGAGGCGTTCAAGGTTTGGCGATTCCTGTCGTAGCGTTGGTTATGGCGAAAGAAGTCGTGCCTGCTAAGTGGATGCCTGAGACTGTGGATGACGTCGTGCGAGAAGGAGACGCTTATTACCATTGGTGCATTCCTATGGAGGAAGATGAAGGCACCGAGCGTTACTTCTTCGTGCCTAACTTAAAGAAACACTTCTACTTGAAGGATCGCAAGATAAAAATAGACGTAGACGAAGCCACTGTCGTTGGAGAACTGGATGCACCAGCCGAGGGCGACGTACTGAATATAGACAAGGCTCTGGCACAGTTTTTCGATTCGCACGCATACGGTATAGTCGAGTTGAAGAATTTATGCGTCGCCATATGGAAAATCGAGGAGGAGACGAAAGATAAAGATAAGGAGCAACATACAACAGTGAGCTATTATTATTTTGATCCGAATCCTCGTAACGCGTTAGGCCAGATTTCAGCGGAGGGTGAAGAAGAAGGCACTGCGTGCTTGGTACGATCGTTAAATATGTCTACCTTGTCTAAACTTATTCACGCAAATACTCAGCTCGCTCAGCCTACCGAAGCAGGTACCGATAAACCACCTGAGAAACATACCGATTTCGCAATACACGAGATGAAAAACGTGAACTTTGGATCGCCTATGACGGAAGAAGAGCTCGAGGCTGACAAACAGATTCCCATAAAACCTGATCTGCACTCGTATTCTTCGGTAGGAGAGGGCATCGCTCTGCTGTTAGGCAGTTTTAATCAAGGAAATGAGATTATGTTTAAACGCCACACCCGTGACAAGCAACAAGCTGCCACTGCGTTCGCCGCTCTCGCCATGACGAAGTTCTACAATTCCCATTTATGGTACCGCGAATTGGTAGATGACATTTTGAAACTCGGTGACAAACTTACCACCGAAAATCTTGAGAATTTGCCTGAGGCGGAGATGGACGAGACCGAGCCCAGGAATTATCTTCTTCCCGTTGAAATAGGAGAACAGTTCGCCATCGGCGTAAACAAGATATCCGTCGGTCTGGAAGAAGAGACAGCAAGCGGTAAAACGAATAATTTGATGGCGCTTTTGGAACAATTCTTTGAAACCGGTAGCATGGGCATCATAAGGCAAGATTCGCAGATATTACCCATTTGGAAAGAAGGTAATGTCTTCTTCTTTTTGGATCCCAAGGGCAGAGACAGTCGCGGTGAGCCAAGAGATAAAGATGGACAGGCGGCTGTTATGTGGTTCACGGATTTACTCGACATGGCAACTAGCATACAAATGGGCATGCCCGGTGAAGAATGCGTTATTGACAGTGTTACCGTTGAAAATGCCTTCGAAACTCGAGTCGCAGAGACGGAACGACTTAAGAAGACGACGTCAGGCGAAGATCTATGGCATCATTTCCCCAAACTGGACGAAGGCGTGTGGAGCATCGGAGGCAATATAACGATGAATAACGAAAGGTTTGAAGAAGATAATCGAGATCAGCAAACCGCAGCAATCGCAGTCATGGCTATTGTTTTTTCGAAAATTTACGAACCACGCTATTGGACCACGGCGGTCGTCGACGAAGTAGTCATAACCGGTGATAAACTACATTCGAAATGTATTGAAAGACTGGGCGAAGGTACATTACCGCGAGTGAATCAAATAATTAGGGAATTCTTCTTATCAACTCGAAGAATCGAGATATCGGTCATGGACTGCGTCGAGGCTGGTGATTTAGACGGAAAACCACCCAAAGTTCAAGATCTTCAATCAGGTGTAGACAATTTTTTTACCCGCTTCGTTTCGGGTATAATTACGGTACAAGGTAACAGAAATATAGCTATGTGGAAGTCCGGCGATATTTATTACGCTCTTATACCGGATTGGGTGGCGCAGAATGACGAAGGCGACACAGTGGCACCCCGAGTCTTGCGGTTCGCCGACACGCAGCTCTTAGTTAAGTACATTCTAAACAATCTCGGTACCGTAGGCGACTACGAGATCGCGGCAATCGACGTTCTCGACTGTAACAAACTACCTCCATGGAAGTTTGATCCGAGTCCCGCCATACGCCCTTCGAATCTGCCCCCGTTGAACGCCTATCGAAGATTGCAGGGCGAGGCTCGCGCCATTTTGCGCGGCAGCTACCATCAGGGCGATGAGATCTTCCCAGAAGAAGTGCGAAACAAACAAACCGCCTCAAATTGTGTCGTCGCGCTGGGAATGTCGGTCATCAAAAGTCCGATTACCTGGACGAAGCGCACAATGGATGAAATAATGGCGATCGGCATGAGTATCCATCGAGCGACCAAAAAAGCGAAACCCACGAAGTCGAGACTCAGACCCCAGGACATCATAAGGGTGTTCTACGTCGGCGTGAATATCCTGACCGCGGACATTGAATCGAAAACTGTGACAGGTTTGGTAGCGATTCCGCCACCCGATCCCGACGAGAAGAAGAAAAAGAAGCGACGTGGCACGAAACGAAGGGCCAAAGCCGAAAGGGGGCGGAAGAAAGGTGGCACCACACGAATCCGTCCCCCACCGCCGCCGCCAATCTTATTGGAAGAAGGTTTAAAAATATTCTTTCAGAACAATCGTGCCGGCATACTGGCATTGGATCGCGGCATGGTGGCAATTTGGAAGGACATGGGGGTGTACTTCATGTACGATCCGCGGGCACGCAGCACTCAGGGTCTGCCCGATTTCTACGGCAGGTCGTGTGTCATGTGGTTCGCCTGCGTGGAGCCCTTCTTTGACGTGATATTTCGGAACATCGACGAGCAGGAGAAATATGGCCGTTATGAGATTTGCCGAGTGATCATAAAGACGGCTATGATCGAACCACTGCCGTGTCCGGCAGGTTTCAGACCTTATTTCGATTGCACCGCACCGCACATACCGGTGACCACTACGCGGAAGACGGCTACTTTGGATGTTGAGACAGTGACGGAGTACCATGTGGTCGACGAAGAGTTAAGCGTTTTGCGTGGGACGCTTCATATGAGTCACCGAACATTCAGCGTTACCAGTAGAGGATATCAGAGTACAGCGATAGCGGCGGTTGCCATAGTTGTAGGTTTGCTCCACGTACCGTCGACGTGGACACCCGATCTGATAGACGCCGTGCTCAAATACGGGGACTTGTTACATTCTGATAGCGTGCGAGCTGCGAGACCTGGCGCTAGAAACCTTTCGCCGAGTGAATTGTTGACGGTTTTCATTGTCGGTGACTTTCGAGCGAGTATCCATGTGCATAATCACACGACCGCTGGCTTATCGCACGTTTTCGATATCGCGCAATCGTTGGCGATGTTTTTTAACGCGAATTGCGCTGGCATTCTGCACACGACCAATATGGCAGTTGCCGTTATGCAGCATTACGGTAATTTCTACTTGTTTGATCCGTGTTCGAGGAACGAACAGGGTAGGCCGAGCTTCGAAGGAGCTGCTTGTGTACTTAGATGTAAGAGTATTATGAAGATGGCGAAGACGTTTGTGACGAATTGTAATTTAAAGAGACCTAATGTTTATACGTTGAACGCTGTGAACGTTCTGAATCTTCACTTCTTCTCCGACGCTAAAAGCGGATGTCCTCCTAAGTGTGAACAGTAATACCCACATTGTGCCATTGCTATAAGATTAATTGTCCCAGATAGGTAATAAAGTCGCGTTACAAAAAATCTTCTGTTCCCTGCAATGTCAACTCATGCGGTCGTATAGAATTAAAACCCGGTACTCATCCGCGCGAAAAAGGCAAGCCGGCAAATGAACTGAACACCACCGACAACATTCTCAAATTGCTAATTTTATTTATAGGTTTCTTTATGACACAAATCACTTTTAGCATCTACATGAGTAGGAGTACAGGCTATACGAGAATGAATTTGATACAGATCACTTATTAGTGTAAATACAATGCTTTCCTCAATTACACGCTATAAACTAGATACTTAGAAAACACTGTACAACGCAGCTGAGAACTGTCGGCTGTTTACTTTACAATATGATACAAGCACTCTTTGAAGCGAGACGCGCCCAGTCCGCCGGGGCCGTCCGTTTCTCGAGCTTATCATTCGTGACATCCGCCACGGGATTACACTCCGCAACATTAAAATCGGACGCGGACAGAATCGCCGACGTCCTTCTCTCTTCTCTCAAAACGAGCGCGCATCTTGGTAGGCCGTGCTGAGCGAAAAAGTGTTCGTCTCTCCGTCTCAATACCCGTTTTGACATTCTAACTTCTCCATCCACCTCCCTCCCTCTGTCACGGTCCGCGATGACATTCGAAACTGGAAAAACGGTTCACTGGCGCGTGCTCCTGAGGGTGCGAGAACTTCTGCCCACCTGGCAGAGAACGTTCTCGCGAGCCTGTGGATTCGGCCCTCGCGGCTTCGTCTCGTTCTTCGCAAAGTGGGTAACGGCCTTGGTCGCGGGAGCAGAAATGCGAGTGTGTGCACTTCCTGTCGAGAGGTCCGCGCGTCCGCCTAGTCTCTTTTAGCCTAATTAATCCTCGTTAACCCTCTTGTGCCCGGCACACAGGACTGCGCACCCTCTCACATTCTGCTCTCGCGTCGCTTACACGCTCTCACCATACACCAGTCATCTCACCCATCGTCGCACGCACGCACGCACGCACGCACGCACGCATGCACCCACGCACGCACACATACAGAACAATACGTTGCGCGACTTCGCACGAGTCTGCTTCGTTTCTTTCTTATTCTCTCACTTTCTCTCGCACACTTAATTTCGCTTGTTCATGGGCCTACGGTCTGTCAGTATGATATCGTCGTGTGTACTCGGTTGTCTTCCACGCTTTCGCGTTCTATCCGGTTCGTCTCCTATCTTGTTTCGTTCGTTTCTGTTGCGCTAGACTTTGCTCGTCGTCCTCGTTGTCCTTGCCCGTGTATACTAACGCGGCTGGTAGGTACTGCGGTTTCTCGATCGAACGTCCTGCCGCTGATGGTAGGATGAATTACGTAGATGTATCTAACTGCGCGGGGCGGCAAGAATTTTTCATGTAATTTTACATCTGGACGCGCCCGACGATAGGTTGAATTGAATGATCTTATCGTTTCGGAGTCGACACTCTGCTTGATTCGTTTTCAGACTTTCGGCCGGGCGTTCGATCGACAAACGAAGACGGGGAAGGGAGAGAAAAACGGCGGACGAAGTAAAACACGGCGGACGAAAAGAATTTCACACTTGCGCGTGCGTACCCGTTTTATCGTTACGCGCGAAGCACAACGACTGACAGAACGGAGATTAAACAGATCATAATGTAAAAAAATATGTATTATCAATAATATTGGCATGATGTTGTTATGGCACGTTTGTTTACTATCCAGTGACGCATTGCAGCGGTTCTTTTCCTTTCTTTTATTCCTTTTCGTTTTTAATAATCTCTCGCTACACAGGACATCATGACTCAGTCATAAAAAGAAAAACGGAAAGTAATGAAAAAGATTTCCCGGCAATCTCTTTTTCCTCCTTTCTTTCTCTCTTGCACACTCCTCGCGACTTCGTTCACAATCTGTCTACGTGGCACAATACGCAATTTTTCTCATTTTTTTTACGCTCTCCATTGCACTTTCCCATTCGTCGCAACAAATGCACCTTAAAACGTATTTACTTTTATATACAAAAGCTGCTCCCTAATGAATTGTTCAATAAAGATCGCAATAAGACTCCTGCTGCGCTTTGTTTTTTTTTGTTTTTGTTTTTTGGTTGATAAAATGGTAAGAGGTATCAAGTTGCACCGAAAGATCATGCAACTAAAACGAGGGTCGGAAACTGTAACGCAGCATACGTGTGGTAGTATTTCTCCTAATTGTATCTAATTATGAGGGAATTAAGTATGCGGTAAATAAGAAATAGGCATTTCGCAAGAAGTGTAGTTTCACAGGCGTACGAAATGATACTTGCGCCTCTTTCGTTCGGATGACGAATTGCCAGTTGCAACAAAATGCCTCAAAATCTAAATGCGATGTCATTCGACGAAAGAGCATTGGGTAATCTTTGAACAAACAAAAAAAGAGTGAAGTTACGCCTAATTGCACCGTGATTGTCAGCCTGTCATTGTGAAACTAATATTGACCGATTGTACAGTTTTAACGCGAAATAAAATATGCGACGCAATGATCAATGCGTCAGCCATCTTGAAAGGTTCTTGACGGCGAGGCTGAAGAACAAAATGTCGGTTGCCACCTATAGGCATTTTATCCACAATGTCCAAAGAGGTACGTTTTCGATTTATTTGCACTATACAACGTAAACAAGGCAAAATGTATAAAAAGAAGGGGAATATAGAAGAATTAGGGAAGCGCTGCCGGTACGATAATAGAAACACTCGTAATCTCGTTGCGCGCAACAACAAATATACGTGCCGCCCTACGATTGCAATCTGACGTCGATTAGAGACAGCTAAAATTAACACAGTGAAAATAAAACAACATTAATAAGAACTTATTTCGTAGAATATCTCCTGCGAATTGCGTTATCAATTTTGATCGACGACGTAATACTTTAAAATCTTTAATATTCGCCGCAGCAATAAACCTTCAACGTAATACGTGTTAATAATTAGAACGAATGTCATCTACTACCTCTCTCGTTCAATATGTAAAAGGGAAACATTTCTCTGGCCCCCGACGTGCATGCATCCCGATACGTTTCAATGAAATGAGAACAAAAAGAAACAAATTAATAGGATGGAACACTCGTGGCTCGGCTCTAGACGCCAATAAAAGCAAGTGACAACGAAATATCGTAATAGAACAGGTTCGAGGGAGTATGTGGCATACTGGAGGCAGATCGTAGCGTCGGGTTTTAACGATGGGAGAATGGTAAGTGGGTCGATTAAAGTGATTAAATAATACAAGAGCGTAACGCTCAGCGATTACTTTGGCGAACGATTCAACGCGCTTGGGCCAATAGTTTTAACATGGAAGCTCTTCGGTATCGCGCTTTCGATGTCAAGAAAAGTCTCTTCTTGCCTCAGTTATTGTCTCCGATTGGTCGAAAGCACGAGTGTTCGATTGCCCTTGCTTAACCGCCGACGTCGGGTCCATTGGTCTCGCGATAATCATCCGACATCGCGATTATTTGACAACGCCAGACGAATTTAACGAAGGAAAATGGCGCGTCGCATCATTCAGGAAAGCACCATTCATCCGCTCTTGACACATTCCTGAGATTTGCCTGCGTGACTCGTTAGCTATATTATGCAATGGAGATCCACGGACAGTAGAGCTCGACACGCGTTCCGCAAAAAATCTTACAGTTACGTACCTGCCAATCGCGCTACACTATGGTCGCCTCGTCCGCACGAGGTAAACGGATTATCGTGCGTCGACGAAGTTAAAGGGTTCGCAACGGCACGGGAACATTCGAAAGTTCGGTACAAGAAAGGGGAGACGGGTTGGCAGCATTACATGGGGGGCGGGACATCGAGGGGTGGGGACAGGGGACCTAAAAGTAAAGACTTCGCACTAAAGAGATCTTACATGCTAATTAATCGCATTGTGTATAGACTTTTAAAAAAATAACAAATTACATACAGAAGATAGGTAGTTTGACACCGTGAGGTCGAATAATGAATGATAATAAACCGCGTCTGTGGTCGCATCAACTCTGTCTCTCTCTCTCACTCTCTCTTCTCCCTTTCTCTCTCTCTCTCGCTCTCTCTTTCTCTGTCTTTTGCTTTTCGTCCTTTTTGTTTCTTTAGCTATGTCTGCGATATAATTACTTTATAGAATATAGTACCTGGCACAGGAACATGACCTCTCAGTCATTGGCATCACAACGTAACAAGGACTACAAGCTGCGTCACGCGCACCTCCTACCTCACTGACACTTTCAGTCTTCTCGTTCTCACGCATGCCAGGCTTCCCTTTCTCTCTCTCACGCACACATACGCTTCGCGCCTCACTCTTTCTCCCTTTCTCTCCCCCTCTCGCTCTCGATCCCTTTCACGCAATTCCTCGCACTCTACCGCGCAACCTCTCTTACTTGAGTGGGTGACTACAGCCAGACACTTGGTCCTGAGTATTTCTGCATCATTATTTTGTTCGTTACACGTATTTAACGTCTGCCTCTCTCTCTCGCTCTCACTCTCTCTCCCTATCTCTCTTACATTCTCTCGCGGCTTTGGACACCGGGCCGATCGGCGAACGAGCGCAGTCTCCACACGATCTTCCGGAATCGCATCAAAGCAATCTCGCGCTCCTTCCCCTCGTCATCGAACCCTTATCGTTCCCATCGGCACGCGAGTGAACAAACGATGACGTACGACGTGCAAAGAGAACTCTCCGGCAGGGTGTCTGCCGCCGTTCATCCAACGACCCTGAACACGGCGAGTCAGTGCGCGCGTTGGGCCAAACTCTAGCAGCCGTCCGTCGAGAGTCGTCCGTGCCATTCTCTCGCCTCTCGATTTCGTCTCGAAAGTGCGAACTCTCGCTCGCCGCTCGCTAACGAACATTCGTCGGTGTTCGCGCGGACGCGTGTTCCGCTCTCGCTTGCCAACTTCGTCCGGCGCGCCGAGGTGCCCTGAAGAGCTTGGAATACTGAAGGGGATGCGCGCGTTTAAGACGCTCCCGGTCGAGTGGCGGACGAGTCGAGAACCGGAACGGAATGAGAGTCCTCTCGCGAAGAAGCGAGCGACGACTTCGCTATGACGACGGGTATCGAACGAGCATTGATCGCGGCGGGCAGGCCACGCTCCTCGGCTCTCAGAGCCCACGGGAGCGCGAGCCTTCGCCTTACTGTTTCAGCGACATTCCCTCGGGCGCAGACGAGCGCGCTCACCGATGCCGAAGCTCTGCCGATGGAACCGGCCCGCTCTCCTCGTTCTCCATCACGAACACCTCCTGAACAGTGCCGTCCACCTCCGTCCGTCCGTCGTGCGCATTCTTGTCGCCGTCGCGATCGTCGTCGGCCTGGCCGTACCCCCGTCTCTCCGCCGTATGTATACGTAGATGGACCCCGTATATGACACCGTGTGTTGCAACAGTCTTGTCACGTGGGGCCACCCGGGGCTACGTAACACTGATCACCGGATTGGAGGGGCCCGAGGGCGCGGGCACCACCACCTCACTCTTTATACACTGTCCGGTCAATTGGTTCACGCTCAGCGGATTGTTGATGTCGTGAGGATTCGTGCCGACCGGGTTGCGATGCGGGGGTGGTTGTTGTTGTTGCTGCTGTTGCGTGTTCTGCTGCTGTTGCTGAGCGCCTTGCTGCTGCTGTTGCTGATTGTGCGCCTGACTCGAGTTAGGCAGGGGCGGAGGCGGCACCGGGGGTGTAAGGGGGCAAGGACACGGGCTGGCCAGGCTCGAGGGCGATGGTAACACCAGCGACGGACTCGCCAGACTAGACAACGCGGACAGACCCCCCGGACTGCTCAGGGATTCGTCCTCCTCGGGAGTACCCGCCTCCCCCACGCTGCCCAAGTTGTCCTCCGAATGGTCGTCCTCACCCTCGCCGTCGGCTTCGCCGTCGCCGTCTCCTCCCTCCCCCATGTACCTGATACATTTCTTCTTACGCCTGCGAAGAGAAATGGGGGTGAAATTAGTTTTCCGGAAGCAGGGCCGTGTCCAGTGTGTACCTCGTGCACAGCGAGGTTTGTCCCCCCATCAAGATAATGTGCTTGATGATGCTCCGAGATCACGGTACCGAGGATTGTTTCGTTTTGTCAGAGTGGATTTAGCGATTTAAATACGTTGAGAGTTTTCATAATATTCCGTCCTCGTCGTCAAAGCGTACCGGAAGAAGGTAATCGTAGCCACGGCAGCGATTGGTAAATCGAACACAGACCAACGTCTGAGACTTAGGCGGTAGAAATGCTGGCTGAGCACAGAGCATCATCGATTTCAAAGTTTATGTCTAAAATCGTTACCAACTAAAAGGACATGCGGTCACTCATGATCGTTGCAAGGGCGAGCGCACAAAAATCTATTCAAACCCGACGTCGCTGTTCGACAAAATGTTCTCCAGTTAGATCAATATTAGGTCATCGCCAGATCTTTGTGCGCGACGCTCTTTCATCATACTGCGATGCTCTTATGGCGTCGACACGGATATAAATAATGTAATATCTCACTCGCTGCCAAAAAATTGCCATGCTCAAAAAGTTAATATGTAATAACAAGCAGTATAACGTGTAAGATAGGTGTAAACGTGAAGAGTGGAAACAAAAAGAACAATGTAATTCTCGCAATGAAAACAATCGAAACAGCCGAAAAGGAGGGTCGCAAAATAGGGTGTTTGGAGAGGTTGGTAAAAAGAAAACGGCGTTCATTTGCAAGCCGAGGGGTCAAAGAAAAAGTTTCGTGTCGCCGTCGTTTTGGCGAGAAGAGAATCGATTCCCGAGTGCGACTCTCGTCCAGACTCGTCTCGTGGATCGATACAAAAACGGAAACAGACTGGTTAGTGCGTGTTTTTTTATGTTACGTGGAACTTGGAAGTTTATTATGACTAGAGTGGAACGCTTTGAACAACTACGTGAAGCTTTTCGAGGCACACGTTATATATATATATATATGTAGATATATATATCCATCGATCGAGACTAAAAGTGATCGTATAAACACGATCGTCGTGACGTTATTCTACCGAAATTTCCGTCGGGCCAAAGCGAAAGGGAAAACAATATATACGTTGCTACTGCAAGAGTTTCGGAAAAAGTGAAGTCCGATTAACCGGCCTCGTTGAGAATTTTCTTCTCTTTTTCCGCAGTCGAGACGTTCACCGCTCTGCCATTGGCTCTCATTATTTTATCTCTTCGCTGAGTTCGCATTGGCCATATCGAGAAACGCCGCGGGCGTTGATCGTCGAAGGCACTGTCTTTTTTTTCCAAACATTACAAAGTAGCATGTACTTAAAGATCTTTACTACGTTCTCTGTCTCTAACAATAGACGACACGTTGCACAAACAGTAAGTAACAATTAATGTCATCGATATGCAATGTAACTGTGAACCCCAATTCAGTGTAAACTCGAAGTTAAAATCTCTTAATGTAATACTAACAAAAGTTTACGAACGCTACTGGGATATAAAAATGCAAATGCATCGAGTAATATGTTGCACGCTCTAGCTTGTCTTGCACTGCCTTTCAGCTGGTTGTCGCGAAGAGTGCCTTAAGGAGTTACGCGCACTATGGTAACACATTACGGTATTATAAAAAGAAAAACCATTTAAATACCAAAAGGAAACACATCCGTACAACACAACAACGGCGTAACCGTACGAACTGCCATGCCAGTAAAATTAGAATATACAACTCTCTATGTCAAACGTTCCGAACCGAAAACACCGGCTTATATAAATATATATATGTGTGCGTGCGCGCGCGAGTGCATGCCAGCGCATATGGCGAATGCACGTATACTCCGATACACACATATATACTTATATACACATATATATTTAATGTATATATATATATGTATACACGTATGAGACGTATATATATGATAATATGTATTACAGACCAGCCATGCTAAGGGCAACACTGAGTAAAGTCCAACTAAACGAGGATAAATCATATTAACAATAATAATAATGTAACAATAATAATAATAAGCTGTAAAGAGCCACAACAATGAGAAACAATGCGAGCATTAGGGCGTCGCTATGCTGCTCACTATGCCAATCCGCTCGTCTTACCCTCGATCGACGTTACACGTATCTAACTTTCTCGATTCAGACTCGACTCTTCCGCTTGTCTCGAGAGATCGGCGCACGCGCGCAGTCCGCGAAAATCCGCGAAAATCCGCGAGGATCCGCGAGAATCTCTCTGAACATCTCCGGTAATCTGAGCGTTCGCTCTTTTAGTCACGGGAACAACGGGGGCAACGAGCAGTTGGCCGGCATAAGCGAGAGTCAGCGAGCCCGTAGGTTTAAGTCGGGACTGACCACTGTTTAAGAAGAAGTGTTGCAGTAGAAGGGAGGCGATAGGCTTGACTAGAGATTAACATAAGTGGGTTCTTGCTGAGGCGAGGAGGCATTGGAGGCAGTGTTGGTGTTTGGCGGGGCAGTTGCTGCCCCTACCGTTCCTCCACCACCTCCAGCCCCGACCCCGGCCCCCGCGCTACTTCCCACACCGTGATGGATTATGCTCGCGTGGATGCCCATCCCCGCTCCATGCTCCACTGGGCTGCCAAAACCAACCACCAGCCATTAAAGGGGCGCTCGCATCGAACATCGTCTCTTAATCCCACCTTAATCTCACACCGTATCGTCGTCACCCACACGCATCGACACCCACAAACACGTAAACACTTTATCGCTTTTTTAGCCGCTCTCTTTTTACACTCCTTTGCTTCTACTTATGTATGCTTTTGGAAGTCGCTCTACGTCGCCCTGCCTTCTTTGCGCTCTTTGATACCGTGTTCTTTCCAGTCAACGACGGCACCACGTGCTCGTCTCGGGGTCGGCAACGTCCACGTCTTGGACGCCAGGTGGATCGCAGGAAGGTCTTTTTTGTTGAGATTACCGTGGGCCAAGAGGTACGTCACGGTGGTTTTTGGTAGGGGTCGTTGGCAAGGGTTGTTGCTTAGGGGGACTGATCGCTGGTGCGTGGATGAGGCTGTGGAGAGGTGGGTAACGGGTGGTTTGTGGACGTGGACGCGTCTGTTCAGATTTTTGACACGGGGTTGCCTTTACAACTTGATAAGCCTCCTGGCGTCCTAGACATTATCCTGGCGATGCCGGCCCCGCTGGAACAGACTTGATGGACTTAAAGAAAACTGCATGTAATGACGGAATTCAAGTTCACCGCGTAGTCGCGATCACAGGTGTCGATCAGAAAATATGTCTCCCAAATATATAGATGTTAACGAGAATGCAATGTGACGCGAACTCTATAGCTCTTATTCCTGCTAGTGCACGATATTAATTCTATGTTTGCACAATATTTCTCGTGGCATACGCACTTCGCCATTTATTAAGCTACTGCACACAGCTGTAATGAGAAGTCTCAGGCACTGCTCGATCAATCGAAAGTAAATGCTTATTTTACAGAGAAAAACTACACTTTACCCGTCTCAGTATTTAATATTGATAGTTACTGTTCCCATCGAAAAGACGTTTTCGTCGGCGATCTCGAACCGAGGTTGGGATTCGTATTCGCCCCTTTAATGAGGTCCATGACATTCACAAACCCAGCCGGGAGTTGGGGCATTTGGGCGTACTATACGGTACGGTATAGTTACAGCAGTTAGTGGCGCTAAACGGAATGGCTCATGATACCGCAATAAAAACTACAGTGTGGTTTTCTAGAAGAGATATTTACAAGCAAGTACAGTGGACGAGCTGGTCGTCGCAATCGAACCCCGCGCAATCCTAAGAGTAGAAACCTCCGATTCGCACTTTTTGGAAGACACATTTTCTGACGGTCGAAGCGCGGCCGCGCAGCAAATGAGAAACGCTGCGCCGCACATGTTTCGCATAATTTACAAACGCTCGCACCTCAGACGGCAGAATGTAACACAAAACGTTTGCCAGGGCTACCGGGCTTTCCTTCGTCTTATTATTACTCATTCCCCCGCGTGGGACTTTAGACAATACTCCCGATCGTTACTGAGCGTGCGTTGCTTTGCGATTACGAGTCAAACGTGGTTCCACATTGCACCACTGCCGAAAACGAAAACCGAGAAGATCGCATATCTACTTCGTTACTCTTTTCTCTTTTACTACTTCTGGCATTTCGTGCTTTCGCTTTCTCGCTTTTCAAGTTCCACGATAACATGTGGATGACGGAACGGAGTTGAAGACGGTAATAATAAGAAGTAATGAAAATTGAGGGGTAGGGTAGGACGCTAATGTGCGCGACACGCAAAAGGCGACTTTTTATGCTGTCGTTAGGTGCGGAAACGATTTCGCAACGTTATGCTATGGTGGTCGTAATAACGTGACTTGTAAATCTCTACCCCGTGCGCAAAGGATCATAATTTTGGGAAACCACTCGCGCGTCACTGTTAAATATCGATCTTTCATTGCTACTCGATGTTACGAGGGACGCGGGCGTTTAAGAGGAACAATGCGCTTCAAATGTTACCGCGTTAGATGTCTAAGGAACGACGCGTTTCAAATAGAACCCCCAGATCGCCGTGATCGCTTTTTATCCGAACAATTAAGGAAACACCGGACAAACTACGAAGGAAAAATGTATTTACACGCGCGATCAAAAACTGCACCGGTAATCCTTTCCCGTCTTTCATTTTTTTTCTCTTTCCCAAGGTCATGAGCCAAAAGTTAAGATGATCACAGTGCACACATACCTGCAGGGTTTACACCACTGGCTTTGTTGGTCTAATCCGTACCTGGCGCGACACTTTTTCATATTGTTACCTAGAAAAGGGAAAGACAAGCATGATTAGTACAGACATATCGACCTCACCGAACAAGTCGGCGTTGCCTAGCGTTTTTGTCGAGGGAGATGACTCAACGATTGACATTAACGTTCACGCGTCACATCGAGTTCATCGAATTGACTTTCAACGATAGCACGAGAGAGAGGTGCACTTACGATCGAACGTGAAAACTCGAAATGAAAGTAAAAAGGAACACGAACGTTGGTCCGCAACAGAAGGCAACGTCTGTGTTGGTAAGACAGAGTTGACAAACCGTACGGGAACGTTGCGTACGATCGATACCGGGAATGTAACATAAAATTTGTACGTGAATTGTAGAGTAAAAAAAAAAACGAAAGGGGGTCGTTACACTTGTGTTCGAGCAGAGTTGAAGAAGTTTCAAGTAATTCTAATGTCATGACACATACGTCAAATTCAAACATAAATATATATAAAGATCTCTCATGGTATTGTGAATGTCAAAACGAATGTCAACTAGTCATGCGTGTAACAGAACGGTCAAGGAACTTGACGTAAATCGCTAAAAGGCAGGGCCTTCCGAGAAAACGGAATTCGCATAAACATCAAACGCGCTTGAAAAATTCTGACGACTCGAGACTTTAGTTCGACATGAATTTTCATTGGAATGCTCAACGGTTACTCATTACTATGCAAGCTCGTACAACAAACTGACAAGTGTCGTTTTTCTTGAATCACCGATTTCGAGGAAGGACCGAAAATTGACAAAAAGAGTTTCTGTCAAGCGAGTAAATGGCATGCAGCGTATAATACGTTAATAAAAAACGGCTTCAACACGATCAAAGGTCATCTACTTTCAATGTCGTGATTGTAATTAAAAAAAAAACGCAAGCTCTAGGTATAAATATTAATATGAATGTAAGCGCGCGACATAGGCGTCATGAACGAAAAACTCGTATATGTAGGATCGAGAATACTTGAGTGATTTGATTAGAGGTGACGAGAGAACGAAAAAAATAAAATTAGAAATAAAATCAAAGGGCCCAGGCAATATTGAAACGATCAAAGGAAAAAATGTATAAAATTGAAAATTGAAAATTGGGAAATAAAAGATAGAAAGTGAGAGACAGATAACAATAAAGACAGAGAGAAAGAGAAATAGAGAGTGAGAGAGAGAGAGAAAGAGAGGAAGAAAGAGAAAGAGAGAGAGAGAGATAAAGAGAGAAAAACACGGAGAGAAAGAGAGTGTGAGGCAGAAGAAAGAAGAGTAAGAGAGAAAAATTAAACGCTCAGGATTGTCTGATTTGCGGAGTAGGTCCCTGTAAAAATGCAAGATGGCCAGCGTCCCCAAAGTTGTATACGTAATTAATCATTAATGCGTGTGTATGCGTGTGCATGTGTACATGTCGTTGTACGGATGTTAACGCGTCGTACGTGTTTACGTCTATGTGTGGTTCGTGTGGAATATAAGTAGTAATGTTGGCGCGTACGTGCGCACGCGTGTACGTGCACGCCCGCGCACGGTTGCAAAAGACCATAAACACGTGTGACAGAGAGTATTACATACATACGAATGTATACGGGTGTATGTATAATCATAATAGTAATAATAATCATATATATAGTATATAATATAATATATCGACCCAAAACCCCGAGACGGGGGGAAAACATGCAACATAATGTAGTGTAGCAATAAGATTGTATAATAATATAATAGTATAATATGTAATAATGAATAGGGCGGGGGTGAGGGGGGGCTTCGGGGATTGTAAGAATGTGTGGAGTGAGGCATGTGGGTACCTCCAGGATCACTGTTTGTGTCTTGTTTGCGCTTCCTCTTCTTAGTTCGGTTGGTATTTGCGCGGGAAGACCAGTCAGGGTACAGCTGCATGTGCAACTGTCTCTCCCGTCGCGCCAACTCATAATACTTGGCCTGTTCCTCTCGCCCTAGCGCGTGCCACTACCGAGAGAGAACCAAACACTTTTGTAATTGTGCATGACCGTGGCTAAATCAATAATTTTTAATGAAGAAAAAAAAGATCACTAATGCTACTGCCGCCACCCTATTTCGCATTTGATCGCTTCTATGATTATAGCTCAGAGTTAGGTCGCTCTTTTGTCTAGAAAAAGAATCGTCTTTCCGTGTAAACGCTTTTCTTTTCTTTTCTTTTCTCTTCCTTTCATTTTGCCTTCTTTTTTTTATCTCATTCTCTGCATCACCGTCCCTTAATAGCATTTCAGTAACATTGGGGTCCCTACTTTCCGTTTAAAGTGCTAGAAGAACAGCCTAAGTTGTTCCCTCCCCCTCGGTTGCACCGCTATTCTTTATTTCTCGCCGGCTTCGTTGCTTATATTATTATACAACGTGCACCTAGAGCATACAGGGTGTCTGATAGAGGGACGGGCCCCCGTTTTGTCGAGCGCGCGGAACAATCACAATCTGAGAGACTGAAACTTCGGGATTCACGAGACCCGTTCCTGTTCGTTCGACGACCGCGATAGTCGGGGCTTGTTTCTCTTCCGTGTGTCCTACATCTCTCGCCTCTTGTCACTTCCTCTCGAGGCAGTCGTTCGCTCGAACGTTGAGCGATCCTTATTTTGTGGACAGGGCATGGGCATGAAGCGACAACGCGGCGTCAGAGAGGTTCTCGAGAAGTATCGAGAAGATTTCGAGAAAGAGGCACACGTTGTGGAGAATCTACGGGCTGTACCGTATTCGGCACCCTTCTCGTAGCAGAGTTTCGAACGACGCAGAATAAGGGGCGTATCGATCATCGGACTCGATCGGCGACCGGAAGTCCACCCTCGGCTCTACCAGACATCCCATGCCTAAGGCTTTCCCGTCGCTTTCACTCTCGCACTCTCGTTACAAATATTAATGGCAGATTTGCTCTTTCTCACATTCTTTTTATATCTCCGTGGAACGAATACCGCTTTAGGGAGTTGGCCAGATAACAAAAAAAGAATTGCACTGCATGCCGCGACGAGTTTCCGTCTTTTTCTCTGCTTCGCCACATTCCACAATCCCCACAGACAATCCAATCCAATTGCAAGTCGAAAAAACGAAAAAGTACATATGCGCGCATACGGACGCTGCCCCGCTTGGCGAGCGGACGACAGTCGCGTACGCGCGCATATCCACATATTCAAGAGATGTCGGTAAAAATAGTCCGCACGTCAAA
The DNA here is from genome assembly GCA_033815515.1 of Cryptocheilus praepositus. Lineage (NCBI taxonomy): Eukaryota > Metazoa > Arthropoda > Insecta > Hymenoptera > Pompilidae > Cryptocheilus > Cryptocheilus praepositus. Next base: position 2,562,576 of record JAWWQZ010000161.1, on the reverse strand, counting down.
GAGTGAATGCCAGAAAAAAATAAATGAAAAAAAATATATATATATATGTAAAAAAAAACAAAGAAACGCACAGAGACTTTGATCGTTTCAATCAACCAGTAGGTGTACTATTAATTATTATATTAAGGGCCTGCTGTTCTAGCACTGGAAAGTGGTACCTCCGGTGGGATCTGCGGAGCGCTCTTTCTTCCTCTTCTTCTTCTTGCTGCCGTATCCGTAGTTATCCCTGGCACTCCAGCCGGGGTATCGTTGCTGGTGCAGATGGCGCTCCTGCCTGGCCGCCTCATAATACCGCGCCTGCTCCTCCCGGCTTAGCGAGTGCCACTGCGTGTCATATCCCCAAAATTCAGATTCACAGATTCACAGTCTCACAGTATTTATCCGTGCACCGTGTTCCTTTCACGTTCTTTAACTTACTAGCGCATCTAAAAGGACACACCGACGATTTTCCGCCATATTTTTTTTCTCCCGCCCCCATTCGTACTCGGCAAGCGACCCTTCCCCCCACATTCATTCCGAATATACTGTATATCTCCGAATAGTATATATGCAGCGAACTGAGATTTCCTTAGATCCCACCTACAATGCTGTATTCGTACTGAGATACTAGTAGGTACGATTTTGTTTAGTACTTACGAGTGATGCGCGGATCTTTTTCTCTTTGCATTGAAAAGCAAGTAAGACGCATGCAATACTGAGATCGTATGTATTAATGTACATATATTGTATGGTAAGACCAGACCCGTACTCCTGGCGACGATGCACGTTGCGATAGTTTCTTAAGTTGAGAATCAAAATGTTTTAGCGTGCGTGAGGGTGCGCTTGCGTGGAAAAGCACTCTTTGGCTAGAAATGCTCTTGGACGCAGGACACGAATACGGGTCTGAGAATTTTGAAAGGGTGAAAAGCACTCGTAGCCTCGCTAACGCCAAGTCAACATTTTGCTTCGCGCAATAGATATGTTTGCATGGGATATTTCGAATCAGTAGCTGTATCGATTAATGTCTAATATCTTAGTCAAGCGAAATGGTTTAAACGGTATATGTCGAATACGTACGTGTAGAAGAAAATCTTGACATTGGCAGGTAATGCTCACTCTTACATCGGCATGCAAACGTTTTTCACGCTAGTCAGTAGTACGATTAAAGAATTACGATAGATTTAGAACTATTAATTCTACGGACACGGGATGGACCGCATGTCAACGACACCGACGAGTGTCGATGTAAGAGTATGCATTGATGTAGTATAGTAGAGACCTTGAGACACAATCTACTCACTCGTCTTCCCAATATTTGGTTGATCGCAGCACTCTCTTTTAAGGTACACTCTGCCACCACCTTTGCCCTCATCTCCTTCATGTACAGCATAAATGCGTTCAAAGGCTTTTTTATATGGGGTTTCTTTTTATCTGTTAAAACAGCACGTAAGCGTATAAGTGAAACGTCTTAACATACCAAGTAGTAGTAGTAATTACCGTTTATTATTGCAATATTCTTCTCACCACAAGCTATAAAAATGTTGCACCAATCCATACCTTGATTGTTCTGCTGTCCCGTGTCCTGAGTCTTTGTGTTGTCCGCAGGTAACGACGTGGAATTTTTCTGTTCTATCGTAGACCTGCAAGAGATTTCGAAAGTGAATTTTCCGACAGAAGGCAGATGGCGCCTAGTGCGCCCGGGCACAGCATTTGGCTAAAGTAAAACGCGCGGACGGGGTGTACCGTTTAAAATAGGGTTGCTTCGTTTCGTGACTGAGGGGCTCGGGTTTTGTACAGGGAAGGGGATAGGGTGACGAGGAATTCTGCGTGTTGCACAACTGCTCCGTCAGATTCGACGTTGGACTGTCGAAATAGGGTTGTGGCAGGCCGAGAGGGTTCCTAAGGAAGTTCTGCGGCACCGGCCAGTTCATCTGCTGCCACATCCGATGCCTCGCTTCGACCATCGCGAGCAACTGCATAAAATTGTGCTGCCCGCCGTACGGAGGTGGCGTCACGCTCCTCGGTACGGTCATGTTCGACATCTGCATCAGGCTGCTCATGTAGAGTGCCGTCAGGATCTTATGATCCGCAGTGGGTAAGCTCGAGTCGCCAGACTTCACCGCGTCTTGCAATATCGCCATGCCGTCGTCGATTCTCGATTCAGTCTTCTCCTCGTCGATCTGTCCGATCGATGTGTCAGTGTTATCCTCGATCACCGTCGCTTCCTCACCGCTGCCAGTGTTGTCGTCCTTTTTAATCACCAAGTTCAGCGGTTCCAGACACTCGGGCTCCATCGCCATGCGGGACTTACTCTTACGCGTGGGTCTGTCTGTGCCCACTAAAACGGTGATCCAGGTTGATCCATCCGTACGATCCGTTCTCGCGATACTCCTTTTTTTACTGTGCCTCGTTTAGTCGCATCATCGTCCGTTACATACCATCATCGCTGTCTTTTTTCTCTCTTCGTCTCTTTCTCACTCTCTCTTTCTCTCTCCCTCTCTCTCACTCTATCTCTCCCTGTGTCTGCCTTTCTCTCTCTCTCTCTCTCTCTCTCGATGCGTCGCTTTATACCTCGACGCGTTTGTCCCGTATCCCGAGTTTATGGCACATTCACACCTTCAATTCCCGTACACCTTGCCTCGCAGTGCGAAACCTCGCGCACTTCGTCCACTTCATTTTATTATAACTGTCGTTCACGTAAACGCACTCGCGCACCATCATTGTGCACAACGCCGACGTGCAATCCCCGTAATAAATCGTTGTCGTTCTCGTAAACGGGCACTCGGTGCTGCCGGCACTCTCGGCAGAGTGTCCTAGCCCTCCGACGACGTCCTCGTCGTTTTTCCGCGAGCGACCTCGAAATATTCGCTACGCAGCGGTCCGTAGACTTTCCTCTCGCACAGGCCGCGTGCCACCGTCATCGGCGATCTTAATGGCTCCATTGCGACGGATGACGTTTAACATTCGTCTCCGTCGTCGCGTCTGTCGTTGCGCGACGACGTGTCGACATTCGTCGGCGATTCGTGTGGCAAAATGTCTCCGGCGGGCGGCATCCCACGATCGTTTCTGTCCTCACTGTATCTCCTATTCCATTCCCCTGCTATGTGTCTCTTTCGCTCACACTCCTTTCTATGTATCTCCCGTTCTCGCTCCTTCTCTCTCTTTCACTCACGTTCTGTCGCTCGTCCTCTGTCACTCGCTCCCCTTCGCTTCTCTCTCTTAGGCTATCTTTCTTTCGCGTACTCTCAGTCTCCGTCTCTCCGTCTCGTGCTCTTCCGTCGCACTCTCTCACACACGTGCCATCGTTCGTCACACTCGCTCCCAGTCAGTCTTCCTTCTCTCACCGTCGGCGGAACGCGTCCTTCCTGGCGTCGGCGGAATCACCGACCGGTGTTACGACGATTGATTATCCGCGACTGTAGGGGAGGCGGCGGGGGTGGAGAGGGTTGCACCGCGGGGGCCATCATCGCGATTCATGGCTCCGCAGCAACGGCACCCTTACCGCCTATCCGCCGATGTATAATACACGCGTGGGGGGTGAAGATTGCATTCTCTATGCTTTCCCTGTTTCCTCTTCCTTTTTCCCCTTTTTTGGCGGGCTGCGGCGCTGGCGTCGGTCTCGCGCGGCTGGGTCGACTCGCACTCGCTACGTGGCGAGCTCTCTGGACGGATCGCTCTGGAGGTCAAGTGCACTGGTCACCTCTTTCACTGTAACAAGACGCTCGTGTGTTGCGAGAGAGAGTGCCCCGGTGAGATACACAACGCCCGTCGACGGGCTTCTGCAGAAAAGCGCGCCTTCCGCGAAGGAATACGAGGCAGTGGCACGGAGAGATTATCGGGAGTCGTCGGGAATCGTAGCTGCTTTCGTAGGCGGAGACGCTTGGCGAATGTTACTACTACAGACCGCTCTGATAGATATAACTTTGTATGGAATGTATGCTGTGTGTCGCTGCTCTGTCGTGACTCCTTGCGATGACGCTTCTTTCGAGTTTTCTTCAAGCAGCGTACGTCGTCCAGCGAATCGTCTCAATGACATTTTCGGTTTCATCGCGTTTCGATGTCTGTCAGTAAAAAGTTTTTGTCGACGAGCGAACTGTGCCGTTCATCATTCATCGTGCGAGTCTTTCTAATTCTGCACGTTCTCGCCATTATGATTGTCCTGCACGTACGGTTCTTAATCTTTCCTGACGTGCGTGTCGTGAGCACGCGCGTATGACTACTCCATAGCGAAGATCGACGGACCCACCGGCTGGCTGACTACTACCGCTACTACTACTACTGCCCACTGCTGCCAAGACCACCACCACCACCACCACCGCCACCACCACTACCACCTATTCTATCCCGCGACACCGACGCCGACCTCTCCGTGCCTACTGGTCGCAGCACGTCGGGTTTACGAGGCTCCTCGTAAAATTCCTGCCTCCCGATGAGTCATAAACACCGCACGAAGGACCTCGTGGCGCCGCTTCTGATGGACCATGACACGAAACGCAGCCGCCGCCGTCCTCGCCGTTGTTCCTCCACCACGTTGCGCGATTAGGCTAACAGAAAGTGGAAACGTACTCGTGTACGTGTGCCACCGGTTTGGTACGTATATCGCGTCGTCGACCACGCGGCTTTGTATACACTGTCGGGCTAGGCGATCGCCCGGGTACTAATGCAAATTAGAAATCTGTTTAAGAGGGTAATGATCAATACATAACGCGGCGGCGGCGATGGCGGTGGTGGCGGGAGCAGCGCAGACGCTGTGCGGAGAGAGTCATTCGATAAGTGTTATACGTGCCTCGTCGACGAAGGGGGAACGACTGCACGAGGGGTTGTTAGGATGTTTCGTTGACGCGTGCTACCCCCGCATGGCCGCGACTGTAACTACCAGTCCGCGGGTACCCCCCTTTCGCGCGACGCTTCCTTATCAGCAGACAGCTCGTCCTCGTTCATTTCATTTGCGTTTGAAGCGCCCTTCTTTTTCTCTCTGTGCACTTCGGCGTCATGTCCTTCCTCGGTTTTATCGATCGTCATAGATGCGACGCGCGAGCACGCCTGCTCTCGAAGCGGTCGTTTGATGCACTGCTATGCCGCTGCGAGGTAAGCGGGATTACATCGAACAGATGTGCGCCGAGGGGGTGAGACTCCGAGCCGGCTGACCGATTGGCTGCATCTGATGAACGGCGTTTGTAATTTCGAGGCAATTCGGCTGGGGCACACTGTTGTTTTACGGCCTAGATCGCGTGGTCGTTGAAAATCGAAGCTTTAAAGATCTCTCAACTGAGAGAGTACAGATGACGCCGCGATGTTTCTTCATCGAATAATTCTTGCAACTGCACATTTTTCCGTCAACAATGCGTGATGACGAAGTACGTCCGCTTTTCACAAGTGCGTAGTCATCAATCTTCACCGATGCCTATGGTACACGTCGAAACACAGTTCACGTCCGGACACAATTATCGTCAACTTCAGTCGTAGCACAAAGCCCCGGTCCTGTTGACCGTGCGATGATGAATTGCACGTGACAGGTGATTCGGCACTCATTCGTCGAAACACGTTCTCACGGTAACGTTGGCCCGGCGAATTGCAGGTGAAGCACAAATCAACTCGGTCGACACTTTCAACGACAGCGCGTCGAGTTTTCGAGCCTCGACGTGTCGTTCTCCCGTAACACCGGGTGGTTAAACGATACGGTTCACGACCCATTTATCTCGGCCGTTTTATCGTCCGTCGTTTCTGGGTGCGCGGGAGGTCACGCGATGGAATCGGATCAAACGACATCTGGCGGAAGAGTGAAGGGCAAAGGGAAGCGCAGGATACACCAAGTACGAGAGCGAAACAGGAATGGTACACTATCGATCGGCGTTCGCTTTGGCGATGTACCGTCTAGATGTCACCGTGTCTACAATTAAGCCCGGCAAAATGTTATACGCTTCTGACGAACCTGTGATTGTGATCCAAGGTGGAATGCTCCGCCTTCGGCGCCGAAGACACCAGTGCGTGCGACGCCAATGCATGTGCGTGCGGGCTCAGCCCGTGATGCGGGGGCATAAGGCCCGTCGGCGAAAACCGGTAGAGATCACTGAAAAAAAGTGCATGCCAATGTGACTGTGTCGCTTCGAAGGTACGGGCGCGTGACCGCGATCGCGGCGAGCGCACTGCTTGGGACGCCTCTAATCTTCACTACGACCTACTAACCTTGGTAAACTGGAACTCGTGATGGGCAAACTCGTGGGATACGGACTTCGGAAGCCGGCGTTTGCCGGGGAAATGGGGTACATGCTCGGCGTGTGCCTGAAAAATATTCATATTTAGTTTCATCGTCCGTCTCGAGGTGGAATGTTTGCACTGTGTGCCGGAGTTGACAAAATTATTACACGGGCAATGGTGATTTCGCTCTTTCGTGCGACTTCTGGCGTCGGGTCTGAACACAGAACGCGTATTATCTATGCACACATAATCTATTTGTATAAATGAATCAACAGTGTAGTCCTTGATCTATTGAATCAATACTGTGCAGGCGGACACAGACGTATCCGATTACAGACAAAAGCTCTATCGAACGCGTGGAGAGGCTGAGACCATGAAATTTGAATAATGTACACGGTACATTGATACTGTTACGACCCGTCATACAGCATTACACATTCTATCATTAAAAGCCCACAATTATTCTAGTAACACAAGCCGTCAAGACAGGCTCGACAATTACCCCTTCCAACCTAAAATTAGCGTTCCCCATATATAACACAGGTCGCGCACCGCGTTGTAAAAACATCGGCATATTTTCGGATGTGGGTAGTTCACAGGCGTTTTCTTGACTTTTCATTTTCCACCTCTTGACACACGCACGACACGCATGGTCGGCGATAGGGCGCGTCGACAATTTTCCCGAACGGAGGAATCGATGTAGGAAAGCGGATTCTCGCCTAATTGAGGTGGAAGGGCCTAATCATCCGTGGAAAATCTCAATTCGGGGCGGGTCGGTAGAAAGCAAATAACAAGACGAGACCGAAGGCTCCTCTGGCAAGGACCTATAAGAGGAGGGTGCCGTGAACTGGCTTCGTGAAACGTTGACGATGACGACGTTGCGGTGGGATGGAGGGACCACAACTGCGGTGGGTGTACTCGGCCTAATAGACCGGAACTGAGAGGATGACCGGCTGACCATTCTGGGGGTACTTAGGCGCGGAGATTTCCTCGAAGAGCCAGAGCTGAATGCGAATGCGGACTGCGTGGCTCTCTTATTCTATCGTCAGGCTCAGACGGCACTCCAGCCATCGAACCGGTTTCAATAGTGTATTCCGGGATAAGTGAACTATTTGCATGGAAGAGGCCGGAATATCGGCCTCGTCGGAAGAGTCTCGACTCCCGCGAGAAAAAGGGTAAACGACCGGGGAAAAGGATGCAAAAAATGAGAGTTCGCATCTCTTTCAATCCTTTATTTCGGTGCACCGCGAAAATCCTAAGGAGCGCATATTCATCCGGGGCTGGTATGGCCCAATCGGAAATCGCATCTCGATCCAATAACTGATCGATCACTTTCCTTTGAAAATCGGAATCGGACGGTTGAGAGGGTGAAATCAATCGGCTGGTCTGATCGGCGGACAAAAGCGCTCTTTCTTGCAGTTCATTCGTTTGCGCTCTATTGCGGAATGAATTGACGGTACTCGACGGAAGAACAATCTGTCTAAAATAAGATCAGTGCGATGTTATTTCGTCGATGATCAATGATCTAATGAGGGTATTTCGGTGTACAGAAAGGTAAAGTTCGAAGATACGTAAGAGGATTGAATAAACTTGAAGGAGAACGATGTTCCAACTTACCAGGAAGCGGCGACTTGCGTCATTTCCGGACTAAGCATGGGATATGGATATTGGCCCGTAGAGAAAGGGTACATCGGCGCTCTTGTGAGACCTGCAACGGATAAAAGCACGTTATTATCATTCTAGACGGCAAGACTCGCTGTCATCAAGCATCACACGCATCCTCCCGTTTCAAAACCACTATCTATGTCTACTGCTACACTCGTTCTACATTATGCGTCCCACAACGATAAACACATTTGTATCATAAAAGCCACCAACAGATTCAGTATTCCAAAAAAATTCATCAGAATCAATTTGTGCAGTCATGTAAACACAAACAAACTGCCGGGTACTTTTTTTTATTAAACCTGATCAGAATCAAAGGGCAAACCGCAAATTCTCCATTGATTTCCGTCATTCAATACGATCGGTTTTTCACTCGTGCGGTGCGACGAACACTTCAATAGAATGGGTGCATTGAAAAATGACAGGACGACCGAGCGAAACGTGTGCGATTGTTCCCGCATTTTGGGGATTTTCCGGTTAATGTTGCGTCAACGAAGTACCGAGCCGGTAGGGGGACTCAAACGACCGCAATTTACCTAGGATACTATTCAATGTCCACTCGATCAGGTCGTCAATGTGCGCGATGTTTGACGACAGGGGACGCGATATTAACAGATGCAAAACAAACATTATTACGATCGGATTAAAGAAGAGTGCGACGATTGGACGAAAGCAGGTTATGTATATAATATCGTGCCGGTTTACACAAAATACACACATGTGCGGCGTATGAACTGCTGCTCAATGTACGCGGCTGCTGGATGGGCATTGATGCATTGATCGACATGACTCGATGCAACAACACTTTAGTGTGTGTGGTTATGCGTTGCGCGCGTTTAACGGCGCCATACTGACTTCACGAATATGTAACCGTCGACGCGCATCAACATTTACTCCGGTACGTTTAATAGCGCACGTATTACGTGATAGTGTTACGCGATCACACTATCGAGCATTGTTCAGCCGCGTAAACGTAATGACGTCTCTACACGTCGGAATCGCTGATCTGCGACTTCACCAGCTTCACGAATCTGATGCCTCAACCGCGAAGCGTAAACGCACAGTTAAATTCATTCCGCTAACACGCGATTCGCGCTAAAGGAACAACAAACTGACGATTCGGCAACGACAATGCCCATTCCAAAAACCGGGACGCTTTCAGTGTGGGTATATCTAGTGTAACTAGTACGTGCTACGTAGACGGTGGCAGTTCGAAGAGTTGCAGAACGTTGGGTACCGGTATAAGTGGGGTGCCTTTGGTGAGGCGAAGTGTAATTGGCTTCATAAGGGTCGACGAGAAGCGCCTGGAGTAGTATCGGCAAGCCTGAAACCGCTTGACGAGGCCAATACGTTTCTCTCTCTCTCTCTCTCTCTTGTTTCCTCTCCCACCCTCCTTCTCTTTCTATCCGTCTGTCTCTTTACATCCTCATCTACCATTGCGGTGTACAGACGGATTGAAGCCCACCCTCACGCCGCCCTATCGTTTCTCATCGTTCCTTTTTGGGTTTCGCGGATGTACATGTCCTGGAGGCGTGTTTCTGTGACAGGGACACAACCCTCCGGCTCCTCTTCATCATCCCCGCCTGCAGCCACAGTCGCGAAATCGGTCAGCGCGTGGTTTTGCATGATAGGGCCACTCTCAATCTCCATGTGACGACGATTAACCACCAGAGTGTAAAGAGAGACCAGCCTTCCGGCGTCGGGAGGGAGCTTTCAGTCGCTCATTTGAATAACGAAGCACGCGCACGCCCGACGTGATACAATACCGAGACCGGTAAAAAGAAACTCCACTTTCGGACGTAAAGCGGATCATTTTAGATACGCTTGCGTGCCTCGCGTGATGCTGCTAACGAAGCGATCGCGGAATTTACAATGTTTGGATTCGATAGCGGAATGCAGAGGGCGCAGAAACGGTTTATTACGCAGCGACTGTGCTTCCGGGAATTTTCAATGACGCGAGCCGGTACTGTAAATCAGCGGGCGGACGCATAAAAGTAATCGCAAGCGATACGCAAACGTTTGTGACCTCGGTGCCTTTCGTGATTATTAACGGATAATAAGCAGCGCGTGGCCGGCGAGCTAAAATTGAACAGAAAGTGCCGGTGCCGATTGATTGAATCGTATTATAAACCCACTATTGTAACGAAAGCGGCCGCGTTTGAGCACTAATCTGTGCATTACGGAGCGCTGAACTGATCTTAAACACAGATTAAGACACGTTGCTATGAATAGCGTTATTACGAAACTCTCGTGAAATGTACTTGAGAAAATAATACTTTGACTGATCTGTCGGCACAAATATTTGAAGCAATTACCCTTTGGTAAAACTACAGTTAAAGAAGAAAATGCAACAACTAAGGAGCTTCGCGCGCGGCGAGCTGACAATTTCTATGAATTTTGTATTTTGACCTCGTAACTGTTACGACACTTTCGTAACCTAGGATTAACTGGAAGCTATTACGAACGTAACACACGCCCTAGCGTGGCCTGAAACCGTAATCCACGGTTCCTCTACGAGGTCCAGGTTAATGGAGGGTGGTCCAAATCGGAGACAGTTCTGCGTCACGATCGGTTACGTCGGTTAACAAGAGATTCTGGAGGTTGCAGAGGAAATGCAGGAAAGGGCGTATCGATATTTGCCTAATACGTCGTAGGGGACCGAGAATTGGAACCACGAATAAATGAGGAGACGTGAAGAGAGAGCGGGAAGCGAAAAGGGAGAGGAAGGGAGAGGGAACGAGACGAAAGGGTGGAATAAGACAGAGGTAGAAGGATGTCAGAGGGATGGGGCGGGTGGGGGTCCACAGGGGTGGCTCGTAATATCCTGGCGAGTCCGCGGGCTCCGTCATGTGTGCTTAATCACTTTCCAGTCGACTCGGCAGTCTGCAACCCCATTATCGGCGTCTCACCACCCGGAAAATTACTCTTTTATTCTCGAACAACTCTCCAGTTCTCCCGGTGTTCCGTGTACCGCGAAGCTTCGTCTCTTTCTTTCTCTCTCTCTCACACAGTAGGTTTCATTCCTCTCTTTCACTCGCGTCCTTTCCTCCTTTTCTTCCCTGGACTCATCCAGTACGACAGTTTTCAGACTTTTTTACGCCTCCTCGCTACCTCCCTCCCTCCTCTTTCCAGTCACCTCACTCATCCAGCTCGATCGTCTATTTCGCTCTATTAGGTTTCTCCGTTAACCATCTTTTGCCCCCGAAGTCTTGATCGATGCTCATTTAGGAGAACGTCGGAGACGAAGATCATCGTGCGCTCACGGTTCGGCGAATTTAGATCGCAGGAATCAATTGCAGTCATTAGGGGCGGGGCGAGTTGCTTCGAGAGGTTATGGAAGACGTTCATGTCAAGGGCACTTCCGGAAGATGGCGCGTCACTTCAGGCGGATGATAAGATAGTATGGCGAAGAAAGGATTTCAGTTGCGGAAACTGGCGGCAACGTGTGTTTTGGAGGGAGGAACGGAAGAAGAGGAAGTTCTGAAAGGATTATGTGCTCGAAGGATTCCCGGCGGGTTGACGAAGCGTGACTATTCGAGACACATATTGCACGTTGCGAGTTCGGAGGGTTCGAAGAATGCGAAGAGCGGATAGTAATACACGCGAATTATTTCAAATGTTGGACGGAGTTGTTCGATAATTCACGGAGTCGTTAAGAGGTCTGTCGCGGTCGATGTAACAGTCAACGACTACCAATTGCATTGGTCCGTGTTCGGTTGGCCAAGTCTATTCACTCGCGACAGCGGGCGTTGTTGAGAAACTTTCGAGTTCGCAATTTTGCAAGTTTGCTTGTCGCAAAAGTTCACAGTTCTCTCAGTTGACAAAGTCTGGACCATGGAGGGTTTCGAAATTAGGTCTGTCCGTAAGCCAATCTTTCGTAACAACGCTTAAGTTGGCAAAATGATTCTACGTTATAAGCCGTTATCCAATTGTAACGTTCTCATTGCTACTACATGAGTACTTATATGCCCGTAACAGTATTCGAACCGAAACGTCTTATTTCGTCCGTGTCCGATTGAATATTCACTTTCACCCATTAGAAGTCGCGAACATACTTATTACGTGTCTATTGAAACGCGCCTCGAAGTGCTTCTACACCATTTCCGCTGGTGTGATCAACGATTGTATTGACACCTTATTATACGCTCTATTACCCGTCCGCTATTTTCAGAAAGCAACGCTACCTGTCGGATCCGATTACTGCGTCGTACTTATTAGCCCGTTATCGCGTCAACATCGGTGACTAATAACAACGTAAAATCATGATCGATCGCGTGTCAGCCCGCCGCGCATTAAGTACACACAACTTACCCCAGTTTCCTTCGCCTGAGTCATTAATCATGCGCAGCACACGTTCGTCCGGCTGTCCGCTCAAAAGAATCTCAACTGCCACTTGCCGCTCGCGGAACATATTCCGCGAGAAGTTCACAGCACGGGAAGTTAACGTTCGCCGGGCCACTTATCTTTATCCATCAACGCTCTCCGGGAGCTTTCGGAAAATGCACGCGAACAAGAGCCCCACGAGCAAATCCAACAGCGACTAAACAGACGGAAAAAGCCGACCTCCATCGGACCACATTCATCGGTCTCAAGAGCGAAATCCCGCGTCACTTTACGGAAGCTGGCGAGTGCAAGGATGCGGCGAACGGGCATCGAGCCGGACAGTCGCGGGCACGGAAGAGAGCGAAAATTAAATCGTGCGTACGATAGTGCACATGAAAACTGCAAAAAAAGCAGATTACGCGAGAGAACGGAAGCGAGCAAACGGTTGCGGAGCGGGACGGAAGACGGTTAAACACGAGATCGCCAGAGAGAGGGAAGAGAGGAGCGAAATTAAGCGGATCAATGGCGGAGCCCGGCGAAACGAAACGCCGGTACCGCCGGCAGCTTTCGCATTCGCTAGCTCTCACCCTCGCCAACCCCCTTCCTCTCATCCTGCCTCTCGCTCCCTCTCCGTCTCTCGAGTCTCTCCTCGTTCGCTCTGGAGTTCTGAAATAAACAGGCGGCGGAGATCGAAAAGTGGAGCTAATTAGAAATATATTCGTAGAAGTGAGAGACGAGTGCGCGCGAGCAGGGGTGGTGGGTTGGGAGAGGGTGAGGCGCAGAAGAAGGTTGGGCGAGGAGGTGAAGCTGGGCGAAGGGGGCGAAGAGAGTCAGAGGTGGCAGTACTTCGCTCTGGCGCAAGAGAGAAACGGGTGAGTGGGCGTATAGAAGGTGGAGAGGGCGAAGAGGGACGAAAGGGGATTCTGTCGTTTCCCGTGGCAGCGGCGGCACGAGAGGAGAAGGGCGAGGTTTTACACGAGGGGAGGGTGGGGATCCAGCAAGGGGGAGACGAAATGCTCGCTCGTTTGCAAGACAAAGAACCCGAGCCGCCGTACGAACTCGTAGTCGTGCATAAACGCTATCAACCCCATCTACATATTCCAGGGACTAAGGGGACAAGAGGGGAGCGAGGCCGAAGGAGAGTACAAATACGCTCGACGTTGGCCGTGTCGCTTCAGAAAAAGAGAAGGAGAGGAGCGCGATCGTACGACGGACAATGTCGATTGGTCCGGATGTGGACAGGTTAGCCGAAGATCTTGCCGAGGCCGGGGGCAGCTAATTTTAACGAGTGAGCGCGGTAGCGCATGTACCGGTTATTTTTGTTAAGAATTAACTGCACAAAAAGTGCCGTCCACCGGTACGCGGCGGGAGCAGATTATTTTATGGGAAAACACACAACGGGCAAAGGGGAAATTATTGATGCTGCGAAGACTAACGAATGGCGAGCGTTGAGAAAACAGCAGTGTCATCAAAAAGCGTCTGCTCGTCGCTCAGCTTAAAATGGCGCTGCGTTAATCGCGAAGGAAACAGTTGCCAGTTGGCGACCGGTCGAGATATCGAGTTTTACCCCTTATTGTCCGGCAGGGACAGCGCCTCTCTTCCGGAGCGATTTATAGCGGTGCGCGCGTTAGCGGAGACAAACGGCGGTGCAACGAGAGATCGCTGGAACATGAGGCTCTTGTGCTCGGTGTCCAGTTCGGAATTTTCCTACGAACCGGGGAGAAGTGACTGCCTCTGTAGACTGCCGCACGCACACACGTTCGCACACATGCTCGCACACACGTACACAGTGGCATTCTCATTCTCCGGTACGTGCGAAGGTGCCAGGGTTGGTGCAAGTATCGTGTATCGACGTTCGACTCACGTAGCGGTGCCGTTGGATATTCGAATCTCAGGGTGAGCACAAGTTATTGACTGTTGATGTGCAATGGCTCAGGGTTGACGTCGGGGGTGGGTTCGGGACGGTAACGATGGCAGAAAGGGAGTAGAGGCGGTGGGAGTAGTGAGACGGGTTGAAACCCCCTTGACCCGGCACGAGGGGGAGGCTGCATGCCTGGCTGATTAGCCTAATGGTGAGTCCTCCTCTTATTCTCCTACTTGACGCCAGTTCGCGAGCCACTCTTCTCTCTTATCTCTTTCCCGCCTCCTCTGTCTGTCTCGCTCGCGCGTTTTCTCTCCTTCGCACGCTCTCTCCTTTCCTCTCATTTCCTCATCCTCATTCAGCCGCTCTCTTTCTTTAACTCTGTTTCCCTCTCCAGGGGCTCTCTTCGTTCTCTCGACATTTCCCCTTGGACCCGACGTCATCGTGGCTCTTGACTTGATAAGAATTATTCCTTCAATTAGGACCCCGTAGGAATATCAATGTTTGCACGTCTACCGGCGGCAGACAATCTTTCCGCGTGGCTCTCGATGATAACGGGGATGAAGATTGCGAGGTGAAGAATACTCGAAGCGAATTGAGACCGAATATAGAGAGCCGAAGAGCTGTTCGGAGGGAGCGAGATCGATATTCGTTGCCGCAGTACGTATCCTGACGGAGGCGCGTGGTCTGTGGGGAGACGACCGTCACTACTTTTGTGAGACCAGCGCGAAGAATCGGTTCGCCGCTCGGTGCGCGCCGAGGACGCAATTTTGTGATGTGTCGAGAATTCTGTTGGCAATGATTCAACTCTCACGGCGCAGGGGATAAACGTGCCTCGCACTATTCGAACGTAATCGGCATTAGAATCGGTACGCAATAGGTGAAAGTGGGTCGATAAAATCGCTTGTAGGTGTAAGAACAACGGGAACACGCAAGGCAACATGCTTCTATGGGATCAATTTTCCTGAATGTCACGATCGACGTGATTAGGGTATATTACACGGAATTTCTATTTGCAAGTACTCGTTGATAACACAGTAGGTAAACTATTATTGGTGCAACATTAAAGCTCGTCGATGTGTTAAAAGAAGCTTAGCTTAATCTCGCGCAGGAAACTTAAGAGCAACCTCCACCTGAGTCACCACCACCACCCTTTGTAGCGCCCGAGGACACGGTGTCTTTGTGGAGTTGACGTTAACATTGAGTTTACGTTAAAAGTAATTGAAGTGTGCGTGGAGTTGGTTTTGCTTGGATGATGTCAGTTCAATTATGGACTTTTAGTTCGTACCTCAACGTCTCGCCTTACTGTTCCTCATACCCGTACACAGCCAATTTTTCAAGAAAACTTTCACTCAAACGCATTTTCATTCGTGACCACCGCCGACTATTATTCGCACGGCACTTCTAAATCCGTCAATTCAGAAGATGTCTCTACCAATTTAACAGCCAGCTTTTTCGCCAAGCAGTACTACAACACCGCTAAAATTCCAGTCCAACAGCATCCAACATGGAAGTCGTTCAGGAATATTCTGACCCCGCGCGAAGGACCGTATCGCGAACTTTCGAGTCGCTCAACGCCTGAATTTTGTTCGCAGGCGCAATTCGACGGGACCGAAACCTTCGAAACGCGAGAGAACACAATTATTTGCGAGGGTGTGAGTGGGTGGGTGGGTGGCATCGAAAGATCCGAAGGCGCCAATCGTGGTGAACCGTGTGTGGAGGGGCTGACCTGTGGAGGCTGCTGCGGCAAGAAGACGTTTCCAGTGCGCGGGATCTGTGGGTGGCTGGTGCCCATAGGTGGCTGATGACCAGTACTCACCGGCCGCGGCGGCCGCTTTGCCCGCGTCCAGCGCTCCATACGGTGGTATGCCCATATGGGCGGGCGGTGGTTGCGTTAGGTGGTCCCCGTTTGGGCAGAAATAGGGCAGCCCGCTTGGATGCGTCCCCGCCAGGCCCATTTTGCTCGCCTGAAAAAAACGACACTGTTAGAATACTTTTCCGATCATGCAGACGCTGGGCAAAAGGTCAATGAAGGTGCAAGCGTATGAGCAGACGAGTGTAGGCGTGTGAAAATGAATGGCGATCGCTGTGCGATGCGAGTTCTCACCGTTGATGGTGAGAATGGCGCATTATTAGTATTGGCACGAAGGCATTTGTTTGGCGGATGCTTACGTAAATTAGCGCGTTTGCGTGTGTTTAAGTGAAGAGCAGGGTATGGTTGTTCTGATAATTAAGAACGATTAAGTGTGAACGGCTGTGCCGTCGGTGCGTGCATTGTGTAATTAACGCGGTGCTAGTGTGACTAATTGTCCTAAATTCTGGTCCACACCGCGGTAATTTAAGAGTGTATCTGATAAGATAGCATCGTGTTTGTCCTCGTTAGGCCCCGTTGCTGCGAGATCCAACGAGGAGCAAAAGAAGTTCGTTACAGTTTTCGTCTCTCGGCAGAGACGAGCTATTCAATTCGATAAAGTAGAAAGGGGGAGCCGGTTATCGAGCACGAGCAGCAGCATTAATTTGCAAAGACGACGCTACCCCTCGAGGTGCTCGAGGGTTCGTCGTTCGGCTTTTTCGTCAGACCGCTCGACGTATCGCCGAATTTAAGTGCCTCTTCACCGAGTACGTGCTATCCAACCTCTTTCTCTTCCTCTTTCTCGGCTCTCTACCCCCTCGCCGCCCCTGTTATATTTTTCTCAAGTGACAGTCGGCGAAATTAGTTCAATCTGGCGGCAAGCTAAGATCCCCTGCGCCGCATCCTCCGTGTTACTCGACGGATCGATATCTCGAGTGGTTGTCTCTTATCAGTCGGTGCTTACCATGAGTGCGGCAGTATCGCGCATCGACCTAACCGCAAGCAGTAATCCTGGATCGAGGGGTTCCCTCTCCATCCAGGTCAGCACCCTCGACAGAAGACCAACCGCTTCCTCCGCCGTCGGCTCATCCTCCTCATCCTCGTCATCTTCATCTTCCTCGTCGCCGTTGTAATCGTTCCATTTCTCTTCCGCCTCGACCTTCACCCGACAGTGTTCGTCGTCGACGTCCTTCTTCACATGACGAGCCACTTCGCTCTCCTCGTCAACGATCCACCTGCCGAGTTCTTCGTCATTCACGTCCAAGCCGACTTCTCTCGCTAAGCTTTGAAGTTCCCCCAGCAATATCCTGTCCTCTTCTCTGTCAGCGAGCGCATGAATTCGGTAAGCAAAGGCTGTGTTACCTTTCGACGCTAGGTCCTCCCGATCACGTGGCAGAATCCAACTGCGCGCGAACGTGTCCGATCTGACACTCAGCCAGGATCGATGCAGATCGGCGAACGCTTCCTTCAGCGTGAACTTCTTGAGGTACCCTTCCAGGCCTCCGTCCTGCGCCTTACCGTTCGCCATTGCCTTGGTCCCGGACACACCGTGACACGCCCTATATAAGACACCCGTCGCCAGTCTCACCCGGAGCTCCCTCACGACGATTCTCGTCGCGATGCAATCTTTCGGCGCGATAAACAGACGTACCAAGCCGTCCGCCGCGACGCAGTCCGCTTCCGGTGGCAGATAATCAGCGCTCTCCGCAACGAGGACCGCGCCATCGGGATGCATCGCCATTGCCGTAACGGCAAACTCGCGATGGAACCACCATAGGAAGAGATCTGACGTCAAGGACCCCCTACCGCCGCCCGCGTAGATGACAGGCTGACTGAGCATATTGACACGTCGCAGACAGTGGGGCCTCCAATGACGTCCGGCGACCAACAATCGTGTCCGATGATGCCCTTCGTGGTCCGCCGCCCCCACCACCCACACCCTCTCCGAGTGTTTTTCGACCCTCTCCGTGTGTCTGTCCAACCTGTCGACGTTACCGTCAGCGTAGTTCTCACCATAGTTGGCCGTCGACGGTGTCGTGCGTCTTCTCCCCGGCAGGTCCCGCCAATCCAGAAAGCAGACGTGCGCGAGGTAGATCCTACTTCGGTCGTAGTTCTCCAGGGCACTCCTGAGACTGTCGAAACTCGACTGCGCATGCGCGTCGACCCTTGTGCTTCTCTGACAGGGGGGCGCCGTCGCGCTGCCAATGTTATTGTTGTTGTTATTGACGCTGACGTTGTTATTGTTGATACTACTGTTGATCTTATCCGGCGTCGAGGACGACGACACCGACGAGGAGAACGGCGAGGACGAGATCGGCGGCTGCGGCGCGACTTTTTCCTCAATCGAAAAGGTGGAACACGATCCCTTATCGTCGACCGACAGGTCCTCCCCTCTCTCCGCAAGGCCACGCAGGCCTCTTCCAACGAGGCAGCGTTCGCTCCGCTTCCCGAGTCGCTCATCTTCCGCGTCCCCTCCCAACAACGTTACGCCTGTCCGCTCGACGTCCTTGACGAGGGGGTTGCAGCGATCGCGACACGCAATCGTCGAGGCTGACGACGTGGACCGCGCCGGAGACGAGCTCCTTGACGGTGGCGAGGTCGAGGAGCGTCGGGACGAGCGGGAGGACGAAGCAGGCGACGACAGGGACGCCGTCGTCACCGTTGACGTCACCGTCGACGTCACCTGGCCGCCATTCGACGACGAGGCCACCGGCCGATTTCTCCTCGCGATCACGAGTCGTTCTCTGCGCCGCTGATACTTCTCCGGACAGCGCTGTTGTACCAGGATGCCGTTTTCACGGGGCTCGAAGCCGCTGCTCTCCAGGGACTGGCGCATGCGTCCCGGCCACGATCGACCATCGCACGCCGCCGACGCAGACGTCCCCGCCGCCGCTGCCGCCACCACCGTCACCGCCGCCGACTTTCCCGTTTTGCCTGCCGTCGCCGATGTCGCCGTTCGTTTCATCGTCGCGGTGGTCATGTCGCTCCCAGACACGCGACTCTCCGGCCCCTCGCCCTGCGTACCCTGCGTGCACGCAGCCTCGCTCTCCTGCGAATCGCGCACCTGCCGTCCCTTGGCGTTCACCTTGTTTTTGCTCGCGCACTTGCCGCCACGCGGTGACATCACACGGCTACTCGCCTTTCCTCGCTGCCCTCTCCGCCGTCTCACGCTGTGCCGCGGTCACGCCGATCACCAGCAGCTCGCTTAGCCCGCACGGAAGAACCGCGAGACGGTTCTCTCTACGCTTCCTGGACGGATCGAGGGTCCTGGAGACGCACCGGACGATCCGGCCCCAGCTCGCTCGCGCGCGCTCGAGCCTCGTGCACGGCGCGCCGGCTTCGCCTACCGAGCGATGACTGAGCGAGCGGCCGCGACGCAACCGTCAAAGGCCGGAGCGGGAACTAGAAGGCTTTGATGTACCGCCGCCCCGGCGCGCACAAAGCGAAAGCGGCCCGGCTCGTTGGTTGGCACGGTACGGGGGCGGGGGCGGACAGAGAGGGAGAGAGCGAGAGAGCGAGAGAGCCGCTACGTTGGCAAAAGCTGCGTGAAAGAGAGGCGAACGCGGGGCGAGACGGGCGGGTGAGAGGGACGGAGAACAGGGACATGACGATGTCTACCCGTCGTCCGACGAGATGTACAGTCAACCCCGTTCGACCGGCGACGCGTGCCTGGTACCCCGTCGGCAGAGATTCGCGAACACGCCGCGGGACTGTACCGGAGGACGAGGATCTGCGTCTCGGTAGAATCTGGTTACGCCCGGAATAGATGTCTCCTCGTCGGGACGACGGCAGAAAGGGAGGAACGCGAGAGAGAGTGGAAAACGGAACGGCGTGCATCGATCAGCGCGTTGCAATTTGCGAGAGTCGCACGAGCGGTGTTGTGCACGATGGTCGGCGGTTGATCCCCACGAAGCGCGGGATGGCCCTTCAAGCGTAGTATGTAAGTTTCGTTATGCGGCCGGCTTCGAGAGAACATTGTGCTGAGGTGGCACGTCGGCAACCGACGGGGAGCGAACGAACGGGAGCATGCGGAGAATGGGCGGTGGATGAGCAGAAACCGGGACGACGCTGGGCTTAAGGGGATCGTACGCGTTCCGTACGTTTACTAATTCACGGCTTTCTACTTCGGTCACCCTCTCCGTCCTGCTTAGCACCGCGGAAATTTGCTTACGAAAGTGCGCGGTGCCGCCGGTACGAAGAGAAGGTTGCTCGCAATCTTCGCTTCGGGGCGATATAACCGGACGCGATTGATAGGGAAATCATTTTCGGAAAATGCATTTTTCGAAAAACAAATATTATATCTCTTTTACCTCTTACGCTGTCGCTGGCAAAAAAAGAAAAAAAAATTGGCGCCCCCCTGTTGAAACGTGACCGTAGAGGATTTCTCGTAATTGAGTCCGAATGTTTCAGCGGCGCACGCGAAAATAATTTTAATTAATTTCGCTGATAATGTCGCGCGTATTTCATTTGGCCTGCATTTTGCGCGCCAATAAAATTCGCCCGTCCGCGTAATTGGTATCCAACACGAATCCCTTCGCAGGGTTATTAACAAATTATTGTCAATATGTCAACAAATTGATAACGCTCCAGCGTCCGCGCAAATGACATGCATTAAAAACAGCCCATAAAAAACCTCGTACATAAATAACCCGCCGCGAAAAACTGTTCAGCCCGAAAGTCTGCGCCCACCCGTGCGATCCGGCGGTTGCGGAGCACGTTCGCACCGATGTTGCGACAAGGTAACACCCGCGAAACGCACTCTCCCTTTCCACCGCGCTCGCGTACGAAGAAAAACGGGAAGTCATCCGTTGGGCAGAAAAAAATCTGCGCGTTCATCCCGTTTTGCTTCGCGCACGCACGCGCGCGCTCACGTTGGAGGCGGGCTCGCGTTACAAATAGGATTTAGCACTCGATGCCGGCGGCGCGTGATTATCGGCGTGTCGGCGTTTCATAAACGCGTCCACATCAAACGGCGCGCCACGGTCGATCGTGATAATATTTGTCACGTAGTTGCGGTGCGCAGGGCGGTAGGAGCATTCGACACCGGTGGACACATGGTAATCGATCGGTCTACGCGGGGCTTATAGACAGGTACTACGCGCATGATTACTTTCAGATGTATACGCCGCGCACATATTATCTCCTTCGTATCACTATTTCGCCTGCGCGCCGGAAACAGGATAGGGGAGCGAGTCGCCGGATCAAACGTGCGAAAGCTGATCGCCCGGCGGGTTCTTGCGGCGCTTGCCGCGTGTTGTGCGTTCACGAGTATCGACGCGCAGAGACCAGATACAGTGTTTAGCGGAAATAGCCAACTATTTTCCGTCTCGAAAACAGCAATTCGCTTCTTTATTTCAAGTCGCCCACGAAGTAATAGACCCGAGGACGAGTGAGAGGTCCGTCAAAGTGAGAAGCCATACGTTTGTACGGCTGAATGAACGGTCATTGTTCCAATCTCGTACAAGATCAAAGTTAAGCCGAAGAGTATACCTGTCGTGACCATTTACTTTTTTTCTCGAAACGGAACATCTGGTAATTTTAGGTAATAGTATGCGTATTCAAGGAAACGCACGCTTATTCCTAGTTTTGATTTAATAATGAAAAGAACAGACACGAACACGCGAATATAAGTCATTTAAGTCCTCTTAATTTTTTCTGAGGAACGAATTTGTTTTAGTGTATTTCATGTTGAATTCAAATAAGAATAAAATTCTTGGCAAGATTGCTTAGAATTTACTTTGGTAATTAATATTGCTTTAAGAACTGCAACTTACAATTCTGTTTTCTTGCGCATCCCCAACTTACTCATAAGAGATAAGACCCTTTCTATAGATACAGTAGTACCGGATAGACATAAAATATATTCAATAATTATACGAAAGTTCATATGATTAAAATTATTTTCCGTTGGAACATACGCAGTGTTCCATTTAGTCACTTTGTGCGGCGTGATGTAGTTACAAATAAGTGAACACTCATGAAACAGATTTATATCTTGGTTGCAACTAATGGTTTAATGTATGTATTTTTTTATCTCGCGCTTTTTTTTAATTTTTTACCGTGGATTGTTCTCTTCCTGAAACCGGGGCATTTTAGCATAACGTAACAAGACTACCTAAGATCTGGATGGTCTCATTCAAAGCGAGGTGTACGGTCACACTAAGAATATCTAATCTACAACAAGCAACATGCATGTTGCTTGTTTTAGAACGAAATTGTATAATGTGTATTTGTTTCGAAGTTTTCGAAGATTTGCATCATAAGGTAGTTGAGTGAATTGGGCCGTAGAAGTGGGCTGGCCGCGAGAGCGGTCGGTACACTGGCAGTTGCGGAGTTGAAAACATGTTTTGATGCGGGCTAGATGCACGATTCGATCTGAACTGATAAGGCGCTCAATTAATATTATAAACGAGGTGGCGTGTTGTTAAACGAATTTCGTGCATTCTAACGACCGGCCGTAAGTTTCGAGGTGTAATCTCAAAGGCTCTTATACACGCTCTACTTGTTACCTAAATCAGTAGTATTTGCTGAGCGCGCGTTATATGTTGGTCACGAAATGTTCTGTTTCCTTTGTAGCTAAGACCATTTAGATTCAGCCCGATTAGATTTCATTGGGCAAATTACCTTTGCATTTTCAAGCCGAAAATCAACCATCCTGAGAATTACCACTCATTACGCGTACGCTTAATTCTCGCTAGCCAACCATCGCGTAAACTAACTGCGATGAAATCTGCGCGATCATCAATCCACGATAAATAAAGCACGCGTGGCAATCGTCCAGCGATAAAAACGTTCGAACGGTACCGCTCCCCGAAGACGCTCGCAGTAGAAAAAGGAATGCGTGATCAGACACGTTATTGACGTCGACCAGAGTGCCAGACAAGCAAAACCAGCCGGGCGTACCCATTCTCGGACACCAACGATTTTACGCGGACAGTACTAAACGGGAAACGTTGCGTTTCTTCGTCAGGCTGGACTAGCCATTCCCGATCATGTAGCCGGCACTTTTAATTGGCTTATCTGTCCCGGAACGCCGTCGATCCATGTCGTTGTCGGCGCGATATGGCGTTCTCGTGTTCTGTTCGCGAGTCCACTGATAGCGGGCGGTTTTAAAGATAACAACAACGAGAGAATTACTGGGGGTCCTTTGTTTCACCGGGCATACGCTATGCCGGCTCTCTCTCACTTTATCTTTGGCTCGCTACTACCGTTTCTCCACATCGCCCCTACGTTCCGTCCTTTGCTTTCTTTTCACGGCATGCGCGCCTCTGTGAAAACTGTTCAACGCGCGAAATATTCCTAATGGGAGAGCCAATCCCCGCTGTCGCTGGTTGGAAGCGGATATTGTCTGGATCGATGAAAGATTGCCCGGTCGCGCAGCGCTTTGAGTGTGTCGTCATGCCGTGAAGCTTGGCCAGCGTGCGCGAGTGTAATCGAGTTGGCACTTTCCGAATTCGTGGCGGTGCGGCCGACGAGTTTCGAATTGTCGCGGTTTAATTGAATTGTCGAATCCCGTGAGCTCCGGAACCTCGAGAGGACGGGACTTTCTGTTTATACGATGGCTCGCGGTGTTTGTGTAAAAATGTACTGAAAGGTACGTCGTAGTGCAAGAATGCTGGATGTTTGGAGGTGTTGAGATGCAACGTTGTCGATACGTTTGGCGCCGAATAATTTTGGGTCATGACGGGAATGTCATCGAAAAGAAAGTCGTCTAACGAGGATGACGCCTGTCAGTGTTTGCAATTAGAGTGTTCTTGACGAAGGGCAATGCGGTGGTTCAATTTGAGTCGAGCCTCCGCGGAAATTAAAGATCCGGTTCTTGTTTCATGGAGCGTATCTTCCGCCGCTTATACCTGGAATATTCCAGTGAGAGTCAATCTACTCGCCCGAGAGGAGCGGATACCGTCTGGATCGATGAGGGAAGAGGTGGGTATTATCTATAACTCGAGCACTGAACCTCATTCCCTGCTGATATAATCAAGTTATACTCCCCAAATTCGCGACATTAGACCGACGCTGAGTTTCAAACCTTCGGCTCCGTTCGATCTCACAGAGTTTCAAGAGAGGATTACTCGGGATTTAATATGAACTGGAACGTTCGCTGAAAGAAAAACCCTTCACTCGACCGTCATTACCTTTCAAACCCACCACTAAAATTTGTAAATCTCCACCAAGAGCAGCGCATCTACTACCATAGTAATCAAATACGTAATTCTTCAAAACTCTCAGTTCTCTAAACATTTCCCTCCGCATCCACTTCTCAACAAACCGTTACGCGGTCCTTTAAGACCCGTTCCACGCGCTTTCACCCCATTTCCGTAAACATACGTTCCGCAAACAACCCCACGCGCTTCTAGCACTACATTTACACAAATTACATACAGATGTTCGCACTCAGAAAGTCGATGAGGCACCATAAATGAAAATACATCTCTACGTCATTACATCAATGAAAATGTATATTCACCATTTCTCCTCTCTCTCAATACATCTTCAATCCTTCGAATTGCCCGATTCCGGAAATCCCCTATTAACCTATGCTCTGCCTCGTTGTGCGAACGCTCGAACGTCGCCTCTTCAAATTCCGGCCGCAAGCGCCGAGCAAAAAGAGCGAAAGTAATATTCCCGGCATTCAGTTTACCTCGCGAATGACCCCGTAAATTCCGTCCGACGCGAGGTAACGGAGCCAGGGCCCCTTTTAGTCGTCACCGACGAGGGTTTACCATCGATTTAACCCCCTTCAGGAGGAAGTCCTCCATCTCCCCTTTGGGGGCGGTCTCGGCTGCGCCGTAGGATAACACCACCCTGCGAGTTCTCCACGCGGAAGATCGAATCGGGTTCTCTCGTTCTCCTCCTTGCGCGGAGCCCAATTCGATTCACCCTATTCAAGGCGGGCGGGAGAAAGTGCCCGGGAAGGAGACGATTGTCTTCACCCTTATGGCGAGCGGAGGACGTGTGTCGTTTATGACGTTACGTTTACTCCTCGGCGGCATTACGCCAGCACGAGGAACAGCCAGGGCGAACCTTCGCCCTCGTGCGGTGCTGAACTTCCTTTTCTTGAACATTCCACACCGCACGACGTCGGTACACCCAGCCGACGCGGGTGACTGGCTCGTGAACTACAAGGTGCTCTGGAAGTGTTGAATTAGTAACGGGAATATGCGAGCGGTACAGTTGCGCGTGTTATCGCCCGCGAGCTGCGAATCGGGCGTGGACGCGCTGTTAATCTTGCACGTTGCCAGTTTAATGCGTTCACGGGAACCCGAGGTGGGGTTTATGGATTATGAACGATAAGCTCCGTCTTTCCGCCTATGCGCGGGGTCTAACCGCCGCGGAGCGCTGAAAACTTCGCAGGAACCGGGCTAATTCGTTCGGCCCACGGGAAGCGCGTGATCAATGAAACGGGCCTCCGCACACACGCTGGCGGCAGTTTTTCGAAGAATGGCCGTCGCCTCCCTCTGCCCCTTGATCGCCGCTCCTCCCGGCACCAGCGCTGAGGATCACCGCGGCGAGGGAAGGCGAAGCGCAAATTGGCTTGGTCTAGCAGCACCGACACGCACACACGTGCCGCGTGCGCACGCACATAAACCCATAAATACATACGTACAGACACGCGGCTGTCTCGCGCTACACACGAGGTATGCATGAATTATTCGAGATACGTTAATCCGGTTGGCTTCCAGAGAAGCCGCTGGCGCTCTCACGTCCCTCGTTTCTCTCCCATCGCCCTCCCCCGCCACCCCCGCAACCCCCTGCCACCCGCCGCACACACGCGTGTCCATACACAGCGACGTGTGCGCACGTACGCTGAACGTACACGCGCACACTCCCTTCTGCGCAGAGGTGAGGCGAGGTCGAAACAAGGGTAGGAGAGCGAGGATAGACGGGGGTTGGACGACTGAGTCGAAGCTGTCTTCGAAGGGGTGGCGAGGGTGAGAAAGCACACGCGGAGGGACGCCGGAGCAAGAAAGTGCGAGGGAGAGTGTCGGCGGGGGCGAACGAGACGGACGGCGCTGCAAGGAGAGGGAGTCGAAGGTGGTGAGGAGGAGAAGTAGGAAGGGGGTGCGGTGAATGGAGCCGTGGCGCACGGAGGCGGCGGTGGCCAACCCCAAGCTGAGGTTGCCGGGGCAACGCGAGAGGCGTAGGCGCTCCGAGGGCAGGGAGGAAGGGTTCTCGTTCGGTCGACCAGGGCCATAGCATCGGGTGGGTTCCTGGCGGGCGCCACGACTGGGGGCGCCTCACGATGCTGACGGTGGTGGTGGTGTCGGCGTTCGTGGTAGTGTGCGCCGATGGTAGACGGTGCTGGTAATGGTAGAGTGATGCTGCTGGTGGTGGAGGCGCCGGCCGGCGTTAGGGGTTGCGGAGAGGGTGAAGAGAACGCGTGCATGTGTGCTGCTCTACGAAAGACAGTGTCCAGAAACGACGGATGCGAGCGAAACTGCGTTGGTTTCTTGCATCTGCTACAGATTGCGCCCCATCTTACTTCGCGGATGTTCTGTCTTGCCGTGGAACGGTTGGAGTTTTTCGACGCTCGCCCACCTGTTTTTCTGTTGGTTGTTACCATGCCTGAGTAACGCCGGAGTCATGTGGGTTTTGGTACTGGACTTGAGGGTATTGGTTCGGATGAACTGATTATTTGTTGCTCTTGGTCAAGTGCGGGCCGGATCGACACGCGAGGGTGTGAAGAATGTCGTCTGAGGTACTCGAGCGGAGTTATCGTGTAGATCAAACGCGACACGACACTTCTGCCTTCTCGGGTTCTCCGGCAAAAGACTCGCGGAAACGCGAGTTGACGCACGATCGGGTGGGATTTTATTTATACGTTTATCGTCGGCGGGTAATTAATGCCGTGCCGGTTGCGGCGAATCGATGGTGTGCCAACTGTTCCGCCCCGCCCTTTTATTATTTCGCATTCATGGTATACTGTTTGGCACACTGGCCTATCTAGAAGTGAGAGTGGGGCAAGCTGTTCGACTTTTGTTTGATTTTCTACTGTCTTGAGGGTTTTCGTACATTGTTATGGATATAGGTTTAGTTGCCACGCTATTGTAAGGCAAGTACCAACTTTTACAAGTAGATGCATTTATTATCATTAATAGTTATAATGTTAAAAAGTACTACGATTTCACCATGATTCTCAATTGACCCGCATAAATGATAAAAAGTTGAACATTAATCAAGATCCTTGGTACTAAAATAAAACAAATAAAAGCGGAGTTAATCTCTATGGTATACTCGAATATGGTTATCTGGATTTTTAGAGATAGAAACAAGGGAACGCATCCGCGTTGCTTGGCATTTTTTTCGGTTATACTAAAAAAGCACTGCTGTAGGGCTGCGTGGTACTATCCGACACATTTTTTAACCGTTTTAGTGCCATGGAGGGCGATCGCGCTGTTCAGAGTCCGGGTCAAAAAGTGCCACGGCATCTGGTCGTGATGCTAAATTGGCAGTGTGCTAGAATATGGTTGCAGCATTTTTAGATACAGAAACAAGGGAGCGCAACCGTATTGCTTGGCATGTTTCACAATTATACTAAATAAGCAAAGCAGCATCGCGTGGTACTTATCAACACAGCTTATAACCCTTGCGATCCTAACAGTGACTATACTGTGTTGTGTACTACCATTGACTACAATCAGCCGTAAAAATTTGATTTATCTCCAGGACAACCGCCATTATTTTCTTTCACTTTTTCCACAACTGTTCATATTGACGATATGAGAAATCGTAGCAGAATCGGCAACAATCCACAAAATGTTACGCTTTGTGTCCGGAGAACTGTACCTTTACGTTTCAACTGCCCTGTGCACCAGTATACACACGACAAAGCTCGTCATAGCGTAAAGGTTAAAATGACCCCTGGCACTAAAACGTTTAAAATGACCCCCGGCACCAAAAAGCTTAATAACCTTGCAACCAAAAACTCTCCCCGCCGCAATAACTTACAGCAGCGAAACCTGCTGCGACCTGTTGTAATCAAACTTCCAATAATAACGCTGCCATTGGAAACTATTCGTGTACAGAAGGCCGAGCGTAAACGTAGATGCAGATAATCCGCTGATAATTAGTCTCCTTGGCCGTGAAGTAAGTCGAAGAACGAAGTGCAGAGGTAAGAGCGAAAGAGGATGGGAGCGAGAAGCAAGAACGGGGGTCGGTCCTCCTTTTTTTCGTCGAGTGCACTTTCGTTTTTTCTAAGCGACGAGAGGCCCGGGCTGCTTTGCTCAATTTATCCGCCCACTCCCGAGTTTCTCCTTCTCGGGCGCGTTCCGCGAAAATCCCTTTGTTTTCCTCCTCGCCGACTCGTCGAAAGGGTTAACCGGTTGACCTAGCCACGTGGTGCGGGAGCGCTTGTTTTCGGCTATACATCGTGCGAACTACGGATTCACGGGTGATGGCTCTGTGCCTGCCTTCTGCGCGAATGGCGAATCGCGCTGCTAACGGCCGCGTCTCTTTTCAGTTGCGCACACGCGCGCGCGTAAACATACGCGGAGCACACGTATGCGTCAGCCGTCATAATTCAGAGGTACCTGGGCGCATTAACCGACACAGCGAATATTTCTTTGGCTCGCGTCAGTAGGAGAATCAAGCGTTAAACACAATTACCCACGAAAGGGAGTTGAGTTTGACAGGTTGACATAATACGCGAAGCCACTCTGCATAATGAAACGAGAGAGTAGAATTATCCAGTCGAGATGATGCGGAGAATATGACTCCGCGTGTGCATTGAGCATAATTGTTTCTCCTGCCGTGCCACCTACACGCGGGCGCACGGGACGTGCGTGCGCGGATGTGCAGTGGATCGGCAAGAGAAATGATAGAGGCGCTTCGTTTTTTCTAGGAATTAGTCCTGAGCAGCTACTTCCGCTGGCATTACAAACTCCGCATTTCCTCCAATTATAATGCACCCCTTGGGAACGAGGAGCGTTCAGCGTGAAAGATGACAGGTAGTGCGCCGTCGCGAATCGCGGCAGTGCGCTTAGAAAGCGAACAAACGCTTTAGGACCATCTCCGCCACCGCGTAATTAAAACCCGGGACTCGCAGTTTTTCGCGACGATCTAATAATGCGCCAAGTCCCGTACCAATTTCGTTTATTAAACTTCTTCAGAATTCCCTCGTACGTCCCGGCAGTGTGTTGCGCCGAGTTTCTACGGGCCGAATCCCCTGACGCAACGTGTATCAACACAGACTCGCGGGGATATCGATTTGCATACACCTAGATTACAACTGGGCACACGTTTACAGGGGCAGACGTAATCGAGCGAAGCGGCAGCATCTTCTAGGGGCGTACGGAACGTGGGTGGCTCTTGTCAGGCATCCTGAATATTCGCTACACAGATGTGCCAGGCGCACGCGCGCGCATCGAGCGAGCCGGTATCGTCGGAAAGTCGCATATAATCATTATGCGCCCGTTAAAAACTTCCGCCCTTTTCTCCGCTTTTACTCATCGCGTGCACGCTGACGACCGTCTTCCGCGAATCTTTCAAACGTCTGTTTCTACCCGATTTTTCTGTCGCACCATGACGAAGAATTACATTTGCAGAGTTTCGGAGCAGATTGGATTTGTATAATATTAGGGCACATTTGATATGCGAAGTTTCAGATATAATAATGTGAACTGTGTAAGATTGTTGTAATTTTATTGTAGCGTGCTTTCTGCTTGGTCAGACGTCAATATTCGCTTTGTTTGCATAGTGTATTGAAGTTCATTTGAATATTAGTGGCATATGTGCGGGAAAGCTTCGACTACCGCGAATTCCATTTCAAAAGTCTACGTCTTGTAAAGCTTTTGATTGGTAATTGCAAAGATTTTGATTGGTGTTTTGTTATTTTTTATTTAAATTTGTTATTTTTTTTCTGCGCAAACTTATTTTCTTTTTCCTATTTTTTCTTGTTTTCCCAATTTAATTTAATATATTACACTGATGATAACACGACCAATGTGTTGAAACGTCGAGTTAAAATGTGCATAACTTGTACGCTTAATAATTAATTAATGTTTTGCCGAGGTACAAGGTACAATTTCACCGACACAGTTTGTGGAATATGTTTCCTGATGCGGTCTACAGACAAATATCTAAAATCATTTTTACAATTAAAAATAATTCCTTTCTTTAAATGTGGCACGCACATAATGCCGAAATGTCTGACCAATTTTTTCATTTTTACTTTCCTTTCAACCTTTTAAATAATTTTGTTCGGTTCGATTATCAGTGACCGGTACTCGATAATAATAGCGCTTTACTTTAATTTAATTAAACAGTCGATAAAAACAAATTCTCACATTCTTCGAGTTAGGTAACAAACGGTGTAACGCACTTAAGTGTAATATAAATATTAATATTAAACTTTTAGAGTATTGTGAAGACTGTAAGACAAAATTGACGACTCAACTGCGAACAGGCCAAACGCGCACAAAATATCGCCACACGGCGATCTGTTGTTTTATGCAACTTCCTCACTACGCTTCCAACCTATATTCACACGCACCCATCAAGAATTTTCAACCATTCTCGTCCGTTTCCGGATTCGTCCTGCGTCTGGCGAATTGGCACGTCTGGATTTCGACGCGCGCGTTACACTTCGTTATCAGTCAACGACCATACCCGACAAATTCGATTAGCCAAAAAAGCTGTTAAAGCCCGTCGGAATCCATAGCGACCGCGCTATCGATAATCGATCGAGTACGCGCGCAAGTTGGACAAATAAGTGACTCCCTACCGACAAATTGGCGCCGATCGAACAGGCCATCAACATTTTCGTCGTTATAAAATCAACTTATACCACGCGATCTTCCGCCATCCGGCACGCTGACCTTAACCTTCGTTCTGCGAACAATGCCTCCACTCATCATGAAGAAATAGCAATTTTTTTCACATTGACACAGTGACACCGCAGGTGCATGCTTTTAAAAGCATCCGCTACCGCAGCTAGTAGGTTAGAGGCGCGCGATAAATAATTGACCCGGACTCTCCGCTCATTGAATTATTGTGCCGAACCAGTTTCTTATCGCTAACGAAGATGCTGATTGCGCCATCTATCACTTAAAAACCCATGTAAAAAGGCGAACGAACTGGTGGCGTTTACGCAGGGTGGGGCGATGACTCTGATCACCTGAAGTTGCAGAGTTATTGCCACACCCTGTTATTCCCGTGTCAACGTAACTCACGCGATGAACCGTGACCGCAGAGGACAATCCACGCGACATGGAACTTCCGGGTGCTCGTTAATAAATTCTAGATTCAAAAGCACGACCTCGTGACGTTCGTTACTTCACGAATTTTCATAAACGGCAGAACTTCTGTGACGAGGTGTCGCGTTCGTATTATAAAAAACAGGACACGGTGCGCATATGCAAGAAAAGTGTTTCGTGGGTAAAAAAAAACTCACGCTTTCGAAGCGATAAGTCGATGGATGCTAAGTATAAAACCTCAGCATGTATCTCGTCCCAAAGTGAACTGCGAGATTCTTTGATTTTGATCGTTTCAATCTCATATTGTTAATACAGGCGCAATTTTACTGATACTTATTTTACGTGTAGTTATTTTTTTCAAGTAATCCCTATGAATAATACATTTGTCGCTAAGTGCCATTATATCCAGTTACATATATTTCATAAACAAATGCTATCGCGTCATTTGGCGTTTTTCGACATTGACTGCCATGTTGAAACAAGCGTTGCATTTTTAATTTTGTAAATAAAATTTAGATAGCGATTCAATCTTTGATAAGATTTTTTCAGTAACAATCGTATTCTGTAATCAAACGGTTAATAATATAGTAAAATACGCATGGCAGTCGAAGTGTTAACAAAAGACGTGTGTAGAACTGTGTAAAATAATGGTGGGCAGTACTGTGAGAATCAGGTTAGTGCAATCAGTTTAAAATTTGTTCTAAGACAGACAAAATTATGGAAATTCGTAATTAAGAGGACTTGGCTCCCCAAAGCTTTGTCCCTCAGCTTACATCAGTATACAAGAATCGCGGTTCAATACTGGGACTCAACGATAACATAAAGTCCCACCTAGTTAATACGTAGATTCTCGATAAAGGCAGTGAAAGCTAAGTCTTTAATTAGACAATACCCAGGAATACCTGGCCAGCTATAACGTTGTCAAATGCCGGATTTCTGTAATCGCGCCTGGATAACAGGCGTGAAGAAGAAAGTGCACTGTTGGGATACAAAGGCGGAAGTCACGAAAGCAACGTCGCCGACTGTTCTCAATCGGCGACGCATTGTCATTAATCAGCCGGCGTACTGGGATTAATCCACACAAACAGCATACGTGTACGCGCACGCTCGCGAAACGTGCCTCAACAGCGGGTAACACCGGGCGGAGCACAGACGAAGTGCATATTTTAAATTGAGAGGTCAGTACACGCGAAACACAACTGCCCGGAGGTAGAGAGAGCGCCTGGTAGTTCTTCCTGTTAAATTGGATGGTAATTGGTTCGAGTGGTGTTTCACCTACCTGCACTGGCGCACGCACACATGCGCGCAGACCAGCGCACGCACGTTACACACACGGAAACCGTCCGTGGGGCTGTGGGCAGAGTAGGCAGAACGCACATAATCGCGTGCACACGCGTGTACACGCAACGGAAGCTTATCCGCGTGCACATGCCTCTGCACGCGTGTGCGTCGCATGTTTATATAGGAACACGCACGCGACGCACACGCACACGCACGCGACGCACATAGAACGGCCGACGCCTCGCGGACTCTGGACGCTAATAACGTTGGTAATGTACTGGAGTTAATTAATCGTGAACACGAAGTCTGTGTACGTAAAGACTGCCCCCGGTATCATTTAATATCCGCTCGAACGCAGCCGTCTGTCGCGCATTTTATTTCCTATTTTCATTCTAATTGGTGCTCGCTTTTTCTCCGCGGCTTTTTGCCGCGACCGCCGCGGAGGTTGCTCATTATTGGACTTTATGCAGAAACGAGTGCGCGAATGGGTGCACGCGCGCACGTGGATGATAAGCTTTCGTCGCGCGGCGGATTGACGGGCGGATTGTTTATCGTCCCGGCGAAGTGTCGCGCGAGTTACGCGAAACGCGTGGCGCGCGACGTCGGGCGTTCATGTAAAGTCGTTTGCTGTTTAGGGGAATGAGCAGGGGAATAAAGGGTAAATTCTCGTCGCCTCCCTAGCGGCGAAGTTCAAAGAAGTATTCTTCGCGCGGCGTTCAGTGCGCGCGAGGGACGAAGTACCAATTTGTTCGGCACGGCGGAGTGCGTGTTTTTCGAAGAGCGGGGATGGTAATCAGGAATATTATGGGTCTAGGATTCCTGTTCTCGGGGTAATTAGTGCGTGACGATGAGTGCTGCGTGCCGACGATTGTGAGGCTGATTGGCTGCGTATGCTGCTCAAGTGATGATTGTTCGCCAATTATTCAGACGGGTTACGTTTAGATAAGAATTATCTTCAGTAGCGTTATTTAGTATTTGACCTTACATACCGACCTAACCAAAGGTATCAAGTAACACATCGTGATGAAGACGAAGCTATCTCAACACATAAAAATCAAACAACAAAAGAACCGTGACTTTTAACCCTTTCGCTACTACGGGCGACTATAGTCGCCCTTCACGATACGCTACTTATGTACGACCACAGTCCATCTTGGCACATTTATCATGGACCTCTTGTTCCATGTGTTGCTTTTTTTGTTAGAGAGCATAGCATTGTTGCATGTGTCTATCCTCAATCAGCCGTAGCTTTCGTCAGAAATATTCTCTTCCTAAAAAATTCATAATCGTGACATTTTTAATACGCTACTTATGTACGACCACAGTCCATCTTGGCACATTTATCATGGACCTCTTGTTCCATATGTTGCTTTTTTTGTTAGAGAGCATAGCATTGTTGCATGAGTCTATCCTCAATCAGCCGTAGCTTTCGTCAGAAATATTCTTTTCCTAAAAAATTCATAATCGTGACATTTTTAATACGGTACTTATGTACGATCACAGTTCATCTTGGCACATTTATCATGGACCTCTTGTTCCATATGTTGCTTTTTTTGTTAGAGATTTATTGTTGCATGTGTCTATCCTCAATCAGCTGTAGCTTTCGTCAGAAATATTCTTTTCCTACAAAATTAATAATCGTGACATTTTTAAGAGTGAGCATACAGTAAAATTGTGGAAAAGACCGCCGTAGCGAAAGGGTTAACATGTCGACTGCCAAACGTATTTTGCCACGTTAGAACCGCGATGCGATGAAATAGAAGCCAAAGTATTGAAGCACCGTTTCAATATCAATTGCTTTTATAACATTGCAAATAGGCTTAATTGCGAATTTCTTGCATTTTTGTCAAATCTTTTGCACCGGTCCCCGGTTTCCACCGTAATAGTCAACGTGTTAATACTTTATACTTCGTGATACGTCTCTACTAAAATTTTGAGGTACCCCAGCAAGTATATTCAATGCCGATCTGCCAAAGCATAATTCCCAATCACGCACACTCCTGAAAAGACAACAATGCCCCTACCCAATTCCCATGAACGCAGTTTAAAAATTCTCGCCCCGCTCGATAATCGCCGCTGCATCCACCGACCGCGTCTGCCCACGTAATCAATTACCCATCGTAACCCACATTACCGCACGCGCCGAAATCCGCGCGCCCTGAAAGTCGCCGGCTAAGAATGGTGGACACGGGTGTCGCATGGTCACATCGCCCTGGAACAGTCGGCGTGCTCGAAGGGTGGCCCGAGGAGCGTAAGAGAGACCCTCCGCCAGTCTGGCAGGAGAGAACGGCCGCGCGTTATTCGAGGCAGCGGAAGTAGGGGGAGGCGGTAAAAGCGACAGAAACGTCGCGAGCGCACGAGAGCGAGGGAAACAGGACACTAACGTAGGCCAGGCGCAATCGGGGGTGGTCGGCTACGACCCAGAGGGGTTATCGATGGTGGCGGATAGTACGTCAGAGCCGGAGGCCGCTGGGGGTGTAGAGGGGGGTTGGCGGCGGGGATTCAAGTGGAAGCTGCGGCCAATCCGAAGGAATCGTCGCCATGGCTACCGGCGCCTGCGTCCACCGCCTTGCATGCAGACATTCGTGGCACCCACGCGCACACACCGACAGGAGTGCGCGCGCGTGCACACAGCTTCGCGAAATCGTAGGCGTGCAGGGGTGATCATCCCACGACTTCCTTCCTCGCGATCGGGGCGCGTGTGTGTGAGGATACGCCTGGTGCGTGTTGTCCTTTCGGGGGGTCCTGAAGACCGGGCGAACTTCTGCCTGTAACCCACTTTCCGATGGCTGTTTCGGGAACGTAGGGGCCACAGCGACCTGGGCGACGTTTGCATTGCGACGCTTTGAGCGGATAACGAGACCGGGGCTACCCGATCCGTGACTTTCCGTCCTGGAAACGGGATACATTTTCTCGAGTGTCTATTGCTTCTCGATTGCCGGTTTGCTTTTGCATGGAGCGCGCCGGAATGCGAGGAGCTGAGTCCTGATAGGGGTCGCTTTTCTGTTGGCGGCGCAACGCTGGAGAGGGTTGGACTTGGAATAGCGAGAGTGCGTTTTGCATTACGCTTGCTCGTAATGTAAAGAGCGTTTTGCGAAGCGAGCTTGGTAGATTTTTAGCTTCGCAGCGCTACTGTCCCATTTGACAGCGCATTTGGCAGTTGACTGTTGGACGCTAGGTTTTGTTCAAACAGTTGTCTATTACGAGCCGCGGAAACAATTGAACATTTTGGAGGGATCCGCAAAGCCATAGATCACCTAGCAACACTCGAGAAAACTGTACGAATTGTCTTTGGCCAATTCGTAAAATAACCGCGCTGTAACGAGAACGTGTAAGTCGGTAGACAACCGATACGTTGGCTCAAAGATTCTACTATTGACGGGGGATGCGTTCGAGCGTGGAATTCCCGACGCGATGGTTCACTTCTTCGGATGCAAGCTCGGTTCTGCCAAGTTGTATGCACAGCCGGACGATACCGCGCTCAGACGATAAGTCTCATGGAACTTCGTTTAACCTACTTTCAAACGAGCTGTGTAACTGCGGCAAAGTTAAAACCAAATGTAGTCGGCGCCGCTTGTTGCTCTCTTTTGGAGTATTTTAGTCTCTCCCACTCTCGCCGCGTCTCTCTTCCCTTTATCCAGTTTCCGTCTCCGGTTGTGTTTCGAGCGCAAAAAATAAAAGACGGGGCACCCGATATAAAGAGCTTCTACGCGACGTTTCCAACAACTTACTAACAAGATAAAACGCCAACGCAATTTGTACGTTATTAACAAACAAAGCTAACAAAAACACGCCCCGTACAAATCTGCGGAATATTAAATCTTCACAGCCCACACTTATCATGTTTATGAGGACGACGAGTGGATGCGTTGTTAGGTTTAACCAGCCGTGAAGTGTAAGAGTAATTATAAATAATATATAATTATTTGACATTTCATTTAGCTTATACAGAATATATGAAATTAAAAACGTGCAATTAAGTCGGCAATGTGTTATCGGCGAATTTTATTTCATTATAGAGTTTTGATCAATTTCGTGTAACATTTGCTACGGAGAAAATTGGGATTCCTATTTTGACTTGAAAATGCGTTTATTCTTCTTGAATTTAAACTTATTCACTCTACGTGTTTTAAAACTACGAGTTTCCTCTTCAATGGTCTATACATGTAATCGTACATCTATATGCATATACCGTAATATTAAAAAATAAATAATATATGTTCAAGATTTTGAAACTAAATGTTCCGGTAGACAATACACCCGAAAATGCCTGAAAATAAATAATATTTTGCAGTGATAAAATTTAGTTTGACCAAGAACTGTTGAGATTGCGGAGGATTTAGCCGCTATTTCAACCAAAAAATACCTAATGTTTAAAATATGGCCTGAACTTAACATCATGGGACTCAATTGTAATCTTCATCTCTATACTCTGCTGAATTCTTTAAACCGGACTTGTAAATTCATTAAAACACACATGTATCTTTACATACATAGCAACTTGAAAGGGGACTCACGATTCCGAAATATGCACAATGACATACTTTAATTCAAGATCATTAAATATAATCTCAAACCAAATGGAAGAGCAATTATTTAATTTCAAACATTAACCCCTGTGATGACACTCGGTGATTATAATAAAACACTCAGAAATATTAGACACCGAAACAGTGAATACCCTGGGCCTTTCAGGTTTATGCCTATTAGGCACGTCGGTGCAATTATCCATCGAAACTATGCGCGCGTCGGCGAGGGAGTGTCTATCGCAACCCTTCGTCGCGAGTCCGTCTTTCTCCTAAATCGTCTCCCAACCGGTATTACGTAATTATACATTTCGTGAAAACGCAAGGGCAAATGTAATGGGCTGCAGTCTGTTTTGGCCGTTGCGCGGTGGTTGGCCCAGAAAATTGGACGTATAACGCTAGAGGCTATAATTTCCGCTTTTACAATGATTTGGCAAACTGGCCGTGAACCGGACTGCTGACGAGTGTATCGCCGGCGTCACGTGACGTGTGCCTTTTAATATGACGAGCTAATGAGACCCTCGGCGAAGGTGCAATTTCTAGGTCGGAAGAGGCAGGTCAAATTGGTCGGAGCTGATGGGCGCAGCGTTGAAAGGTTAAGATTTTATTTTTCCCCCGTTCGACAATGAGATTTCGATAACGCTCTTCTCAAACTTCCCGGCACAATGCGTCGCGGGATAATGAAGCGTTCTCTGTAATTGCAAGTGGGTCATGGAAGTAGAAACTAATGGCACGAGTAAATGGCGTCGGCGAATGAAGTCGATTGAGACTTGCCAACGCAAATGCCTTTGATAAACGAACAAACGGAGTCTATCGGTACGTACGACCGTAGCGACGGATAAAGCGGTGCATAGACGTGTAACTTCATGAGTGAACGGAGAGTTCGCGGCAAACGCACGCGGTGTTTTGAAAGAGAGTTAACAGAAATTTGTAGCAGGTCGCGGGTCTGGCGAGCGGATAGCGGCGGTGTTAAATATGTCGATGTCGGTAAATTAAGAGTTTTGGAATGTTTTTTGTGTGCGTTACAGCGCAGGACGGAAGAGCGTTTTATCAAACCTTATTGACCCCGTCTACTGCACACGCACACTCGCTGTGTTTGTACCTTACATGATATACATAATGTAGTGTAGGGATATAAGATGTTAGGTGTCGTCGAAGCGGGATGCGGAATTATATTGAATAGAATAAATTTATTTAAAGATAAATAGAAGCACTAATATATAAATATAAATATACAATGAAAGTAAAACTATGGCAATTCGACTTCGATTCGGCAAACGGCAAGAAAACGTATCTATACTGGACTGAACTACACTCTGAACTTGACAGATCTATAACTGACTGACAACTTAAAAACTCTGATCTATTACTGAACTCGCGTCGCAAAGTCTTATCTTAATCCGGTAGGGCCCGATGGCCCAACGACAGTTTGATGCGACGCATCTCCGGCCGTTTTCCTGATGCTACAGTAGTTTAGGTCTACTCTTGCAACATCTGATAACAGCAGTCAATTCTGCATAATATTTAAATCAGCAGCTGATCTTGCATCCTTGTAAAGATCGTAAACGAATTGTTAATGTCAATGCAATGAACCGACATATTTCAATTGTTTCTTTGGTGGCAACGTCAAGAATTTAGAATGAAGGGAATTGAATTGTGCCAGTAACGATAAGAGACTATAGAAATGGTGCTAAAATAGGAGAAACTTTTTTACTTTACTTCTATCAAAATTTAATAATAATAAAAAACCGTCTGAAAACCAGGCCGTTTTTCTTCAATTCCAATTTGAAACACCTCAATACAACACAACAACCCACAGAAATCGCTACAGCAACAGTACGTCTTCCGTCAATCAATAAATACACGTGCGTACAGCCGTTCCAAAGTGAATGCGGTTTCGAGCGTGTGAGTGTAAAATCGTCAAGATTCTATCTTGACTCTGTTTGGCCCCGATGAGTACGAGGCCACCGACATCCTCCGACATTCGACTTCATCCTGCTAAAGTGTCCCGAAAAGTCTGTCGCCTTCGCAGGGGTGCAGAAAGTTTATCCAATCTGGCGAACTTATTTCAACGTGACGCAGGGGTGGCGCGCGATAGGTTAGGGTCCATGTTGTGCGTGGAGGACGGCTTCAAAGGCGGCGACAATAAGTGCCTGCATCCATTTCTTTCGCCCTTCTCACTGACACTTTGCACAGACGCAGGTTGTCGCGCAGGAGAAAAAGCCACACGAAACGCACGCTAAGATGTGACAAAGTCGCTCTGCGAACTTCGCCCACCGTGAAGACGGAAGGTTCATCTTTATTTCCGTGTTTCCTTTGGCGACACGCGCGGAGTTGACGGATTAAGAAAATCATATCGACGACTTCGTTTCGCGTATAGGCAATCGTGAATCCTCGCCATTTAGGATGCAGGGAAAAAGAAGGTGTGATAAGAGAAGGCGTGAGAGTGATACTGACTATATACACCGAGTAATGAGCCGAAATGTTTCAGACTTTTGTTGCAGTGATAAGCACAAGCAATTTTTTCCTGAGGCACTTTTGCGTATTTTATCAATCTGTGTGGCATTAATCATACAATGTAAAGGCGCGAGAATTTCCTAGCTTTTTCGAAACAGTGGACTTATAATATAACTATCCTCAGTAAATGGATGACGTTTCTATGGTCTATTTTCTTTATTACAGTTTGTATTTTCATACAATTTGGATGTAAAAACAATGACAAATTTATTTTCTCTACATTTCCTTGTCAATTTCGTACTTGTGATGATATGATTTTCCACGCTGATGTCTGATTATCCAGTGATGGAACTGATCTATGTCTGACCGATATATTGAATCATTGGCCACTCGGAAGAGGTATTACATGGTCTCGAAAGGGCTAAGAGGTTCTAACACATACGCGAGCACTGTGATCCTCCATATAGTGTCAGTATGTGCGGCTATAGTTATTGACAATTTCGATAGGACTCCTACTAAACAAAAATACGTGGTTCAACCATTCATAGTTGTTAATGCGATCAAACGTAATTAGGCTATGTAACTAGAATATGCCTTATTTTGGCTGATAAGTTGCTTTAGTTTTAACTCCCCTACATGTTTGACGCAGAAATTAACTTAATGCCAGCTTCCGTTCTTATGTAGCATTATAATATTTTTTTTAGATTACTGAGTATTTATAGAACATTAAATTGACAACGTTAAATGACTTTGTGGGAATTGGATATTATAAGATTTTAGCACTTAGTAAGTCGTTGGATGATTGCAAGAATGAAAGCATTGAAGGCATCGTATAACATGGTTAATAACGAAAAATACTCTCAAGTACCCTCGTATCACGGTGTATGTGGGCAACTTTATCGATTAAGCATCGATTTCAGGTCCCTTTTAACAAAACCGGCATATTTGCTAGCATTCTAACAGCCTGGAAGACTCGTACGTTTTGCGGTTTCATCATTCCATTACTTGGCATTGGTAGCTACTAAAATTAATTGTGATGATACTACGAAAATTCAACAAAATATGTTTTCCAGGTGAAGAACGCAAGAGAAACGCTTGATTGGGCCATTATAGTTAATTTATAACAATCCCAGAGTGCGAAACCTGAAGAGACCTTAAACAACATTTCAACTTGTCACCCCAAATAACATGCACCCCGATTACACAACCGCACATAACCGCACGCGAAAAGCAACAAAGCCTAAATAAGCGAAAGCCGGAAGATTTCTCGACGAAGTGGAACTTAGCCCAGGGTCCACCCCCTCTAACAAACTATCCACCCCCACATCTAGTATCACAGTGTAAAATTCGCGGGAGCACGCGCGCGGATGCAGCCGGAAATGAGGAAACGACTCTTTGGCGCATTTCATCCCTCCGTCCGTGCTTTCCGCGCACAAATGCGCCGTCGCGCGTGAAGGCGTCGCGGCGGCGTGCGAGGAGGCGCCCGCCAAGAAGCGGGCCGCGACAGGCGAGAGCAGACGCGAGGCGCAACAAAGACGCGCGCTGCAAAGAAAAGCGGAGGCGCAAAGAGAAAAGCATATCATCAGTCTCGGCGGGCGTTCGAGAACGCGCCGTGAAAAACAGAGGAGCGAGGCGATCAAGAGCGAGCGTTTGTCGGGAGAGGAGGACGAAAAAAGGCGCGGCAGGTAGCACCTCAGAAAGTCGGGTGGTATTAGGGGCGCGGGAGCGTAAAGCGCTTTTCCCGCTTCCTTAAACGCGCGTTCGGCGTCAAACACCGAGGGCCTTTTGTTTTATAAACAGCGCGGCACGGAGGCGAGGAGAGACAAGCGAGAGAGAGAGAGAAAGAGAGAGTGCGAGGAGGCGCGCGATATAGCGGGGCGCCTCGAGGAGGCAGACGGCGGGGTCGGCGGCGCTCTCAGATGGCGCTATGTGCAATCAGCCACCTCTCGCGCGGCGTTTGATCTGCGAAATCGCGCCTCGCCGTAAACGAGGTTCTGTCATGCCGGTCCGGGCCCTACCTTTTTTCCCTCACACGCGCCTTCTCTCGCCTTCTCTCGCCTTTGGCCCGGCCCACGCGTCTGCTCTCTCCGACACGCACTGCCGACGCTCGAGTACCCTCTGCCTTTCCCCATCCGGAGCCCGCGCACTTTCTTCCTCTCACGTTCGCGGCCGTCTCCGGAGAGAGTGCGGAATCCCGCGAGCGGAAAGTCCCACGGGGTGCAAGAACGTAAAGGTATGTAATTAGCGCGGGCTGTGAGTAGTATCGGATGTTTGATGCGGAAGATCGGATGAAGATCGCAGGAATGGACGTCAGTGTCGCACATTACCGGCGTATGTGGATGCGGCCTTTGTCTTTGCCCCGTGGCCTCTTTGGCAGGTCGTATTTTGCTTTTGTTCGCGCCGCTGATTCG
Source organism: Cryptocheilus praepositus (assembly GCA_033815515.1). Lineage (NCBI taxonomy): Eukaryota > Metazoa > Arthropoda > Insecta > Hymenoptera > Pompilidae > Cryptocheilus > Cryptocheilus praepositus. The sequence continues at coordinate 2,520,829 of JAWWQZ010000161.1, read as the reverse complement.
GAAAGTATGAAATGTGCGTCTGTGGGGGTGTGCGAAGAAGGTGTAGCGACTTCTGCTTATTTGTCGCTAGACGTTACGGCGAGTTGCATAAGTTTCTGGCAAATGACCGATAGTGGTACGCTTTATATACATGCCTACTGTCCAGAATACTTCTACTATCCGGTCGCGATCATGTTTAGGACAAGATTCAGTCGGCATAACCCTACTGATGAGTCCAGCCGAGTGGGTTCTAGGACGAAACGGTCTAAATTCATTCTTGCAATCGCGTCTGCACTTGAAGTACAGAAGATCGAGAGGGGGATGCAACAACTGAAAAGGCTTGAAGACGCGGCTGCGATTGAGAGTGATGCACCGAATTGTAGTGGTGATAATGATATTTTCATGGGAACGATAATTCGGTACGGTAGTATACTAATAACAGTACAATGTATCACAGGTGTACATAACATTTTCATACATGTATTATTTGTGTATTATACATAAAGATATTTTTCCATATTCATTGAGGAACTAGCGTCTTTACTTCAATGTAATAACGTTTATTATATTGAAGAATTCAGAAATATTGACATTTACACAGATTATGAATTTCTATTAAACTTGATGCTGTACTGTAAACTGCTCAATTGACGATGCGCGTTTGTGTGTTGTTAGAAGGGTTTTAGACGTAAACAATGGTGCGGAATTTTTTACAGTTATACTAAGTAACCGAATGATGGTTGCGTGTTACGACATCTTTTCACACCGCTTTTACATATTGTAATTCTTCAACTACGCTAAATTCAATAATGGGAGAAATGTTTATATGACATAATATAAATTATGTAATTTATATAATCCCGTCATTGTCAAGCAGCCACGTACAAAACGCTCGCGTATCCAACGAAATCACGTATGCGTTTTTATAACGATACTCGCGCGACGGTTCAGTCTGCCTTAAATGAGACGACGAATCCGCCGCGAAATCCACGCTAAACGAAAACGGTGAACGAAGCTTGTAATTGCCGCGAGCCTCAATTAGCCCGGCGACGTTTGATCCGCGAAGTTTCGCGCGGCGTTCGTTATACAGAGCAAGTTCAAGCTCGTCGCATTAAAACTTCTCACTGCGCGGTTGAGATGCATTCTCTGAGCGCGCCAAAGGGACCCGCTGGAAAGTTCAACACCGAGCCGGGAAAGAAAATCGCGCTCGATTGAGAATTTCTCGAAGTTCCGGCGAAATCGCGGGGATGAAAGTAATTATGATTGCGGAGTCGTACTCCCCGTCGGAATTGTAGAGACAGTTGTGTCAAACGCGATCATTGCCGATAAAAACAACATACCGCGCTTACTCGAGCTGTCAATGATGCTGTAATAAGTAACTCAGATTGGACATAATGTTCCGGCCGTCTTTTACTCTATTCGGCATGTATGTATTTGGCACACTAAACCATTCAGAGTGACAAGCAGAGCAAGCTCCTTGACTCTTGTTTGAGATTCTACTGTCTCTGGGCTCTTCGTCTATTACCATTGGTAGAGAATAGTTGCCACGTTACAGTAAGCATCGGTACAATATTTTCCAAGTATGGTTGTTTCTCGTATATCGCGGTTAATATGCTGCGCGTTGTATGAAACTGTAAATAAAAATATCGGTCGTGATGGGGAGAACAAACTTCGCTATGGTCGACTAGAATAAACGGTGAAACCCCGAATTTGATTATATCGTATTGTGCCAGAATCGGGTTATATGTAAAAATGTGTAACATTTTAGCGCGGTGCAGGAACTTGCGTTACACGGGAGGTCTCTATGCGCATTTATTGTAATTTAACAATTTTGAGGTCAATTTTCTGTTCACTGTTCATTGTTAACTGTTGTGATTAATTGTTAATATCTACGATATCCTTAAGAAGATTTTTTTATCTCGTTATCGTCACTTTCTCTGGCCATTTGCACTGCCACTGTTATTACCGTAATCAAGAATCACTTGACCTCCCTTAATAACTGCAATACCATTATCAGCTAGCATAAAATGTAAACACTTCAATAAACCAGGATTGCAATAAAGCTGTCACAAATGCTTATCCGTTTTCATATCATAGAATCCGGAGAAGTTTCCATTTCTTTTCATGCCCTAATTACAATTGTTGCACCTTTTTAAATTTGTGGCTTTTACACTCATGTTTGTTCATATTACTGGCTTTCGTATGGATGCCACCTTTTTTTCAGCATTTTGCCGATGTTCTAATTAATTAATCATTGCACCTATCTTTCTTTCCTTTTCCATGGTACCATCTTCGGGACATAAATTCATATCAGAATAAAATAAACGAAGAACACGATATAATCTCACTAACAACTAACACTGAAAAAGCACTTCACACTGCAGGAAAATTACTGTAATGGAGTTTGAACGGTGCACTCGTTGCCGTAATCAAACTTAGGATAACAATGTTGGCAACGGAAGTCCTGTAACAACAGGTAGTAACAGCTGCTTTTTTTCTTCGACGCATTTCGTCTCGTTGATCTGTCAAAAGACACAGTCTACGTTTTTTTTTTTAACGTGGGAGCACGTGTTCACTGATTTTTTCATTTGTTGCCACAGAATTAAATCGCATAGATCAGGCTGCACGGCTGGATCGCGCGCTCTTTCTCTTTCGCTTTTACTATCGCTTTCGGCTCTACACATCGACCCTTTCCCTCTCGCACTCCGCGTCCCACCCTCTGCACAAGCGGTATTGAGTTTTCGCGGTAACTCGTTTAACTAAGCAGTACACCGATATTGGTAATCTGCCAATGGCCATTTAAATATACCCCGCCCGGCCGCCCCTTTTTTCGCGCGCGCATTTTCACCGGCAAATGTCATTGTTGACCCTGCCCCGTCCGCTTGAAAATCAGACACCTCCGGCATTAAAAGCTTTACTTTTTCGAAAGGAAATAAAATCATCTCCGTTTCACTTTTCGGCCGTCGCTCGCAACGCGAAAATTCGCCGGCTCGCCGGGTGCGCCGGTCGAAACGTACCGATACACGCCGCACACTTTCACTTCGCAGCGGGGGCGTGTGCACTGTATTATACATGATCCATGGAAAGACAACAAAGTTATAAAGCTTTAACAACGGCGCGAAGATTGGATCAAAGGTAATTGCGCTCCGACTAAAAGCATCGCACCGGTTGCATACTGACCGACTTCGGTCGAGCAGGAAAAGTTATGCTGACGTAGTGACGGCCACGTAACCGCCGTCGCCGCGGACCCCGGGACCCCCGATTTTCTTTCGGCACTTGCCCACGCGCTGAAGGGAATAAGAAGATGCATACACGGAGGCCGTTGTCTCGTCCACGTGCGTGTCGGTAGCATATTTGCCGGTGCGGGGGTCAAATGCGAGACGGAGAGGGTGTCTAGGAAAGAAAAACGGGGGAGTGATGAACGAGAGAGGGAGAGGGATGCGAAAGACAAACAGAGGCAGGACGAGAGATGGAAGTACGGAGATAGAGAGAGAGGGCGGGAAAGACAGAGACGGAAGAAGGGTCGGTTAGTTCGGGGACCTGGAGGCCATGGGAGATGGAGTTAGGTCGACGGACGGGTGGGTGGGTGGGTGGCGATGGTGGTGGTGGCGGTGGGTTGAGGAGGGTGGCTGTCGGCAGGATCAAAGGGCGGTGCTCGTTCGAGCTTTCGAGGGACGGGGGTGCCCAGGGCGGAGGGCAAGGGGGCACGGGGAAACGGAGAGAGCGACAGGGACGTGGAAAGGAGGAGAGAGAGGGAGAGAGAGAGAGAGAGAGAGAGGGGTTGGCAGCGAGGGTGGCGGTGGTTGCGAGGGGAAGGAGGTGGGCTCGGGGTTTCGAATGGAGCCGACAGACCAGAGCTAGGTGTGGGTGGCAATGCTTGTGGGTGGAGGCGACAACGAGCAAATCTGATTTTCGCTCCACTTGCTATACCTTTGTCACCCCCTTTCTGTCTCTTGCCTGGCCACCTCTCTCTGTCGCACGGTACTCTCTCGCTTGGGCACGGTACTTGTCGAACATCGTTGTCACTGTGACTCGGTGTCATCGCACGTCATCGTCTTGACCCGCGGCTGAAATCGTATGCGCATGCCGATTGTTTAGTTTTCTCGAGAGTAGACGACGATTTATCGTGTTAGGGGTGTTGGTGCAGGCGGACGGCGAGTGTCGTTGGATGTGATAGATATTCGTGCACGGCGCTGCCCCATTGTCCGGAACCGCAGGCAAAATCGTATACAGATGTTGATTGTTTGTTTTTCTTGTCCGTTGACAGCGATTTATGGAGGATCGAAAAACGTAGGCAGCATCGGACGGACCCGATCCCGTTTCCCCTGAATTTTTAGGCTGCGTAAACTCAGTGGCCGCCGGTGTCTTAAAACGTTCAATACCACGCCGAAAGGAAGGGATTCCAACCACAGCCCATTACTTATTTTCGAATTTCTGTAAAATGCACTGCAGATTTTTATTCAGACTTAATTTCTTTGTGCAGATAAAATGCAAAAATTGACTACCAATGTAAATAGTAGCAAACATGTTAATTTACTTGTTTTTGTTAAACTTCTTCAATATAGTGGTCGTCTGCCATGTAATATTAAGCAAGCAATCAATCTGCCATAAACATGCATTTGGAAATTCTCAACTATATTCAATTATAATTGGTACTTGAGAGCTCGCGTGCTTTTAATGATCAGCCATTCAAGTCAATGCTCATATCGAACAGATTAATTGCCGTTCTCTTGTCTTTTCCGATTGCACCCTCTTCTGCTTTGTTCATACAGGAAACACCGACCCCCACCTTTGTTGCGTCTCGTATGCGAGAGCAGATGTCCGAAGTGTGTCGTTAATCGTGACAGATATTCATGCGCGTCTGCACCCCGTTCGATCTACCTACTACTCGATGTTGTTTAACCGAGTCTGACTTTGACTCTCTTTCACTACTCGGCAGACGTCCTCCTATATTCCACCCTTCCACTTTCTCCACCTGCTTCGCTCCCGTCTCTGTCTATTCGCACTGGCTGTTTGTAGCCTGGCCTCGACTTTGGCATACTTCGCAGATAGCATACTAAGCCGGTGAACTCGCCTACCCCGAGCGAAACTTCGCTGAACTTTCTCCGCAGCGGTGTTAATATATCGCAGTAAGTAGCTCGCGAGGAAGATGGACGAAGGCCGTGCCAAGGTCGCCGATCAAAGACAACAAGGCCTATCGATGTTCGATACCCCATCGACATTACGGAAACGCGCGCTGCATTTCCGTCGGCATTACCCGCCAAGACCGAAGACACAGTCTGCGATCCTTTGCTTTCAATCGATCGCGTAATGCGCTTACGTGATATTCCGCTGGACAGCAGTTAGTTTTTGCCGTGCGAACGATCCTTGTCTTTTTCGTCGTGCTCCCCCGTAGTTGATTCAAATAACACTTTGCCGGACCGATGGTCTCTTGGGTATCATTACATGAACTCAGTCAACGAGAAGGATTACAGCGGTGAAAGCGAGTGCTAGCGGCGCAAAGTCCACGGAAGTACCTGCCGACTGTCATCGACTAACAATTGAATGGACAGCCGTACCTAATCGATTTAGCGCCGACATCACGTTCAATTAACCGTCGCTCGTAAATCTGTCGCAACTTCGTATACTTAACGCACTTACGATGAGGAGCTACTTCTCGAAGAAAAACGAACGAGCATGAGAGCAGACGCGCGAGGCGCCCAAGAGGAGCGGGTATAAGTAGATAAATGCAGAACCGCTCGCTGACGGGGAGGGTAGAGCGCGGAAGAGCGGGGTGGAGGAGAAAAAAGGAAACATTGTGCAGCGTAATGCTTCCTTCGCAAGTTGTACAGTTGCCGTTCCGTCTGTGAATGACTTAACGAAGTGCTGAACATTGAAAACTTCGCGACGTTATATCTCGCCACCGGCCTGCTGCATGCGAATATTATCCGATCGAACCCGAGGGAGCGTATACAAGCGCCATTGAAAGGTATACGAGACAGGTACATAAGGTAACTATCCGCTAATATCAGCCTCGCGGGTACATAAGTGATTTCGCCGATGAATGGACAAGTTACTCAGCACGGTTCCCGGCCCGTGGAAGTCTGCATGAGCCGGACATTCTATGGATGGCTATTGATACGCACGCGAAATGGGGACGAAGAAGTACTGTTGCCCGGCGAAAGGTACTTAAAAAGGGAGCTTCTATTTCCGATACGTTCGGGAAAACTTGGCGGACGCGCGCCAAGTCCAGCCAGCGCGACCGTGCATTACGCGGTGAGTGGTCAAAGAAAACGCGGATGCGTTTTACAGCACGGCGAGAGACTGTTGATATTTATTTAGGGTACGAATTTTGTCCGTTTCCGGGTGTAGATTGACACATCAGCCGCGAGCCCGATATTTATTGTGAGCTGTACCTTTCGGCGAATATTTGGAACAAAACAAAATGCTAAACTAATCGCGACGTACTCCAGATTCCAAAATCACTACGTTGAATTCAATATCGCCGTCGAGAACCGTATTCAACAAATGCTTGAAACAAAACAAAATGTGCACTGCAGCAATCTTCTAATTTAATCCCACTGTGCAACTCTCATGGTCCGCAGTCACCAATAAACCCGTCAACAACGTCTGAAAGCGCCTGCCAACCTCTACCATACTCGCAAACTCGAATAAATAACTCCACCCATTCGCCATCAGCCCATCAAATTGCGGCACTGAATTTAACACGCTTACCTGTTAGGGAACAATTACGCAGACAGTGGCCTACAATCAAGCGAAAAGAGTGTCGTGTGGCGAGCATTTAGCGGCTAAACGTCGTGGAGCCGTCAGAAGTTTTCATTTTAAGAGCCAAAGAACTCGACCCGGTCCAGTCGCGCAGAGGTGTGGGCAAATGCGGAGATATTTAAAAGGCCAACTTGTGGCGTAACTACAAGAACGAAAACGCAAGAGAAGGAGAGAGAGAGAGAGAGGCAGAGTAGAAGGTGGACGCCGAGAGCAGAGTGTGGCAGAAAGGTAAGACGAAGTGGAACACAGCGTTATAAGCAACGCGAAGAATGGACGCGTAGTAGGCGTCAAAAGGGGAAGCGAGGCGGGCGGGGGACGTCTTTCAAACACATCGACCGGTAAATTAAACGGCCGGCTGGTGACGTTCACGGCTTGACATCAAAGTGTGAGCGGGTGGCGCATGTCGTGAGAGATGAGAATGAGAGGTCGCGCGGGGGTGCAGGAAACGCGTGCGGGAGAAAGTAAGAGAGTCGCAGCGAGAGCGGAGCAGAGAAAGAGAGAGAGGGGGAGAGCCAAGGTGCGACAAATTCGCAAATTTCCTCGGCGAGGAAAAACTTGATTACGAAATTTAGAAGCGAGCGTTAAAAGGATCGCCGAGAGGGAGGGTTGTTCACCGGGGCAGATTGTTACCGGGCCCCGGCTGGAAATGAGGCGCGAACGAAACGTGACATCATCAAGAGAAGTTAATTGCAAACGACGAGATAGTAGATTATAGCGCAAACTAGCTCACGACACTTTGTGCGAACGCGCACCCTTACCAACTCGTTGCCTCCTTCCCTTTTTCCGAGCCCGTACCTACCTGGACGAAAGCTTATTTCCAGGTTCGCCTTCTTTGCGCGCGGAGGCGGTAGTCGGATGCCGAGCCGGTGCACGGCGGGGCAAAAAAGAAAGCGAGAGGGAGGAGAGAAGAAAAAACGTAATTCCGCTGCAGTTAGAGAGTATCCGCGGATTTTTCTTCTGACGGATTAGAGATTGTTCGGCGGGGAAACAATGAGAGCCGCGGCATAAAAGGTAAATACTTTCACTGTCGCGCATCGAGCCGGAGTCTTCGATACGGGAGTAGTGCACTCACAATCGTGGCATCAGCCGCGTCTACCCCTCGGCGCGCTCGCTTTATCCCCGCCCCCATCCCGCACCCGCTAGAATAATTTCCTTTCGCGCTAAGGGCCCAATAGCTTCGCCTTTGTGCAAATTGACAAATGCAAAAAATGAAAGAATCACTACCGATATCCTTTTGTCTCTCGCTCGCGCTTGAACGGGGTCAGAGTGCTCGATCGATCGGGCTTAAGTAACGCGAAGAAAAAAAGTGGAAGGCGAAAAAACCGCATCGGCATCCGATAAATTGTCAACGAAAAAGTGCCGACGTCGGCGTAATTCTCACGAAACGAAGCCGGCTTCTCTCTCGTCGCCGAGGCGAGTACACACCTTTGATCGAGGGCGTGTAGCGCAACAAGCGCGATGTCGCAGATTTTTATCGTACCGTAACGGACCGATCAAGATCGCCGTTCTCCGGCCACCTGGCGCATCGTCGCGACTACGTTATTACGCGTTTAATAACACGCCGTAATAATATGTAATTTTCTACGGATTGCCGCGCGCTTCCCCCTTGGCCGAGTTACGAGAGAGCGGCCGATCGAAAATAGAGTAGAGCGCCGAGAGTGGAAGCGGGCAACGACGTCTGGGACGAGAATGGCGCGATGACAGGGGGTTGCCAGACGTCTGAATGAACGAAGGAACACGGGCGGGCGAGTCGGAAGGGGCCTCTCGACGTAGTTTTAGCGGTCGAGGGCGGAAGGGGAAGAATCGACAGGAGGGCCGATGCTATCGCTATTCTTTGTCATGAGATCCGGCACAATGATATACCGAGAAGGCTTCTGTTGATATGCGTGCAATATCCCAGAAGACCCCCGGCTCTAGGGGTGGTTGCCCCAGGTACGGTGAGCAAGAGTAGCCGAGCCCATTTCGCTAATAAGGCGTTTCCCGAACTCTCGTTTATGAATTGCGCGGAGCCGTGGGGTCAAGCGGGGCGCAATTGCCCACTCCCGGCTTGTATGCTCGATTAAAAGTTGCAGCCAGACGAGCTAACGCGAGAGGCGCGTGATTAATGGCGGGCCTGTTAATGGCTCTGATGTGGGGTGGTGGTCCGGTTTCGTGGATTTTTGATGCGCGGCGCGTCGACGTTTTGCGATAAGTTTTTAACGTCAAGCAATGGCGGTGCGTGGAAGACAAGGCGCGGTGGAGAATGTTTTCAATTAAAAAAACATGCGACCACCGAACGTAGCAATGTCCACAGTTAGATCTGAAGAGCTACGGAAGCCCCCTTTCGAGGTTCGTTTCGAATCAAGGGGACTCGAGATGATTGTAATGTATGAATGGGTAGAGAGTAAGGATGGGGTGTAATTCCAGGAAGACCTGACGCATCATCCGGATTACATCGTATAAATGACGCTGTGCATCGTGAATGACGATCCGCTTCAAGGCGATGAATCGAACTGTCGTCTCTGTCTCCATTGCCTTTAATATTCACTGGGGCACCAAGTGTGCCGGAGTCAGATCCGCGCGCCCGCTACCCCATAAATCGACGCTGCACCGACTACACGATAATCCTAACGACGTAATTCGTAATCTCCTTACATCGGCCGTTAATAACCCTACAGCCGATCAGCGATGCGTCTGGAACCACGCATTTTGAATCCCTGCCGCATCGTGGCCGGATTTGCTCTCTCTCAGAGCATACCTGATGCGGATGTCATTATATCATCCCACGTACGTAAGAGGCTGTCGCGGCCTCTGCATCGAACCAGCGCCAATGTGCAACTGTATCACCACAATACTGCATGCGTAGGATCGCACGCCTTTCTTTCACCCCCTCCGCCACCCTCCGCGCCATACATACACACAAAAGCGTACGCGCATACACACGTGCGCGCGCTCGCACGGTCAGAACCATAGCCGATAGCCAAGGCACTCGTTCTTTAGTCAAACCTCCGCCCCTTTTCAATCGAGACTTCAAACGGTGGAGCGTGGAATCATGATTGGAACGGCCGGCTGCTAAGCAAGGGGCTCCTGGCCCCGTTAGTTCGTACGCCGTGTCCGCGGGGGTCGGTCGCGGCGGAGGCAGCCGGGGTGACCCGGGGGCGGTTCTCCATCTCCACCCTCCTGTGCCTCGAAACACCTCCTCCTCCTCCTCCGCTTCCACCTCCGTCCTCTATCTGCCACCGACCCCCGCGCGCCACCCACCGTCTCCACGACTCAACTCATGATGAAATTCCTAGCATTCAATCGCAGCACCGGCCGCAACTACCCACATAGGGAGAGCGAGAGAGACGAAGAGAGGAATGGGGGACGAATGGATAGATTGCCGGAGGGAGAGAGATAGCCAGAGGAAGGAACGGGGAGAGAGAGGGAGAGAGTGCCGTCGGTGCGCGTAGAGAGGAAGTATGGTGTTAGTGCAGGCTATCACAGCCACCAGGATTCTACAGACCTGACAGACGGTGCACGGCCACCGATATTCCCGGCCATGCTTCCTCTCTCTCGCTCTCTCCCTCTCTCTCTCTCCTCTCGCTCTCTCTCTTCCGCTCGCTCTCGTCAGTTCTCTCCAGGATGTACGATGGCAGGGAGAGCAGCCGGCTCTATGCTCTATCCGCTTGCTTGGCTTGCGTCCGTGCTACGCGCTGGAATTCAAATACAGTCGTGGGGAACGGGCGAAGGGGGTCGGGGGCATGAGGCGGTTAGGTGGGTGGATGGTTTCCGTCGAGATTGGAAAATCCGATCGATCCTCGCTCCGCCCGTTCCACCGTTCGCCGCTCTTTTCTATTTTATTCTTATTCCAGGGGCCCTCTTGATATCCTTTCGATGGTCACTCTTGCTTGCCTGCAAACTCGCGGAACTCGGATGGCCGCCGTGGAAGAATGGCGCGCATCTTGCAGTGATTGATTGCGAGCTAGCGGTGGAAGGAACGCTCCTTGAGTGCGGAGGTAATCTCGGCGTATTCGTTGACGTGGCTTTTATTTAGGAATATTTCTGGCGAAGTCGGTAGCGACGCGAAGCGTTCGGCAAACTGTGCAGTGTACTGAGGTTGCGCGGGGATGGAAAATTTGGACGCAGAGAAGGGACGGAGTGGTTGAAATTTGCGGAACACGGTTTGGCAGATGGCGGCAATGTCATCTTGGCCAGGTTCGCTGAACGTCGCAGGCGCCGGCACTTCGGCAGCGCCGGCAGTTTATATAACGGCGATCTTTCGCCCGTTCGATCGTCAAAGGCGCTGGATGACAGCGCCAGGAACCAAGGAAACATTGGTCTGGATCATTAGGTGACAACCTTCAACATTTGCCGTGCTCAGTAGTGTTGTAACACGTCGTAACAGCCAACAGAGGTGGATGTCTACAATCCTCTGCCGACAGCAGATAGGAACGTAGGTGTAGGTACATACGGTTAGAGATCCGGTATACTATACCGTGCCACTGCTAGCAGTGGGTTGTGCTGGAATTCAAATACAGTCGGGGGCCGAGATTGGAAAATCGGATCGATCTTCCCTTCCGTCCCTCAGCCCCGTCGACATCCCTCGGTTTCTCTCCGTTCGCTGCCTCCTCTTTCTCCTCTTGCCCGTCTCTCCACATCCGCCGCCTTCCCTCTCCGTCTCTCTTTCTATCTCTTCCTGCCCTCTATCCGTTCTCTACCCTCGACCATCTCCTGCATCGCCACCTCTTCGTGTGTCCTCACCCTAGTTCCTCCTCCGGCTACCTAGCCTGTCTGGTATAAATACCTCCCTATCATATTCCGACGTGCAGGTCGATATGACACGTCAGTCCGATGCAGCCAGGAATGAGAAGTTCCATCAGTCCAGCCCACTCAACCGATGGTTTTGTCATTGAGCACAGAGCACATTTCCGGACTCGCGTCTCGTCCGCGGTTAATTTCATCTCCGGCCCCGAACGTTTTTTGAGTTTTAAGGGTCCCGATACTGTCGCCCGCTCGACCGTCAACGAAATACGCGCCGTTGTGATTAAACTTGCGCGAGCCGCTCCGGGAGTTTGAGATTATAAGGGCTGAAAGCTTTCGCGAATCACTATCGGACGGGACGCGTGTGCGTATATAGTGTAGTTGTGCACGTGCCTCTTGGTGTGTGTGTACGTCTATATACGTATCATCCGTTGACTCCCCTCCTTGTCCCAGTGGTAATTCGGGAAAGTGGAAGTACAACTCCGTCGCAGATTGTGCCCGCTCATTTTCGTGTCTTCTTAACGACGGACTTTCAATTCCGGGGAAACGTACCGAAGGCACCTCCCACGCGGTCCGAGCCCCGGCACCGGAGCGTTATCATTCGTTCGAGCAAAATTTACGTGGTCATCAGTGTAATTACGCACTCGACGAAGCCCGAGCGTCGTTCTTATCTTTTTCCGTCTTATCGTCTTTACACGGAAAGCCTTTCGGCCACGGTGGCACCGGCAAAAGCGACTAATTATAATTTCACCGTTTAGCCAGCACGCGCCATTACACTGTATCCCTGACACGCATTATCCCGCGCCATTTCTATTTCCAGTCGTAGCGCGCAATTCAGAACCGCGGCGCAAACGCTTTCAGTCGTACCGCCGTCGGGTTTTCGGAAAACCGTTATGGCACGATCCTTTTGATCGCGCAATTTCCAGCGCGATCAGCGTCGGCCGTTTAAAATTTAGTCCCTCGGCGTTTGCGGTCGGCAGTAGTCATGGCGACTAGCGGCGAGAGAGTGAGCACCATCCCCACGGAACGCTGCTGGTCATTGCCGGCCATCGGAACTGAAGGCCGGCGCTGGTGGGCCTGTCTCGGGCTTTGGTTTACAGGCGAAATTATTCGTATAATCGGACAAAGTTGTATTACGGCTAGCACCGTAGTACGCCGGGCGAGCGGGGATGGAAGTTGAGGAGTCTTTGGTGTCAGCAACAGCCGGAGCAGTAGCAGCAACAGAGCAGCCCCACGACTCCTCTTCCCACCTCGTCCGCGCACCTCTCTTGCCAATGAACTCGCTCGGTTGTTCACGGTAGGATCAGGTAATTAGTTACGTAGCCGTGAGCCCTGTACCGGCAAGCCCGGGCCAGTCTAAACCTCTTCATCTACAGCGCAACGCCCGAGCAACAACAGCAACAACCACCACCACTGACGGAGCCCAGGCACCACCACCAACCGGCCGTCGTTCTCTTCGTTCGCCGCAACGAGGGACCTGCCAACAGCCACCGGTTTCCATTTGTCACGTTCGCGGACTTGACTTCCACAAAGCGCGCGAGAGCACGCGCGTTCTCTCCCGTCGACGAAATTTCCAGCAGATTTCCGTGTTTCCGCGACGGGGTCCCGTCCGCCAGCGCGAGCCGCCTGTCCGCTGGCTCTGCGTTACGGTGAATAAATGATAAAAAAAAAGAAGAAAAAACGGTAACCGCGATTGATTACGCGATGAACGAACTTTGTGATCGTTCGTTTGTTCGGACGTTCGTTAACCTGTTGCTGCCGCTGCTGCTCTGCGTTGCGGTGCCGGCGTCCTTGTTTATCGCGCGATTTCATTTGACGAGCGGCGTACACATATAGGATTGCACAGAGGCGGCGCTCGAAGTCCTTCGCGAACGATGCTTGCTGCGTTTTCACGGTGGAAAGGATATTTTTGTCGAACGTCAACCCGCCCGCTGTGGGCGACGAGTCGAATTGGGCGACGACGTGTTTCGACGCCGGCGGTCCGGCGGATATCTTTGGCCGGCGGCCTCTTAATGAACTGCGTCAGTGCGGTCATTAGATTAATTTCGCATTACAGTAAACGCGGTAGAGACATTAAATAATAAATCATATCCTCGTCAGCCGCTAATTTAATATCTAACCAATCATCGTCGATATATAACTACGTATAATAATTAGCGACATTAATTATTTGCGGATATGAATCCATTGGTTATTAATTATCGGCTGTACCGTCGACAGTGATTTCGTGACCATTCATTAATTCACCACTTTCTTCGTTTCAGCGCGTTTTTCGTTGGATTTGGGACTCATTTAAATGGATATTTGCCGGCAAAATGCGCGTGTCAAGATTAGCGTCCATGTCGACATTATCCGCTGTTCTGCGGACGGATTTTGATTATAGTACAATGCGATGTCCGTTAATTCCGAATTCTGAATTTTATATTTACTCGGTCGCCTAGTTTAATATTATAATTCCTTCATTATCGAAATGCCTTGTGCTGAATCCTCTAACGCAAACACTACAGCTGCTCCACACAAGACTATCTCCTTTGGCTTCATATTACACAGTCAGCCGATATCCTTTAAATTCCATAAAATTTCTTCTTTCATAGAAAATTTGTAGCAGCCTTATTACCTGGTCAATATCAAAGCTTCACTTCAAATACATTACTTTCATCATATCGCCCTACGACAATAAATCTTCAGACAAATACATTAACATCATATAAAATACGTCCAAACTACATGACACAGTAAACCACTTTAAATCCCCGTAACCCACTGGAGCACTTCTTACAACAAAACTGCAAACCTAAAAACACCGCGTTCGTCCGAGAACCCGGTCTACTTTATTAACTTAAACTAAAGCGCATACCGCACGCAACATTCGCATCAACAGCTTATAATCCCGGATTTGCATATTTTGCGGCAAGGAATAGGAGCATTTGCAGGGGTGGCTCATGCCGATTCCACGCGACCCTCGAGTGCCTCGCAACATGGTTCTCTCTCCAGATGAAAACCTTACAAATATTAAGAATAACCCCCCTCGTCGAGGGCAGCTCTGGCTGCCGGAAGCCTCGGAAAAGCCGATTTGTTTTGATCTCCTTCCTCGGGATTTAAGATGTCTCGTCTTTTCGCTCGGCGAGAGTACCGCGTCGCCGCTGGAAAACTTCAAAAGCCCCGTGTCGATCGACAGAACGAGCCAAGATTCAATTAACCGTCCGGCCAAACTCGGGCAAACGTGTGCGCGCGCGCGCACAGCTGAAAACCACTCGTTTCGCACGAACGTATTTGCGTACATATGTGTCGCGGGTTACAGCGCTTAGCGGGGACGAAATGAACGCGAGGTCGTTTTGTTATAATTTGTCAAAGTCAGCGTTTAACGCGTTGGGCGGAATGCGTGCTTCGGGTTTCTTTGTCTTCGTCTTTGGCTTCCGTCGGACTACCGACGGATTGGCTGCGAACGTCGCGTAACCCCGAGGACTTCATTGTTACGAGCGTAATGAGGGAACACGTGGCTGTCCTTAATAATGGACACAATATCGTTATCGGCTGTTATACAACTTAAGCCTGTTGTACACGTCGCAGGAATAACCTTACCCTTTCCGACCAGGATTTTTTTACTAGGTATTTTCATATTTTCAATTGTACAGTAGAGAAAAATACTCTCAGTACAGGTACGTAAAATTTTGAATTTTGTTGTTAAAGAATTCAGTGGTGAATATTTTAGCATCGAATTTTCATTTTTTTTTGGCAGTGAAAATTAATATTATTTAAATAAACTAAATGTATACATATGTAGCAGTGTGTTCAAAGAGATTAAAATCTTAAGTTCCGTTCACTGAAGTTTTCATGAGTGTACTTTGCTGAGTTCTCAGTAAGAATATGAATAAAAGTACGTCTATCGTAAGAGCGTAATTATTGCGGAAACAAAGGAGTATTTAGTATCTAGGACTGAATTTGCAAGGCTGTTGTTGTACACTAATGATCGCAAATATTAGTTGATGCCGAAACCCCACTGTATCCCTTCGCGTGAGTTTAATCGGCGAAGTCGAATGTTGGATATTATTAAATGCCGATGAACAGCAACAGCAACAGTTGGAAACTTGTGAATACTTTGCTGTCTATGGATATTCTCTCAAGATATTGTGAAAATGGGTTTTATGAAAGTTTCAGCTACACCCGCATTTATGTAAGCTTATAGAATAGTAGGGTTGAAAAGTGGAGAAGGTACCATGAGAAGGGACAGGAGGATAGGTGGTCTAATTGGGATTATGGTATGAAAAGAATTCGACATTCACAGGGATACTATGACGTAAATGCGGAGAAGAATTTGTGGTACCTTCATTTTAAACCTGGGTTACTGAAAGGTGTACATTTTATGCTAGCTGACAGTGATATTGTAGTTGTTAAGGAAGACCAAGTAGTTCTTGATTATGACATTAACAATAAGCCAAGGATTAAAATGTAGATTTCATAAATTCTCCTTTGTGTCTACACAATATTTTCGAAATAAATTTCTAATTACTCTCATAATCTAATCACAATATATCTCAGATGCCTTTCTCCAGTTTCCTGTGTTACCTTAGCTATTTTTCCCAACCCCACCATACTGAAATTGTATTCTAAGTGAGAACATAGAAAAAATCATCATGAAATCCACTTTTACGATGTCTCATTATATTGTCTGTATACGTAAAATTGTTCAGAAGCTCCCAAAACTATAATCATTACCATCAACACTTTTGATACGGCTTCAATCTTTATCCTTCTGCTTCCGCTTCACCGGAAAAGAACCATAGCAGCTAAATTTTACCGTACAGTCCAGAAGATTGGCGGAAAGAAACCGTACTTTAGCATATTTTCTACTAATAACACTCTAACAAACACTGAATGTAGTATTCAGTAACCAAGGAGGTAACAGATTATGCGGTACTCGATTTAACTTATGAATTAAGAGAGAGTCTGTGTGGACTATAGTCGCCTATAATCCACAGCGACTGTCTACAGCACAACCATAACAGTCATCGTCGTTATCGAAAGGGTTAATAAACCTTACCCACCGTTCAAAGTAATTCGCTCAAACCCCCTACTCGCCTCCGCCGTTTAATCCGCCGCCGAAGGGCACAGCGTTCGATTACGGTATTAACCTACGATTACGCGACAACACTGTCATCCCGCGACGTTTTCGTCTCCAGCGCCGCACGCACCCGCGGGTGTTAATTGCCGTGGCGTTCGTCGATTAAAACGCAGACGCGAAAGCTGCCGATGGGGACGGGAAAAGTAGCGGCCGCCGACGCGCGCGGCACGTTTCCGTCGGCGTAAATCCATTCTAATTCAATGTTCGCGCCGACGTCAGCGCTAATTTGTACTCCGGCCGATTTAAGCCACAAAGCTCTCGGCGTGACGTTACAGGACACACTCGTTAGACGCCGTCCGACCGGATGCGGGAACAACTAAAGCGCTGTCGTCATCAGAGTCCCGCGCGAAACCGTTTTAATTCCCGCCCGGCCGCCTAAGCAAAACGAAACTCGCGCGAGAGCAATTAATCCATCTTTGACGCGCGTCTCGTCGACGTCCGCCGAAACGGTCGATTCACGGGCTCGCACCTTTGCCGGGCTGGCAATTAAGTCGCGGGCGCTCCTCGGTTATGTTATTAATGTCGCCGCGGCGGGGAGTTCGGAGATGGAAGGTCGACGGCTGCCGTCACAGGCTGCAATTGGAATTGCTATTTGTTCCGGGAGTTTCTCGGTTGGCGCTGGCGCGCGTGTTCTCGGCTCCCCGGACGCGGCTGATGACGTTGTTGCTGGGAAACGGCGATGAACCTCGCCCCGGCCTGTGTCGTCGCTAATGAGCAGGACTTTCAGACGCCACCGACCCCCGCAGACCTTGTGTTTCGCCCCGCGACGAAGCTGGGAGGGCGAGCCTTGGAATATGAAACCACCTGCCCGCTGGGTTTGCATTTAGTCGAGGATTCCGGCGCGGCTAATTCGGCAAACACCCGCGTTTCCGGACTCCACGTCGAACGCAGCGGCGAGCTGATTGGATATCAGGAGGGGCCGATGTTTGCTGGTGCGCTCGTGGATACACGCCGTCGAGGATATTCGGCGCGGAAGGGCAACGCGTCATACGGCGGTTATGTGCGATGGAGCGATAACGTGAAAGGGGATAATTGAAGATGTTTTAAGGTTTTAACACGTTGACTGCCACGGTAGTCACCGGTGCACTAAAAATGCAAAAAATTCACAATGAAGCCTATTTGCGAGGTTGTAAAAGCAATTGATGTTCAAACGATGTTTCAATACTTTGGCTTCTAACAACTTTGCGTTACCTGTATTTTGCATGATTTAATTATACTCTACAGTATTTCATCGCATCGCGATTCTAACATTGCAAAATCCGTAGTCACCGGTTACCGGCGCAAAAGATTTGATTACAAATGCAAAAAATTCGCTATGAAGCCAATTTGCAAACTTGCAAAAGCTATTGGTATTGAAACGGTGCTGCAATACTTTGGTTTGGTTTAATACGTTGACTGCCACGGTAGTCACCGGTGACCGGCGCAAAAGATTTTACTAAAAATGCAAAAAATTCGTTATGAAGCCAATTTGCAAACTTGTAAAAGCTAATCGTATTGAAACGGTGCTTCAATACTTTTGTTTCTAAGAACACTACGTTACCTTTATTTTGCACGATTTAATTATACTCTGCAGTATTTCATCGCATCACAGTTGCAGTGAACGTGTTAAATCATACTTGAGAAGTTCTGAATCGTTTTTGATAGAATACGGCGTAGTTTGTTGTGAATATGCTGCTACTGTAGAGGATGGATAAAATGTAAACATGCATTTTCCAGTGCACAAGCGTGACATGAACTTTGTCGCCGATTTTGGTACAAATGATCATGTCGTCGATATGAGCAGTTGTTGGAATAATGAAATGAAATAACGTCAGGTATCATAGAGGCGTCGGACGCTAGACGATTATAGTCGCCGGTAGTACCACGAAGGTTAAGTTCTGAATAAATACTGTACACTGGTTATAGTTGGCGAGGTATAGCATAAACAATTCGCAGTCGCAATATGTCATAGACACAATATCGTTGCATCTAAGGGTCGCCGTGATCGTCTCTACCTCGGTGTGTCTCACAAATGTCTAATCCTACTCAGAAGATGACACCTGAGCTACACATTGTGAAATTAAATGAAATAACATTAGGCATCATAGATACAAAGTGTAATTTTGACAGATGATTATATCCGTCGGCAGTACACACCGAGCGCCGACTCTAGGGAACTATAGTCGTCGGTAGTATCTGAAAGGTTAAGTTCTGCATAAATACTGTATACCCCGTCATAGTTGGTGAGATATAGCATAAAACATCCGCAGTCGCAATATGTCATAGATACAATGTCGCTGCTCGTAAGGATCTCTACCTCGGCGTGTCTCAAAAATTTGTAATCCTACTCAGAAGATGACACCTGAAGTGCACATTACGAAATTCTTTTAAGTGCATCCACCGTTCCACTACTCCCGACAACGCACACGAACTAGAATTCCTGACTTCCAATTCATGAACACATCCAATCCCGCGTCTCCGCACTTTCATTAGATCTTGAATGGAAAGTCACAAAACAACTCCCGTCGAGCGCACGAGCCCCGTTCACGCGCACTTAATTATGCGAGGCCCTCTCGCGACTCGAATAATTGCCGGCTCGGGGAAAGGGTACGTACCTATGCACGAGGGCAACAATTTCAACGTTTAGAGCTCGTGGCCATGAGTTTCGGAGAGTCAAAATGTCTGAATGAACGCAATAAGTGGTGACGGCGGCGGGTCGGGACAAAAAGAACGAAATTGCGGGATAAAATATGGCACCTGCCGACTTGGACTTCGTTAATGATTGTTGAGTGAGTGCAAACCGAAAAAAGCTTGGCTAATGGCGTCTGTCGGTGCGTCTCAGAACCGAACCATCGAAAAAACTCAATTTACGTGACGCAGGAGTCAGCAATACTTTAGTTAAGCCTCTACCCTACATATTAACCCTTTTCGGACGTATTTAATTTGGACATGGGTATCGTACTGGTCGGAATTAATTTCCGCTGAAAGCGCAGTGATACATAACATGCAGGATTATGAAGAATAAATAAGATTTATTGATTCTTATGATAACTTTATTTATATGTTTATAGAATAATATGTTTTAATGTTTTTTTTTGTAAAAATTATATTTTATAGTTCTGCAATGTGTGGAATTTTTCAAAACAGTCTCCAATGTGCAGTCCTGGTTTCCGACTGCCAGTACTGCAAAAATAATTTATTTGACGTCTTCCGCCCTTGATTTTTCTATTAGAACATACTCGGTAATTTTATTTATAATACGTAATAATACGTCGGTAACTTTCTTTTGGCCAATTTGGAAAATTATTTTCAAATATTTTTAAAAAATGGGAATGGCTAATTACGGTTAAATATAATTTTAGAAATATTATTTGAAATTTTACAAAGTGTTTTCGAACCGTGTCGATTTCTTTACGCATAAGAGGCGATTGGCTTACCTCGGCGTATTGCATGTCGAGCGAGAAATAACAGCTTTTGTTCGCACTGGATTTCGTTATCACCAAATGATAAGAATTCTTGAATAGGTCGCATGAGTTCGTGAATAGATCCATTAGATATTTATATTTGTGCAGATAAATTGTAAACTGATACATAGATGAATACAGTATATGATTAGTACGGTTTTATGTTTTGGTATATATACGACCGGAACGGTAAAAAGGCTATGGTGTCTGAGAGCAGACATGCGTCCGAAAAGGGTTAACGCGATAGTTTAGGCCTTAACCACGCAACCCGTAATCGGCACAATTACAGATTCCCAGCAGCCCCGCGTCCCGTGGAATATTTCTTCCCGGCGTGGGATTAAAATCGAAGCGGTTAAAGCTTGCGGCAAGCGGCATTAAGCGGCGATTTGTTTCGTCTCTTTACCGTTCCCTTCTATCAACCCTAAGACCCCTCCCGTCTGTTCATCTTCCACGCTCGCCCTGTCGCCGTCTCTCCCTCTCTCTCTTTCTTCTCATTTTCCGCGCACGTTTACGAGAGCGCGTACATTAAAAGAGGCCTTAATATCGCTGGAATACGCATCACCGTGAATGGGGCTTCGTGCTGATCATCGTCGTCGTCGTCGACGTCGTTCTCCTCCTACTCATCGCCGTCGTTTTTCTCCTCCCTTTTTTGGTAGCGGGGGATGAAAGTAATGCGTACGCGCCCCGCTTTCAAATCCACGTATAAGATGTCGCTCAGTGGCGCCGTTTATGGAAGCGAAAAAGTGCTTTTCCGCCGCGTCAGCGGCCTGCTACCAAGAAGGGATGACGACCGGCCTACCCTCACTGCCTTCCTGCCTGCCTGCCTACCTGCCTATCTTAGTCGCGGTCGATATTAATCCTCCGTTGAGCCGATCATCGAATGAGAACTGAGTATGGAACGACTTGCAATTTTAGAATGGTATTTTAAACCCATTAAAATGGAGCGTTTTGCTGAATTTGTGTTAGCGGGCGTACATGCGGGGAAGCTGTATGGGGTGGCATGATTTTATGGTGGTGGCATGTAGAGGTGGATGACGACGTGAAATTTTGAGACGGGGTTTTATTATTGAAATGTAGTTTTATGGTCACGATTGCAGAGGTAGATGAGGAGTCAGAATTTTGGGATGGGCCTGTTAAAACATAAAATTTTGCTGACGTTGTTTGAGTAAGCGTAACATGGCGATTGTAGATCTATATGGTGTCACGGATGGTGGAGTTCTGAAGTAAATTATGACGCGGAATTTTAGGATGTGGTTTTAAACCTATTAAAATGTAACATTTCGCTGAATTTGTCTTACACGCACATATACAGGATGGTTCTATATGGGTATGGTGTAGTATAAGTTTATGGTCTCGCAGGTAATCGGTTGTACAGGTAGATAAAATCTCGGGATTTTAGGATGGGGTTCCAAACCCTGTAAAACGTGGCATTTCGTTGAATTTATCTTAACAAGCACATGTATGTGGCGGTTTTACATGTTTTCGTGATGCAGCATAATTTTATGGTGTCATAGATGGTGGAATGTAAAGGTCAACAACGCAAAATTATAGTCTGGCTTTTAAGCCTATTTAAAAGTAACACTCGGCTGAATTTGTTTAAGCAGCACATACACATGCCGGTTTTAGAGGCGTGTAGTGTAATACGGTTCTGTACTGTCATCATGAGTGTAGATGCAGTTGGACACGCGGATCTGTGCTTATGATACCGTAATTATGTACCATCACGTTACACCATACAGGGTACATTACACGCAGCTTCTATACATGCCACGCCATAGTACGGTCACGTACTGTAATATTACACGGTTGAACGCGTCAATTTCCGTAGGAAAACGTTGTAAAGACAGCGTTTCAGAGGTTCGGCGCAGCGCCGTTAAATTCTTCAACAAACACATCTTCCGCGCCGATGCCCGCGCGGCAATATCTAAATCCCGACAGAAATCGGGTTCGATCGCCTGCAATGCGGCGGTTCCATTGACGGCAGTCCATAGGCAAGAGACGGCCGAAAGGAAAAAGGCGGCGCGCCCTCGCCTCTCGCACCGAAGTTTCGCCTCTCGCGCGCGCTTCCAACAAAAACGCCGACGCGATGAGCGCATACGTGAAAACACAGCGGGCGTGGGTAAAATCCGCGCATCCGACAAACCCTTTGCCGAGGCCACTCGTTTCGGCGGACGTCTGCTGATGGAGACGGTAGTGGAACGTGTGCGCTTTCCCTCATTTTTTTCCTTCTTTCTCATTTTGCGCTTTCCTTCCCTCATTTTTCCCTTCTTTCTCATTTTTCTCTACCCGGCCACCATTTCTGCCCCGCTCGCCCCCCCGCCTGCCCATCCCATCAGACTCACGCTCGTTCTCTCACTCTCCGTCTCTTTCACTCGCCGATTTACTAAGTGTTCGCATTTCAAACAATACCCAGGCTACTCCTGCACCCTTGTTTAGCACCCTCCAACGTGTGCGCGTAGTCGGCACACATATGGGTAGCCACACGCGGAAGTGAGCGCGAGCATGAACATTACCTTCCCTTTTCCGCCGGCCCGACGTCTATACGCCTTCTCGCATCAGCCAGCCACGTATCCCTTCTCGGGCGTTTTTCATTACCGTATTCCAGAAACCCGCGCTCGTCTCAGCTGCCGCGCACGGGAGGCATTTTGCGCTCGAACCTGCATTTTTTACGTCGCATAACGCGACACGATATCGCGATGCGATAGTTCAGAAATCGGTCAGCTCCCCGGCAGCCGGGAAAGAATAGTACGCGCCGACGGAAGCGACGCAATAAAATCCGGCTGTAATCCCGTCACCTGGCACCGCGAATGCGACTTAATTACAATCCCGTCTGCATCTCTGCGGCTTCAAACGAATTATCGAATTTCCCGGATGACCCCGCGGGAAATGGCGTTTCCGCCGTAAAATTCTGTGGAAAAAATTAAATGCCTTCGGAATTGAAGCGGCAATCTGAGAAAGGGCAAAAAACGGAAGGCAGCGCGTCGAGGGTGGGAGGCCGGCAGGCAGCGGGGGTGCGAGCGTAAAGTGTAGGGACTTTTCCCGGTCGCTTTTGCGCTCACGCAAAAGATGCGGACACGGCGAGTGGAACATATTACTGTTTGGATTGCACTTTGGAGATTTACAGCTTGCTGCGGTTTCGTTATCGTACGTACGACTTCTCTTTACGTACGTCGAGGGTAGTAATGGATACGTGCTCCCTCTCTCGTTCCCTCCCCCAACCTCCGCCTCCCCGCCACTGGCTATGCCATTTAAGCGCGCTCGCAAACGGAAAGGCTCCCCCTGCCTGCATGAAAAAGCCCTCGTGGCGGCTTTGTGACATTTCGTTTCGATGCCGGGGACGAAGGTGGGTTCGTTACGTGCACGTGCAATGCCTTCGATATTATTTTCCTCCCGCGTTCCGCTATCGAATGACGCATTTCTTGCGACGGCTGACGATCGCGACTCGTTATGTCGCGCACAACTTGAGAAGAGGGTGGAAAGGCGCCGGGCACGAAATCTGTCGCGCGTCAGCGTAATTTTTCTTAACCGCCTCGACATCAGCGTCGACTAAAGTCGCTGATTGTAGTCCTCAGTGCATACGTACGGGCATGTTACTTGATGGGAGCAAGTTGATTTGAAGACTGCCGAATATAGTTGACACTTAGTCATACGCGTGCTTTTAGTGCACGTTGACTGAAACCGATGATTGTACTGCATTAGTATTTAATTATGACAATAAACGCCGTATGGTTTGGAATCCTTGACTCCCCTGCTTAGGAGTCTGCGTTAAACGGTTGGGAGTTTATCATTGACAGTGATGTTAACATTACTGTTGGGACCATAATGTAATGTTAACCCTTAGCGCTGTGTAGGCTCCGCTGCGGAGCCGAATGTTTTTAACATGATTGCACTTAAAATGCTGCGGCATCGTTGGCGTTGGCAATTGATAACTGTAATTAAAACGTGATCAGTCTTTGCACTGTTACGATTAAACCATTTTTTGACCTTTTTTATAGCACGTGTAATTCTTCTCACTTAAAATAAAACTCCGTTTCACTCGTTCCGCTGCGAAAATGTGCCGGAGCGCTAAGAGTTAATATAAATAAAGCTGTACGCGTGCTTTTTGGTGCACGTTGACTAAAACTGACGCTCCTACTGCACTACTATTTAATTATGACAATAAATGCAATATGGTTTGAGACCCTCGACCCTCCTAATCAGAAATCTGTGTTAAACTGTAGTAGTTGATCATTGACAGTGATGTAACATTACTATTAAAACCATAATGTGATGTTAATATCGACTTATAAAGTTTTAATTCGAGAGTGTTATGCGTTTTCTCAACAAACGGTGTTCTTCGCCCTTTGACACCTTTGACTGTCTTCCTTCAATAGCATTTCGACAGTGCAAATTGAACACATAAAGGTGCTTACCGCACTGCTCACTCGATACGAGTTGAGTGCCTAAAGGCGCCTACAGTACTGGTCAAACGATATTCGTCGAGCGCCTGAAGGCGCCTGCAGCAGCGCAAGGGTTAACGTTTTAACTGCGGATGTCGAATTAACTCGTCATTGCAAAATAGTTCCTAAGCGCGCAAGATGAGTTAACTTGTTATGGAACTTTGAAGATGTTGCCTATAAATTTAAACGTGATAAATCGTGTTTTATTGGCACGATATCAAAATAACCAATATGTGAAAGACGTAATAAAAATTGTCCAAACACCCGATGAGAGAATTCAAGGGATTCAAAACATTTAGAGCAATTATATGAAATTATAAATACAAATTTTTAACTAGACGGCTGGTATTTGTTTTTTTTTTTAGTGAAAAGTGTATAAAGTTGTATCCATTGCAAGTAATACTCGTAATAAGCGCAACCGTCATTTGTTGCGCTGCGTCCAAAATATGCTTTTGCAAACTTAGTTCCACAGTTAAAACCTTAAAACATTAGTTTTGTTTAACACGTTGACTGCTACGCGTATTTTACTATATTAGAACGGCGATGCTATAAAATACTACAGCGTTCCACTCAATTATGCAAAATGTAAATAATGTGCAGGTATTGGAGACCAATGGATCGCATCACTATTCTAATAACAACTGCATTTATAAAATAATAATTGCTACCCATTGCAAATATTTTGAATCTTCAGTAAAATTTCTTGCGTCGGTCACCGGTGACCATCATGGCAGTCAAAGTGTTAACCATATCTTTAGTCACAATTAAAATCCCGCATACCCCTGAAAGAATAGCCGTCCCGAAACACGTACAGCAATTACATCAAATTACAAATAAAAATTGTCATCCAAACACGGCCAATTTTTTATACGAAAAAAAGTGCACAAACTAGAATCCATTGCACATAATATTCACGCTAGGCGTAATCGTCATTTGCAGCGACGCGCTCAGAGTGCGCTTTCGGCAAGTTACGTCCGCAGTTAAAACATTAAAACACGCTTCCGTGTTGATGCACGAAGCACTCTGTGCGCGGACCACCCCCGACGCGAATAAAAATTTTCACCGCCGCACGGCAGCTGTCCGTCGCTAGTCGGCGTCAAATTCGTCTTCGGAGCGGGTCTCCGTCGATTCCGCCGAAAATTCGCCGACACCGGAAGTACGCCTGCGACACTCGCACGCAACGTACAGTTTCACCGCGGACTCTTGTCGCGTCGCGAGGCCCTCTGGGCACGATGACAAATAAACTGCGAGCCGTGCGCCGACGGTTTAATCCATTTATCCTGCCGTTATAAACGATTGAGCAGGAGTAATTCCATTCTGCGGTTTTGGCTTTCGCACCCGACCGGTTCATGTCAGAGTCCGCTGCTCTGTTACTCCACCCCTCTCGCTCGCTGACTCGTGTTTTGCGTCTCTGTCCCGCTCGCACGCCCTCTCTCGATCCGTCTCATTCTGGCTCATTCACTCTCTCCTGCCGGCCTATCGTTCACCGTTCACTTCTGCCCTCCACCGTCACTCTGTTCGCACCTCCGCGCTTCATCCTGCCTACTACCCCCCTCCGTGAAAATTGCACCGTGAATTTCCGAAAACCGCGTAACGAATTTTATATGGCGTCGCCCTTGTAGCGGTCTCGCCTAGCGATCAGGCAAGCCGTTGAATCTCGACGGCCCGTTTTTGATCGCTTCCTCTGGATACAAGCGGGCGCAATCGATGCGCGCGAGTGGGATAAATTGATGGTGGTGCTGATTTATTTTCGAGGCGCCGGCGGTTACTTGCGGCGGTGTCGGATGAGAGGGCTGTTTTGTGGAAAGATCTTCGGAGTTTGCGGATGATGTGCTAGTCTCTCTCAATTTTTTGACGGCGGTTTAGCGTGTGCGAAAAGTAGCGCGTTTGGAAATTATTAGTTTCTTGTATTGCAACGACGATAAAGTAATTATACAGTGATCGTTGGACGAACATCTAAGCTTGTCATATTCCATCATGTCTGAATTTGCAAAGATCTTTGGAGTTTGCGGACGATGTGCTACTCCTTTTCAACTTTTTCACGGCGGTTTAGTGCGTGCGAAATGTAGCGCGTTTGGAAATTATTAGTTTCTTGTATTGCAAGGACGATAAAGCAATTATACAGTGATTGTTGGAATACGACACAAATCAGTGTCTTTCCTTTGAACTGTTTATGCTACGCCTCAGTCTTTATATCGTAATGACAACTCGATTCCCTTCTTTTAAAACAAATGCATATCGAATGCATACGCGCGAGAATGTGATGCGTGGCATGAGCTGCGACGCATATAACAAAGGTTGGACAAACATGTTTTTCATATCAGTCAGTCGAAGCCCTACGATCAAGGAAGAAAGACCTACTCTCTTAAGAAATTAACACGTTCACGCCGGCGTGTACCACCGGTGGCTCGCGCTCAACTTTCCCATCGCGCGTAAACATTTGTTTAGACGCCGCTCACAATCAAAAATATAGTTCGTTTAGTAAGTGGACAAAATTGCCGTATAATTAAGAATTTAGATAATTGAAATTTAAATAATTGAACAAGCAACAATCGTACGCCACCAAATGAAGTGCTGCACGAATTCCAAGGCCGCCTCACAGCGGAAAACATGAAAATCGGCCCCGGCGTGAACGTGTTAAAGTATAAGTTACAATAAACGTATAGAATAGAATTATTTCACACACCTCCAAATCCCAACAGTTGAATGAACATCTAAGCTTGTATTCCATCATGTCTGAATTTGCAAAATTCACTTCTTTTACCAGAAGCCATTTCCGCGTGCAGATGATAGGGGGATGTTTATCAAATAAAAAAGCCTCGGATCTGACGGCAGTCACGAACGACGGAAGTGACGAGACTCGCCATGAAAACGGCAGGCCGTAAAACCCATTATTACGTCGCGTTGGAGTATTCGCGAGACAGTCGCGAAGATTCCGGTATAATGTTGCTTTGTTATCTTCCAGCCACCATCCCATCGGGTGATTAACGCTCGCCCGCAATATCCTTTCAATTACTCTCGCTCTTTGTGCCTTGTAAGGTTTTGGCGAACGGAAGATAATTGGTCGTGCGGACGTCAGCGATGAAATTAACAATCGATCGGCTTCATTTGAGGGATCACGGCCGCGATTCTTTTCTGCGACGCGACAAAAAGGCAGACAACGATATTAACGGAAGAGAGAAAATGCAGAAGGGTAACGGTTCTGTACGCATCGAAGCGTCAGTGCGAAAGCAGGTATGATTTACTCCATGGACTTCGCGTAGGTAGCAGTCAAATTTCGTCTAAATTCCGTCTTTTTGGGCTATACCTCACCTAAGCATCTCTAAAATTCCAATGCTTGCCCGTCGGATATAATTCTTGCTATTCAAGAAGTGAACTCCTATTCACATGGGGGGACCCTAAATGGCCGTTAACATCATTTTAACAAGCTTCCGAAGAATGTGGTATCCATAACAGAGGAAAATAAAAGAATGAAAGCAGAGCTGAAGCATTGAGACAGAAATCATTCACTGTTAATAAAGCATTGTCGAATTTCCCCGCTTTAAAAATTACATTTCTCCGCTATGGGGCATGTTGGCAGTCACGGGTCTAGATACTGCAAAGTTGACCGAAGTAATGATGTAAGATTCCTAGAGTATGTTGCCGTATAAGCAATAACCCGTGATAAAAGCAAAATAAAATTTATGTTTATACGAGTAATTTAGGGAGTATCGGGTGCAATCGTGGCGTTAGCGATTTCCGACAAATTTGCCATGTATTATTCAATTACTTTACCATTGCACAATATATGAAGTCGCCCATAGACCAAAACGATACGCCCCACTTTTCGAATTGTCCAATTTGTAGTGCCAAGGCACTTAATTGATACTTCCTCTCCAATAATGAATACTTCTTGTTTCGCGAATTTAGTCGA
The DNA here is from genome assembly GCA_033815515.1 of Cryptocheilus praepositus. Lineage (NCBI taxonomy): Eukaryota > Metazoa > Arthropoda > Insecta > Hymenoptera > Pompilidae > Cryptocheilus > Cryptocheilus praepositus. Next base: position 2,492,446 of record JAWWQZ010000161.1, on the reverse strand, counting down.
CATGGCCAAATGTGCGGTTCATATGACACACAATTCTCTGATTTAAAGTAAATAAATCCGCCACGTATTTCGGATGTATTCTACCGTCCGCCCCATTCTTCGCTCACATCCTCCTATTCCCTTCGCCCTTCATACCCTCAACCCCCATTTCGGCCTCGTAGACAAGAAAAAGGTGAGTTGCGGTGCTCTCTCATCCACTTTGCAGGGCTTCCCATTCTATCCAATCTCGCTGCTCTATCAGTTTCCCATACCCGATTCCATCTCACGGGCTATCCTTTAATCGATTTAAGTTCGCCTTTGCCGCCGCGTACTATTATTCCGGATCACCATGATGGACGAGGTCCTTTTTCGCCAGCCGCGACGACGGAGATCAAGAATGACGCTCTCATCCCATATCCTCTTCTGCGCTCATGAAAACCTTGAGTGGCGGGACGCAATATCGTTATTCGACGGCGTTGGAATTGCAGATCGAAGTTAATTTCGTTGCGCGGGGGGCTTCGCTGAACGACTAAGTGACTCGGCGGGGCGAATATAAAAATCACGTTAAACGCGAAGTTGCTTACGTATGATTTTCCATTTACGCTGGGCGTAATTACAGAAAGACGTCTGCGCGTAAATAAGAGGCAACGCGCAGGAAACCTCATTTTTACTTAACACTTTGACTGCCATGATGGTCATCGGTGACCGACGCAAGAGATTTTACTGAAGATCCAAAATATTCGCAATGGGTAGCAATTATTATTTTATAATGCAAATATTGTTAGAATAGTGATGCGATACTTTGGTCTCCAATACCTGCATGTTATTTATATTTTGCATAATTCAGTCGAACGCTGTAGTATTTCATAGCATCGATGTTCTAATACAGTGAAATAAGCTTGGCAGTCAAAGTGTTAAACGTTTCGGTAAAATTGATTAGGAACGTGTAACGTTCTGTAATATTATATGATTTATAAAATTTAATTTTTTGTAATTAATGCTGTAGGGTTGCAGGAAGCGGTCCGTGGCGTTGCCATTAAGAAGAATATCGTTGATGTTTATACCTCATTGAGTTTTACTGCTGCTCAGGAGTACAAGTAAATTTTATTCACGAGGGTAGATCGACGCGAGTACTGTCATATAAAATAATTAATCTACGCTTTATGGAAAAGTGTTAGTATGTGTGAATGCATGCAAGTGTATAATAATGACGCCCGCAAATGACATCAATGCAAATTACGATCGTTTTATCGTTTTCTATCAATTCTTTTGTTATCAATTGTTATATAATATCTCTTCAGTATTATTTTCATGTTATACCAGAAATATAATTTATCAAGTGCAACAATCAGCATTTTTTCATGACATCCGCGCGTAACTCCAACAAAAACAAATCTCAGGCAATTGGCACACGAGTAGCATCTAAGTGCGCGCCAAAGTTGATTGGAAAAGCATCACAGACAACGCTAATGAACAGAGACTATCTGTTCAATTTTGGAGCGAGCTTTCATCGCGATGAATTACCTATCCGCCGCATTCGGGATCCGACGGACAATGAACAAGGGGTTTCCGCTGATAGCGTGCAAGCATCAATACCTCGCCGATCGTCCTTGCGGACAAAAGTCGTCGGGGGCGACGCGCGATGCGGAAGATATTAGAAAGCACATATCCTCGCCGGCTGCAAGGGCAGCGTCTATAGAGATCCTCTAAGAATGGACGATATTGCTTGAGATGCCTAATCCGACGTGATCCAACATTTGCAAAGTTTGCCAATAGCTCCGACCGTATACAGCGCCGCGAGTTCAAGCGAGAAGAGTGAAGCGGCTGCGGAGGGGTGGAAAGAAGGAGAGAAAGAGAAAAGACGCCGTTCGTGTATGGTGCGCGTCCGTGCGCGTTGCCCGAGTAGTAACGCGATTGTGTGAGTGGGAGCTGGACTTGGACGGCTATCTCGTATCTTGTATAATAAAAGCCGGGGTCCCATGGGCTTTGTGTACGTGGCCGAGGGTCTGTGCGCGGCGGGTGAGAGGGGAAAGCGAGGGGAAAGTGAGGTGAAAGCGGGAGAGATAGGTAGATAGATAGATAGATGGATAGATAGAAGGAGGAAGGCGTAAGGGGCGACAAGGTGATCGACAGAGACGGCCTGCGAGGCATTCTGGCGCGACGGAGACGGGCAGAAAGGTTGCAGAGACGCGCGCGGGAATAGTTTCCTGCGAGAATGGAGGTGGGTCGGTCGAGAGGATTGGGCCGAAGAACGACGAAAAGGTGGAGGCGGTGCGGCGCGAGGAAGGGTCGGGGATGGCGAGAGCAGACGACAGGGAACACGTTATGGATGCTCCGAGAGAGCCTCGTTCCAATATACTAAGAGCGGATACGCAAACCCGCAGCCAACGGCTAGTCCCCCGCTGTTCGGCATTACTGCTACCAGTGCCGTTGCTGTCGTTGCCGCTGGTCCCCTTCTATACCCCACTGCCCTCGGCCCATTGTTGTCTCTCTCAGACTACCCTTCCCGGGCGCCGAGCCTCGCGACGTCTCTCCTTATCCATCTGTCCGTGCGCCTACTCTGTCTCGGTTCCGCGAAAACGTCCATCGCGCTCGGCGACTCACGATATTTCTTTCTCGGTTTCCACCACCCTGTCGTGTGCTTCCTCGTCTACCCCAGCGCCCGACGCTTCTTCCTACCGCTGCCTAGGTACGAGTTCCTCCGCTACTACGGATGAGCGCCGTCCCATTGTGCCCGGCAGCTCATTTATTTATGTCTCTGAAACTTTTTAATCTGATGAGATGCTTGCTTGCGCGCCTTCCTTAATTCCGGCGAGTTCCGAGTGAACGGCGCGCGACTCTCTGGCGATCCGGCGCCGATGCGACGCAAATCACGCTCGCGGGATGATGGCTTTTCGAGAGCAGATGTAATTTAACACTTTGCCTAGCTCGAATGATTAGATCAAACGCGCAGGGTGCATATTTAATGCGAATTATGTGTTAGTTCAGTGAATCGGGGAAATTTGCAGAATGACCCGAATGTTATTGATGACGAAAATGACGGGTCGAGCGTGCGGTAGGCCGAAAACTGCGGGTGATGAAACGAGAATTAAGGTGAAGGGATGCAGTTTTCTCAGTTTCTCGCTGCGAGATGTTCGATTTCCCGACCATGGTGCCGTTTCTTTTGGCACTGCAGTCGGTTCACTGCGATTTGTATGCGATCCGACACGCGTCAATGACCCGTGGACCCGTGCCAACAATCGCACGATAAGATTACAAATGCTTTGTATTGCGCTAATTTGATGGTCGCACGGGTTGTACGACATCGCAGTTTTCCTTGTCGTTACGAAGTCACGTTTGCGCTCGCGAAGCAGTGATTTATCGTTCACGGGGACGGTGTTCTTGGCAATAGGCGATAGCCTTTAAATACACTAAAACGAACACGGTGCGCTATGTGCAGTATTTCCAATGCTTAAATTAATTGTTTGGATTGGCATAACCATATTCCCATTTCCGAATATCAATTTTTAACGTATATTTGATCAATTTAATATATGTAATTTAATGTAATTAATGCCGAATGTAATTTAACGTTTGCAAGAACGGTACTCTTAGCACTAGGCAGCATCATTTAAAAGATACTAAAAAAATTACGGTACACGTTCTATAATTTTTTCCCACTTCAAAATTAATCGCTAGGTGGTACATAACTTACTTCATAATTTATTTGACAAATCGAATGCTTTGGGCGATGTTTATGGGTCAGTAGACAGCCTTCAAACGCGTTTTTGTAACCAAAGTACAGTTTGTACAGTATTTTCCATTTTAAATCCAATAGTTAATTATAAATAATTTTCCAAAAAAATGTCAAACCAACACCTCACAAACATAACGGGTGGTCAATGACGAAAGAAGCGTGTGATTGCGCGAGTAAATCCAAGATAACAGGTTACCATGGGTAGGGGTGAGAAAAGGCGTATCGTCGGAAATATTCCAAAAGTCCAGCTCTCTTTGTGCGAGTTAAAATACTACGGAGAAGTTATCAGGATCGTCGTAACAATGCCGGTTCAGTCGGTCGGTCGGTATGATGTGGGAAATTCCCTGGAAGCTGGGCTTCGAAACTCAAACTAGCGTCGAAGTTATGAACTATTTCAATGAGTTTACGGGAGTTACTCGTTGGCGGTTAGTTGATTACCCTGGCCTCTCCAATTTGCGAATTTACATTAAACACGAGTGGACCGGCTATCGCGTGAAAACTCCCACGAGCCGTTAAGCCGGGCATCCCCGGATTACAAAGTGTGCGATCCGCCCAAAACCGACATAAGCTTTGTCATCTATGAAATTTCTCCGGATATATCCTCTCTCCTGCCAGAATCCCGGCGACGCCCTGGGCCGATTCGAATGAAAAAGCGCAACCGTGTGTGCTGGGAGACGTTCGCGGCAAACGAATTTGTCGTACCTTCGGGACATCATCATCTTCGGCCAGCTCGCGGAAAGTGAAATTTATGATTACGGAAAATGCCGCGATGAAACGGTAGAAGAATATGTCAGGAATGGACGACGTCGGACATATTGACCACTGATAATTGACGGTAGATTTATGGGAACTTTCAATTTCACAGCTACCCGGAGAAATCGGTATATGATATGCAGAATTTCAAAATGAGAAGTACGCGGAGAAAATAAATGTTGACATCCATGTATATAATTCAACTAACGAAATTCAGCAAAAATGGCTAGAAAACGGTAGAAGAATATGTCAGGAATGGACGACGTCGGACATATTGACCACTGATAATCGACGGTAGATTTATGGGAACCTTCAATTTGACAGCTACCCGAAGAAATCGGTATATGATATGCAGAATTTCAAAATGAGAAGTACGCGGAGAAAATAAATGTTGACGTCCATGTATATAATTCAACTAACGAAATTCGGCAAAAATGGCTAGAAAACGGTAGAAGAATATGTCAGGAATGGACGACGTCGGACATATTGACCACTGATAATCGACGGTAGATTTATGGGAACCTTCAATTTGACAGCTACCCGGAGAAAACGGTATATGATATGCAGAATTTCAAAATGAGAAGTACGCTGAGAAAATAAATGTTGACATCCATGCATATAATTCAACTAACGAAATTCAGAAAAAATGGCTAGAAAACAATATAAGAGTTTCTGTAAAATCTGCTCGTGAAATCAGGGATCGTCGGATTGATCCGTAAATCTACTGTCAACACACACCCTGCGAAACTCAAAGATACCCTGACAGTCTCTCAAAACTCATTATACCCGTTGTGCACCGCACACAGCAGCGCCGCCGAACTTGAAAATGCCCCGCGATCACAAGCGTCAATTATAATAACGCTTCCTGGGGTGATTGGCTTTAATAAGTCCCCGGAGTCTATGCCGGATCCTCACGCGGAATCCATTCGCCGCGAAGTTCGTGCACGAACAAAGGAGTTTGCGCGCGGCGAAGGAAATTAGGGTGCACCCGGACGGAGTCTACAATGGTCAAGCAGCGCGACTTTTCAGCGCTGGCTTTCCGAGCCATCCCACTCGTCCAGCCGCTTTTCCTCTGCAGTGACGGTGGCCGCCACAATCGGCTTCCTTCTCGCAAGAAAGCCGAACGCGGAGGGAGACGTTTGCGAGTCATCGCTGGTTTTTCAGAAGTCGCTGCGACGCGAGATGGAGAGGTTCGGCGGATTGCGAAGGAGACGCAGGTGGGAAGGGCGCAGTGTCGGGCGACGTGGGGGTCGGAAAGAAGGAAGATCTTGTCCCCGCAGGCTCGCTTTAATTCGCTGATTAGGCGGGAACGACAAGGAGCGGAAAATAATCGGGCTTCAAGTCGGGGCATTTTTCAATCCTCTTCCTCCACTTCGGAGTTGTTCCTTTCACCGGCCCCTCCCACCCGGCGCGCTGCAGCAAGAGGGCCTGAAGGAGTCCGCCGACTCCCCGCGCCTTCTCTTTCTACGCTGTCGTCGGTTGTCGTGGTCGTATTCCAACCCTCCGCACACGCTTTTTCCTTTTCGCTTGTTCGCTCCGTCGTCCCTGCCTCACCGACGCCCATCCCCCGACTCCCTCTTACAACCACCTTCCCGTCTTCCTTCGTGTCGCAGCAACCTCGTTATCGTACACCCGCAACTGTCCCTTCGGCCTCATAATGCCATTCAAGGTGAAATATGAATGTGCTCTCTCGACTAAAGTTTCCGAGCATCCGACGTGCTAATAATGTGAGCAACCGGCTGAGCCTTATATCTATCTCCTTGTGCGCCCCTCCGCGATCCCTTTCCGCTATTCCTTCTGCTCCACATCCTCCTCATTTCGCGTTTACCCTCCGCACCCTCGCCTCGTACCGCGTCATCCGCTTTTCTCAGTGCCTTCGCCTTTTTCCTCCAACTTCTCCGAGCCCCTTTCCTCTTTGCTTCCCGTTTTTCTTCCTCTTTCCTTCCCGACGCGCTCGTTTCCCTCGCCGGCGAAAGACTCTTCTGTGCTTTTCCGCTGGGAACACTTCCGGTATTTCTGGCGGCGAGATCCGTGACGGGCGATACGCGTGGGATACCGAGTAGGCGCGATTGGGATCTCGTGTTATCCGGGAAGAACGCGGTAAAGGGCCGCGGAATGTTATCTAAAGGAGTTCGCACCTTCGCGTAAGGGAGATAACGTCTTGACGAATGTCGCTCAAGCTACTCTGGCCCTCGGGAATATACGCGGTCGTTTAAAGGGATATGACGATTGGTTATGTACCCCTTGCGTTTTAATGCAGACAGTATGATGCCTGTAGCCTGGAGAACACGGGTAACGAGTAATTGCTGCAAATGTGGAAGAATATGAATAACGCGTCAGTATTTAAACGTTCATATAATATGCGGATGTATCGCGATCGTGATGCATCAATTACATGTGTCGGCAATTACGCGAGTGGCCGACGATAAAAATGCAGGCCAGCATAATCACTCGCTCGGCCTAACAACGTTCGGCGCAACGCTTAAATGAATGCCGAACTCCACCGCTTCGCGTCTCTGACTGAAGGCACTTCAATAATCACCGGCATGTATCGATGCTGAATACAGAAAAGCCGACGATAAATGTCAAGAAGGCGACTGTTCGCTCTCCCACTCGAGCGTTCTTAAAATATTCCTATTAAAGCCTCTAGCCAGCGAGTGATGTAGCCTGTTACAAAAACAAGAACCGGGGAAGGCAGGTAGACAAGAGGGAGCAGCCAACTAGCGCCCTTTGCGAAACATTCAATCCCCTCATCAGCCATTCGAGAGAAGAACCAGTAGCGTGTCGGTTAATCAGGGCAGCGCGGTAATTGTTTTCGCTCGATATATTAACATAAAACCCGGTGTCTGGCGGGGTGGGAGGAGGGGTCGGTTAGGCGAAAGGCGAAGAAAAAGGAGAAGGCAGCGGATAGGGTACGAAGGTATAGAGGGTACGCGGGTATGGAAGGTATTATGGGAGGGGAAGAGGCAAGGAGCCTCGGTAATTGCCGTCGACAGGACGCGCGCGTCACGCGTGTGCTCGCACAAGCTTAATTCGCCGCCGTGAGAGGCGAAAAGACAGGGGGAGAGAGAAGGAATTATAAAACGGCGTTGCACGCATCGCGCGACGCCGACTGGGGCTGAGAGTGGCTCTCTCTTTTCGCCTGTCTTCTTCGTTCCCGTTGTTTCCTCCTGCTTCCTCTTCGCTCCTCTTCGCTCCTCCTCGCTCCTCCTCACCCTTGCCCGTTCACGCGCATTCCTCTCGGTCGCGCGTGGCCAGACGCGCGTAAGTGCGCGCACGCATTATGCATACAGGCGCACGTAACCGACGAAAGCCGTAATTTTTTCATTATAACAGTCGGCAGAAGAAATACCCGGGGCGTAGGGCGGTAGCGACTTGCAGGGTGAGGAGTATCGCCCCCTTCGAGGTTCGTCCCATGCGAACACCTTGGCGCGATGCTTTCTGTCGCTCGTTTCTGCCGGCTCCGCGCGCTCGCCATCGAGCCTCCTCTCTGTCGTTCGTTCTTTATGCCGATCTCTCCTTCTCTTTCTTTCGAGACGCGCTCTTCGTTTTTTCCTTTGCTTCCTTTTTTTAATGTGCGAGTCGTACAATAAGAGGAGCCAGAGGTCTGCCACGGCCCATTAAAAACTTGCAATTAGCATTTAAAATATAAACCTTCGGAGCGGAGAGACAAAGTGAGATGTCTAATGAAAGGGGGCCTTTTGGATTGGCTAAATGCCTTTCAGCCGCGACTGAGCCCCAGCGCGGCTTAAATGGAACTCACCCCTGATTGGCCACCACCACCACCATCGCCGTCATCACCACCACCACCACTGCCGTTTCTGCCGCTCCGCTACCATCTCCGATAAGAGCAATGGAGAGAAAGAGCGAGAAGGACAGCGTGGAAGAGAGAAAGCGCGTTAGAGAGAGCCAGCACCTACACACCACCCGTGTGCCCCGGTACTTTTGCTCCTTCGCATTCCTCTACCTCCGACGCCCCATTCATCGCTAAAGAGCGTTGGGTGGGGGTTGAACGGGTCAGAATGATTTTGTACTCGCCACGGATTTATCTCGGCTCACGGTATGTCCGATCTTTCTCCCTTCTCTCCGCTCACCTTCATCCCTCTCTGTTTATCCCTTTCCCTCTTTTTTTGCCCCTACCATTTCCTTTTTTACCCCTCCCTCCCTCTCTTTCCTTCGCTCTCCTTCTCTCATCATCCGTTTCTTTGCCTCTCTCCCGAGTCGCGCATCACTCTACATTTTCGCCTATATATCGCGCCCGTTTCTTTCGACGCTGATCCCGACTAAACAAAAGACCGCCGACCATCGTTTTCTCCCGTCTAAGCATCGGGAGAGCCTTCTGCCGGGGCGGGGGGCTAAAACTCGTGCACCGAAAGGTTAGCTTTCTGGCTTTCTGGCTCGGAGCTCGCGTCTTTTCAGCGGAGATATTCGTCGAGCCACGGTGCGCATCAGTGCGAGATAAAGGTATTCGAGATCCGACCTGGCGTGAGCCAGATTACCTCGTGAACCTGCCACAGTTTCCGACCGCTGATGTTGCTTCTGCCTCCGCAATCGGGTACATTCACCGCGGGGATTGGAGTTACAAGAGGATGCCTAGCCGAGAATTCGAGATTCCCGGCGAATAATGCCCGCCGTTGTTTGCGCGGAGTTTTTCGTCTAGACCGAGGCTCCTTTTTTGTCGGGGATCTTTGAATAAGATTGAAATGGCGGACGGTCCGCCGGACGCTTTCGCGGTGAGCGTACAAGACAGCGTTGGTAGTTAAGCGATAGAGGACGATGGAATTATTAATGTCGGACGTCAACGGCCGTACGCGTACGACACATAACGCTTAACCCCGTTGATGCTATCGCTCGCTGTAGTTACCCATGGTTCAACGGTCGTTGCGTACTACCGATGACTGTAGCCACCCATAAAAATCACACATTATCTCCACGTTAACACGTTACCTGCCGAGAGCATTTTACTATATTAGAACGGCGATGCTATAAAATACTACAGCGTTTAACTGAATTATGCAAAATGTAAATAATGTGCAGGTATTGGAGACCAAAGATCGTATCACTATTCTAACAACAACTGCATTCATAAAATAATAATTGCTACTCATTGCGAATATTTTGAATCTTCAGTAAAATGTTTTGCGGTGGTCACCGGTGACCATCATGGCAGTTAAAGTGTTAACCAGCGTCATTTTGTTTCGCGGACTTAACCCCTTGCTGTACTTAAGTCTGAATCGTGATGAGAATTTCGGGCCATACGTGAATATTGTATCGGAAATGTATACAAAAGATAAAACAAATCAAATAATTTTTTAAACGTTTTCGGTTCAAATTTATTTGCATTCTGCAAAAGCACTATCGCATGTAGTATATAAGTGCACGGCTACTTCACAGGCAGTCGCAAGGTATCGTTTGGACCCAAATTCTTTCGAGTTAAATGGCACGGCAAGGGGTTAAAAATGGTATCGATGATGTGAAAATTCGTAACAGAGTCGATGGCAGAATAAAATGTAACGCTTTCTTTACGTCTGTACTGCCCTGTGCACTGGCAGCGTACACGCATCAGTGTGCGTTGAAAAAATTAACCTGCCGTCGTCGCATTGAGCATATAGCACCGCGGACGTCTTCAACAGCTCGCGATGACTTAGCATCCGTGCATCTTAGTTTCGCAAATGTATTTCAGGACGGCGTATTTCAGCACTGCGCAAGGCCACGTCGGTACTGCGCGGTATAAGTAGCGTCGCTCCTCGCAGGCAAGAGCCGAGGAATGAGATTTTCTCGAGGCAACTTCGTAAGGAAGCTACGAGGGCGGTGGGCACGGAGGGTTAGCGCCGAAGAGGGCGAAAGGAGAGTGCGCTGGGATTCGCCAGGGGAACAGAGACGGCAGAAGACAGAGAGAGAAAGAGAAGGGAGCGTTAATAATTTGCGCTCGGACGAGTCTATTGTCCTGCGGCAGGCGCACGCGACCGTTCCAATTATGGCACTCCGCCTTGTCGAGTGTCCAACCGGGTTGCTCTCCTCCCGTTCTCTGCGTCTCTCCTCTTCCGCATTTTCTCCGCTCTCGCTGTCCCCGCGCCTTTCCACCCCCGTTCGGTCCCTTCCGCCCTTGCTCATTTCTCCGCGGGTACCGGCGGGGCTCTTTCCTTTTCACCCCGAGAATTTTAATTACAATCGCAATTATCCCCCCAAGAAAGTTTTGCCTGAATGCCTGCAGACTAACAATCCGAACGACACGTAGCGTACCGACGGCATGATCCGACAACCGGCGACCGCGGGAGAAGATGCCCGGGAGAAGTCGGAGTCATACGCCATGACGATGACGGCGCGGTGCATCGCGGTTCAATCCGGCGGCGCGTACCTCCGTCCGTTTGTTTCCGCGCTGCCTTTTTTCGCCTTTTTTAAAACCTCATTACCGCGACACGGGGCCGCCGCGAAGTGGAAGGAAAGCCGCGAGACGGACGGCATCGGGAAACGGCGACTTCTGCCAAAGTCTGAAAAGAGCCACGGCGACTGTGATGAAGACGACGACGACGACGACGCCGACGTTCCGCTTCTCGCTTTACGCTCGGCGGACACTGAAGTGCCGCGTTTCTGGATTTCGAAGTTGCGCCTCTCTTTGTCCGCGCGTACCTCGGGAAAAACGTACCTGCCGGTGCACGCTCTTTTCCTCCTGCCACGCTCAGTCGGCCGACTCTCGCGCGACGGCTGAAGTGCGAGCTCTGAGGGCGAGGAGGAAGGCTCTTGCGAAGTTTTTCGCCTCGACCTCCAAGGAAGTGGATGTGGTCTCTTGTTAAAAAGAGTCCCGCGTGAAAGACACGCGGCACTCCGTGCTATTGAACAAAGATAAAGATTTTCGCGAGGGCGACAGCGAAGTTTCGCTGGCGAGGATGAGCGCGGGCGATACTTTCCCAGTCGGACGTGGGTTTTTTTAGGAACAGCGAAAAGTGGAGTGTGGGATTTTGATAAAAACGCGAAGGATTTAGGCGGACTAATTAGCCTGCGACGGAAGCGCGCTCGTTGTCAGCCGCGATCGCGTAAAGTTTTAATGAAACAACGACATACTGTCGAACGGATTAATCGAGTTAGTTACACGAGCGGGCTGGGAGGCGATGGCGCAATATCCGTCGTGCATTCGATAATTCGGGCTCGGGAAGATGATATTCTCGCGAAGATCGCTTCGATAGCGGCGTTGTTTTATGATCTTATGGAAGATATTCGGAATCGTTACGTTGTTAACGCTTCACACGCTTTCACCACTTTTCGCAGTAGAAAAGTCTACGTAAAGCGTGGCACGACCATTTGCACCGTACCACTGGAACATTTGACTCTATAACGCGGTCGCAAATTTCGACGTTGGTGACCCAAATGTATCGTTTACAATTCTTTCGGAAATTCTTTTGATGGTTACGATGTTTTACTATCTTACAGAACACTTGTCGGGCTTTCACCATTTTTCTCAGTAGAAGAACCTACGTAGAGCGCACCGCGACTATTTATACCATTATACTCTAATAAACGTCACTAATGTAGTTGCCCATTTTAGTACCGATGATCATAATGAATTATCTAGAATTCTTGCAGAAATTACTTCGACGGAGCTAATATTTTTAATCTTACCCGAATATTTTCGGATTTTTATGAACACTTCATACATTTTTAATACTTTTGTTAGTACAAAAATCTATGTACAGCGCAATACGAATATTTACATCATCATACTGGAATAGTGAAACCTTTCCGTGGTCCTAATTGTATAATACCTATAATTATATTATAATTATATGTATTATATATTATAATTATTAATTATAACATAATTGTAGAATACCTAATTGTAACATGCACCACGAATATTTCAATCATTATATTGGCACCCTCAACCCCATTAACATACCCACCAATTTTACCATTGACGATCATAATGCACCGTTCAAAACACCTGACTCCTCAACACGTTGAATGCCATGTCAGTCATCGGTGACTGACACTGAACTTTCCGTTTAGGCCGCGGCAGTCACTGGGGACTGACAGTGGAAGATATGATGTAAAACCAAAAAATTTACATTGTTTTAAGTAATTACTGAAAATTTCTTTAAAATTTACTTCATTTGTATTTATTACAAGATTGTATTACTAATGCATTGTTGTATTTCTTATCAAAAAATGTTAATAAAATTTTATTGAAACACGGTAAACATAAAAACGGTTGTCCTTTGCGTGTATCATAAAATGTGGCAACTTGTTTAGTCATTTTTCTAACCATTGCTCTACCCGATTAAGTCGCATTTCTAAAATGTATGTAATACTTTGTCATAAGCTAAGCACAACCCCGGCAGCAAGCCGATTTCAATTAAATCTTATCTATCGGGCCAAACAATAAACCAGACAAAACAGACTTGGCGCATAATGTGTTGAATGAATGCCTATAAGCATTTCTTTCTAAACGTAAACATCTTCTACTACGACTAGAAAGAATGTCCCTAATATATCTACATACATGTATCGAGTAAATTTCAATCTGTTAGTAGTCTAGTTAATCTCCAATTATTGCTATAGCACAATACGAGCGCTTCTAAGCAGCGAGCATGGCCTCACAGAGATTTCCTTAAAACTACGGGTTAAAATGCAGGTTCAAATACTAATAATCAGGTAACGCATTGACACTCCCGCAGCACAGCACAAGTCCTCAATATTTGAGCTGTTGGAGAAAAGGGACGATCAATTTCCGTCATAAACGACGGTGTAACGTTTCTCGTGAGCAAAGTGTCGACGCCTTGGCCAAGACCTCCGTGAAGTCGTGGCGGCGAGCTGGCAACGTCACGGCTCGGTAATAATCACGACTGGTAGGTGTATACCGGCGCGCGGCTTCGCGAAGTAATTGAGAAACGTTCTCGTGTTCGAACACGACTTGACTACCGTTGGCAGGGCCCCACCATTAATAGGCCGGTTGGCACGCACGCGATTCATTCATAAAATGCTCGCCATTACTATACAGCCACGATCGACCATCGCCCGGTACCACACAACCAACACCCAACCTGACCACGATCATCGTGGTCGTCATTGAATCATTCCGATATATGTATGCACGGTTTCGCGTGCATTGCGCTTACCGGTTTGCGTATTCTGCTGATTACTGAGAATACTTCGTGGAAGCGTTTTCGGACGATGACTGAAGGATATTGAATCATTGCGTGAGGTTGAGATGTACTGTAGCTGCGCGTGTGTGCGACGCCCCGTATTTCATGTCAAGACGATTACGGGGAGTTCGCGAAGATATTCGTAGAGAACGTCGAATTTTTTCACGCGGACGGAATGCTGACTCGAGGAAATTGTATGATTGAGTCATTGCAGTGGCTGTGTACATAGCTTTGGACTTACAGGCAATTATTAGGAGTTATTTGTGAAAACGGTTTCAGGGAACGTGGTAATTTTGGTATGAGTGCAGGATGAGGGGACGGAAATTGTCTATGGTTGTGCTTGACGTGTGTTATTCTTCTAGTTACGATTGCCCGTCAAATTATTCAGGGCTGTGTTTTGCATAGTATTTTCCTGTAGTTATCATTAGTCACCGAATCATTGCATTATTGCATTTTTGCTATTCGAAACACAATGACTGAAGCAAACCTGTTCACGGTTGCGCTTTAGATCTGTTATCCTTGTAATTTCAATTAACCACTAAATTATTCAACCACCCGCATCTTTGCTCTTCAAAAAACAATGACAGAAGTAAAATCATTTGGAGCCCTTCTCCACATAAAATATTTCTCTATTTATAATTGCGCACGAAATTACTCAACGAAACAAGCTTGTTTAGGACTATGTTTCAAACACCTTACTCCTCCAGTTACAATTACCCATCAAATTATTGAATCATCCTTTGTAAAGCAATGACTGAAGCAAAATCCTTCACGGCTGTGGTTTACATACGTTATTCCTTCAGTCACAAGTGCCTTCAAAATTATTCAGTCACTCCGTCTTCATCCGTTAAAAAATCGTGACTGGAATAAATTTGTTCAGGTCTATGCTCTGAATATCTTATTCCTCTGCTCACAATTGCCCATCAAATCATTCAATCACGCTTCGAAAAACGGGCTCAAGCAAAATTACGCAAAACGCGTCGTTTCTCTAGTTACAATTATACACCATTCAATGACTCTTCGAAAAATTATGAGTGGAGCAAAATCGACGAAATAATTCAGTCCTTACGCATCGACTCTTCAAAAACCCGCATTAACACATTGACTGCCGTGCGTATTTTACTACATTAAAACCACAACGTGATGAAATTCTACAGAATATGACTGAATTGTGCAAAACGAAAATAATGCGAAAGTATCGGAGACCAAAGAATTGAATCACTATCTAATATTAATTGATATTTGCAAAATTATAAATGCTACCGATTTGGTATTCTTTGAATTTCTCGTGAGACCTTTTGCTGCCGTGCGTATTTTACTATATTAAAACCGCAACGTGATTAAATACTACAGAATATGATTGAATTGTGCAAAATGAAAATAATGCGAAGGTATCGGAGACCAAAGAATTGAATCACTATCTAATATTAATTGATATTTACAAAATTATAAATGCTACTGCTTGGGTATTTTTTGAATTGCTCATGAGGCGTTTTGCACTGGTCACCGATGACCACCGCGGCAGTCAACGTGTTAACACTGTTACCCGAAGATTAACGTTAACCACTTTAGCGCGCGTCGTATTTAATTTCAGAACGTCGAGCAACGATGCGCCGACTCGGGGTCAAGGCGATCGGTCTAACTTGCGGCGCCACGGGTCTCCGTGGCTAAAAGAGACGAGGGGTCCCAGGGCGCGGGTGGCTCGCGAAGAACTACGGATAGGGAAAGTGCCTGGCAGCGTGAGCGCGTCGAGGACAAAGAAAAGGGACGGTCGGAGAGAGCAAGGGAGTGCACCGCGTCTTCCTACTAAGTGGTACACAATTACTTTGTAAGCGATGTGCTAACGAAGTGTGAAACAGGCGGTAAATAAGGAACCTGTAATTACGTACGCCGTCCTGCGATAGACCGAGAGCGAGACAGGAAAGGAGGAAAAAAACGTGACCGTGGCCCACCCACGAGTCCACAAGGTACATCATCGAAGACTCCGCTATCACCAGCGTCGCGTCACGTGAGAAAGCCCGAAGGAGTGAAAAGCCGCCGAAGTGAAAAGAAGAACTGGACGCAGTTCCCCCGAGTTTGCCCGGGAGGATGATCATCTGGGTCAAGAAGGCCAACTAGTTATCGGGTAAAAACTGAACCCGCCCGACCTAATATGGCAGACGCGGACGGATCCTCATGGGTCGGCCTAGCCTGGTGAGGCGCACGGATTAATGGGTGTTTAATGATGGCCGTCGCGAGATGATACTTCCTTCTTCTAGCGACGGGCGTGTCTTTGACGTGTTCTTGCGGCACTTCGCGCCTACTGCTCGCCAGACCGATGCTTCGCGGGGCACAACGTGTAATTTCGCACGCGTGAAAATGCGTGCACGGCAAATCGAGCTGCGTAATGCCGCGTTTGACGTCGGCGATGTCTTGCGCAAAGCGCGCGTGCGGATGTCGGCATTTCCGGTTGACGTCCGAGGCGCGCGAAAACGTAATTTCGAGGAGGCGGCGGTTTAAGTGCACCTGTACGGCGACGCAAAATGGAGGCAGGAGAGTGAGAGACTGCTTTTTCTGCCGATGCCAATCTGTAAATCCAGGGGAGCTATAAAACTTCTTTCCTCGTCCTGTCTCGACTTGTTCTCACGCAAGTCGAGCGCAAGCCTTCTCTCCTGCCTCGCGGTGATCACGAAGAAGGGGTAACATTCGTTGCCGGTGAACAGAATTTTTTTTACTGGGAAGCACATCCTGCTACCATCGATGATGCACTATGCATTATCCGCCGAGGATGGTTACGCGAGAGGCAAAGAAAATGTAGGGTCTCGACCGGTAACACGTTTCAATTTGCATTCTTATACGTGCGTATTAAATCGTACGCAAACAGCGATTCGGCGTTGTGTAGTAAAATTTCGCAAGCCCGCCGAATCGAAACGACGATGTTAGACGTTTTGGAAGACGCTGACCCTATTGCGGCGATGTATGAAAATATCATAATCGACTGTCCATTATCGCGCGCGCAGGATCGTTTGATGTGCGACTCCATCGCGATTTCACAAGCTGTGATTTCGAATTAATTTGGCTCCGTGCCATTATCCCGGCGTTACAGCGGGCGTACAAATTTGCGCGAGCGTCTCCGAACAGGACTGCGGGACGTAAAATTTTAACGAGCTCTCTCTCGCACGAGGGTGCCGCGACATCCGACGAAATCGACATTAAAAATTCAGGCCGCGTCGCAAGAGGAGAGGAAGCGATACTTATTTCGCGCCAGACGAGATGAACGGATCACGAAATGAGCGGCTCCCAAAATTGCGGAACGAATAACAAGAACGCCCCGCGCAGAATGTGCGCTACAGATGACATTCAGTCCAAAAATATAAATTACGCGTAAACAAACTCGGCTCTTTGAAACTCGTTGATACGCGTTAATGTAAAACCGAACATTACGTCGTTCGCGACTGTTACGTACTCGCACTGCGCGTTATCGGGGAAAGTCATTAAAAAACGGCCGATATTAAATTAACATTAAACATCCCCCGTATGAATATTAATATTACTCTAAATTGCTTACACGTTACAAAAATGATATTCATGACATGCAAATCGAATTTACAAACCCCGCCTCTGGGCAACATTTTCATACACGTAATATACAACGCGTCCGTTTTCCGTGTGTACAATTTTCGCCTGACGATAAGGAATATAAGCTAAATTCATCGGCGAAAAATACGTATCGGATAATCCTTTCGACAAAACCCTTGAAGGTATGTTCGAGGGAAGCGTCGACTAGACGTGAAATTAAAAAAACCGGTGGAGTACCAAGTGGTATGACGCAGGTTTCAAACGTCCTTCAATCTGTCATTCGATTATTCTACCACATAACTTCCTTGCCATTCCTTGCATCTAAGAAAACCGTCTATCCGCTTTTTCGCCGTATTCATTCACATAACGTGTATAATGAATGTATATTGCGCGTTCGATGAATTTACTCGTACTGAACGTCCCCACGTTTTTGCGTGATAGAGCAGAGATTATTATACGGAGTCTTTGTTAATGGCGCGGCTATTTGTTCGTGAAGATAGAAGAGTGCGCGGAAGATGTATCTTGTAAACTGTTGCCAACGGACTGAATCCCGAACTCAACGATCTCTCAAACAATGTCATGTGTTTCAACCTCCTTACGTTTATGTCGAGGAAAAGTTGGCGACATTACCTCGTGTAAAAAATGACAATCATGGTAGTTATCAAAATAGCCATGATGTCAGTACCGATCGAGTGATAAAATGAATAACTCTCTGCACCTATCATCATCCTTCCTCCGCCACATCATTTCACACGTATTTTTTGCTGTTCTCTTCAAACTTCTTCACACTCGTTTCCATCCTCCACATTTTCGTTATTTCCCGATCACGTGTCTACACTCATGACATAAACCAGTACCAAATTCTTTAGTGCACCCACAATCTTCCCTCCACGGTTACATAAATTCACACTAACTTTGCTCTTCCATTCCGGTCCGGGTCCACGCGCCCGATGTAAATAAATACTGATTTCCTTTTCGCAACTCTTTCGGTTTACACGCCAATGAATATAAAAATATAAAGAAATGCCAAGTTTATCTCCTACCCCACAAAATTCTCACCACCTTCCACATTCAAGTACCAAATCCCCCCCACCACCATCCTTCCACATCACCCATTATCAGCATTTTCTCTGCTTCCTTCTCTCTGATTCGCGCCTCCATCGCAAACAAATACTAATCTCGGTTCATCGTCCCGCTCGGCAAATGTTCCTTCCCGTATTTCGGCTTCATACACACGATATAAAGAAATATCAAGTTTATCTCTTGCCCCACAAAATTCCCACCACCCTCCACATTCAAGTACCGAATTTTCCCCTCTCCTACCCCATTTCCGTATCACCCTTATCAGCATTTTCCCTGCTTCCTTTTTTCTGATTCGCGCCTTCGTCGCAAACTACCAAATTTCCTTTCTCTTCGCTCATCGTCAAGCCGCTGCTCGGCCGAAATTTTTCTTCCCGTAACTATGTATTTCGATGTCATACCCGCAATATAAAGAAATGCCAAGTTTATCTCTAGCCCCACAAAATTCCCACCACCCTCCACATTCAAATACCAAATTTGCCCTCTCCTACTATCTTTCCTCATCATCCATTATCAGTATTTTCGCTGCTTCCTTCTCTCCGATTCGCGCTTCCATCTCAAACTACAGACTTTCCTTTCTCTCGGCTCATCGTCAAGCCGCCGCTCGGCCGAAATTTTCCTGCCACGACGACTGCCGTCGCAGCCGGCCGACGCGAGCTACGGTTAGCGCAGTATCACGTCCTTGCACACGGTCGGTGCTGAAATTACGGCGCCGCGGAGCGCCAGACACCGCTCATTAGCTCATTATCGTACTAGAAGCGCTACCGGAGGAGTCGCGGCCGCGTATCGTGCTCCAGCCTTCTCTCTTTCTCTGTCTCTGCACGTCTGTTCGTCTGTGTGTTCGCCCATCATCCACCTCTCCTCCTGGCCTGCCGGATCTGCCCTTCCTCACTCCTGCTCCGCCCCGGCGTAACACGCAGGCGTACGTGTTACGTATGTCTAATGCCTGTGCGTGTGGGTGAGGCGAGTGGAGATTTGTGAAGGTGCGTGTGAATGAGACTTAATGACGTATGTGTTGCGGTGGTGACGGATGGATGGTGTACGTTTGTGTGACGGTGATAGTTTGGAATGTTAGTGCTGATGGATGAGTGAGTGAATGTACGTATGACGTCGGGAAATGTGTGTGTGAATGTATAAGTTAAGGCACGTATGTGTATAGAGTGATATGGTGAACGTGTACAGGAATGTGATGACATGGGTGTGTTGAGTTTGAGGTGTATGTGTGAGGATGGCGGCCGAGTGAATCGGACGCACATATGTGTATTGCTGTCGTGTAGGTAGCGAAGCGTGTGTGTACGTACATCAGAGAGGTGTGAGTCTGACGTACATATGTGCTACGATGACGTGTGGACGGATTAAACGTACATATGTCTCGATGTCGTCTGAGTAAGTTAAGCGCATATAAATGCATCAATGACATGTCGGTGCGTTAACGTACACGCAGTCGTTGATGACATACAGCTGATTCAAATGTGCATGCCGGCGGTATGGATGAATTAAACGTGCGTGCGTGTGCGTGAGTTCATACGTAAATGCGGTAATACCGAAACGTCATGCCACGTGGACTGGACAAATGTTCAATCGGATAAGTGTCGCGGGTAGGAATTTCATTTGGCGTAATCGATGTGGGATTTGCACAATTTAACGTTAGTTGCGAATGGCGGCAGCTGCAGAACGAACGTCATGGTCAGGCCAGACCAGGCGTCGGCAGCGGAACAATGAGCATGGCGTATGAATTTCGTTTCGTGTAATTGTTTGCACGGCTCGCACTACTGGCCGTTTAGCCTCCGATTAATGCGTCGGTGTGTCACACGAATTTGACGAATGCCCAGACGCGCGGTCGAAGTGAAAACGTGTAACGGGCCACCGTCAGGCCATGTCATTACTCGCGTATGACAGGACGTTATTGTAAATTGAGTTTGTAGAAAGCGGTTTCGGATAAAATCGTAGTAGCGCGGGCGTATGTAAAACAGATTTCGGCGCACGAAATCTGTCGAGGCGAATAATTAAAAAATTATATTTGCCATTGTTATGTAATCAGATAATTCGAAGAGTGTATGTACCTGTTACTTACGAGTCTCGACAAGTCAGTGGGTTAGCGTTTCTTACATGGTTACCAGAGTACACTCACCTGAAAACAGAAAATAGTACGATTAGACAATGATACCGGGCAAAAATACATCTCATGCGCAATGATATTAAAATGGCTTGGTAACTCTTCAATATCAATCAATAATTCGCAACATTTCGAGAGGATTTCAAATTCTATGGCACGCATACCATAATAACCTATTTCAATTTATCACGACGTTTATATATGTTACAGTGAAACACCGAAATCTGGAGAATGTCGACTTTCACCGGTGAATGTCAACATTCACATAATCGCTTGGTGTAAATGTTAACCGGTAAATGTTGACATTCACCATGCACTAATTGTCGACACACACCGGAGAGGGTCCGAATGTACAACAATGTAATGAAATATCCGATCTTTCACCGATGTATTTGGTATCTGTTGACATTCACCGGTGAAAGTCGACATTCTCTAATTTCGGTCCTTCACGGTAACATATACATTCGAATGGATTTTAAGAATAATTCCATTCACTGAAATGAGCCCTGGAAGAAGCATGTCACCTACCGCTTTTCGAATAAACCAATCATATGCGTAAAAACCTTATAAAAGTAAATGTCATTGTTATTCTACCGTAATAATGAGCAACATAAATTCTTCCTTATAAAACACAACATTGACAACAGTCATCCAACATTTGTATAAAAAATATACAAAACATTAAACCACCGATCATAATTCCAAAATAGTAATGTGATCATCAATTTGCTAATATGAGTATTGCTAGTGTTTAACATTCAACTGCGTAGTTAATCGTCACTGAAAAATGTCTCTCCATCGACAACACGTGTTAACTCATCACGAACCTTCGATGCGACACTCATAAATTTAAACATGACAAATCATTTTTTCGTCTCATCCCGCCTGCTATCGAAATATTCAGTACATTGAAGGAGCGTCACAAAAATCTATAAACTCGAATCCATTACAATACAATACAACATGCGTGACAAATGCAATCATCATTTGTAACAACGCGTAGGGTGCGTTTCTGGTAAGTTAATTCGGCAGTGAAGAGATTAACCTAATAAACCGGCTTCGCCTGAGTAACACACCCAAACACACTGTTAATACGTTGACTGCCGAGAGTATTTTACTATATTAGAACGGCGATGCTATGAAATACTACAGCGTTTAACACGTTGGCTGCCGTGGGGGTCACCGGTGACCGGCGCAAGAGATTTTACTGAAGATCTAAAATATTCGCAATGGGTAGTAATAATTATTTTATAAATGCAGTTAATGCGATTTTTTGGCCTCCAATACTTGCACAGTATTTACATTTTGCATAATTCAGTCAAACGCTGTAGTATTTCATAGCATCGCCGTTCTAATACGGCACAATACGCACGGCAGCCAACGTATTAACTGAATTATGCAAAATGTAAATAATGTATAGGTATTGGAGACCAAAAAATCGTATCTAACTACAACTGCATTCATAAAATAATAATTGCTCCCCGTTGCGAATATTTTGAATCTTCAGAGAAATGTTTTGCGGTGGTCACCGGTGACCATCATGGCAGTCAAAGTGCTAATATAAGACAGTACGTTACGTTTGCCGGCTCTGCGCTTGACAGTTTGTTAAAAACCAAGGCTTCGCCCTGAATACACGCCCAAACACACTGTTAACACGTTGACTGCCGAGAGTATTTTACTATATTAGAACGGCGATGCTATGAAATACTACAGCGTTTAACTGAATTATGCAAAATGTAAATAATGTGCAGGTATTGGAGACCAAAGAATCGTATCACTATTCTAACAACAACTGCATTCATAAAATAATAATTGCTCCCCGTTGCGAATATTTTGAATCTTCAGAGAAATGTTTTGCGGTGGTCACCGGTGACCATCATGGCAGTCAAAGTGTTAATATAAGGCAGTACGTTACGTTTGCCGGCTCTGCGCTTGACAGTTTGTTAAAAACCTGTCGAGCAGGCATTCCCTGGCGACGCTTAAAAAATCGTCAATTTCCGGCTTGCAGGGCATCGTCAACTCTCGTGACACCGGACACGATCAGCGTCGCTCACGATAAAAAGGGTAACAATGATCCGGTGTTTGCGCACGTCCTAACGGGTGTCTCCGTTCGTATCGCCGCCGTGGATGATACAAGCCGGGTTCTGCATAATGGCGACGTCCAGGAGGGTCCGATTATTTGCCGGCAATGCTATCTGTATCTGTTTCGATCCCTGTTTGCAGTTCCCATGTTGACTGGAACGCCGCGCCCGAGAGCTAAGCACGACGGAACAGTTTATATTTGTCGACACGATGCACGACTGTACGCACGGTGGCTTATACAGACGCGCGCTTTCGCATCGGGTGTGTACAATATGCGTCGAGCCGAAGGGTACGAGTCTGCCAAACCGAAAAAGTTATCGCGGAAATTCGAGTGGGCGGGAGAGAACTGATCGTAATGTGACGATGCGGACAAATGCGAAGCTTCTGCGGGGCGCGGGTTCCGTGCAACGGACAAAGAGCAGACTGAATGTTTTTGGATGTTATGTTTGCGGACTAAAGAGGTTTCTTGGGAAAAATCAAGTAATAGTTAGTAGTAAAGTTAGTAGTAAAGGCTAAATTGTGATGGGCCTGCGATATATTGGATGGCAAAAGATTTGACTATGTTATACCTTTCGACGTTAAGCGGAAAGCGTATAAGACTTGAATTTTTGTTGTATTTGATTATTGTATTTTTCGGCACGTGCTATTTTAGTAGAAATAAGTACAAAAGAATTATATCTTATGGTATGTGTTCATTATTCGCATCGATACTTGTACTTTTACTCAAGATATAATCGGCCCTTGGTATATCCGTTTATAATATAAATTAATAATATAAATTAAAAATCCGGATATATAATTGATGGAAACGCTAAATTGTAACGCGGCTGTGATATATTGGATTGCTAAAGAAGATTTGACTATATTATACCTGTCGACGTTATGCGGAAAGCGTATAAGACTTGAATTTTTGTTGTATTTGATCATTGTTTTTTTCGGCACTTGCTGTTATAGTAGAAATAAGTACAAAAGAATTATATTCTTATGGTATCTGCTCATTACCCGCATCGATGCTTGTACTTTTATTCAAGATATAATCTG
The DNA here is from genome assembly GCA_033815515.1 of Cryptocheilus praepositus. Lineage (NCBI taxonomy): Eukaryota > Metazoa > Arthropoda > Insecta > Hymenoptera > Pompilidae > Cryptocheilus > Cryptocheilus praepositus. Next base: position 2,468,961 of record JAWWQZ010000161.1, on the reverse strand, counting down.
CCCTTGATATATCCATTTATAATATAAATTAATAATATAAATTAAAAATCCGGATATATAATTGAAGGAAACGCTAAATTGTGATGGGCCTGCGTTATATTGGATGGCAAAAGAAGATTTAACTATGTTATACCTGTCGACGTTATGCGGAGAGCGTATAAGACTTGAATTTTTGTTGTATTTGATTATTGTTTTTTCGGCACTTGCTATTTTAGCAGGGATAAGTACAAAAGAATTATATTCTTATGGTATGTGCTCATTACCCGCATCGATACTTGTACTTTTATTCAAGATATAATCTGCCCTTGATATATCCGCTTATGCGTATTATATAGGGGAATCGTTTCATATACGCATTCTGTCTCTACCTCGACAAATGTCATCGGGTGTACACAATACGCATTGAGCGGAAGGGTTCAGGTCCGTTAAGCCGAAAAAGTAATGTGATGATGTTGATAAATGTTGACCTTTGTGGATCGGATGTCTTGTGCGACGGACTATGGACAAGGTCGAATATTCCGATATGGTGTTATATTCCTGAGTTAGGATCGTTTAAAACAAAAAACAATAAAATCGTACTTATGATGAATATTTCAATTAAAATTCAATACGCTTGAATAAAATTCTGAATGCTATTTGCCTGCGGCGCACTTGAACTGCCCAGTTCTGACATTTGTTTACGTAATTATAGTAGTAGTAATATAAGTAATTATAGTAGTAGTTGTACGTAATAGTAGTATAAAAATAAGCAACGCTGAACGGGAAGAAACACTATTTTTGTTACACCTGATTACAATTCCTACCAGCACTTGCAGTTTTAGTAAAACTAACTGAGTCAGAACTCTATTCTTCTTGTACTTGATAATCATTCCCATCGGCACTTGCAATTTGAATATAAACAAGTGTATAAGAACTGTGTTCTTGTTGTACTTTATTATTCTTCCCATGTGATTTTAATATAAAAATACAAAAGGCGCATGAACGTCCGCTCATGTATATTACATGCGGCCATCGTTTCTTCCACGCGTTATGTCCGTAGCTCGTCGAACGGGCCGCGGACATTTTCGGAACAACCGGGAACAACAGAGGAGAACGCACGCATAAACGGGTAGGCGTATCGGCACGCGAGTATTTCCCGTCAACGATGATCTTCGCCTGTACACGATCGGGCGCTGCGAGTTTTGTGTATCTTGGCATAACCGCCGACGGCCAATAAACCACGAGTATATCGGTGCCACGCGAACTGTACGTCGGGCCTATTACACGCCGTATTACCACTGTCAACATACGCACATGCGTAATAACGGTTATTAGATATGCCCAGCCCGGTTATAGGGGTTTGCCCTTCGTATTATGGCTGTCACCGCGCCCACACGATCGCGAACACATCGGGAATACACGGATTCCTATTAATTTCGTCAAACGCTTGGGGTCGTCGGAAAAAATGTTTATCTCGAAATGCCGCCCTCTGGAACTTCAACGCGCGCATATACGTGTGCTTGCGTGTGCGTAATGCGCGGCCGCTTTTTGTTATTCGCGGATAAACATTGTGCTGCCGGGGAAATTTTACGAAATTAGCCAATTTACGTTTAAAACGACAATTTGAACGGTCATCGACGCCCTCGTCACTCTCGCGACTCTGCACAGCGCCGACGAGTGCACACTTCGGCGATGGGATAAAAAATCGTACACTTGGGAATTAATTTGACGCGGGTCCGGCGCTTAAAAAGGTTATCCGATATGTTAGTTTTGTCCGGTGAAATTAATTGTAACGCGGGCGTTCTCCGAAAGAGGGAACCGAAACGAATGCGAACCGTTTGACGGGTCCGCATCTGCGGCAGCCAATAATTTGTTGCACCCACTTGACTCGCTTTACGTCCCGATAAATCGTGGAAGATGAACAGGTGTTTGTGATCGATACAGTCATCGCCGGTACACGACATATAGTGCCGTGCCCGGTAAATCGCAATGTTGCGCGGTCTTTTCAGTTTCGACAGTTTAATGAATACCTCGGTGCACGTGACGACAGATGACTGTCTCGAGGGCAGCCCGGCGAACCTATACTTTCCGATATAACAGCCAGGTATCTGCGGTCGGAAGATGAAAACAGGAAACCCGACGAGGGGAGGGGGGCACACGGATAGGTATAATCACGGGTGAGGCCATTTTTCTTATTAACATCATTGCCGCACGGCGCTTATTACAAAGCTAAAAATAAGCAGGCCCGATCTTTGCCGCTGCTCTCTTAACTTACCGGCAATTATCAAAGCCGCTGTCGCGGCGCTCTGGTAACGCGATCGCCAGCTCAACTGATGTGACAATGAGGCAACTCTCTTTCAAGGGCACGCCTTTCTCCCGCAGAAGACAGACCGCGTTAATTGCTGCACGCCAGAAGTTTCACGATCCTTGCGAAATCCGATTAACCGTAATGAACGTACTGATCAAGCATCCCGCACAACAACCCGACGCCTTTCGAAAGCGAGCCAACGTTCAAACGCATAAAACTCTACCGATCGACGGCAAGTGAGCCTCCCCGAAAAATTCGGAACGTCCGCAATTAAAATCCCGGCCGCTCGAACGAGCGCACGCGTCGTCGCTCTTCATTTCGCCGTCTTCAAATCGCGCGTGCCCAGCGGCGAGCACCGTTTAAGCACATTTTGTCAACCGTGGGGGTCGCATCCGTCGTTTGCCACGACAACGGACCCCCGCGTGCTGGGCAGCGAGCGTAAACAAAGCTGAGAACATCATATGCAGGTAGGATTATAGGCGGGGAGCCCTTTTTCGGTTTAGCAGGATGATGAGCCACCCTCCGCTGTACCCGAATGAGTCCATCGGAGGCTCATCCTGATCCCAAGCAACCCCTCCCGGCTTCTTGTCAACTACCCCCGATTTACCCTTCCTGCCCCACTGACGATTCGATGATCATGTGTGCGCGCACGGTGACACGAGGGAAGTTTAGTTGCGGATCCGGCGAATTTGTCGGAGGGTGGTGGTGCTCGGGGTCCAGCGCACGCCTGTGGGATGATGCACGGATGTTAAATGCACAAAAGTGTAACTGCATTGTCAAATGGAAAAATCCCCTCCGGGACGTCGATGGCACAATAATGGGACAGATTATAATCTTGTCTACCCCCCGGGGCACTCTTGCTGCCCCCTTTGCCACTGGCCCACAGCCGCATGTAGCCCGACGGAGATCGTACGCTCTTGTCATTTAAGCGTCCAACGGCCCGGTTCCACTGATGCGTCCCATAGGCGTGTGCCTCACCTATCCGGACTCTACCTATGCCGAATAGAATATACTAGGTGTGCCGAACGTGCGCTGGAAAGTGCATTGACGTTATTGACGCGCCGACGTACGTGTGCTGCGCATGTTTCGCGAAAGAAGCTGCGAGAAGTTGGAAGGAAGCCGCCGAACTGGCGGCAGAGCGTGTAACGTAGGCAATCTAGCAAACGTTGAACGCCGTGCTCAATGTTTAAAGCGCGCAGCGTCTTGTGATGTCTGACATTTAGGTAACGAGGCAACGTAAGTCGACGGCGCGCTGAAGATGAATAACTTAATCTTCCGCCACTGCCTTTCAGGCTGGAATAATCGACCTCGCGAGAACAGCGGCTAGCAGGCTGCGTGAGAACGTTGTTTCTTTTCGCGTTTGAAAAACTAATTGCCGTCGGTGCACGCAACTTTCGGCACACCCTATGTGTATACACACGGGGTATATCTTGTCCGACTATTGACTACCGTGAACCCTCTCTCCTTCGAGACCACCGCCACCGTGTCCCCTGTCAACCCCTGTACACGACACGCCATAGCCTAATTAAGTGCGCATAATGGATCCGACAGTTGTGCACATTGTGTGTCGGCACAAAGTGTCCGCCGTCTCGCTCGTTCCTCTTCTTCGATTTTGTCCTCGCCGCGCGACTTAAGCCAGTCGTGCACTTTCGCGGTTTGAAAAAATCTGGACTGTACGTTTGTTAGTTGTCTGAATGTACTAGATGTATGTTTTAAATTGACTGTATAAATAAAGCTGTGGTTCTGGTAAAAAAATTAAATAAGTGTAGAGTGTGCTGCTTAAGCACCATCTATTAACTCGACGTTTCAACACTTTCAGCGTATCATCGACAGGAAATTTTACTTTAAATTATTAAGTTAAATTGGAAATGAAGAGAAACAAACTTAATAATTAATGAAAAAATATATTTTCCAGTAATGAGGTAGTCAAAGTATGCAAACGTCAAGATAATAGATGCTGCGTCTGCTGATTTATAATAATTGATGTCTAAGTCTGCTGATTTATAGAAAGTGCTAATGTTTCGGTGAATTTCTCATTGGAGCATTGAGGAATAAAAAGTATTCCACATTTTTAGTGCGCATACATGTGTTTACATATAAAAAGAATATGTTGAAATACTATAATAACTCGAAACACAGTGGATTGCCAGGCATTCTATTGATTTCGAATTATAATATTTTCAAATCCTGTGTCCCAAAGTGTCCCCAGTTAAGAATAGATAATAGTGCATCAAGTTATCCGGCGCATACATTTCATATACTAAACACATGATCCACTGAAAGCATCCCTAATTTCTCATCTCCAACTCCTCCGATTTAGCAGTACTCCTCGTGTATGTTTAAACGGCAAAATTTGGCAAAGCCAGAATTATCACTAAATGAAAACCTGTCGAACCCTTTCACTACCAAGAAGCGATTACGTGAACGCCCAGTCAATTGTACCTCCATCAAAGTACGCTGCCTCAAACACGTTACGTTTTCATGACAACCGTAAAGTGTGAACGTACACGTGCATCAGCCGAATTTCAGCGAGACTAAAAAAAAGTCCTGCCGCCCGCTAGGTTTCACTTCGTCGCACTCTTTCTACGTCTTCCAAGTTATTCACCCCTTGAAAGCCTCATAAAGAGCCTCTTACCTTTGATCCTCTCAGGCTCCCAACTAAACAATGTAACTTCGTGGCCGCGTACGCGTTTTTACGTTGTCTCGCACTGCTCGACACTGTGGCCATGCACACCGTCCCGTTGCGCTTCCTTGACGCCCCACGATCGGCCGATCATCGATTTCCGATAACGTCCGCGCCCGTATATTTTTAATGCGGTCGCCCTCCTGTCGTTACCTGTCTTCCCGCGCCACGGATTGACCCGTTACGATGCGTGCGGATATGTGCGCTCGAGCTTTGTTTTCCGGGGGAGGACGAGCAGGCTGAGTGCGTTTTGCCGTGTGTATGTGCGCGCGTGTTTCGCAAGTGGCATCCCTAAGTGGCTCCACACTCGCCGGTGAATCATTTATGCGGCTCGATCCTTTTGCCTCGCTCGCAATATTAGCCGCGGGCTCCGAAGGGAGAAAGAGTCGGGCGGCGGGTGGAAATCCAGGTCCGCTAAGGTGCGCTTGTTTTTGCGACAAATTGCCGACGAATTCACCGGGCAAACGTCGCAGCGGGTCTGCCTGGCCGAAGTCGTTCACGTGATCGAGGGTGGATGACGTGCGACTTTTTGCGACGTGCTTGATTATCAATGGATCTGTCGTCGGTCACGGAAATGCGACGTTTCGTTGGGGTGCTTTTTTAACGGGCGACTTGGTCTGGGCTAAGTCGGTCCGATTGTCGTGTTTATAAAACACGGGCCGTATAGACGACGCACAATTGCGGATGACAAACTCGATGCGCCGTCATGAATTTATAATCGATTGAATAAAAACCTGCCCATTTCGGTCAGCGGCAATTTAATGGCGAAAGTTGGAAAAAAAGCGTCGATACCGCGGCCAATGAAGTACTCGCAATTTTTCCGGCAATCGTCCTTTCCCTCGTACATCACGGTCCGCACGCACACACTGCCCCACAAACTTCAGCTCACCGCGCTCACAATTTATCTATTATCATCCTATCTCTCTTCACCCACTCGCTGCGCGTTAATTCAGCGCGCTGCTAATCGAGCAATCGGCCGCAACGTCCCATCGAAAACATTGCCGCGCAACTGACGCAACAAACTGCGCCTCTCTTGGCATCGTGACGTGTCGACGACGTCAAAGCAGTGCGTGTATCTTCCGACCGCGGTTGGACGGATCGGACGTCGATAAGGCGTCGGTCCGCATCTTTGTTAAGACGCGGCGGCGGGAAGTTAAGCGAGACGCCGACGTCAGCCAGCTGTCAGGTGGCTCGAGACAAACATTCTCGCTTCCTCGACATTCCGGTCTTATCGGACATCGGAATCGCGATCAATCTTCATACACGCAGGCTGCGCTAGCGCATGAGCGAAATAAACCCATCGCGGATGCGCGATCTTCGCGACGCATACGTTGCCTATCGTGACGAGACTACGCGGCAACTCATTAACCGTAACTCTTCCTGCATTCCGCTCGATGATTTCACCTGTTTGATCGAGCGCGCCAGGCCAGACGCGGATCCGGGTGCTGTGAATCAAAAGCTCCTCCATCTTCGTTACGTCGATGACGTTATTATCGCGAAAATCGGGGAAACGAGTTTCGAGGGCCCGAGAGATTTGCACGCCGACATCTGGTTTGCGAGCTATCGCCAGATTTAATATGCAAATGTGTAGAAGAAGCGGGAAATAATGCGGGGTGACGACTAAACCGGTAGACGCGCGAATGTAGGAGTGCGTTCAAGAATATGCGGTGATTAACGTATCATTGGACCCGGGACAATGGAATTTAGTTCGGCTAAGTAAATACTCGCGGAAATACACTCTCGTGCAATTTGCGTCAAACGTAAAGGACGCCAATTACCCTTGATTAAAGTATATTCGGGCAATATGTAATTGTACTCGTATAATTCCGATAAATTAAACAAAAAAGGAATGTTTCTGACCAAACAGCCAGGTATTGCGTTTACTAAAAATTCTGGTACAAACCGATATGCCATTAGAGGATCTTAACTGAATCGCGATAATTTTTAAAAATGATTACTTAAATTATCTTAAATTATATTTTCATTTATTATATTTTATTTCTTTTATTTTCATTTATTATTAACTGTATTTTCAAATATTTTCAATAATATCAAAATTAAAAGAAGCGCATCATTCATATAAAAACTCGCTTCCTTTACCACCATACTGAAGTACCCCGCTGCATTTTAACACGTTGACTACCATGGTGGTAATCCGTGACCGGCGCAAAATACCTCACGAAAAATTCAGAAAATGCCCAATCGGTAGCATTCATAATTTTGCAAATGCAATTATTATTAAATAGTGATTCAATTCTTCGGTATGGATTTCAATTCCGATACCTTTGCATTATTTTCATTTTGCACAATTCAATCATATTCTGTAGTACTTTATCACATTCCGATTTTAATATACTAAAATACGCACGGCAGTCAACGTGTTAATCATACTCTACAGTATTTTATCGCATCGCCCTTCTAACATAGCAAAATACGCTTGGCAGTCAGCGTGTTAACTATACATTCGAAATAAAAAGAGTTGAAAACCCCAAATATCCGTGAACACCGCCTATCCCGCAAGCATCGTTTGAAGAAGGCGTCAGCGGAAAAAGACGGCAGCATAAGATAACCTCCCCAGCCCGGCATTTCGAGCCGGGCCAGTCTGGCAGGCACCGAGCACTCATTCGTCGAACTTTCGGGCTCGGTCTGGCGATAATTTCGAGCTTTCGCCAGCCCGTATGCCCGACGTACGAGTATCAGGAGGGTGCTCATTGTCGGCTCCCGGCACGCGGATTGTTCTAAGTCAGCGAGGCTGCAAGGAGCCTTCTACACATGGCCCGGGGATTCTACGGAGGACCGAACTACCCGTTTTCACGGCGAGGTTGGTCCGATACTCGACGACGCACACGAGGCACAGGGGGTGGGTTTTAAGCCCGTTCAATTCTCTTTTTTCGCGAATGCGCACCGCACCGAAAGGGGTTGCCACGGTGAACAGCGCCCTCTCACGACCGGTCTAACCCATCCTTTCGTGTTCTGACTAGCGTTCTCGACCGCTGCACGGTCCTGCGACGCGGGCTTTTAAAATTAAGTGAGCTTCCGGGTGGGAAAAGGCGGATTGAAGCTCGCGATGGCTACTTATTTCCCGCCCTCGGAACCCTTGGCGCGTACTTCAGCGGCATTATGCTTCCCCTCATCTAATCGCGGCGCGGATCGAAACGAGACAGATAAGAGTTTCGACGAAATGGGAGAGTGGACGTGAAGGAACGGCTAGATTGGGAAACGGGTCGACGGTTTGCGGTGGGCGATATTTTCGTAATATCGTTCCAGGCGGCCCAGGGTTGAGGCTGTTGTCTAATCATTACTTCACATTGCATGAGCATGTATAGACGAAGTATATGACGCGGCCGTATATAGGCTCTTGTCTAATCTCCACTCGCTTCAACTAACCTGAGTATGTGGAAGCGGGCGTACAAAATGACAATACTGGAAGAAATATCCTTGGCACTAGTGTCGTTTGGCGACAGGCGAAAATTCTTGCATCCTATCCAGCCCGATGTAGGATGCAATGAAATGTATTCGACATAGACCGAGCACATATGAAATGTGAGACCGAGTCACATTCGACACTATTAGAAGATGCGCGACAATATGACAAAACATGAGAAAACGTTAAGGAAAATAGCGCATAACCGAAAGGAGCTGATCGACCAAGGTCGATAGTAGACAAGTAGAAGTTCGGAACGAAGTAGTGGGAAGAAGAGGCGGAGATGAAGAGTAGACAGAGGACGAGGTGGAGGAGGGCGAGGCAGAGAAAGGGTGAGGGGCGGATGACGTGGAGGGCGAAAAGGGGAGAGGTAGGTAGCAGAGGTAGGAGGTTGGAGGAGGAGGAGGGTTTCCAGCTCGACGGAGCCAATTCAGACCCGGAATTTATCCTATCAATTTCTGCTCGGTGGAGTGGCAAAGAGCTCGGCAGCTCGGCTCGCCGTTCGCTATATTAACGCTACAGAACTCTGCGCTTCTCTGGCCGGCAACGAAAAGCACCAGCGCGCTGCCTCGAACACTTCCGAACGATATATGCCGTCCCAAGCATCGCGCGCGCTTTCGTGCGTCTACTTTTCTCGCCACGCCTTTTTAACCCTTTTCACGTCGACCTACTAGCGTACGCACAGCTTCGTGACGGGCGAACGGTTGCGACTTCGCGAAATTTCGCATCACGAGCGTAAACGCTGGGCGCGGCAACGTTCGCGTTATTAACACTTTGACTGCCATGGTGGTCATCGGTGACCGGCGTAAAAGGTCTCAAGAAAAATTCAAAAAATACCCAATCGGTCGCATTTATAATTTTGTAAATGCAATTAATATTAGATAGCGATTAGATTCTTTGGTCTCCGATACCTTTGCATTATTTTCATTTTGCACGATTCAATCATATTCTGTAGTATTTCATTACGTTGTGATTTTAATATAGTAAAATATGCACGGCAGCAAAAGGTCTCACGAAAAATTCAAAAAATACCTAATCGGTCGCATTTATAATTTTGTAAATGCAATTAATATTAGATAGCGATTCAATTCCTTGGTCTCCGATACCTTTGCATTATTTTCATTTTGCACGATTCAATCATATTCTGTAGTACTTCATTCCGTTGCAATTTTAATATAGTAAAATACGCACGGCAGCAAAAGGTCTCACGAAAAATTCAAAAAATACCCAATCGGTCGCATTTATAATTTTGTAAATGCAATTAATATTAGATAGCGATTCAATTCTTTGGTCTCCAATACCTTCGCATTATTTTCACGTTGCACAATTCAATCGTATTCCGTAGTACTTCATCCCGTTGCAGTTTTAATATAGTAAAATACGCATGGCAGTCAAAGTGTTAAGTTCGTTGACGGAGGTGTTTCAGCTTTCGCGCTAATCTGCTCGCGACGGACGTGGGGCAGCGGCGAAGAATTGATTGCATAATTTTCGTTGACGTCGCGCTGATGTTCTTGATTATGCATGAGGCTAGATACGCCGCACGCGAGTTTTCTCACGAACGTCATGATTATCGGTGACAGAAAATGTGCTATAGAATCGCAGAGCGCCTGGACGTAGCCAAGCGCGATACGGTGCGCGGGCGTCGAGATATACGTTTCGCAAAATTCCGGCGCCAGACACTTCGGCCGGATTTTCGTTGCGCTCGCGTCGATATCGTACTAATCGGTGGGGCGAGCCGGGACAAAATGTGACACGGGGGTTGCCCACCGCGCGACAGACAGAGAAAGTCGAAAAAGGACAAAAAAGATACGTCACAACGACAGGGAGAGAGAGGGAGAGAAGGGGAGGCTGAGAAATTCGAAAAGGCAGAGGAGAGTAGTAGAAGCGGGTGGAGCGTAGGATAGGACGGACCTCTTTAGGTTTAGCGGAGCAAATAATGCAACGGGGAGAGCCTAGCCGTGCTTTCCATGCGGAAGACCAGCCGAACCGATCACATTGATCTTTGCCAAAAACAATACCGTGCCCGCCTTTGAATTCCACTGGCAAAATACGGGCGCTAGGTGAGTCACCGTGGAACGTACCAACACGTGCGCACAGAGCATGAACAACTTGTGCGTGAAGAGAGGAGAGACCCCGCACAGAGACATACAAACGTGACAGATACACCCACACCGAGGCAAGTCATAGACGCGCACTTACACAACATTACACATGCACTTGCCTGTACGTGCGTAGCAAAGAGAACGCACACAGGCGCGGGGCCGCAGACAATACAAGGACGTGCGGTACGTATAGAAACGCCTTGGGGTATCGAAACAGTAATTCAAATGAACCCCCCGCTTCTCGTTATCCGATCTTACCGGTGTGCAGTGAGACACGTGCGAAACGCGACAAGATAGTCATCGGCAGAGCTCGAGTGAGCTGGTGTTACTTGCAATCCCGTTGGCTATCTCAACGAGCAGATCTGCCGATCGACGAAAAGTACCGAGACGATCATGTGCCACCCCGCGTCTGTCGATGGCGGACGATCGTGCGATCGACGTTTGGGACTTTATCGTGACGGGTATCAACTAATTTCGACGCGGAGCGTTAGAAGCTTGGCTGGAACAAGAAAGATTTCCAGAAGCGTGCTCGCGTGGTGTGCCAGTTCAAATATTTCGGTAAGGAGTAAAGACTGTTGGGATGCCATTTTGATATATGTCGGAACTTAGCGAAGCTTACTGCAATAACAGTGACACGGCGAATACGCAAAACCTGCTCTAGGCTGGATAAGAAACGAAAGTTGACGAACGCGTGTTGAAAGGTACGACAAAGGATACGTAAATCTTCATTATGTCTGAAAACTATAATCAAACGTGATTGATATTTTTACTTTGATAGGAATTGGAGTATAATTCGGCGATGCTTTGAGAGCGTGTAACAGATCTGTCGTGGTTATTCAATCAACAGAATAACGTAGTCCCCCACGGAAAGGTTTCCACAATAGACAGGACAGGTTTTTTCAGACGAACGGATCCTCATCAGCCCTCTAGCGCTTGTCCCTTTAAACTTCCGGCTATATTCGTTGTACACGTGTCTAGATACACGCGTGCGTATGACCGGTTGCAGATACGTACATACGTCAGTCGAAATATAAAAAATATAGCGAGCGCTCGATGTCACTCCCATAAAAACCAGTTGGCAATTTCACGGCCAAGCAGTTTCAAAGCGAAAAAAAAGTCCCGATTTCTCGTCGAAACAAATCCGACAACGCGGCTCCAATTTCCGATCAGAGACGTTTTTTTGCAAACCCTTTCTCCCATGTAACGCAAAGCGTGCCGTGGACGGGCTGACACGGGAGGAGGGGTGAGAGAGAGAGAGAGGGAGAAATTGATAATAGATTAATAACTGCCGTCCGAGCCGATGACGTTAATTATTTCCAACTGCAAAAGAGCGACGATAGATTGACAGACCGAAACAAAGGGGATGAGGATTCGTTGAAAGAGACGTGCGGCGAGGAAAAAGTTAATTTTCGAAAAACGGGTTTGCAGCGGGATCGCTTTCTAAAGCCAACTAACACAGAGCCGCAAATAAAACAAGTGCCTGAAAGGATTACTTTGTAGCTATCCTGACCGAAGCCCTATCAAAACATCGGATACGCTTTTTTTTATGACAAACACTGCGCTCTCGGGGATACCGAAAACTGATTCATTTATACGAGATAAGTCTTCATAGGGCGACGAGCGCAAAGAGGCAATCGAAGAATTCGCGCAGGTTCCTTCCGCTTCTTCGCCACCCAAGAATCGTCGATGCGCAGTACGACGATCCCAGCCATTCTCGGGCAACATTTTCAATTGGAATATTACTGCGCCTCATTAAATCAGGCACGTTACATGCGTGTTGCGTAGGGGAAACGAAACGTATGACTGAGGCAGTATTTCGTGGCGTACAAGACGCAAGAGAAGTGTCTGACCATCGAAATTTACGCCCGGGGTGAGCATTGGTCGCATATACAAGTGGCATCAGGAGCAAGCGGCGAGGTAACAACGGGCGACCCCCCTCTTACATGCACGAGCTCGCGAAGTCACTGAGCACTTTGTCATCACGAACAATCGATTTCCCCAATCGCATAACCGCGAGTGCTGCTCTCGCATCGCCGCAATCGTACAACGCATACGTCGGATCATGCATAAACACATATACACACTCTCTCTTTCCTCATTCTCCAGCCGCCACGGACTCTCGTTTCCCCGCTCACCTCGACCACTTAAAAATCCGTATAATAATTCGTCGCGGCAAAAGGGACGGTCGAGGAATCGAGGGACAGAACTGTGCAATGAACGAAGGAGCGAGAGAACGCGCGAGCGAGAGAGACAAAGAGCAGCGAACGAGAGAGACGTGCGCACGGAGAGGCCCGGCTCCGTCGCCGGGGTCCCTTTTTTATGAATATTCGTACACGCGCCAATAAATTCGAATGTGCACGACGAAAGGGTCGCCAGACGTGAAGTGGTAGTCCGTTCACCGTCGATAGGTTCGCCTGCTGGTCTGGTAGGGCTTTGCCAAAGGGTGCCACCATACACTGCGTGTCCGTGTGTGTCGCGCGTCGACGTGTCCCAACTTATACGTGCAGAGGGTGCAACGTGTGCGTGCCTCGGCGATGTGTGCGTTCGAAGGTGAAGAGGGGCAGGTATCGGGTAGCTCGTTCTATACCAAAGAACCGCCACACAATCATCGTTCGCCATCACCGTCGCGATACCCCAAAACACCCTGCTGCCAGTCACCCCCTGGTCTACTCGTGCTTCTTGTCCGAGAGAGGCATCTCCCGTTCTCTCCTTCGCTCTTCTCCGAGCGAACCCGCCGCGTCCTTCCCTTCCGGCCTTCCACTCCCATTCCTCCGTCCTTCCGCATCCTCCTTTACGGCATCGGAATTTTGTCCTCCCCCTGGAGTTATTCAAATTTGCTGCTCGAACGCAGCTCTTGGATGGCTGGCGCCGGAACGGCTCGCCCGTTTTGGAGATTCGAAGCCGAGCGCGCTCGTATGCGTCCGAGGACCGCCAGGGTACGCTTTGGCGACGTTCGAGAAACTTCCCGAAACCTGCGGATAATCGCCGGAACCCGGTTGCGGTCGTGTGCAGTTAGGATCGTTAAAGAGGCTGCGAACCTCGCTCGACTGGTTTGTAAAATCTTCTTCGTTAGAGGAAACTATGTTTGACGGAGTATATGTCGGACGAAGGTGGCATGCGAATTCGCGTGTGTTGACGGTAGGTGTGCGAGCGAGCAAAGTATGTTGGGACGTGAAAACCGCGCGCGCAGGCAATCACGCGATCGTGTTGACGGGCTCCCGGGTTCACGCTGCCGACAGGAGTGCCGAGGCAAAACGGCGGGTTTCATTGAATTCGACCCGAAGACAGCGGAATCCATCACAGGAAAGTCGCGTCCGCAGGCTGTCGTTTGCGGTTCTTTCTCTGGTCGAAGCAGGGACCGCGACGTGCACGCAGGAATTCTTCTTGCCATGGAGAAGGAGGTGGCCGCGAAGGAACTCGAAAACGGCTGCCGCGAAAGAAATTTCGACGGCGAGCGAAAATGAAAGACAGAGAAACACAGAGGGTGTGTGGAAGCGAGAAGGGCTCGGCATGGAAAGTGAAAGAGACACACACAAGCGCCTCTCGCTGGCTAATGCAGCGCGGTGAAATATTCATCAGTCTGCCTGCCTGCCTCGGTGGCGCGGGCCAGCCCACCCTTTATATTTCGTAATTACCCTCCCCAGCCCCGTCCTTCCACCTCGAGCCAGCCTCCCCAACTGCCTCCACCCTTCTCCGTCTCCTCCATCACCACCTACCGCCTCCGACCACCTCCGACCACCTCCAGCTTCCCCCTCGTCATCGCCGTCAAACCTCCTCGTCTCAGGCCAACGCTTTTCCTCCCACCTTTCCTCGCCATTCACCCCCGAACCACCTCGTTCGCCTGCCTCCAACGGCGTCATCATCCTCTAGCCCGACTCTTTCTCTCTCCGCTCAGCAGCCACCATTTCCAATCTTTTCTGTCACCTCCGCCAACGAGCGCCGCTCTAATTTCCGTGCTAACGGCATGGAAGCATGCCCTCGTAGTAAACTTCAGCATGTTTTAGCATCTGTTCTGATCACTGATCAAAAGTTCATACCGCGTCGAGACTCCGGTCCGTTAGCTTATCGCCGACGTTCCTACTTTTTCTTCCTCACTCGTCCCTTCTGAACGGCGTGGGGTCTGCGATGTTCTCGGTGCTTATCGGCGGCCGCCGTGGAAATTAGTGTCTGTCGCGATTGAAGCGCCGAGGCTTATTGGGTAACCCGGCCTTAACAGCAAATCGTACTTATAGCGGGCGACATACCGGGAGTTATCGCGATACGGTGGAGATTAGAGTGCAGTACGTCGCCGTATGATTCTCCGTGCGTTGATAGCTTTATAGCCGACGGTTCGTTCAACCGGCGGAATGCGATCATTAGCTGAAGACCGTGAAATCGTTTCCGGTACTAAAAGCTGAACGGTACGCCACGCATAAAGTAGAAACGTGCCAATCGCGAAGTAGGAAGAAGCCCCGTCGCGGTTTACAGAACGACTGCCCGCGCTGCTGGGCTCACCGTTAGGGCCATCGTTTATCTTGACGGCTTTAATTTACGACGTCGCTACTTAATCGCCACCGTTAAGCGTTTGTCATTTTCTCGCGCCGTTCCGGCTTGTAACGCTCCTCACGGCGGACCACTGGAAATAGATCACTCCTATCGGCCGGTCCGTTTTCTCTATCTCGCCCGACTGATCAACGCGCCTACCCAACAACACGCTCCATCCTCGTCGCATCCCGCAATCCGTGCACCCGCGTTCTCCCTCGCGCGCCAGGCAACAGCAACAACCCCGTCGCCTCCATCAGCCGACACACGACGTCGACGCGCGCGAAATACTTGCGGAAGGCGTTCTCGACAAAGGCGTAATATCGCTGCCGGTGGAAGTCGATCGAGGGCGCCCATATATCGTGGGCAACGACCGGAGGTCTAAATATTTATACGCTAATGCCTATGCGTCGGTTCGAACATCAAAGAACGAGGCTGCTCGATCCCTCCCGCATAGTTCGTAAAAATAAATTCCTGGTCCGCAGCACGGCGTGCCCCTCTCCGACACGAACGTCGACGCTACCAGCGACGACAACGTCTACGACGACGACGGAGGCGGTCGTCTCCTCCCGCCTCGTTGATAGTCAAGGGGTTCGAAAAGTCGAGGGGACCCAAACCTAACTCAACCGCGCTGCGCGCCTATCCCGCGCCTATCCCGGCCCGCGAGGCTGATACGCACGCGAAAACACAAGTTGTGTGCCCTGAGCAAACACTAGACAGCGCCCGAGGTACGTCAGCGGTGAGAAAGAGGCGGCGGAAGAGGGTGCTGGCGACGGGCAACGCGGAGAACGAGAAAGAAAGAAGTGGAAGAACCACTGCGGACTCGCCGAGACGTTAAAGCAAACATCGAGTCACACACGCAGTCACACGTCGAGCCCTGGGGTATTCCCCGCGGTCTTTCTTGCCGCCCGCCTACTTTTCTACCCGAGCCCTTGTAAGGCGCGCTGCTACGAATTCGGGCGCGGAGGGCTCGCGGCTCTGCCGGGGAAGAGCGTATGGAGATGCGTTGGAAATCAAATAGACTCCCTTTATCGAGACGCGGAGGATATGGGGATCAGCGGATTCACACGGTTCTTAAGTCAAAGGAAATGTTCCGATATATATACAACAGGTGTGAAATTGCGAGAGCACTTGAGGCGCGCGGCAAATGCGCGGAAAGGCTCGGGGGGCACGGTTCATTAGCTCCGTGATATTCTCCGACGCGTCCCTAATATGCGAAATCCTTCCGCAAACGAGCCGTGCGCGGTCAGCGACGAAACGGCGAAACAACCGTACGCATCATTGCGCCGCCGAGCACAATGACGTCTGAGAAGGAAAGAATGGTCGAACGTGGAACCCTCTCGTGGACTCGCCTTTTCGCCGGGCCGTGCGGTTTATAAATTACGGGAGTGTGCACACAATGGACCTGGCAGGGTAACTCTGTTATCGCGGTCCGGTAAGCGCCCTGGACAATGTCCCGGTTTGGGGCTTCTTCTTTCCGCGCGTCCTCCTTCATCCTTCCTTTCTATCCTCGACCTTCCTCTACCTGCCACGCTCGAGTCCCGTCCTACTGATCCCGGTCTCGCGGTCACGAACCGTCCAAATATTTGCTCGCAATCTATATCCGACGGTGTGGTCCAAAGGGTGGCCCCCCTTTCTCGTCGGGTTTTCAAAAGATCGTGCCACGAACGGCGCCTTTATTATTCCGGAATAACCACGGGCCACCCTTCTTCTTCATCGGACGCAGCAGCTTGGAACTGGGAATCTTGAAATTTGCCCAACATTGTTGCCGGGAGAAGCGCTTCTCTAAACTGCGCAGCTTTTCGGCCGGCCAGACTTTTTACGTGTGTGCACTTCGCAGAAGCCTGCTGGATTATGGACGTCTTGGGCGGAGAAGGTTTTCGGCGATCGTTTACCGCTCGTTAACCACCTTTGTGTTCAAGGAGATTGGCACGCGTGAAACGAGACTTCGATCTCCGCATGTGAAACCGACGATGGGCTGTTTGGGGCTTTGTGAAATTTCAGGCACCGCGGGTAAATGTGCTCAGGACCAATTTGTGTGGAACGAAACCTTTTACAGTTCTGTGTGCGCAGCTAATTATATGCGTACAGCCTAATTGCGGCTGTGCGGCGGAATAACGAATGTTACAGCGTGGGTAGGCAGAGAGCGTTAGCAAAGATAACAGTTATTTCATGACTTTGACGCACGCCAAAATGCGAGCGTTATAAAGCGCACTCGCGTATCTAGTTATACAGTTTACACGGAGATTGACTAACTGAAGATATCGGGTGGTAAACGATACCGAGTATGTCAAAACGTCCGTAACGCAGAATGTGTGTTTAACACGGTCAATCGGACGTGGTCAATCCAAAGCGTGTAACGATTTCGTTCGCTATCGCCCCAGGTTGTAACTGATTTATTTGCTCTAAGGGATCCCGAGGGCTTACGTGCCCCAATCAATCATTTCCGACAAACACGAGCGGTGTTTCCATTACGATCACGAAATCCAGCCGATCCTATCTTATCGGTTATAACGACATGTCGACGAAATGCTCGATAACACGCGTTACCATTAAGTCACGTGTTGTCGGGTTCAGACAAAGAACGAGACTAATTTGTTTTCGCCGGCAGAGCGTCCATTGGACCAGCACTGCTTTATATTGCTAACTATAAGCTATGGCACTAGTAATACAACACTCGACCGTTGCCGAAATCAAACTGCACGGTAATCGTTCAGTCATCATCCGCGACGAATTTACAATTGACCACGATTTATCCAAATACCCGCTGCAATGAAATGCTGGCGATGCGGGATAAACAATATCAACGATCGCAGTCATCTGAACATTTTTCCCGGCGCCACAGTTTTCGAATTCTCTGATCAGAATTTGGCATTTTGCTCGGTCACCGAAAAATGCAGGTTAATGGAGAAACGATGCCAGCATTTTTGTGATAGTGCCCGTAACATTATTCTATTCGTTAAAAAATTTACGTGCAGAGCGCATTAACAACGTCATTTTCTGCGAAACCCAAATACAATAAATCCCCGTATAATGCGCTAAAAATATATTGTGACAAAAATAATGTGATGCAATTTATAATAAAATGCTGGAATTCAGTTTACTTTAATCGAGTACAGCATACTTTGTTCCCTTCGTTGCAACCGATTTCTTTTGATTTGAAAGTGCTTTGTCTCTTGACAATAGTCATTCCAAACATGTTAGACGCGTGTCTTTCTATTATTCGTGTCAGAGGAGGGAAAATCTCGTAGAAAAAAATGTCCCATGATGCTATTTCATACAACCCGTGGCGTATTAACCCATTCGAGACACACGGTGTGCAATTGATTTCCGAGGCTATAAGACGGCTTGCACACCGTGTGTGCAATAACAGTAATGTGCAATTATCAGTTATTCTGAGTAAACTAGTCGTAGAAATAAGATTTTCCTTGAACTAATGAAATCTGCAAGGTACAGGAAAACAAAATTTGGCATTGGTTTTACTGTGTAGCAAAAATCTAAAAATTATTTGAAGCCTTTCTTACATGTAAAATACTATGAATTGCCGACAGTCCTACAAAGAAGGAAAATATAAACGTAATAATTACTCTTGTCCTGCTTGTGTCGGTAATCCTGCATTATGTTTGGGAGAATGTTTCAAGCGCTACTATCAACCAACTAATGTATAATTACTTTACGATCAGTGTACTATTTGCTAAAAGTGTATTTACAAATTATATTTTCATTTTTATTACTGAGTTACATCACTTTCTTATCTGTAGACATTTTTCTAAAAATTTCTTTATCGTTTGTTATTTTTTTCATTATTCAACTTATCTTTTTTTAACTTTTTACTACTTTTTAAACATTTTCTTTGCATTATATTCTGTCCTTTATTATTGAAAATAAAATAACGATTTTATATAATCTAACTATTTTTGAAATAAATGTTCATAAATTCTTTAATGATGTATTTTCATTTTACCTTACATTGCACACATGGTGTTCATCCGTTCTTCACAATAAAAATTTTCCGAGGAGCGAGCTGCACACCTGGTGTGCAATGATCTTATTTATGTGAATTCACTTACGAATTGGGTGATTTCCATAGTAAACATGTTTTTTTATTAAAAATTAACAATATAAAGAAAAAAAAATTCGCTTCTGGGGACCGTGTTCGAAAAAAATCGTCGTCTCGAATGGGTTAACCGCGTTACACGAGTGTGCTTAGAAGAGAGTGGAAAACATTGACGACATTGCTGTCTAACAAAATCGCGGCTGCCCGTCCATCTTCTCCCACCTCGACATCGGCAAATGCCTATCGTTCGTCCTTGATACCGTGGCATTTCGCAAATTGCAGACGCGCCGCGCATGAAAACGATATCCACGCGCCACGTAATCTTGTAGGTGGAACGTATCACAATGCGATATTACGAAGGATCAAATATTCATCCACGGGGACGCGGCACGAGGCTTGCTGCCGTTAACATTGACAATCTGATGGTTCGTAACATGCAACGTCGAAACCAAATTGGTGACAGAGATACAGCCGGTAAAAAAGTAACCCTCTCAAATTGTCAGTCTTAGCCACAAATGGGAAGCGCTATCTTAGAAAAAGATAGAGGAACCGAAATGTACACGTGGGTAAGAAAAATTGAATGTTTCTTCTAGGTAGAGATTTCTACTTCTGAGTATATGTCGTCTGTGCCGGGAAATGCGTGTGACTCGGAGACGTAAAGATAAGTTTTAGTACTCACGATATCAGAAAGTCGATGACAAGGGTTGCGGGAGAATTCCAAAGGACTTACCTGAAACAAAGAAGATAAATATTGGTAAGATATTGTACAGTGCCACTTTGTTGTTTGCAATAAAATCTACGGACTAACGTTTCTATGCGTAGATTTCGCAATCCTCGTTTAACGGGTGTTTGCGAATTAGATTCTGGGGATGATAAATCGATCAAACGCGTTTTGGCAAAAAGCGCGTGACTAGCAACATTTTGTATCTTTATAGTTTTTTTAACAGTAGATTTACACTAGATTTCCGCAGAAATATGTTGATCCTCGACATTATCCGGAAAAACATCTCGGTATACGACACCTCACGTTTTTAGATTAGAAGTTTCAAACGATAATGTATTAGAACACATATTCACATAATTCCATGTCTACAAAATTTGATAGAAAATAATGATAACACCGTAGTAAAGAAGATAAATATTGGTAAGATATTGTACAGTGCCACTTTGTTGTTCGCAATAAAATCTATGGACTAACGATGCTATGCGTAGATTTCGCAATCGTCGTTTAACGGGTGTTTTCGCGTTACATTCTGGAAATGGTAAATCGATCAAAATTTTTAAATTAGAAGTTTCAAACGATAATGTATTGAATACATATTCACGTAATTCCACGCCTACAAAATTTGATAGAAAATAATGATAACACGTTCCATATTTTACTCGTAGAATTCGCAAGTCGTCTATTCGACGGGTCTCGCAAATCTACCCTTGAAATGTACACCCTCATAACTCTATAACAATAGCCACGGCAAAGCAGTCGTTTTACCGACATTTCAGATTTATCCGCCGAAGACAAGTCGTTTAAACGCGTTCCTGCGAATCGCGCACCGCCAGCAATTTGTCATTCCCCCGCCGTTACCTAATACTTCATAAAACGCGTGCAAGACACGACATACATTCGACCGATTATTGGGCCGCAACAATGGGACACACGCACATCGTGACACCGCGCTTCTCTCTGTCGGCGTTGGAAGCCGCCAATATTGCCAGTATTTACGAAAAAGCGAAACCTCTTTGTGCGACAGATTAATAAAACCAGCTTATCCCGGGAGCAAAGCTCGTTCGCCAGAAGGGGTGGCGACGTTGCCGTGAATTCGACGATTTCGCTGAACCGACGAAAACTGGATCGCATCGCAAGATACTTTCTGTCCCCGACTGTTTAAGCGTCAGAGGACCGGCTCCGCGTCGTAATCCCCCCGTATTCTGTTTCTCCTCGTCATCCGTCCACACAGAAGCACAGAGGAGCACACGCCGAGCATTGATTTTTCCATCGACGATTAAATTATTAATTCGATCATTTTCGAGAGCGTGCCTTTCAGCGCTGGCGTATTTTCATCGATACCGGCCTGACGGCATTATCCTTTGTTCGGCGGGTTAGATTTTGTCTCTGCCCACTGCCGCGGTTACATGTTCTACATTGTTCGGTTTCCAATGATAAGCTCATTCGGAAATTAATGTGCGCCCGCGTATCCGTTAAGCTCCCCCTCCGTCGGTCCGCGACTCTTTTATGCTCGCCTGCTTTTGTCATTTTCGAATATAATGTCATATTTTTTAAGGCTATTACACGGCGGTATGTCGCCAATGTTATTACGGAGTGTATAAATACAACGCGGAATTTATATGATGTGCGGCGACGTTTCGGTAGTTATTTTATGGGTTTCAATCTTTCGCGGCTTTTCACGTTGTTTCGCCATTTTTCAGGGATCTTGTTACGTTCTTTAACGCATGCTTCCACGCGTTTTGCGCTGATCATTTTTTTTATCGCCTGCAATACAGTTTTTCGCGAATTTTTATGGTCTGCACTACCGTCTCTAGGCTAACATCTTGTGGCGTTTTATAAATATAAGTTTTTTATACTTTCATGCAATTGAGGCTAAGCGGTTATTGTCAAGAATCGCCGTTAAAAAAATCCATGTCACCAAAGATGCAGTTATCTAAGCGACGGAATTAAAAGACGTTTACCGGAAGACGCCCTCCTAATGTCTCGTAGACTAAATCGATTGGTTATTTGCTCAAGCGAAATCGCATCACGACTCGTCATTCAATAAAAACAAGACGGGCCGGGGAGCGATAAACCACTTAAGGCCACTCGATGCCACCGACCACGAGAGCCGGCAACGAGAATGGGAAAAGGAGAGGCCTGCTTAGAAAAGAAACAGCGAAGGACAGAAAAGTACGAGAGAATGAACGACGTTCTTCCAGGAAGAACCCCCACGATTGTGCGGTTCATGAATTCACGGACACTTTCAACGCCATACTATTCGTATTATTACTGTAGGACGAAGTATATCACCTGTGTGATAAAAACAGCTGAAGATAAATAAAAGTGTTGTTAATAAATTCAATTAGACTCAAAACACTTCTCTTCATTTGTTCGGTATCGCTTCTGATGAGACACTAGAGTCCAAAGCTAAAGGCAGCCTTTGAAACTGCACAAAATACGTACAATATTTCCAGTATGCCATCCAATCGCCTTTCTTTATTGAACATTTTTCAATTCCTCTTGATTTATTCTCAACTTTTAATCCGATTGCCAAATTGTGCTGGACATTCATAATTTATTGTGTCAATGACACTCTTACTTTTAACCACTTGCGCTATAAAGACGTGACACGCACGTCGAGATGCTTTTATTCCAAAGCCGCCAGCGACATGTATACCACGTCGATAGGCATTTGTCGCAGAAGCA
Source organism: Cryptocheilus praepositus (assembly GCA_033815515.1). Classification (NCBI taxonomy): domain Eukaryota; kingdom Metazoa; phylum Arthropoda; class Insecta; order Hymenoptera; family Pompilidae; genus Cryptocheilus; species Cryptocheilus praepositus. The sequence continues at coordinate 2,446,475 of JAWWQZ010000161.1, read as the reverse complement.
AAAACGACGTGTCTTTTACATAGACGCTGCTACTACATCAATAGCTACTACTAGGCTTTATGGCGAATTTTTTGCATTTATAGTAAAATCTTTTGCGCCGACATGTTATATTGTAGAGCGCGGCAGCCGAAAATTAAACCATAGCGCAAGTGGTTAATAGAATAAGGTATTTTCTTTCCTTGTTCATTATACGAATGTTCCCATCAAATTCACTCATCTTTACAAGAGACAAAATACGGCAATTTAAGTTTTGATCGAATGCACCCGTGAGCAATCGCCGAATCTACGACCGCATCGATTCCCTCGATTCCGCCGTTATCAAAGGGTCTGAGTTTCGCCGCTAACAGAAGTGCAAAGTATCGTATTAACACAGCCATAACAGCTCACGAACAACATGTCGACTTTCCCCGTTAACGCGTTAAGCGAAAGCCCGCGACGCACAAAACAACGCGCGGCCGCGTGTTTTTACCGTCGGCCAAGTCGCATTAATTACGCCCCGTATAGAAAAAAGCAGCGACTAATTACAAAGCGTCAAGCGAACTTCCATGCGTTTCGCCGTTTACAACCGTGTGCAGAGCCTGGACGAATTCGAGCCGACCTCAGCGCGGACGCGAGGAGGAGAAGGCTCTCGACTATTTGTCGACGCGCATCGAAAATTCTGGCTCTCCGTCGAATGGTCCGCGTCCGCTGAGCGTGGAGGGCGTAAAAAGGGTCGGGAATACGTGGTGCGCGCGGAGGGTTCGTTTCGGAAAAGGGCCAGCCCTTAAAGTCTAGAGCGGGCAGCATTAATTGAGCGCTTTTCACGAATAAAAAGTAGTTTACGGCCGGGGGTGAGAGGTGTTGTCGGTGCCCGGTGGTCAGCTTTAGGGGCTGGCCATTCAGAGCGAACGGCCATGGCAAGTTTTTTGCAGGCGTAATCAACCCGAGACTTTCGGCGCGGCGGAGATGAGTGCCGTGGGACAGGTGTATAGCGAAACGTGTCGCGATGTCATTGTGACGGTGTGTGACTGGGTCAAGACGGAGTCTAAATTATTTCGGGGTAGAGACGCGAAAGGATCGTCGAAGGTTCCGCGTCCGGTAGCGATGACGTAACAAGGCTTCTTCGCTGTGCATACGTCGGCCATGTTGCAGTTGGTTGCGATTGGAAGAAGCTGAAGCGTCAAAATGATCGTGCGATGCGCACGATTTATGAAGTACCGTCAAAATAAGTGGTTAGCTTTAGGGACGGGTTATTCAGAGTAAATTGCCGTGGTGAGTTTTGTGCAGGCGTAAGCAACCAGAGACTGGGAGATGTAAAGATGGATGCTGTCAGGTAGGTGTGTCTTGATATCATTGTACAGTTTGGCGACGCACTGGGACCGGACGAAATAAGGATAAATTTGCGATAGAAATATTTCACAAAAAGATCGAAGGTTATGGACCTGAGAAAATAGTTTTGCATCCGATAGCAATGTTGTATAAACATTTTTCCGTCCTACATAGTCACCCAAGTTGCAGTCTCTGGCAATGAAAAGAAGCAGCAGCATAAACTAAACACAAAATAAATATGTGCACGCAATTTATTAAATACGCTAATTATAAATACGCGGCTACTAAATTTTCCGCGCACAAATTCAACGTTTTCCATCAAAACATAAAAAACAGAACGCCAGTCGCTTGAGCTATCACAGATCGTCCCAATATCGCGTGCCAACGTTCCCGAATATTTTTTTGGACGTACTCGTGGGAAGCTATAACACGTAAACGGAACCGGTTGACTCGTTTACACCGAACTTTCCATAATACTCATGGAGTTCCTACGGCTGTCGTTCTTGTTCAATGGCTGTGCGCTCTGTGCGCCAGGGACGCTTGCTTCGCATACGGAAACAGGAATAAGACGACGTTAGGCGAGCATTATATATGCATCTCGCGTCATTTGGGGGACGCGGGTCATTATTCCATCCGCTGTCTGTTGGCCTGACTTAACTCCATCCGCAAGGTTGCCATTCGATCGAACGACGTCCTTTCTACGAAAGAACCAAACGAGTAAAAAAGATGGGACCCGAAAGGGGAGAGAGTGAGAAATGTGACGGGCCGATGCGATTAACGAGCGTCGTTCGGAAAGTACGACGCGTTATTAAAGAAAAAGAGGAATCCGACGCTAGACGTGCGAAGCGTCATGAGAAAAACTGCTGCAGGCGTACACGGTGATTTTCAACCGGCGTGTCCCAGGAATTTTGTGAGCGTGCGAAACTATTTATTCAATGATATATTCTTTCAGTCTTGTTGTATTTCCTGAAAAGGAAGGTAGACACTTTATTGGCTGAACATGTAACTCGAAGTTTATTAGATTTTGTCTCACGTTTAGGGCCGCTGGTGCTCCTTTGTCAGGAGCCTATCATTTTGAAATGTGTGTGTTACAAAATGTGAAAGTGTATTCGAATTCTGTAGAAATTCAGTAGAAATTCTCAATGTACAGAATTGTAGATCCCCTTATATAGTTTTAATGTCGTGTAGAAATCCGGAAACGGAAAAACGCCTCTACCGTTAACACCATATCGACAAACTGGTTTCCATCAGTAGATGTTTTTTCTACCTAGTGAAGGAACTTTGCGAACGTACTTGCGAATCAATAGAACCTGTATTATATATTTTGCGTTAATTATGTATTAACACTTTGACTTCGATGATGGTCACCGATGACCGACGCAAGAGATTTTACTGAAGACCTAAAATATTCGCAATGGGTAGCAATTATTATTTTATAAATGCAGTTATTATTAGAATAGTGATGCGATCCTTTGCTGTCCAATACCTGCACATTATTTACATTTTGCATAATTCAATCAAACGCTGTAGTATTTCATAGCATCGCCGTTCTAACATAGTAAAATACGCTTGGCAGTCAACGTGTTAAAATGCGTTATTATATATTATATATTTTTCGATGCGCCGCAAAATGTTAGTAATCACTTCCCGTGCGCGATGAGAAAACTGTCAAAAAACCGTTGCTCGGACCCGCGGCGAATCACCCCATCGTATCCCAACGCCATTACAAAGCAACAGCATTTACGCGTACCCCTTGGTTTCAAGAACAGCACGCAAACTCGACGTTCCAGCGGCGAACAGCGCAGACCCAAAAAAGCCCTTTCCCATTTGAAGCACGCATCGGTAAAGATCTCGAGCGCGCCGACAGCCACCCTCTCGCTATCGGCGAACGTCGAGCCCAGCGCTCGGCGTTTGTCGAGAATCCGAGAATCCCTCGGTTCCGCGAAAATGATGGTGATTTATCCTCGATTCCGCTGCGGACAAAAAAGAACCTGCGCACTCGCGAGACAGCGACCGAGCGAAGGGAAGAATGGGGGAAAAAAAGGAGGAACGAAGGTCCGGGGTACATCGACGTCGGTGCTCCGGCATTGGGATGAAATGATGCGCAGGTAAGAGGTTCGCCCTCTCCACGCTCCTTCGCCCGTGAGATCCGAAACGAACCCCACACCGCCCTTTCCATCGCCCTTTCCATCGCCCTCTCCATCGCCCTTTACCTCTGCCCTCCGCGCTTCGCCATTTCACGGAGCCACGGAACACGATCGAGAGTGCGCAGCACCTGTGCCGCTCGTTCGTACGAGTCCGTACGTATCCGCGTATGCTCGCACGCTCCTGGATAGAACACTCGAGGTCGGTCGAGCGTTCTGCGCCCTTCATCCCCGCAACTGCCTTCGGCCATCTCTCTCCATCGCCCGTCTGCGCCCCTCCGCGCCCTTCTGCATCCGAGGAAACGCGGGCAGATGAAAAGCGGAGAGCACTAAAGGAAATAGTGGAATCGGAAGGAAAAAGAGTGTGGAGAGCGTACGTGTGTCTCTGTCCGTGGGAGGGAAAAACTGCTGGCGTAATAATCCTGGCCGAGTGAACGAATGTTCGGGGCGCAGGGGGCGGGGGCGGGCGGAGGCTGTGATCATTAAATTGTTCCGGTCCTGGTTAACACTAGGAAGAGGCCGCGTCGCGCGGCCCGGCGTGGGAGGCGCACTTGCCGCGATTGGTCAATTAACAAGTGCATTAGAAAATAATGAGGCCTCACGAGCACCGCGCTGCCCTCGACGAAATGCACCTCTAACCTTGCACCCGCGGTGTACTGTCGCGTGAGCGCGCGAACGACGCGCTCGAGTATGTGGCGGCGTCCATAGGGTGTCCTGGAAAAAGGGTCAATTGTCGGTGGAAACAAAGTGCGGGTCCTGAGTGAAGAGGCCGACGTAAGGTGACACGACGAAGCGGGAGCGTGACTTTAGTTGAAGTGAGAATGGGAGGCGAAGGAAAGAAGTTTGCAAACGCAGGGGTATGTGCGTTTTTTAGATTTTGGGCGGCAATTGTGATTGGATGCCAACCGAGATGAACGGAAGATTAGGAAACGACCAATTTCAGAGATTGCGCGATGCAGATAAAGAGTTCACAGATGCACTGCCTACGGAAGAATTACTACTTTATGCTATTACTACTTTACTATTGGGTCAGAAGATACACCCCCCATTCGACCGTTCGTTCGCAAACACATGGATATGTGCGTTTTTTAGGTTTTGGGCGGCAATTGTGATTGGATGTCAACCAAGACGAGCATAAGAATAGGAAACGGCCGATTTTAGACCTTGCGCGATGCAGATAAAGAGTTCACAGATGCACTGACAACGGAAGAATTACTACTTTATGCTATTACTACTTTACTATTGGGTCAGTGGATACACCCTCCATTCGACCGTCCGTTCGCAAACACATGGATATGTGCGTTTCTTTAGGTTTTGGGCGGCAATTGTGATTGGATGTCAACCGAGACGAGCATAAGAATAGAAAACGGCCAATTTCAGAGTTTGATCGATGCAAATAAAGAGTTCACAGATGCACTGACAACGGAAGAATTACTACTTTATGCTATTACTACTTTACTATTGGGTTTGTAGATATACCCCCCAATCGACCGTTCGTTCGCAAACACATGGATATGTGCGTTTTTTTAGGTTTTGGGCGGCAATCGTGATTGGATGTCAACCGAGACAAGCATAAGAATAGAAAACGGCCAATTTCAGACCATGCGCGATGCAGATAAAGAGTTCACAGATGCACTGACAACGGAAGAATTACTACTTTATGCTATTACTACTTTACTATTGGGTCAGTAGATACACCCCCCATTCGACCGTTCGTTCGCAAACAAATGGATATGTGCGTTTTTTTAGGTTTTGGGCGGCAATTGTGATCGGATGTCAACCGAGACGAGCATAACAATAGGAAACGGCCGATTTTAGACCTTGCGCGATACAGATAAAGAGTTCACAGATGCACTGACAACGGAAAAATGACTACTTTACTATTGGGTCAGTAGATACACCCCCCATTCGACCGTCCGTTCGCAGTCACACCTAGACTAGTCCTTCCCCACTCCGATCCGCGGCATTTATCCTGTTGTCGCTACGCGTGAAATAACGTGTTGATCCTGAGCAAGCCACAATCATTTATTAGTTAATTAATTAATTGCCAATTTAACGCAATATTACAAATTACACAAATCTCTCGGTCTAACCCATAATCGATCAATAACGTCTATTTGCTCGGCACCAACCGTACGTCACCACGTGGCCTACCCGCACGATTTACTATGTAATAAAACACTGCGCTCTCCGTACAAACGCACTGCCTCGAACATGCATGCGACGATACCGCAACAAAAACTGAAGTTTTCTCCGTAATCGTTCGCCGCGGGGCACGTGACCATAAACTTTCTTAGAATCACCGCTACCGCGACCTCACCGGAACGTTGACCCTTCCTCCTGGGACACCCTGTGCATGTGCGGGGAAAAGCTAGGTGTGCGGACGCGTGTTTTCCCGACCCGTCGATGGAATAAAATTCCGGGCGAAAAAATATTTCGCCCCGCCCGTGTCGGCTGGCAGAAGCAGAACGGAATGCCGCGCGGAAACGCGGTAGGAGGAGGCAGAGATGCGTGGAACTTTTCTGAAAACGCGACCGGCCGCGCGCAACATGGAATTACGTCGGGCGCAATGCTGACGAACAAAGAGGTAAGTCTGTGCTCAAAGCCTACGCGTGCCCGGTTAGAATCGTAATTCCCCGTTTCTGTTTCCCAATTCAGCTGCCGGCCGCAAAATCTGGGAACGATGCGCGCGGCTAACAGAACGCTGGATGCGTTATTTACACTGTAACGGACTTACGGCCGGTCCACGTGCTGACATGTGAGGGTATAGAGAGCCGCACGTGAAAATGTGTAACCGGTCATTTTTCTTATGGGTCTGGAATCGTATTGCGACGTAATGTGTACAATCACTCTTTTCATAGTGGACGATTCTTTTTCGGGATTTCGATATGCTGGCATCATGTATGTCGGATTTGTTGCTATGTGAAGTAACATAATTTATTAATACTAAAGTAATAACAAAACAAGTAGGACAGTGGCGTCAATTGCATTTGGGAATCAGCGGTAAAGAGATGTGTTAAAGAAAACGTCTAAATGTATTTGCACCTTGATTTTTTTGCCATAGGTTATAACGATACTCCATTGTTATTGAAAATATAATATGATATAAATTGTCATTGAAAATTGATATGACGATAAAACTCCTAACTAGTAAAAAAAAAATATTCTGTTCCATGAGCAAGTAAATCCACTACAAGACAGAAGAGACGATGAAAGCGCAGGAAGATCAGGTTTCGAAAATAGAAACATGATCAATACGAAAGAAAAAGAATAAAAATACGGAAGTAGTTCGATTGAATACGGAAACATCACATCTCGCCCGAGAAAATATTTTATGTCAAAGCAAAAAAAAAACATTTACCTTACGTAAAGAAATCTTTGGATAAACTCATGGATGCATAGTAATTTATCGTCGACAAAGCTTTCCCAAAATTACCCCACACGCAACAGTCTGCAATAATTTTTTCATAATTTAAAATTAAACAAAAGAAGACCCGAACACTTTGCAGTTGACCGTTTACCTGAATTCACTTGCAACAAGTAAAACACAATAACTTCAATGAATTTAATTTTAATTTTTTATCAATAATTCATTTAAATGCAATTAAAAAGGCGAAATGCATAATGTTCGCCTACTATCCAGACGTAGGTTATGTCGTATGCACTACACGCACGACATTAACTTATCTTTGCATGATGGTGGAAATTTCCATCATAACATTGAATGCCCAAAAATTATATAAAAGAACAAGTTCACTTTAATCTAACTTTGCATGATGATGGAAATTTCCATCATATTATTTTTTGCTAAATTTATACTATAAATACATACTAAGATTTTTTTAACCATTTTTCCTTTAATTTTGAACATGAATTATATCACCTTGATTTATTTCACCAATAAAGAAAAAATCATGCAAAGAAGGGTTAACTCATCTTTGCAATGCGTCACAGCGTGCACAAAGTGCGTTTTCGAAAATGCGCTTCTCAGTTATCAGGTTAACGATCTACTCCCCGCAGACGCGCAACTTGTCATTACGTCAACCGCGAGGAGAGCAGAGAAGCGATAGGGAGAATACGAATCGTGAAGAGCGAAGAAGGCCGCCGATCAAAAAGGAAGAGTCGCGGCGCTGGAGGAAATTGAGGGAAACGTAAGGATTCGCACCTTTCCACTGCCTTACAACAGCTGGTTACCTGCCGAGGTATATACGCGGACGCAAGTGCTACTTGTCTAATTGCGAGATATTCCCTGCGGCGGTAGGCGTGTAATCCGTTTTTCTTCTTTCCGCCGGCGAGAGGGCAGCCGTGCTACCACAGAATTTACATCGAGGTGTAAAGGAAAAATCCTTTACGCGCGCGTTTTATATCTGCCCGCACGGGAGAGGCGGGTACCCTTTTTCCCCGCGTGACTGACTGACGACGTGGAGTACGTGCCTCGTGTGATTTAGCAACTTTTTACGAAAACGGCGCTCACTGACGAATTATCCGGCCGTTATGGCGAATATGTATTTTCTTACGGCTACTCGATAGTCTCAATCTATAAGTTTCTGGTTTTGCGATCGTTATTCATTGCAGGTACGTGTAAGACGTCGCCAACGACGATCAATGCTTTAAGTCGAAACGTTCGGCGATTTTCACATACTTGTACTGCAGGATCGAGGCGTGTATTAACCCTTTGAGTGCTATGGACGCATATATGCGTTCGCCGAAATCTATTGGTGTGGACTATGGGCGCATATATGCGTCCCCAAACGTTTCAATTTCTTACCTACTGTAGCCACAATTATAAATCTATGAGACGAATACAGATGCGTTCTTTATCAAATAATTTTCTTGCATTATTTAATTCGGCGTAAATGAAGAATTATTATTAAAACTGCGTTGCGCCTTAAATAATCGATCAATAGTGTTCACACGCGCAAAAGTGTTTCGTCCTCAACGAGCGCTTTGGCCAGAAGTATTCAGCAATCAAGTCGAGTACGTGCCTCGTGTGATTTAGCAACTTTTTACGAAAACGGCGCTCACTGACGAATTATCCGGCCGTTATGGCGAATATGTATTTTCTTACGGCTACTCGATAGTCTCAATCTATAAGTTTCTGGTTTTGCGATCGTTATTCATTGCAGGTACGTGTAAGACATCGCCAACGACGATCAATGCTTTGCCATACTTGTACTGCAGGATGAAAGTGTGTATTAAATAAAGTTTATTCGATAAGAGCTACGTACTAAAGAAGCGCCACAAAAATATAATAAAAACGTGACAGCACTCATCTGATGCGTAAGAAGTGCCGACACAAAATTCCGGCCTCGGTTGTCTTTTGTCATACGTCTACATTCAGACACACACATAGATGCATTCCTTAACACTTTAACTGCCATGATGGTCACCGGTGACCGGCGCAAGAGATTTGACCGAAGAACCAAAATATTTGCAATGGGTAGCAATAATTATTTTATAAATGCAGTTGTTGTTAAAATAGTGATGCGGTCCTTTGGTCTCCAATACGCTGTAGTATTTCATAGCATCGCCGTTCTAATACTGCAAAATACGCACGGCAGACAACGTGTTAAAATGTAATAAGAACAAACAATAAAGAATTGCGCGGGCTTAATATACACTCAGGCATTCACGTACATTCGATCCTACAGTACTAAGAATTTAATATTTTCTACGCGAACGCTATCGCCGCTATTTTTTCCTATACATCATAGGAAAACAATGTTCATTGCTGCATCACTCGACTGTTATAAATATTATATATAGGACAAAATAATGATATATCTATTTAAATTTCTTCCCACTGTTCAACAGATTTAATTTCGCTCTGTCGCTTTTTTCAACTATTAGTCATTTCAAACATACGTAAGATTCCGCGGAAGAGATGATTTTTTGTTCGACCTACATGCCAGCCATTAACATGTTACGAAGACATTACGTATGTTATTCCCTGATACTCTGTTACACGACGTAACATAAAATGGCACGGTGCATAAAAGATCAGCGTCGCGCATGAGAGAGTTACACTCCGGATTTTTCTACCGCGTTAAAGCAGGGAGTTCAACAATCGCGCTGCCTGCAGTGCAACAAATGTTCGGCTCGCTAATTGAGACAACAACGTATCGTTAGATCGCTGAATACGAATGCGCGATGAAAAGCAACGGCGTGCGGTTGAATCGTGCACGAGAGGAAAATGAATGCGTCAACGTAAATTTGTAACTCTCCCTTCGGCACGTCGTTGCGCCAGTTCGCATGCTTAACGCGCCTTTTTTCGGGCAAATGAGCGCCGTGTCTGTAGATTTAATCTCTTCCACGGCTCTCCCCTCGGCCGTGGCGCACACATAACTCGATCATTCTTCACCGGCGTAATTACACATCTTCCGAACTAGCTCCGCGTACGATTCCCAATGCCGATGCGGTTGCATGATCGGCATTATGAATACCGGATACGATGATATCGCCGCGGGTATTCTGCTGAAAAGTTCTCGATGTGCATCGTTCCTCCGCCAGTAATCAAGTTTTTTGTCCACCCGAACGTCTCACGCGCCTTCTCGTTCGGCGCGAAGCCCGCGGAACAGCTCATTAACGCGTTACGCGCCTATGTAATAAACCGACAGTGCACGCACATGCCCCGTACGAGCAGCGAGGGACCAAAAACCGTGAACGATACAGGCCACTCGTTACCCACGGAAAGGAAAAAAAGGTGTAGAACATGATGATTGTGATACCCACCGAGTACGGTGGGTATTTGTCAATAGTTGGACATGGACGGTATCAAAAGTGATAATGGAAACGTGTTTAACACTAATCGTACCAAGCGCATTTAAAAATTTACTTTAAAATGGTATATTCATTGTTATTTCTTTCGCTCATTTAACTTTCTGTAAATTCTTATGACATCTGATTATTCAATTTCTCAGTTTAATAAATTAGGAATTTCTTTCGCTCATTTGACTTTCTGTAAATTCTTATGTCATCTGATTATTCAATTTCTCGGTTTAATAAATTAGGAATTTCTTTCTGAAAGTCAATGTTTATTTCACAAGGGGTCAAATGGCCGCTCGTGGTAAAAATAGGTAGGTGTAAAGTACCGGTACGTTTAGTGTTAACACTTTGACTGCCGTGATGGTCACCAGTGACCAGCGCAAGAGATTTTACTGATGATCAAAAATATTCGCAGTGGTTAGCAATAATTATTTTACAAATGCAATTATTCTTAGAATAGTGATGTGATCCTTTGGTCTCCAATACCTGTACATTGCTTACATTTTGCATAATTTAGTCAAACGCTGTAGTATTCCATAGCATCACTGTTCTAATGCAGCAAAATACGTATGGCAGTCAACGTGTTAAGGAACAGAATGAAGTAGTGTACAGATTTGGTTCGTGTTCAGGTGTTTATAATGTTATCCTTTGCGAACGGTTGCAGCATACGTGTGTTCAGGGTGGCCGATAAGTACATATAAGCGTTCGGCAAAATAATTAATATAAGAGAAATGCTAAATGACTGTGCTATGTACGCATTACAGGGAGATTAATATTGTCAGCATATAATAAAAATAAGAGAAGACCCACGAAACTTTTTTTATATTCTAAACCTGTACCATTCGATAAAGAACAATTAATGCTGAAAAATAGATCACTGTCTATCCGCTGCATTCGCATTGGTTTTATCAGCAAAGAACCCTCTGCGGACACCGATATTTTCGCAATATAATTCCAGGCATTTCGTCTTATATTTGTTGTCAACTAACTTCCATCGGTTTAAAATTAATTAGCCAAAGATTGAAGATTTAGATGCCGAAGCGAACTCAACGTTGGTCTTGCAAAAGCGATCCGAATCAACTATGCGTCATCTCTGTTGTTTCTGATGAAACTTCAATGCAAAATGCAATGCACACAGATACCTTGATTCATTGATAATTAATAGTGATAATTTATTTAAAGTCTACACAGTGCTGTAGACCCGCCTGCTGTTACTGGGTACGTACACCTACATTGGTATTGGCAAACTGACGGTCCAAAATATTTGGCATATACCACGAAACGTAGAAAGTCTATTGCATAATAGCCTTTAAGCCTTTGACTGCTGAATACTTCCGGCCGAAGCACTCGCTGAGGACGGGATACTTTTGGATAGTTTAAACTCTATTGATTGATTCTGTAAGACGCAACGAAATTCTAATGATAATTTTTTATCTGCACCAAATTAAGTAATGCAAGAAAATTATTGGATAAAGAACGCATCTGTGTTTATGTACATTGATAATTCTGGCTGCAATAGTTAACAAATAGAAACGATTGCGAACCGTAGTCGATAGCCATAGATTTCGGTGGACGCATATATGCGTCCATAGCAGTCAAAGGGTTAAAATGCCCATTGCGGCGTAACACCTCGATTCGCTATTCCGCATCGACCCAGAAACAACTTCCCAAAACAACCGTCACCGCGTACCGCAAAACCCTAATTTATCGCCGTGCATCACGATCCAAAGCTGCCGCCCAAAACACGTGCCGCAAAGACCGCAGTGACCGATATTAACGACACCTTTCGATGATCTCGACTTGCGGAAGCGAATTGCCGTGCGTCGGCCGATTCACCCGCACCCCGCCGAGTCTAAATATACGCGCGAATAACGGCGGGAAAAAGGATCCTCGGCCGTTCCCTCGTGATCGTTCAGGCCAGCGAAGAGGGGAGAGGAATGCAACCCCCGCTCGGCAGCGCAAACCGTTTTTCTTGCCGCGTCTCTTACGTCGCCATTACGAAGCTTCTACTTCCTCGAGTCATCCGATGTCGAAGCCGTTTACCGACTGCTATGGGTCGCCGTGAGAATTTTAAGCCGCTCCGGGACGTACGCATGCATCTTTAGGAGTTTGACTTTTTTCCCGGGACCCTCGGGCTTCTTGGATGAAGTGCCGAGTTTGATCTTGACGTGCATGCTGATGACGACGATACCGATCGTATCCGCGCGGCCACGTTCGGCATGAGGTGCATCGGCGATGCGCGTATAAAATTGGACGAATATGCTGTCAACAAGCGCCGGCGCACCGTCTTGTTTTCGGATCGCGCTCTCCGCCTTTCGAGGCGACTCTCGACTTCGCGAAGATCCGCACACTTTCGCAAGACGTTTCGATACCGATGTTCTGATGCGAACGCACGGAATAATTGACATTTTTCCAGCGCGGCGTATAATTACGTCATTATATAAATAGACGGTGTGCGGGGAAGTGTTATAAATATAAATCGGAGGGTGCGGAACGAAAATGACCGCGAATCCGTCAAGCGGCAATGAAAATTCCCGAAGTGCACGGGGTAGTGCGTTCCACGACGCGTCCCTCTTTTCCTTCTTCTTTTTTTGCTCGATAAAAGAGCGTGCGCGCCTACGACGACGACGACGACGACGACACCGGCGACCGCAGAGCACCACGGCAAAACGCCAACACGTTGTGCCTCCACAACCTACCTCATGCTTCACCGGTATCGCAACTCCGGGTAAGGATAAAAATAGCGCGGGGCACTGAAATACTTATGCGCCATGATTACGATCCACGGACCCGGATGGAGGACGATTAGCGTGTACGGGAACGTGTCCCCGGTGCATATTCGCGGCTGATCGTTATTAATATTCTACGAACGGCGCACCCTGCCATTCCTTTGCGTCCTGCCATATAGGTGTATATTCCTACCTGGCCGCACTCACGTTACAAATTCCACGTAGGAATTCTCAACGATTTCCAGAAAATCCCCCCCTGCCGCAGGAGGTGCGCGTGCGAAGCGAAAATCTGTTGGCCGCACAAACGAGTGCGCGTCTGTCGAATGTCGGCCCAACTTTTTAACGCGAGGATGACGTGTCAGCGGATAAGATGAATGGTTCACGGGAGGATCTTCGGAGCGGAGTGGGCGGAAACGGATATCGAATGTGCGGTTTTAATGAGATTCACGTCCGTTATCAGATTAATTAATGTCTTCTCGTCGTTGGGCCCGGATCTATTATAATCTCCTCGAGTGTAAGGTCAAGTACTCTGTCGCCCGTAGATACCCTTTCTTCCCTCGACCAGCGGTGTCGCCTCCTCTTAGTTCGGTCGTTTTTTTCTTATTTAATAGCGGCGGTAACGTCGATTAGCCCTGGAGGACAGTATGCACGGCCGCCAAGGGCCGTCACGACGATCGCGTACAATGGGCTCGGTAGACCCGTGAATAACGGATTCCCGACATCAAAAATTCCGTTTGCCGTGTACGCCGGCGCTGCAGTCCTCTGCTCTCTTCGTCGGCCCACCCTCTCTTACTCACTTGCCAGCCATCTCGCTTCATCGTTCACCCTCTCTCAACGGTTTCGGTTCCTGTCTCATAAAGTCGCTGTCTACGTTGCACCGAATCGTGCGCTCGTTCTTACTGTCATAATCCCTGTGTTTCTCACAAATACCTTTAGGATGCTGTATTTGACTACCCGCTGTACTAATGTGCGTCCGTTTGCTGGTGAGTCAAACTTCGATAATGAATTGATACTCAAGAAAAAGTCCTAGGTCGCTTATTTTTAATGTCAAGATTACGTGTGTACTTAGTAAATAAAGTATAAATTGCAGTGTGGAAATTAAGCAGAGTTTTTTATAGATGTCGATTTCATGTGACACTCTTGGGCACTCTGGTAATTCTAAAAGGTACTTTGTTTCTTGTAAACTTGCGGATATTCCGAGATAATATCAATTCCATTCTTTACGGTTACTACAAATTTTTGTCTTTGAATCAAACGGTGGACACAATGTATGTGGATAAGTTAATGTTCTGTACAAGGCTGCGTGAAAAATGTAGAATTTGAATATCTGGATACGATACCTGCGGCTCGGGAAAAAGGGGTGAAAGCAGAAATTAAAGTTTGGGGATGATAAATGTCAGCAGAAAAATATACAACGTTTGGGTAGATAAAGATTCGACGTATAGGCTGCGACTAAAGGATAATACCTGAATCAAGTGAATATACGGATTGGGAAAATATGTAACCTGGTAAAGCCTTAACACAGAGAATAAACAAAACAATTGTTGGCAAACGAGTGAAAAATAAAACGATCATGACTGGCAACGATTCCATCTGCGATCGTCCGTAATGATTATATACAATGTGTGCAAACATACTAACACCGCACGTACTGTCCTCTTTGCCACAAGACACCTTCACGGCACCGTGTCTCACTACTCATCCAACTGATGGGCACGCACTAGTAGGTTGAAGTCAAACTTCGATGCTATGTTGATACTTATTGAGAATAAAAAAAACGTGTAACTGTTTCTTCGATGACCTCTGGAATCCGCGATATGACGAATGGGCAAATAAATACTCATTCGTAAATAAAACGATTGTGTTTCATTGACTTCTTCTACTGATAAATCGGCGGTTGTGTTATGTTCGTGTAGTGTGTAAAATCTATCGGTCTTTCAAAAAAATGTGTTTCTTATATACGTCACTGACCAATGACCGGACAACTGATTAATGAACCGGGGTCACTTGTACCTGAGCGCCCTTATGGTTTATGCAGCAACAATACTTTTTCCAAACAGCCGCCGTGCGCTAATTCTCCCCTTCATAACCGGAGTTTGTCACAAAGTCCCTTCACGACGCCGTATATTGTTACTCGGCCCTCTGATGTGCGCGCACTCGCAGTCTGGTCAAACTTCGGCGCCGCTTTGACACATTTTTTCGAAAAAGTGGCCGTTCTCCGTTTATTGTCGCCCGTAACGCCGTAATCATAATGTATGCGTATCGGGCAGTGCCGGTAATGGTATCGTTTACCGCCGAAGTAAAACTGTTCGAACTGACCGACACACGTGGCACAGAACGATTTATGGTCCCCCCTTCGCAAATCGCGCGGCCACTTTTCTCTCGCGGATTTACCTTGCGCCGAGTGCGTTCGGCGTTGACCAGGTAAACTTTCCAATTTTGTTGGCGCTATCAGTTCGACGGATAAACGATATTACGCCGTACGCTCGAACTAACAAGCCCCGGACGCTCGCCGACCGACCAAAGCCGGGCCGTATCCGTCTATTTGGACTATGTCGACCGTTCGCGAAAGCCCTTGTCCGAGATTTTTCCGTCCCCGATCGGCGCGCGTGTGTGTTTTTACGTGAATAGACGCGGCGATATTCCGCGGGCGCACTTGTTTGCCGTGCACAAATTCTGTATAAGCAATATAAGCAATATATCAATTTCTATATAAGCAATATATCCGCGCTTACCTCCGCGCGCACCCGCACGGCGGCCGGCAGGTTTTGGTAGCTTTTGAAAGGGCCGCGATTCGACGTTTTTCGCAAATTGAAAAGTGAACGAACATTAGCGACGATGCGCCAAACTGAATGGCCGCGACGGTCGTTGGCTGCGCGATCGATGGTCATTTTTCTTTGCAGTGATCGGGACAGTTCGCGCATCGTGTGGTCGCGACAAGCAATATTTACGTGCGCTCGCTCTAACAATAGGCGCGCAAGATTAAAAGCACGCTCTAGGCGCGGAAATATAAATGAGCCGTTACAAACAGGGTTCAAGTGTTCTAGCACGAACGCGCGACGGGACTAATCTGTTACGGGAACGCGTACTCAAATATTCTCCGTCAAGTATACGGCGAGTTTCCCTCTCGCATCGTACTATTTTCCTACGACTCCCCCAGCCTCGCCCAATCACGCACCGTTAACCCGCGACGCAGGACAAGTGCGCCCGCAATACTTTGATTCCGCACGAAGTCAATTTCGAAATTGCCCGCGCCGTCACCGATTCAAAGCGGCGGAGATACGTATCGCGCAGGAAACAGCCGTAGATGGTAGAGCGCCGGTTGCCGGTCGACAATTGCATAGCTGCGGAGGAAATGCGAGTCGATTGACGGTCGCGAAGAACCGCGAAGATGGGCGGTTTAAGGAGCCGTCGGCGAGGGCAGAAACGGCAGGACGAAGGGGGCAGGAGAAAAAATGTCTCGGTGCCTTCGCTGCCTTGCCGGCTTGCAAAAGGCAGCGCGGCTGGAATTAAAGGTGAACGACGGAGGTGTGCCTATGTATGTTTAATCGCGTTCGAGTATTCCGTTTGGAGGGTACGGGACGGCCCTCGGACGAAGGCGGAAAGGGTGGAAAAGGGAACGTCGAGATATGTAATTTCCTCTCTTGCGCCCTCGCTCGTACTGCCACCCCTGACTTTTCCCTCCGACGCGCCTGCTCGCTAACCGCGGGAACACGTTCTCCCCGTCCGCGTTCTAAAATGTAACACGCCCTAGAAATTTTACTACGCGCCCGGCACATAGTTAAGGACAAATTGCTAGTCTAGGGGTGGGTCTGATCGCTCACGATAGAACGAGGACTGATCTATCGCGCACCTATTATTTCCACGGCCTCCCATACCTGAGAGAGTGTGCTCCCGAGACGCACACGGCAAAACTACGCTAGACGCGTTGTCGCGTGGAATATCGTTAATGTGTCATATAGTTGCTGCACGGTTCCCAGGGACGTTACTTTGTGATTGCCGATGACGGGCTGGGCTGAGCGGGGTTATAATTGCCGTGCGGAATACCTTATTCCGTAGCTTGTCAATCCCCCAGGTCGTCGGCAACGAGGTGTATTATAGAAATATGCACTTCGCATGCACGAGAAATGTAACGCAGCGGGCGTTGAGTGACGTATCGCCCACTAAATGCCTCCTGCGACACGTTTTGCGTTCGGCTTGCGCGCTTATTCTCGCCGCTGTCACAAGATTACGCGCTCCTCGATAAAACGATCAGAATCCGCTATGATCTACCCTTATCGCGCTAACAAGCAGTCCGTTTGAAATAAATGTTAAATTGCAACGCGCCCGCCACCTGCCACGCCCAACACAAGCGTTTGCTTCGTCATCGCGCAAACCCGCGGTTCCGTATGAAGTCAAACCTCGTTCACACAAATTTCAGCGCGGATCCGTTAACGCGCTCAGCCATCGCGAGGCATTTTCCAACATTAATTGCGAATGATACGCGCCTCCGTTAGCGAGGAGCGTCGCGCCCGAGGGTGACACGACACAGAAGCAGTACACTTTGTCGCGTAGTCGAAGAAAATCCGCCGGCACAGCGGGATTTGATTTCCAAGAAGCATAATTAGTGCGGTGGCAAACGCGTCCGACGTACGCTAGCTGCGCGGGTACGTGTATCCCCGTCGGCGACGACGATTTAATTACTGGGGAAAAGCGTATAGCCCTCTCGTGTAAGGTTACGATTAACATCGTATGTGCCGTTGGTAATGAATGTAAACAAACACCCCCCGCGCGATATCCGAGCGACGGGCAATTCGTACGTTATCTGGATACACAGAGAATATGGCGTGTGTGCGTGCGTGTGCGTATATTATTGGAGAGTGTAGGAAAAAGGTATAATGACATGAGGGGGGTTGAACGGCGGACAGTTGATTGGAAAAGGAATTGGGAACAGTGGGAGAAGCGGATATATGTAATGAGTCTTGGATTTATTAACCCTTATGGTGTTGAATACTTGCGACGAATAGGTCGTGGCTGTATGGAATGATTTACCGTAAATTGTAGCGTTGAGAACTTTTTCAGGGAAGGGTCCGGAATGTTAGCGGTATCTTAACGCCTTCGCAGCCAAAGATTTTAGGGTGAATCTGTAGCTAAAGGCCGCGGAATTGTTCTGTTTAAATAGATATGAATATACAAAATATCGTCTCATCACATTGTATGTATAAATATATGTGATTCTAAATTAAGATAAATAATTGTTACGACTGCAGGTTTAAGCAAATATTAAATAGTATTCCGTGGCCTACAGCTATACATAGTCTGCATATGTTTAATAAACGAATTAAAGTAGATATTGAAATCATGTAGGACTACGTTAACGTACTTGGCGTCTTCAGACATTGCATATCAAGCATTTTAAGATGACTTAACGCTTCCTAGACACAGCATGTTACTTTCGGAGGAAATTCATAAAAATATTAAAAGAAACCATTCATCAATTCTTACTTCAATGCGTTCGATACATAAATACGCTGGGCGTAGACGCTCGCAGCCCCAAAAGGATCAAAATTAGATACACGTGTAGCTACACTTGAGGTTTTACGAAGTACCGGAACATTCAAAGGCCGACGAATTGGTTAAGCACATACGTACTGACAAGGAGTGTTAGGAAATAGGTATCCTAACTTGGTGGGTAGTTAAATTGGGAACAGTTGATTAGAAAAGGAATTGGGAATAGTGGGAGAATCGTAATGTCGACTTTATGGTCTCGACCCGTGATGTCAACTTTGAATTTATTACGGTCAGATACTCGTGTGTCTGCACTCGACAATTTCACGAGAAAGGACCAATCCGTTCAAAGTCCCCGCGTCGTATATGTATACGTACATAAGACTAATAAATTTGAGTGCGCACCAATTAACATCACCAATTTAATATCAGCGGACGAAACGAGAGTACACGCAGTATCATGGAATGCACATAAAAATCAAAAAGCATAATACTACGGCAGCCTAAAATTTTTCAAGAAGCGTCACTTGGGCTGAATCAAAGAAAATAAAGAAAATGCTCAGACAACTGAAGGAAAGGGCGGCAAGTACATAATTTTTGCAGGATGCGAACCAACCATATACTAGGGAGACTTGAACTAAATGCAATAACGGAAGTAAACTTACTGCCAGCAAAGCACTAGCTCCATTTCTAACCCACGCATATACCTGAACAGTTTCGACTTGCACGCAATGACACGCACCTTAAAGCGCCAACCTTTCTTCCCGGAATAATTGCGGTTGGCGTCGTTATCAACGTTACGACGCGAGATTTCACGCGAACGATAAGAAGCGCGTGTCCTTCCTTGCGCCTTTGCGCATCTGTCTCGCCAGAGTGTGGGTCTGCATGAGGGGAAGATGGCTGGAAGGATGTCGGGCGGCTAGAGTTTTCCTGCGTACTAATGAAATAACGAGAAGCAATTTCATCGTACGTTAGCGGAGTGAAACGAAGATGGCCGGGCGTAATAATTTCGATGCACAGAGGCGGGCACGCGATTTTCATCGACGGAAGGTCGTGACGGATGAGCTAGAACGCGATGAAGTGCTCGCTCGCGCGGTCGTGTCTTCCGTCCCGACTATTTCGGGACATAACGCGCGCGAGACCTTTCTGTAAATAATTCCGTTGGCGTTCTACGCGGTTGGTTAAACTCTGAACGTCCAAATGTCCGAAAACATGAAATTCCCTGACGTTAACAGGAATTTCGGTACGTAGCGCGTTCGCGGGGCGAGATACGCTTTGAAAATGTTACAATATACCGTTGAAAAGTTATACGGCGCGCGCGCCCGGCTAAAAGGGGAACAAAAATTGTACCGAAAAATTTATGCGACAGAGCGCAAGCGTCGCGGGACAGATTCAAGTACGCAGCCTCGCGAGTGTAATCGGCTTCATCGGTGGACATTTTGACGTGGCAGAGATCTCGAGATTTCAGGGGTTAACAGAGAGGGCCACGGTGAAAGGAGCCAGATTGAGCCGCAAGGATAATGTCTATTTAGTTGTCGCCATAGTCCGCGGCACAAAGTCGTCCCCTACGCGCGTTGCAACATTAATGCGCCGCCCCGGATTACACACTGCATCGACGATGTGTCGCGAGCACACTGGCCTCGAGCAACGTGCACGGCAGCAGACATGAGTACGACTACGTAGAGACGTGCTCGTACGAACATGTAGAGACGTGCAACCATAGATGACGTGTAAAAATTCAAATGCATAGATGTACGTGCACAGATGAGCTTGCAGAACGCATATGACCAGACATATGTGCATGCGTATATATTATAGACGCAAATTCGTGCATTCGTATACGTACGCAGTGTACGTGAATACATAACACATGCATACGTACACCCACATCCACGATGAGAAGCTTAGCTCTGCTTCAGAAGACGTGCATGTATAGATGTGATACACATGCTCGTACGTGTATCGATGCATACAAAGTCACAGATGGTTGGGGAGATGTACGCTTCATATGCGCATGTCGTATATAGGTG
Source organism: Cryptocheilus praepositus (assembly GCA_033815515.1). NCBI lineage: Eukaryota > Metazoa > Arthropoda > Insecta > Hymenoptera > Pompilidae > Cryptocheilus > Cryptocheilus praepositus. Next base: position 2,426,012 of record JAWWQZ010000161.1, on the reverse strand, counting down.
TGTGTAGATGCACATGCTCTGATGCGTACGTAAACAAAGCACCTCTCGGCCACCTATAATCGCATACATAGAAATGCGGAATAAAAGGTACGAAAAGATTCACGTCGACCTGTGTGGACAGGTACGACGAATGCCTCCTCGGGCTTCACCACCTGCGTGGAAGGGATCCGTCAGACTAATCCACCACCCACAATCAATCACGACCCACGGCTCTGCTCTGTCTGCCGTCATCCGGATTTGAGCGTCTCGAAAATGGAACTAACGCGAGGAAAGGTCCGGTTTAATAAACGCTCGTGCAAGCTCCGTTGTAATTAATTTTTGCTTACGGTATGCGGCGTGGTCATTAGGCGTTTTTTGTGGAGAGTGCTTTCCTTCGTGAATAAGCGAAAATCGGAGTCACTTGTAGCGTAATTAAGTAGGTATGTTGAGGTTCGGATGTTTTGTACCCCGCAAAGTAGTAAATTACGTTAAGGTCATTATCACGCGTTAACGTAAACGTTCATGTAATAAGAATATGCATCAACAGTTGCACAAGTGTGGATAAGTTATTGGGTTGGAGGGAAAGCTCTGTCGTATTTTTCATAGGCAGATAATTTTTCTTGTAAATAAAAAAAAACATCTGGCTAGTGAGTCATTCGGATTTTTTTTTATAGCTGCTGTATAATATAAAAGGAGTCCTTTTTTACCGTTCATCATTTACTTGTGATATTTAAAGTGAAAAACATGTCAGTAGATAAAGTGCATTTACGACACTGTATTTTGTATGAATTCCAAAAAGGAAGCAACGCATCGGTTGCATGTAAAAATTTATGTGCGGTATTTGGAAAAGATATTGTAAATGTTCGTACTTGTCAAAGATGGTTTAGCAAATTTCGTTCCGGGGATCTGAGCCTCCAAGAAAGTGATCGATCTGGACGACCATCCAAGATCGATAATGATGTTTTACGATCTATGTTGGAAAATAATCCACATTTAACAAGTCGAGACATTGCAGAAGAGTTTGGCATTCATCATACAACACATTAACACTTTGCACTCCGCTGTCCCCTCTCAGGAGACATTCAAGTTTAGTAGAGGTTACAGGAAATTAACTCATTCCAGTGCGACTTTTTGAGACGTGTATGTTTGCCTGAAGTTTTCTCTTGAATTGGCACAAGAAATCAAATCAAAATATAGTAAAATTACTAAGATATATGAAAAAAAATATCAGCGGGTTTTATTACGACGCACAAACCACCGGACCTTCAAAATTTTAATCTTCATAGACTATAAAATCGATGTGGGACAAAGAAAACAGGATTGCATTGTTTGTTCTGACAGAAAAACACCTAGTGGCAGGCGTCAAACGACTTATTATTGTCAAACGTGCATAAATCAGTCTGCAAAGCATATTGGGGAGTGTTTTAAAGTTTATCACACTGACAAAATTATAAAAAATAGATTATTGATTTTTTTGCAAATATATATTATATTTCTCGATGTTAACCAATTCATATAAATCCAATACCATTATAATACGTTAATTGGTTCCAAAACTATACTAAATAATATGAGTAGCTAACGTTCAGAATGGTTTGGAGTGCAAAGGGTTAAATGTATTATGATTAATGTTAAACACATATTTTTATAAATTAATTCAAACATTTTCTTTAAAATACGACAGAACTTTCCCTCCAACCCAATAGAATTGGTCGAATACGTTAATATAAGTGTAACGCTGTAACGTAAATGTTTACAAAATAAGAATACGTGTTGAGAGTTGCAAAGTAAGAATAATCCCGAGCACGGCAAGCTATTTGAGAGTGTGCAAAGACTCGTGAATAATATATGGCGCGTACACTTTCGCGTTGATCCCGAAGTGTGAGAAAGTCGCTAAGATCCCGCAGCTCAACCCGCGATCAGCTCGAAATCGGCGTCAGTCCGGTAAGAGAAGGATTTCCTAGAGACACAGACGAGCCAGGGCAAGCACCCTAATGGTCGCGTTTATGCTCCCCGTAAGAGGTCTTAAACTTTTAAAGGTACCGGAGCAGAGTAGAATGCGCGCATCTCCGATCGGAAATATTTTATTCACACCGGTCGATCAAGAGGAAATTTCCTTACCCCTCGCGGCGAAAAAAGCCAAGTCGTGGAAGAGCCCGCGGAAGAGTCCGTGGAAGAGAACGTCGCGAGCGGAAAGAGAAAGAACGCGGAAGGAAGACAGAAGGGAAAAGATCCGCCCACGTCGTTTTCGTCGTCTTACCCAGCGAGTACGAACTCGATCCATTATAAATGCGAACGATTCTTTCGAGACCCCTCTTCGTGCAGTTCTTCACCCGGCAAGCCCTGCCTTTCTCCCGTGTAAATTGCCCGAGACGAGTACCGCGGAATCATCCGTCGAAATCTTGGTTCTCTAACTTCCACCCCCTCTTCCACGTTCTTACCGTCGTCTCTTTCTGAGCCCATCGCTCCTCGTCTCCCTTCCTTTTGAGGACAATGGGCGTGATAAGAAATTCACGAGGAGCACATAAGCCGCTCTTTTCCACTTCGACTCGAGGGCAAGGGCAGGTCAGGAAACAATACCTCTTCAAAGTGTGCCCGCCGAGAGACTCTGGGACTACCTCAACGAGAGGACTCATGAAAAACCAGGGTTAACAATATTACGCGATATCTTCACCGGCGACTTCCTGCCGCTTCGTTCTTTGACCGGCTATTATCACGGAATGTGTCCTGGTTTCTTGATAGCGTCAGTCGTTGAAGGTGTGTGCGTTCGGTGATGATTTATACGGTAGCGGCATGGCGACGGGATAAACGGATAATTAGTCTTCCATATCAGGGAACAGTGGCGGGCGGCATTTTCTACTCGGAAGCTTACAAGGCTAAGTCCCGAGAATAATGTCACAGCGAAAACAATGCGTTAATAGACCGCGCGCACGTTCAATAAATTGTTGCAATGACGGTATAATTCGAGTACCACGCTGTCGCCCCGTTCACTTCGCTGTCGCGTAATGCGTTTACGCCGTAAATCACTTATTAACGCGCACACTAATCGCCACTTTGATTTAGCCGACGCAAGCGTGGCGCCGCGTTAAACATTTTATTTTTATATCGTCCGGCAAGCGTACACGACCCCGTAAACGAATCCCCGATGCCGGACGCGACAGATTAAGGGTTAACCAACGATATTGTGCAGATGTTAATGGCCGAAATTCATAAACCGATATTTCCCACCGCCCCGCCTATAATCTCCGCCGCAATTCGGATGCGATTGTATTGCTGATCATTTTTTCCACGCCGACCTGTAAACACCGGCAATTTTTCGATTGCGCGTGATTAAAGTAAAATCGTTAAATGCCGACTGATGGATATTTCCCGTTAAAAGCAGCGAAGAGTCAAAATGAATATTTACTCCATGATAAACCTCTAAAATGACCAAATGCATTTTTTGCCAAACCAATCCGTTCACGCGCAACGCGTTAAAGCGTGTTCGCTGCATTTCGAAAAATATCCCTCCGACCGTTTACGTTTCGTGCTCCGTGCAGAGGGGCGAACGCGAGAAAATGTTAAAGGACCCGGTCCGTATCCACGATTCAATTATGTCGGGAAGGACAGTAATTATCTCCGCGGAGCCGATCATGCGGATCGACTGGGTCGTGTAATCCTGCCAATTTCGGATTTTGTAATTTGCCCCTACCATCCCGAGCATTCCCGGGTCCCGCTCCGAGCCTAAACTATCAACGAAACGAGGCAAGAAGACGCATTAATAATACGATCTCGTCGGTCATTCCACCGAAACCGACGGACGGACGAGACGGTGTTAGGAACCACATTTTTCAAGTCATGCCTGTTAATGCGGTGAACAAGGGGCTGAGTCCGAGCTTCAATGGCGTACGCACCGAGGGGCCTCGTATTGACTGAAAAAAATTAATTACATGCTGCCTACCGAGGCATTCGTACATCCACGGCAATTAGCGTCTAACGATGAGGCTGAAAATGGTCATGTTCGACGCGATTGATTTAATGATATGAAATTTAGTGAAATGAGCCGCATGAAGTGGGATCGATGAGAGAACAGTGGTGTAAGGAGGAAACGTTCCGATGATATTTATGATATTCTCGATTACCGAACTATGTGCGTAGTGTACTCGTAGAGTGTCATTGTCAAGACACGCCGCATAAATGAGATGCACATACTCATAGAGCTGTATGTAAAGATGACGATGTTGCTTTTAAAACGTTGTATCATTCATCAGCAACCCTTACCGCTACGTGCATTGCATTTTCGCGTGATAGTGATTATCGACTGACTTTTGTATGGCACCGAGTAATGTCATCGAGACAATGCTCATACTGTCAATTACAACAAGTTACACGCAACCACTTTTTTCTCGTCCAAGACTCAAAATTGGTATTAGGCCTCGGACAAAGCGTACCTTGACCTCAGCAGTGCAAATTTTTCGTGATAGTGATTATCGACTGACTTTTGTATGGCACCGAGTGATGTCATCGAGACAATGTTCATACTGTCAATTATAACAAGTTACGCACAACCATTTTTTTCTCGTCCAAGATTCAAAAGTGGTATTAGGCCTCGGACAAAGGGCACCTTGACCTCAGCAGTGCAAATTTCTCGTGATAGTGATAATCGACTGACTTTTGTATGGCACCGAGTGATGTCATCGAGACAATGCTCATACTGTCAATTACAAGTTACGCGCAACCACTTTTTTCTCATCCAAGACTCAAAAGTGGTATTAGGCCTCGGACAAAGCGCACCTTGACCCCAGCAGTGCAAATTCCCTTTGTCCCGACCATCATCTAACTTCATTTCGCATCAGGTCGACGCGGTGGTCGATCCGCAGATCCCATTACACTTCCCCTCGCCAATCTCTGCCGCTGCTCGTCGTGCAACATCTGTCGCCCTGTGCGCACCACATTGGCAAAGATCCAGTAAGGTGTCGATTCAAGGCCACGGAGTTCGCCCATCGAGCATCGGCCTCTGCACGATCCGCGCGAACGTTCTCCAACCTTGCAGCGAACTCCGGAAGGGCGTGATTCCTTGCGTTACTGATCACGTGTTATCGGCATCACGAGATGGGCGGTGGAAGAATGCGTAAATCGCACGTAACGTCTGTATCATTTGCGTGACCGAATACATTGGTCGCAGTCTTTCAGAAACCGACAACAAAAGAGCTTATTTGGCAATTGCGATAACAAGAATGGACAGCCGATGCGGTAGGGACGAAATTTGGTTAGTGACACAATTGGCATCGTTGCGGTCAGGAAGAGGAGTCGTGAAATTGCGCGAGAACGATACGTGCTTCGGAGAAATAATTTGAGTCAAGGTCGGCGGTGCGCGAAAGTCGTGTGTGGAGTTCAATCTAGGTACGGCTCAAGGTACGAATTAGATGAAACCGGTACCGATGCGATCAGATAACGATTAGACGATGATCGTGTAAGAGCCGACGAATGGTAGACAAATGAATGATGTTGTGCCGGAACTAAATAGCAAAAGCCGTGCGCGGTTTTTAACCTAAATATGGCTCAAGGTACGAATTAGGCGAAACCGATACCGGTGTCATTAGATAATGATCTGTGAGATCTGACGAACGTTAGGCGTATTAGTAACACGTGCGAGAGAGCAAAACAATAAAATTCGTGTGTGGAATTTAACGTTAGATTTGCAGAACTCGTCCATATGACGGGGTTCAGACTTCACGAGCGAAATTATAGAAACTATTACTATTATTTCCTAATAACTTTTGTTGACGTTTATTACTGAAAATATATGAATGTATATCCAATTAATTTCCACCTCAGGCTACCAATTCTAAATACTTTGTATTCCATACCTACACGTTCCTCCATAAATCTGTTGTTAATCTAGACACACCTGAAGATCCGACTTGGGTGGAAAACGGTACTAATGCAATCAGATAACGATTCTACGACAATCAGGATCCAACAAACGTTAAACGAATAACGCGTGCGCAAGAATTAAACGGCAGAAGATGTGTGTGGTGTTTAATCTAGGTACTGTTCAGGTACGAATTAATTGAGAACCGGTACCGGCAGGATTAAATAATGATTCAACAACAACGGTATATTACTCAACGAACATTAACACGTTGACTGCCAAGCGTATTTTGCTACGTTAGAACCGCAATGCGATGAAATACCAAAGCCACAGTATCGAAGCACCGTTCCAATATCAATTGCTTCTACAAAATTGCAAATAGACTTCATTGCAAATTTTTAGAATTTATATATATATTATAGGTGACCACCGTGGCAGTCAACGTGTTAAACCGATGAATAACGCGTGCGCCCGAACTAAACATATATGTGTACCATAATTTTCGCAGATGCAATATTTTCGGTGTCCGCAAACATATCCCTCGCGATCCGACCCTGAGAAGCTCGGTTCTGGAACTCCATCGAGGCGCGGCCTGTACCATGAAATGGAGATCACGCCAGCGGATTGTTCTGCGCGTTTCTGTCCCCAGTCATTGTCTCGAGATGGGAGCAAGGTCTTGCCTCGGCCGGGAGAGTTCGTAATCTCGATCGATCGCGGAGCCTCTATAATCATCGTGCGGACGACGAAGTGTCGAAGGAACGCGCACCTCCATCATAAATATTCAACGGATTTCCTTCGCCCCGCGAGAGACGAGCGCAAGCGCGCGTAATGAATCAGTAAATAATTCACATCGCCGCCCATAACCTTATCCGTTAATTTCAAAGAGCGACGCGGCGTTGCGCTAATTCAAGAGATCGCGTCATTAACGTGCCGCGTCGCGTTTTTCGACCGACGAAGGTTCGGGAACTGCGAAATCTCGGGCGGGGCGGGCGGACGGGCGCGAAATTCTTCCTTTTGACCGCGACGAAAGGATGCCGTGCGCACACCTATGCCCCTCCTGCCGCGTTTTACGCACTGCCTCCCGCCCTTCTGCACGCAACGGCATCTTTCACCCCGCCGTGCACCGGGTGCCCGACGCTTTTCTCGGCCGCGAGGAATTAACGAGGGAATATTTCATTTTCTAAGGATCCAACTTGACGCACGTGGCATACACTTGACGTACGCGGCCGTCGTCGCTGAAGACGCAGAATGAGAGCGAGGAGTGAAAGAAGAAAAGAGGAAGAGCGGTGGGACAGGGGATGGGGAGCGAGCGAGTGAACGGGGTAGGGTGGAAGGCGGTATAGAAGACGGTTCTCGCCACTTTATCCGCACGCACACAGACACACACGTAGGTGCTCGTACGACATCGCGTCTCGGGTTCGTGATCATGAATTTCGTCGACGACGTCATTAGCGCAGATTAATATCGGCGCTCGAGGGAGGTTCGCGACGTCTTCGCTCGGCGATCATCGCTGAGTGAGCACAATTGTTACAGTGTCAAATTGCTCAACGTCTCTGGATCTTCAATGGCATCCCCGGGCAGCAGCGGCAGCAGCGTTAGTGAGCGCGCTCAAACGGAAGAGACTTCAATATTAATGTACCTGCGAGATGTAAAGAGGAGATACGGGGGGGTCTTTTTGTTTTGACAAAACGTCGCGTAAGACTTCAAACGTGTGTCGGTGACCAAATAAGGCGTGGGCGCTGCCGATGTTTACAAGCAAATATCAATCCAGCGCTTCCGGAGAGCGGCCCAACATGCGACATTTCGCTGCATGCGCGACAGCGACGGAGAAAATTAACGTCTTTCAGTACCTCGACGTTTCTCAACTAATGAAATCGTCTATCACTGGCGAAGTGACGAAAATCAAACACAACTCAGCCATAATGAGACAGATGGAACGATTACTTCAGCCTTCCGGGTCAACGCCGCATCCACCAGACTATTTCTCCGATCCTCTCGCCACGTCGCATCAGCAGGAACTCCAAACCCCACTGTTCCTGCAGATCACGAGGAACGACATATCTCGACGCGACTCGAATGGAAATGAAAACCCACGTGGCGCCCGTCGGTGTCGCAGTCCCACGGACGCCCGTCTGCTCCTTGACAATCGACGTTCCATTTACATGAGAATCACGACCCCTCGCCAATCCTCGCACTCTCGTCCGCGTCTCTTGGTCGCGCTCGACGCAGCGCGCAACAAAATGACCGCGACTCCTCGTAAATCGTTGCCTCGCCGGGACAGCGCACAATTTTCGGGGAACACGCGCTTCGTTCCGGCTACGCCACTGCGCCACGGTGGTGTGGTAGTTCGTCCAGGTGATTACGCTGTCGCTCGAGGCCAGTTCTCCGGTGCTGGGACCTCGCTCTTTCCCCTACTCCGCATCCTATCGCCATCACCACACGACGAAGAACACCAACACCGCAGCGTCGCCATCATCATCGGCTGACACATACGCCGAACACGCACGCAACACGAACGCCGAGCGCGTTGGCGCACAAGCGCGCAGGTAAAAGCGCGTGGTGAACCGACTGGACCACCTCGTGTCCTCAACCTGCGAGGAGGGACGGAGAAAAGGGGTCGAAAGACGAGGCGTGAGGATGCGAGCATGCGAGAATGGCGGAGAGCGAGACGGGAGACGCTGGCTGAAAGAGCGCGAGCGAGCGAGCGAAGGAAGGAGGGAGCCTCATCTCGCAGCAATCGCTTTGGTCACGCCAACGCTACCCCTCTCTCCCACTTTAATCAGGTGTTAAATACGAGCATCGTTGCACACCTCGGGTATTCCCACCTCGACCGGCGGCATCGGACAGATCCGTGTCTTTCTCTTTTTCCTTCCGCCGCCCCCTTCTGCGACCCAACCTGGACGGTGGATGGCGCGCGCGAGATTACATGCGGGAAAGACACTTTTGGAGACCGTATGCGGGCTGCGATGGAAAAGTAGGGACAGAGTGAGAATGCGGGAGGAAGGGAGGGAGATAGATTTAAGCCCGTCCCACAACAAGAGGCGACAGGTGCGTCACGGTGATCTGTTGTTAGTCGGCAGGGATCGGCTTCGGGGAAACAATCTGGAACTCTACGCGCGGACAAAGGCTGATAGTTCGAATGCACGCCAGAGAAATGCACGTAATGACGGGGTAAAAGTGCACTCGCCGATGATAGTCTTCTAGTCGCGAGTGCGGCGAAGATCGAAGCGCGCGCCCGTGCAAATGAAAGAGAGAATTGCCAGCGTTTGTCCTTCTATCGCGATTGTTAGATACCGTTAGGCGTGAAATACGGGTACTTGTTTAGCGCACCGACGGTGAACGATCATTCTGCTGTTAATTGTATAGAACGCGCTGCGTGTTTACATTTTCGGAGGGTTATGCAAATGTTCTTCAATTCTAGAACACTGAATGTCGATATATTGCGTGTCATTAAAATCATCACAGATGCGAATTTTAAACCCTATTTACAAGGTATTTTCGGTACCGAAGATTGCTTTATACGCTCACGTCAGTCGCTTTCCGAAATCAACACTCACTGTTTGCAATGATCAGAGTCGAACGTAACAAGGCATCTGTCGAGTTACACCTTAGAAACTCTCGTTTCTGCTATTAACACTTTGACTGCCATGACGATCACTGGTGACCGACGCAAGAGATTTTACTGAAGATCCGAAATATTCGCAATGGGTAGCAATTATTATTTTATAAATGCAGTTGTTATTAGAATAGTGATGCTCCTCGCACCTTATTTACTTTTGCATACTTCAGCTATTTTCAATATCGTTCTAAGATAGTAAAATACGCTTGCCAGTCAACGTGGTCATTTTATAGGACGTGCCGCGTGTTTACATATTCGGAGGTTTATGCAAATGTTCTTCAATTCTAGAAAATTGAATGTCGATATACTGCGTGTCATTAAAATCATTACAGATGCGAATTTTAAACCATATTTACAATGTATTGTCGGTACCGAAGATTACTTTATACGCTCACGATAGTCGCTTTCCGAAATCAACGCTCCCTGTTTGCGATGGTCAGAGTCGAACGTAACAAGGCATCTGTCGAGTTACACCTCAGAATCTCTCGTTTCTGCCGCCAAACTTCGCAGTCTCGCCACTTCCCAGAGCAATCAGGGTCCCCGAAGCGTGCGGATTAAGAGAGACGTTTCCCGAGTGAAGGACCCTCAAGGGTCATTTTATATAGCTGCCATGATCAGATCTGACGCTTTAAACACCTGTCCGTCACGCGTAATCAGGGGCAAGTACGTAGGGCGGCTTCGCCCATCATTCGCGTCTCGAAAGGATCTCCAAACGACGTGAACACAATCTTACTAAAATCTCCCAACGATCTCGGAACTACGTCGACGTAATCTCGAAAGTACCCCGGAACGATTTACGTGCCGCGTGTATCCGAGCGGGCGAATACGCGAGAACACGAAGCGCGCCTGTAGAAAAGGTGGTGAGTAGTTAAGTCGAAGGTGCTTGATCGGGACAAGAAGAGAGCACACACGCCCCGCGGCAGTTGACTTGTCTGAGTTCGATTATCGAGAAGGAAAACGGCAAGTAAACCGACGAGTAAGGTGAGTAAGGTGCGAAAGGTAAGGCGAGTAAGCGAGTGAACGAGAGAGCCAGTCAGTCAGCCACCCAGTCCGCCAGTCAACCAGCCAGTCTGTCAGTCAAGCCGTCGCGGCTTGTTCTCCGTCACTCGTTCGCTCACTTACTCGCTCGCTACTCGGTGTGTTAATTAGTTAAGGTTGTTGGTCGGGGACTAAATTACACCTCCGGAGCTACTCAAAGGAAGCAATTACTGGTGGCGCAACCCAGAGGGGGACTGACTCGTGAGCCTCGCGAGAAGAGAGACAGAGGAGGCGAGCAGTACAGGGAACGGGAGAAAGTGCGCGAGAGACTGCGAAAAGGGAACAAGGGAGGAAGAAGGGAGGAAGAGAGGAGAGACTTCGCTCGCGTCGAATACGCGCGTATATACATACGAAGCAGAAAGAGAGGAGAGCTAGCGCAGCGAGCAACGAACCAACCAATCAACCAGCCAGCGATCCAGTCAGCCAGCCAGCCAGCTAGCTGGCATAGCTCACCGACCTGCCAGAGGAGGAGTCGTGCACGTCTGCAGGTACTGCCGGTAATGCCGTTCGCACTTTTCCTGTCGATCTGTTTCAATGCGCTCGCGGTAGGACACACGTGACTCGTTTCGTGCCCACTTTTGTGCTCAACGAGACCAGCCACCCTCCGTCTTCAACTCATCCTTCATGACCCAACCGCTACATACCGTCGTGTGGCTGTGCAGTCTTTGCTCGCTCGCTCTGTTCCTCGTCTCTGTCTCACTTTTGTCGCCTCTGTGCTCTGTCGTGTTCGAGCACACCCGATGCTCTCCAGCTCTCTTCACCCTTTACCGAGCCCTCCCGCTGCACCTACTTTTCCTCTTCCCGCGGCTCCCTTTTTGCGTCACTATTCTGCCCCCGTGTGTATACCGGTTACACAGCATCGGGAGAGACCATCGATGGATACGGGGGGTGAAAAGGCACATTGATTTCCAAACCGGGCGCTGTCGGTGGTAGTTTGCCAAAATGTCAGGCTCCGACGACACACGCGCGCGCGCCATCTCACACGCACGCACACACGTCGCTACCCTCGGCCGCTCATTGTATTTATTTAAAAACTTCGCCTTCATGGATCGTAGGCGAGCGAGGCGGAAAGAGCAGCGTGGCGCGTACGCCCGTCCTGGAAAACTATTTTATCTCGGTTCTGCTCGCCCTGCCTAGGTAGTGGCAAAAAAATTTCTTCTCGCTGACGGTCAATTGACATCCCGTGCCGGCGCAGTGCGGTGGCGTGAAAAATATGAGCGAGGAGAAAATTCGCGCCGCGGACAGATTTCGAGTAGGCGCGCCTTTGAGAGACTTAGAACATGACGTTCATTTCATTTTGACACGACTGCTGCGATAAAGGAAAAATTTCAAAAATGTTGATAAAACTCTGTCTAAGGAATCACCGGTCTCGGATGACGTATAAGGAATTTACAGAGATTTATTACAGGGAGTGCGTGGATTGAGATCAAGCGAGGTGACGCTCAATCAGTCTTTGCTTTTCTGCTAACGATCGAGGGTGCAGACGGACGTGTAACACGCGCGCGGGACAATAAAAATATCCGGGACCCCGCGTCATCTCCGACCACCGAGAATCCCTATCTGAAAACCTTTTCACAAGCCAGCCCACTTTTCTGTTTGTCGCGATTCATCCTTAATTCATAATTACACGGTCTACCGCAGGTTGCCCGTTGATTGAAGATTATAGTAGTTTCGCCGTTTCGTGTCTCCATTGCTAGTCATTAATAAGAAACCTCCAGCTGAAGATTCGAGACGTAAGTGCAAGGTGGTCGCCTGGATAAAAACAGGAGAAAAGGACGAACAGACGACGGCAATCGACGGCAATTTGAAAAATGTTACGTCGGCGAAGGACCCTATTTTACGGCTAATTTCGAAATCTGAAGCGCATAGTTCGCAACGACGTTAAATAGTGAGTCGTTGCAGAAGCAGTAGATAAATATGGGAAAAGGCATAATCACGTGAAAATGACGTACGTCGAATAACATTATCCGCTAAGACCGTCATTATTTGCCGTTTTTCTAATTGACGGTAAACGTGGGAAAGAATATAATCACCGAGAATCGTCCGATTGTTACATCGGACGTAACAGTTCGTAACGCTAATGGCAAGCGCGGATGCTAAATCTGCGAGACGCTACAATCTCTCGTTCTTCACGTCCCGAACCGTAGCACGTCCCGTCGCCCGGCAACAATCGCCGTAATTTAGTGCGCGAAAGGAATCTTTACGAGAGCGTAAAAAATGTCGGTAGGACGCGTCCGCTCGTTTTAAACTATGACGACTCCCAACAAGGGGAAACGTCATGTGGTGACCACGACCGTGGCCCCGGCGAACAATTTGGACCCCGCTGCCGTTTCGAGTCCGAATGTAACGCCTGAGTTCCTAGAAGCACAGGCCTTTAAGGACCGTCGTCCCCACACCCTCTTCATTCCGTCCTTTTCTCTGGGCCCAGGACACAATACATACCGTGTCCCTTCTTCCCGTCCTCGCCCACCCTACGTTTCTGGCGAAAGTCCTTCGGCCCGACGCATATTTTTCTACCGGGCAATGATGCAGTCGGCTGCCCCGGCAGTTCAGTGCCTTTCGGCGGAATTTGATTCTCGGTGAAACTCGACACTGCGAGGCTCTATCGTCGTGAGGTGTGTTCCTTTATTAGCGCGCGAGAAATTTCGCTGGGTACCTATTCGTCTCTGCTGCACCGGTAGATGCTACTTGTCGGCTTGACGAGGCGTCGAGTGATACGGAGGAAGTGCAAGAAATGTATCGATGGACTCGACTGGCACCATAACTTACAGAAGGAAAAAGTAACGTTGTCACGTACACGAAAAGACAGATTTCCGACGGAGTTGTGACAGTGGCGTTACTGGTCCATATCTGATCAAAGTTTGTCTCGCCGCGGCTGTTAGAGATGTATCTAGCTAACGTAGTAGCGATCATGCCTCCGCTTATATAGAGCGCAGTGCTCACTTCGGAGCATTCCATTTTCGTTCGTCGACATGAACCAGAGGCGCAGCAGAGCTCATGGCTGGCTGGTTATTTATCTCGGGAGTCACGTTGACCGGCATTCCGCGGACATAAAATGTCCCGGTGTCAATTATGCGATCGCGCCGTGCCCCGTCCGAAGCAAACAAGGTTGCTCGAGTTTCTCAACCGACAGCGCCTTATACAGTTCGACATTCTGCATAGAAGTATTCGCGATGCCGGCGTGTCAATCGTTAGACGCAGGTACAATTAGCTCGGAAGAAACGACAGGGATGCATCCTACCTCCACCTAATTATACGGCTCCACGCTGTCAACTTGATCACAGAGAGCATGAAGAGGATCGTCTTGATTGACACTGACGAAGAGTCCCTGATGAGTTTCTCTCTTTCACCACGTCCTTTCCTCCCGGACGTTGCTCTCTTTGTCCCAAAGAACGCAGAATCGCACGAGTTAAAGTCGGACCGACTCCCACAGGTTAGACGGACATCCATAAAAGGGTGGTCCACGATCTATTAACCCCTTCGCGAGTGAGCACCGGCTAATGATCCCTCGTCTTCTCGAACGCGAGCGATTTAGCGGCGGAACAATCGAGGATCGATCTCAATCCCTTTATACAGACACTTTATACGGACTGGGGGAACGAGAAGGCGAGAGGGAGCAAAAAAAATGCTCCGTGGACGATCCAGGATTTCCGTCGCCCAGTCACAGGAGATTCGTGCGCGCCTTCTTCGCGCACGCCAATCGTCGCGGAAAAAAAGAGAACAGGAGGAAAGATGGCTCCGGGGCTGGGAACAATGAAGCGGCTTGATTTGTTCTAGCGCCTCGCCGCGCGACGCTCCGGATTATGCCCGGAAGTCTTCTCTTTATCTACGTCGCGTAACCGTGTCTGTTCGTCCGTGTGTTTCACCCGCAACACGCACACTGCCGCGGACAAGTAGAGAGAGACCGGTGGTTGCTGTGATAGGACGACAGGGGCGGGAAAGAGATCGGCACGGCGCGCACACGAGTGTAATACGAATTCACGAACGACCCGTACACACTTACATGAAGAACGTCGCGTGTGAGCGGGAGAGAGAAGGGCTCAAAGATAGAAGGAGAAAGGGCTATCAGGACAGACGCATACAGAGAAAGCGGTGGTGGTTATCATCCAGCCCGAAGCAACGGACACACCGAAAGACTGATCCTCTTCACGCACATCAGTGGCAGCAACCATCCGGCGCCACATCAGCAACTGCCATTACTAGTGGCGACGGGCAGATGTAGGCAGACACCGGCGTAACGCCAACAGCGAGTCGCACCAGCATCCTCTGGCGTCAGAGCAACCCAGCCAACGAAGCAACCGGGCCAACCAGGCAACGAGCAACGTGACTCTTTCGTCACCGTAGAGTCGTCAGCATCAGGGACCGAAGCATTGTGAACGGACGACGACGTGTCTCCCTTCAACTCATATTGCCGCGTCCCCTACTCCCGACTCTTCTACCTCCGCCGCCCCTCTCCACTTTCTACCCCGAACGTAGCGAGGAATCCTTGAATGACAGCCGCACAAACACCGCCGGGAGGAATATTAAAAACGTTCCCGGGATACTGTCGCGCACAACGGCGCGCGGGACAAGGGCTGGAGGGATGACGGTCGCCGTTTCCATTCCTACGGCACGCCGACGACGACTCCGACTCCGACGCCGACGACGAGGCTTCGGTGTGTTGCGGTGGCTTGCACGTAGCCCGCGATGCTAGTGCCGGTGATGCTGCCGTAACACGTAACCGTGACGAATAACAAGCCCCGCGGTTGTGTGTCATCGCCTCAGTTGGACTACTCGGGCGTGGCAGCATATAACGCACATCGTCGTGTTTCCCGACTGGTATTTCCCGTCCCCGCCGCCTCGTTCCCTCTTCGTCTCTTCTTTCTCTCGCGAGCGTCGTCCTCTCCCTCTCTTCCGGCCCGATCTCGTCAGGACTCCTTGCTGATTCGCGAAGCGGTCGATGGTTTCTCTCGCTGGTGCGTTAACAGAGCTCCCGGGGGAACGATAAACGGCATGCTTCGAGAACTCTACCCGATATGGCCACAGAACCGACGCTGACACGTGTTTCACTGCTCGCAATCCGTGCGGCTGTGCTGTGCTGTGCCGATCGTCGAAACCGGGCGAGAAAACGTGGGTTCGATCAACGATTGGCTCCCCAGATATCATACCGAGTCGCGTTCCCGATTTGATCCCAAGCGAGACTCTTGGGATGGAAGTAATGGTGATCAATGAAGTGCCGGTTGTAGCTGCTGGAGGGTTCTCCTAGAACGGTCAAGCTCGCTAATCCGTTTTGGTAGCGTCTGCCGTTCGCCAATTACTTCCGACGAACTGATCATAGGAGTCTGATTACTTTCTTGCGGGATCTTCGCCGGTCGCCGCAAACTTTTACCTCTTTAGCGTCCTTTACATTCAGCGACGTGCCAAATGATAATCCGCAATTTGCAAGTTTCGCCGACGGGGGATTTGTTGCAACTTAAACAACTGCTCAACATGCCGGTGCCGCGGCAAAGAAGATTCCATCGGAGGATTCCGAAATCGCGACGCGTTCTCTTTGACTTTCAATACGAAAACGATTCGACCGTTCAGTGGGCCGCTTTCAGCTCGATAACAATGTGAAAGCTCAGCCACCTAAGCGTGCCGCGCCTTCGAAGGACCGTTTCGCGTCGGTCGCGTCGAACACGTCGATGCGCGAACGCGCGTTGCGTTCCTCGTCCGCCAAACGTGAAACCGAAGCGCTGGAATTCTGCGGTGTCCTTGACGCCCGATCGGGACGAATCGAAGTCCTGAATTCCGTGCCGCGACGATGTGTGCGTAAGCACATAGCGAGGTGGGAGCGAGACGCAAACTTTAACAGAGTAAGAGTAAGGGGCAGAGAGAGACGGAGAGCGATGATGGAAGCGAGAGAAGGAAGAAACGGACGAGAAGCGCAGAAGGAAGAAGACGGGCGAGGAACAGAGAGGGCGAAGCAGGCGTAGGCAAAGCAGCCGTAATAATGGACGAGAAAACGAGACGTGGACGAGTCGAGCGAGGAAGGCAGGAGCAACAGGAGCGAGGCGAGCCCGAGGACGAGCATCGTCGCGGGCTGGCAGCAGGGGCCCAACAGCAACGTCGAACAGCAACGAAGTGCGCGGGAGAGAGACGAAAAGCGCAGGAAAGAGACCGCTGAACGAACGGCGGGACGAGGCACAGGAGGTTGCATGGGCAGCGCGGAAGGGTGGGAGAGCGAAGAAGAGAGCAAGAGAAGTGGAGGAGGAGTGTAGGACGAGTGGAGAAAGAGAGACAGAAAAGCGCAGCGGAGCAGAGCGGAGCGAAGCCGCTGCGGAGGCGACGTGGCTCGGTCGTGTTTTATTTACTTAAGACCAGTAGCGAGCTCGGCGCAGGTAGAATTCCACAGCTGGAATCTTAATAAGGGTGGGCAGGGGTTCTCCCCCACTACCATCCGTCTTTCTTTCTTCAGCGTCTAACCTTACTCGGTTCTTCTTGGTCCCTCCGGGGCGCGGGGGTTGGGGGAGGGTTCCGGGACAGATACGAGAGAGATAGAGAGATAGAGTGAGGAGAGGTGTGTCCCTTCATCCGTGTTTGCTCCTATATCTCCGCTCTCGCACTGTCACGTTCACCCAGATGAAGATTATCAAGCGGAAGTCTAGCCTCGTGCATGAACAAATGTTCCCAGCTGCCGTAACCACCTCTTCCCTGGTGGGGGCTTTTATTTTCGGCACCGCTGGAGTCGCAGTCAAGGAGTACGGAAAACATTGTGAAATTATACTGGGCTGGCCCGATACCCGCGAAGGGGATGCTACGCGAGAATAGAGGACCGGGTGAATGGGGTTCGAGAGTTAAAAGCGAGACGAGGTTCCATTCGGTACGAGTGCTCGGGTTTCAGCCCGGCGGAATAGTGGAGAAATGACGAGCTAGGACTGCGATCGCCCTAACTAAGGGCGAATTGAAAATAAACGGACGCGGATGAATCGCGATAGAACAACAAAGGGTCAGTTCCGAAGGAACACTAACTGTGAAACGCGCCGGGTTTTACTTATTAGTTCTGAAATTCACCCAGGCCATTTCCGTCTCGTAATTTCAATGATGGAACCACCCATTCAACGGTAGCGTCAATTAGCAGCAACGTCCCCTACGTTTCCTGTTCACCGTACGCAAGCCCGAAATACGGACATTACCCGGTAACTTGGTGTACCGAACGAATAATCGACATTGAGGAGGATTATACAGTTCGCAGGAAGTGTCTACCGGAGTTTTCCCATTTCGTTGACGACGCTAATGGCGACCGATAATACCGTTTAGCACTTTCCGCGGTATTAGCGTTCATATTTGTTGAGATTACGAGTGGGCAGCCAAGTACAGGGTGTTACGCAGTGGCGTAGTGAGGGGAGCGAGAACACCCTCGAAGTACCGTGGCTAGACTACACGGAGAAAATGACGCGGCGGAGGAAAAGGTGAAGAGAAAGAGAAAGGCTGCGTGCGTGTTACCTATGTGCGAGGTAGAAGACGGGGGAGTGTGCGAGTAAATGAGGGAGCGACAGAGAGAGAGAGAGAGGAGAAAGCAGAAAGGGAGTATCGCTCGTGGGTACTGGCGAAATTATTGTGTCCGCCTAACTAATCCATACCGCAACGTATGCAACCCTCAACCCCTGCGTGTATGGAGTGCGTGCTACAGTCAAGTGCGCCACTGCGCGGCCTTATATACTGGGTGGTTCCAAAGAGCCCGGCTACAAAGGGTGCACACGGCGGTGTCAACTTTTTCACAAAAAGTATTTGCGCCCGCCGGTAGGAATGAAATCTGCTTCGTTTGTCCAATTAAACTTGCTCGCGCAATTTTAAGCCGCTCGACGCGCGCGCCTCTGCCGACCCCGCGTGCCGCCATGAGGGCAGAGTGTCAGGGGTTGAAAGGGGGTGCGCGATTCATCATCGAAACTTAGCGAGCGTGTCAGTTGTCTCTTACCGCGACGACAACGCGCAACTCGGCTGTGACAAACTCGAATCATCGACACGCTTCTCCGTCTTTGTCCCATCATCCCCGAATATCCGACGTTCGCGCACAGCGCCAGCAAACCGTCTCGACGCGCATTCGCGGAAACTGCCCTTAAGTTGCGAAGCCCGGGACCACCGATCGTCAGGGGTTGAAAGCGGGTGCGCGATTCATCATCGAAACTTAGCGAGCGTGTCAGTTGTCTCTTACCGCGACGACAACGCGCAACTCGGCTGTGACAAAGTCGAATCATCGACGCGCTTCTCCGTCTTTGTCCCGTCACCCCCGAATATCCAACGTTGATGCGCACAGCGCCAGCAAAACGTCTCGCCGCGCATTCGCGGAAACTGCCCTTAAGCTGCGAAGCCCGGGACCACCGATCGTCAGGGGTTGAAAGCGGGTGCGCGATTCATCATCGAAACTTAGCGAGCGTATCAGTTGTCTCTTACCGCGACAACGCAGAACTCGGCTGTGACAAACTGGAATCATCGACACGCTTCTCCGTCTTTGTCCCATCACCCCCGAATATCCAACGT
The DNA here is from genome assembly GCA_033815515.1 of Cryptocheilus praepositus. Taxonomy (NCBI): domain Eukaryota; kingdom Metazoa; phylum Arthropoda; class Insecta; order Hymenoptera; family Pompilidae; genus Cryptocheilus; species Cryptocheilus praepositus. Next base: position 2,407,023 of record JAWWQZ010000161.1, on the reverse strand, counting down.
TCGCGCACAGCGCCAGCAAAACGTCTCGCCGCGCATTCGCGGAAACTACCCTTAAGCTGCGAAGCCCGGGACCACCGATCGGCACGTTTCGACGAGCGTAAAACGAATAAATCGATGCCGGCGAGCGCACATTAAAGCGGCGCATCACGATGCGCTCGAGTTTATTCGAGGCCGCCAACGCCGACGACGCCGCGTCACGACGGGAGTGAATCTTGTTCGTCGCACGTGCGCGCTTGCAAATCAACTTGTGAATCTGACTGTACGGACGACGGCGGCGCGGTGGGTACATGTGCACAAACGGACGTGGGTAGTGCACAAGGATGCACACACATGCGAGCGCACGTGTATCACGGCACGCACGTGCTAAATTGTGGGGCGCGGTTGCCGAGGCTAGCTGGGGCAAGAGAATCGTGGCGACGAACGTGGAAGTGCGGAGAAGTCGGAGGAGAGGCGAGAAAGGAGAGCGGAAAAAAGATGCGAAAGGAGACGAAACAGTGCATCGAACTTGCAGCCTCGCGTTTTCCTCGAGAAAACCGGAAGCGCATCTCTCTTCGGTCGTGGCCAGCCTAATGGCTGCGCGGCGATAGTGCGATAAGAGTAATGGACGCGAAAAACGAGAAACGCAGCCGCGCGGAGTTGATATTAACGCCGTGCGCCGCAGCGTAATGCATTGTGCTCGTACGGCTGGATTGCACAGAAAGGAACGATCGCGGCGGAAGAGGCTTCTCGCGGGTAGAAACGCGAGGCGAAGGAGGAAGAGGCAGAGGCTGAACGTTACTTACGGAAACGTAGTAACACACAGGCCTAACGAGACTTCGTTACGCGATAACGTTTCGCGCAAGCTATTATCAGGCCGTGGCAAGCCGTTCTATCGGTCCTATTAGCACGAAGAAACCAGCGGCGCCGCGTCGCCAGATACGGAACTAACAAGGGTTGAAGATATTCGCGGGATTCCGGCGATAACTTCCGTCCGCGCGTTTACATACGATATTCATAAGCAGCGAAAAATATAGCCGCACCTATACAAAAGCGCAAATGTTGCTCAACGCGGGACTCCGTTGTAAACGTTTCCGCCGCCGCGAGTATCGTTACGCGAATATCGCGGGGCCCATAAGAAGAGGAACGAATGAAACGTTAAAACGATAATGAATATCTTAGCGTGTCTATACCCGGCGGAAGACAGTCGAGCCAAGAGCAATTTTCTCGCAGACCATACCGTCGGCATTTCTCGATCATTGCAATTTGCACCTGCTCGAATTCCAGAACAACGTCCCGGAAGTAGGAAGTCGGACGACGGATGGATGTTTCACACACGTACAGAGAGGGAAAAATGGAGCGAAGGGTCGGTGGCGCTGGCCTGACGTAGGAACGATTACCCGATATAGCCGTAACCCTCTCCGCCCTGTCGATATCTAAAACCGACTACGTGGGGCGGGTCGGAGGGAGTCGAGGATAGCCAAGAGCAACACGGGCAACACGCGTGGCACGGGATGCACGGGGAACGGCGGCGCAGGATCAGGGTTGTAAAGAGGGGCAGGATCTCGCATAATGTGCGTGTAACACACCCCTACTCATCACGCGCCACTTGCCCCCTAGCCGTGCGCCCCTTCTGATGCAACCCCACAAAACCTAGCGGCCCTGAACTGTTCGTCGTCCCTGCGGTGGAATATGTATTCCGCTCCCTTTCGCGCTCACGTGCGCTCTCTCTCTCTCTCTTTCTCTCTTAATCTCCTCCCTCTCTCGTGATCCCCTTCCGCGCTCCCCTTCACTTCTCATAACTTCGCCCGTGTTATTGGCTCGCTGACTCGCGCTCATACGAGTTATGTTTATATTATGATATTAATAGAGGGTAATACGCGGTCTCCATCAGCAGAAGTAGCAGCAGGTTGTTTGTCGGCTGTGAGAGGACGCTCTCAGGTCCGTATGCAACGTTGAGTGGACCCGCGGGGCCATCGTTCATACGTGAGCTCCCCCAAACGGAAAGTTGCCAGAGGTACGCACGGACGGTTTTGTAAAAAATTGAAAGTTACACGGCTCCCTGCATGCCCGAGCGTTTGCGCGCAATCGAGACCGGCCCGACGTTACTTCGTCGCTTATGACGTTTACGTTAAATCCGAAGCGGTTCGAGTCGCGCCGATCTATGCGCTCAATAAGTTTGTAGGCTAACGTACCACCGTACGTAGCAGTTGATAGACGGCAGTCACTTCGTATGACATAGTTCTAATGTATACACTAGTTTGCGAGTTTACCGCTTAATACTTATGAGACTTCCAGTATCGGACACGGAACGTCAACGAACACTGAGAAGAGGCATACATGACCAAACACTGTCTAAGCGCAGTCGGTTATAACGAGGCTGACATCATCCAAGTCGGACACCGTTCAAAACCGCTCGCAATAAAAATCGGGTCGCGTTCGCGACTGGTCTGAAGAAGGTAGACATTCTGGTACGCGAGCTGCCGCGCTATGGAATCGATGACGTATACCGATAGAAACAATCCTCCACGACGCACCGGTCTCGTTCGTCCACTCACCGGCTCCACGGATCCGCCGTGATTCTGGCAGGTACGAAAACTAGTCCTGACAGGGCACATTAATTGTGGCGCTTTCGTGGGCCGGGTGGGCTCCGAAATGTAGGCAGCGCGTCGTAGACGCCGAATGACGTTGAATCGACGGCGGACAAAGACAGGAGAGAGACGAGAAGATGAGGGATAGAAATAGATGTAGAGGTAGAGACGAAACCGGCAAAAAGGAGCAACGAACGGGGTAAGAATCGAAGGAAGGAACGTCGGCGGAGTGAATGGGCGGAGGGGGGTCTTCCGCTATAAATTACACAGTTACGAGGAGCCGGTGGGCCGGGTTGACCTGGTCGATGCCGTTTTGGGTCCCCTCGGCCGGAGCCTATGATCTCGGTGTGGCCGAAATGTGAATTTTCGAGCCCGCCAACGGCGCGCCGGAAGGGGAGAGGAAAAACACACCATGTGGACGAGAATGGATACGGCTTAAGTGGCGAACGGAAGAGTAGGAGGACGAAGGGGGCTACCAGGAACCCGCCAAATGCTGACTGGCCTCCTCCTTCCATCTCGACTCCCTGGCATCCGATACGAAAAGGGCAGCCCCTCCGGGAGACCCGCATCTCGTTACAAGGAACATCGTGTAATTAGCACGTCGTTGCGATCTAGCTGTATGTATTTATCTCTCTGTGTATATAGACGTCGGTATAGGGTGTCCCGTGAGATAACCGGCGAATTTCTCATCTTCTTCGGAAATGGAATTCTCGAAGCGTCGCATAGAGGCACCGTCGATTTTTTGCTGCCGCTTCGTCACCCGAAAACGTCCAAGACTCGCATCGCTCGTTCCACGTCGCCCGTTTTTTTCCCCTCGTTCCTCCCGCAATCCGGATATTCGCCGAAGACGGACTGTATTTCGCCTTGTATCGCGATGCGACAAACGCCGGGAATACACAAAACGAAAAAGGTAGACAACGAAAATGCACGCTGTGGCATTTGACCGCCATTGTTTAACGATATTGGGTTACCCCCGCACAGGTGGCACGCGATCAACACAATGGAACTCTTCGTATTTCGTGGACCGCGCCGCGTGCACTCGTATATTTCGTTCCCCCCTTTCACCTTCGCGTCCCGCGTTATTCGCGCTCCCTTTGTAGCGCGTCAAATTCGATATCGAATTATTTTTCAGCGTGATTACATTAATTACCCGGCGATGCAGGCGCGCCTCCGCTCGACAGGCGCGATCGCTGTAACGTCGTTCCCCAGTTATTCAGCCGAGAACACGAGGTGTTTCTATTTTCGAAAGTTAATACGATTGTACCCTCGTACTGTTTCAATCCCGCCAGGGTCGTGTGTGCCGTTCGCACGGTTGTCATCGGGCTTTTTTCGATCCGAATTCGACGGAGTGTCGATGATTAATTTCACGGTGCTCGTGTAAATAGTTTCGTCCAGAATTTTCGGCGGTTCGTCATACCAGGAGTGATTTTTTGATCAGCGTCGTTGAGCAATTCCGTGTATGGCAGCGATCGATGGGGTAAACCCTTTTGATGCGGCCAAATATTTTCCAGGCTACCGAATACACGTTCTCTGCAGACGTTATCGAATAGCTTAAATGCGTCACTATAAATAAAGTGCACGGTTATGGGCGACAGCGGTCTATAAGTAAATAGTTTCCAGTAGGATAATCGTGGCAAGTCGGCTCTCCGGGTCGTTAGAGCTCGGGAAAAGAGAGCACAGCATATAAGTAACGATGATATGTCGCGAACTAGTTATCGTCGTAATCAAGTGCTTATAGGCGAGCCTATGGTAACGAAACGTTCAAACACAAGTGTTCTCATAAACGAAGAATAGAGAATGTTTCGCGACCGGCGGACGACGTGTTAACTTGGCTGCGAAAGTTTGAACCGGAGATCGAACTGACATGGAGTTATAGTCGACCGACGCGATGCATTTTCATCGAGCGCAGCTCATAAAGTACGTCCAATTTACATCATGCGCGTCTGGAGCGGCAGTTAAACGACGTCGACGATTTAATAAGCGTCCGTATTACAGGAGTTTCGACATCATCGATACGCGATGGAACGCGTCAACGGCCTTGCAGTTAATATTTGCCGGTTTACTGTGGCCGTCAATTACCGAATGTTGATATTATCGATGTACTTTTCGGCAGGGAATCGTCATCAGCGGACGGACAACTCCGTGCGTTTGACAAATCACGATCAGCCAGTGGATAAACGTAAATCCCCTCCGCCCCCCGCGACTCGCGTATATTTATTTACACGAGCATAGTCCAGCGACCAGGAATGCGCGCGCCATAATTCTATTACCCGTTAATCCAATCGCGAATGCGATGTTAATTACGAAGCCTGATGCGCGCTCGAGTCGTTTCATTAATACGTTCGACGAAATTAGATGAGCGGTCGCATAAACAAAGAAACGAATAATTTTGCGGGTGCCTCACGTTTCCCTCATTCGAAGCCCGCGAATTTCGACTTCCGCCGCAAAACGATTCAGGCAAGTAAGAATTCTCGGCGTCGGACCACTGGAGCCACACGCGGCAGGACGAGCTTTCAGTTTTGAGATCTCTCGGACACGAGTGTGTGCAACTCGTTAGATCAATGGCTTCGTCGACCATTTAATTGTTCCTCTCTTACTCGTCCTCTGCTCCCGCTCTACCTCTCTTTCTCACGTTCTCTCTCGGCGTTACATTTATATCGGTAACGCTCCCTTCCTCTGCCCCTCAGCCTGCAGAGGCACTACCACAGCACCATCACCCACAGCATCCAACCTATCTCGGTGACGATGGGCCGGTTCCCCAAGCGAAGCGGCGTTGATGCTAAGCTAAGCGAAGGTTCGCTCTTTGATCTTCTGCTTCCTATATATAAACACAGGACTGAGCGAGAGCGAGTGAAAGAGAGACGGAGAGAATGGGAGGACGGGAGAGAGAGAGAAAGCGAGAGAGAGAAATCATCGCAGAGGAACGAAGAGAAATAGAGATTGAGAGAGAAATAGGGGAACAGGGGTTGGGAGCAGTGGTAGCGAAGAGATGGCCTCCATTCCGTCGTATCTCCTGCGTGGGGTCTTTATACGTCCGACTGTATTCCCCTACATCCATTATCCGCGCACACGTACAATGTCCACCTTCGATGGTGTTACACCTACCACACTGTTATCGGCACTGCGCGATCAAATCCGTCGTTACACTCGTCGCGCGGTGGAGTTACATTAAAATGCACGCGGACGTTGTAAACACGGATGCTACAACGTAAGAGCCTAGTTGCGCTGATCAACAACGCATAAAATTAACGTACACGCCAGTCCATAAAACGAATCCGCCAGTTCCTTCGGCTGCGTACCAGAAAATCTGCGAACACGACACTTCATCCTTACGTGCCCTGCATCAGTGCGCGAAGAATTCCATGAATCACGGCAACATGAACGGGATCCCTTGTTGAACGTGAAAATTCTTTCTACCCTACAATCTACGTAATGCCATTTAGATTTTGCGCCCAATTATACCGAATCACGACGAGAATTCAGGAAGTAGCATTGACGCCGCGTGCGAAGAACAATTGTGCCGGCACGTCAGACGAGAGAGTAACGTGGCTGGCCAGGTTCTAGGATCGAGCGTGTCCGGTGGTCATCGTAAACGTCTCCAAAGATATAAACGTCGCGGCGCGGTGCCTCGCGGCAAGGGCTCGTGTTGGTATGCAAGCGCGGAAATAATAAATTAACCCCGGGCCGCCGTTTAAAGAATCTTGATTGGCCGCCGTATGCGCTCTGCGCTTCGACGCTGGAAGTCGCTCCTGCCTCGGACGGGCAACGTTAACGGAGCTGCAAAATCGCGGGGGTCGTGGCGGAAAATTTATCGTGCGTCACTCGACGTTAAGGGAAAGTCGACGAAATTAACCGGGCCACGGCTGTTGCGCTCGGCAAAATGCTCAAAGAGGCGTAAAAGCGCGCACACTGTATAATATCGAGGATATTAGAAAATAATTGGAGCGCCGCACGCTGGCGAAATGGCAGACGCGATGCGTGGAGTAGGCCGATTTACTGACAAAATGCGGCTGATTGGAATGGGAGGAAAAAAGTTGCGCGCGACGGTTTCTTGTACGGAATGGCGTACAAAGGTTGAAACTACGGGGAAGAGAAAAACGAGGAGTAGAGCGAGGATATTATCAAGTATGCTCTTATGACACCCCTGAGCTAGAGACAAGGACAGGAGAGAAAACCACATGGAAAGCGTAAATTAGGAACCATCGTAATGAGACCAATACCGCCTAATCCGACCGTAATACCCTTGTATGCATATCGCGCACCGTATTAGGACACCAATACCGTACAATTCCTATATTCTGTTCCAGCCGTAAATTCGCATCAGCGCGAATACGACAAATTGCCGTACCAATTATCCCGATAAACGACACACCCATCCGCGCACCGCAAGAAACGCCCTTAAGGACGTCCCATCCTTATTCCGCGCAAGCAGGTTGGCTTCATAACGAAGAATCCA